>JACAXG010000017.1:6772783-7372783 GCA_018881555.1 Amblyornis subalaris
TCCCTCTGCTCTCCCCGCACACCGCACACCGCTCCCTCTGTTCGCCCCGCACCCCGCTCCCTCTGTTCCCCCCGCACTCCCCCGCACTGAGGGCTATCCCGCGCCCCTCTGCCCCACACCGAGAGCGGCCCCGCACACAGCCTGCACCGGGTACTGGGGATGCATGTCGAGCAAAGGGGTGGAAGCAATTTGCTCTGAACGCTGCCAGAGAGCAAGGGGGTATGTGCCCCATCAAATCACAGAATCGTGGAATGGTTTGGGTTGGAAGGGACCTTCAAAGGTCATCTAATTCCAACTCCCCTGCCATGGGCAAAGACACCTTCCACTAGACCAAGCTGCTCATACATCTGTCCCACCTGACCATGAACACTTCCAGGGATGGGACATCCACAACTCTGGCAACCTGTTGCATTGTCTCACCACCCTCTGAGTCAAGAATTTCTTCGTATTACCTAATCTAAACCTACCCTCTTTCGGTTTAAAGTCATTACCCTTTGTCCTATCACCACATGCCCTTGGTACCACTGCTATATGATCTYCCTGGTGCCTTGTTCCAGCCCTCTCATCATCTTCATAGTCCTCCTCTGGACTCACTTCGGCAGGACCTTGTATTTCTGATGTTGAGGGCCCCAGAGTTGGATGCAGTACCCTGGTGGGGTCCCACGAGAGAGGAGTAGAGGTGTAGAATCCCATCCCTCAACCTGCTGGCCACACTGCTTTTGTTTGATGCAGTCCAGGACACTGTTGGCTTTCTGGTCTGCCAAGAGCTCGTTGCCAGGTCATGTTGAGCTTCATCTACCAGCACTCCCAAGTCCTTCTCCTCAGGGCTGTTCTCAATCCGTTCTCTGCCCAGCCTGTATTTCTACTTGGGATTGCCCTGACCCAGGGGCAGCGCTTTGCACTTGGCCTTGTTAAACTTCATGAGGTTCCCACAGGCTCACCACTCTAGGGTTTCTTTTTTTCCCAGGGGGGTTTCTGTGAGATTTAACAATTTTGTACCTAGTGATTATTTACTGTAATTTTTTGTCTGTTGCTGTTTCACTTATTAGTAAACAGTTATTTTTTTTMACTTATATCTACTCGTATCTAATTTCTCCCTATAGGTGGAAAGGGATTGGTAAAAACTATAAGGGGAGGCAACTCATTCCATAGTGTCTACCTCTTAAATTGTCTTACACAAAGACACTCCAGTGAGCCAAATTAAAAAAAAGCTATTGCCTGACTGTTAATTCTGTCATCAGCCTTTGCCCTCAATATTTSACAAACTTCAGGGAATTTCTATCTGTCTGAGCACAAACACAGCACTTAGTCAAGACAACAGAGCACGGCAGCTGCTCCCGCATTATCAGTCAACATCCCATCAGGTATTTTATTGTAGCATCATAAAGGATATGTGGCTCCTACAACTTAGGAGTTAATAGAGAAGTTAGAAAAAGACTGTGAAATAAAGAAAGAACCTCCCCTCAAAATAGGATTTACAATTTTCAGAACTTTTTTGCATTAGTCATTTTCAAATTACTAATTAAGCTAATTTTATGACTTTGTTATTATAAATTCTTAGCAAAATTTAGTTGGAAGAGACCTCAGGAGATCATCTAGGCCAGTACCCTCTCAGAAGCAGAGCTAACCTCTAGGCTCTGTCACATTTTCCGTATCCAGGACAGTTCTGCAGACTCCAAGGGTGGGATTCTCAGGGCACCTTCTCCAGTGATGAACAAGGCTTTTGTTGAAAAACTTTTCCATTATGCCCAGTTTGAATTTTCCTCTTGCAACTTGTGAGGAACAGCGTATTTTCACTACTATTTTCCAACAGGGCATCTAATAGAGGTATATTTCATAGCTGTGAATAGATCCAGAGCGCTTTATTAGCCAGAAGTCTTGCACAACTTAGAAGTGCCAGCAGTCATTTATTTTGTCTGTATTTAAACAATAAGAAGAGATTCAAATTGCATAAAAAGCCTTTGACTTTCTTTTGAGTAAATCAGTTGGGGTTCTTTTTCAAACAGCAAGAAGTTTTGCTGCAGGACATGATAAAGACGGGAATAAAGTTTATTGAAGCTAAAAATAAGTTTTATTAGTTGATCCAATGTTTTTTTCCAAGGATTGAGAACARAAAGCACATGGCATTCATAGCTCTGTGATTTATATGCTCATACATGAATGTAGACATCCTGAGGACCACACACATTTTTGTCAACTTATGATCACATTTTTGTTTCTGCAGTCATATCTGATGCATATGCTGGCATCTCACATCAAGCTTATTGGCTTGCTGTGCATGTCCTTCCAGGAAAATATCCATTCCTGGTGAGGGAATTGCAGATCTATGTTTAGGTCTTCCAGACAGGGATGAGGGGAAACTCTTGAATTTTATAAAACCTGAAATCTAGATCCAGAGTTTAAAGAGAGATTGATGGAAAAAGCAATACAATTTCAGCAAAAAAACAATGCAGGACCAGGGCAGTGATTGTCCCCCTGTACTCGGCACTGGTGAGGCCACACCTCGAATCCCATGTCCGGTTCTGGGTCCCTCACTACAAGAAGGACATTGAGGGGCTGGAGTGAGAAGGGCAACAAAACTGGTGAAGGGTCTGGAGCACAGGTCCTACAAGGAGTAGCTGAGGGAGCTGGCGGTCTTTAGCCTGGAGAAAAGGAGGCTCAGGGGAGACCTTATCACTCTCTACAACTCCCTGAAAGGAGGCTGTAGCCGGGTGGGGGTTGGTCTCTTTTCCCAGGTAACAAGGGACAGGGCWAGAGAAAATGATCTCATGTTGTGCCAGGGGAGGTTAAGATTAGATATTAGAAATAATGTTTTCATGGTTATGATGGTCAGGCATTGGAACAGGCTGCCCAGGGCAGTGGCAGAGTCACCATCCCTGAAGGTGTTTAAAAGACACAGATGTGGCACTTACAGACATGGTTTTGTGGGGAACTTGGCAGCGCTGGCTTAGTAGTTGGAATGAATGATCTTAGAGGTCTTTTCCAACCTAAACAATTCTATGACACTATATTTTGAAGATGGTCAGTAAGTCTTAGGTTTGGGACAGGGAAACCCCCACAATTGTCATACCTACTCTGTGAAAACTTATATTGGGGAAAAAAGATAAATAAACACACCAAGGTAGTCCAAAAAGTCTTTTGGCTCTAGTGTTCAGGAGAAGGGAGAAGAACCTTGGAATTTTCTCCAACTTTTTCAGTCAGAAAGTACCAAAACAAGGCATTTCTGGTCCATGCAAGACTACACTGCCCATGACTGGAGCTAAACCTACTCCTGTTTAGACGCTGCTGGCAATCACAAGCTCTGGCACTGTGAGAACAGGCTGCCAGGAGTATTTAAGGGTAGAATTCCCCAGAGAAAAGGTGTTTCCTCGATGAACAAAGTAGAAAGAGACAAGACAAATAAGCCAGACAGCACGTCCAGCATTGTGGCCCATTTAAACACCCTGCCAGACGTGCAGCTGGATGCACTTTGATAACGTGGCCTGCCTGTCTGTGTGCCTCCAGACCAGAGCACCCGTTTCTGAAGAGGGCCTCAAGATCTTTCTTTTTTTGACATTTTTTTCCTTAGGCTTCCCCCCATTTGTCTGAAGCTCAAAGACTCCTCTGCCTTGTCTGTATATGTGATGGAAACAGATGAGTCCCAAGGGAGGRTAGAGTGACCTTTGCACTTCAGCAGCTTGGCAGAAGTGCAGCAGAGCCTTTCAGATCCTCCTCCAGAGTCTGGAGGAGCCCTAGGATGTTGACAAGGTTCACAGGGGTTTCCTTTCCGGCTCTGCTTTCTGCAAAAAGAAAGTGCTGGTGATCAAATTAGAAGAAATTATGACACTCCCCATTTGCTGGCAACATGCAATAGACAGATTAATAACTCACTGGCATGTTTTTCCTTCTTTATGTTCTTTCTTTTTGCTTATTCCTCAAACTTCGACACAATAGTAGAATGGAAGAGAGATGAAAAAATTGTCTGTCTCTATTTCTTTGCAAATGACGTGTGAAGAAGCAAGATGTTTCTTAAAAAATCCCAAAGTTGATATAAAAGTCCACAGCTGGTTAGGAAATTGGAGGGAAATTGCAGTAAATTCACTATAGTTTTATTCCACCTTGGCTTCTTTTGTCCTTGAGTATCAAAAATATGTATAGACTTCTGAAAAACTCCAGTTTCTTTAACCTCATAGTCATTCTTGCAAGTTCAGGGCCATGTTTTTAAAACTGAAGACCAAAATGTCAGAAATTTATCAGTAGAGTTAACAAAATTTACTCCAAAAGCTCACTGTTTACACCTTATTTATCCTGTCATGAAGCACAATAAGTTGAACCTGCTAAGAATGATGCACTTATACATGGAATAATTTTGGAAGAAGTTGTGAGGGACTTGATTCAATGGAAATAGTCATGATTTTTGTGGACGTTCCTCAAGTGTTCAAATGTTCAATGAAAAAGACTAAAGCAGAGGGTTTAGGAGAGTTCTGGCCTAGCAGGAGGTGGTCTGTGTGACAAAAAGAGTTGAAGGCAAGATAGAACAGAGCTCAGATTATTCCTTAATTGGAAGAAGTCATGACTGAACCCAGGCGCTCATGTATACATCCTCAAAGATTTGTGGAAACTCTGACAGAAGTCAGTCATATACAAATAGGGGAATGTGTTTAATCATCTTTGAAGTTCTTGGAGTTAAAGTCTCCTAAAACTTATCTTCCTCCAATTCTGATCCTTACATTAGAGACCCCTACGTCAAGTTGCTTTGAAATAACATAGAAAGCTGAACTTTATGGCCATTAATTTATGAATTACCAGCAGAGTGATGAATGGTGATGGAGAGAGTGCTCACATTAGTGGTAATGTAGGTCAGGATTACCTTCTGTACTTGCAGCTCCTCTCTAATTCCTGTGTGAACCAACGAAGATATTTATTCAAAACTTTGACATGTGGCTACTGTATCATGCATTAGATAAACATTTATCTACATGCTTCAGTTTCTCTCCTGTTAGTCTGTGGCACTAGAGGAGGAGGGGAAGGAGACAGGCTCTGAGTGTGCGTGAGCAAAATCTATAGTGGGTAAGAATCCAAGAGCAGGGGCGGAGATGACGCAGGAGTAGAAGCTGCAGTAAAGAATCACCATGTGAATTCTCAAACTGTGCTGCGTTTAGCTGGCATCCAGGCCACACAGACACAGCCAGCCTAGAGAAGCCCTTCAGCTCCCCCAGAAATTACAGTGCACAGATCTTGTCAACAGCTAAAACAGGAAATCCTGCCTGGAGTGGAAATTCACTTTGCATTTGTTGGGAAGTCTGACAGAACAGAAACAAGGTGTTTTTAGCACATGGCAGCAGCTGGGCCAAGGCTGGGCAAAAGTGAGGTTCCWGTTTCTGCAACAAGGAGATCTTTGGGACACTTTGGAGGACACTTCCTATGATATMAATGAAGGTCAATTTAACTTTTCTTATTTAAAAACTAGAAGTGTCCATTGGGCTCTAAGAAGCCAAAAGTAGCTGTAATAACCAGGGTCACAAAAGGAAGGTCCTTCTTTTTCCTGTTGCTGAGCAGTTATGGACTTTGTCTGAGCATCACCCATCTCTTCGTTGTGCCCCCTTGAATTCATGTCAAAAAAGAACCAAAAATAACTATTTGGTGAGAACTTACTGTACAGAAAAGAGGTCAAAGGGACTTGGACTTCTGCATTTCTAATCCAATTTCTGTTAAGCCACACAATGGAGTTGCTCTTCAGTTGCAGCTTTGGGCCAAGTGATGACAGATGCTGTACCAATGAACGGAAAAGGACAATCCTTAACCAGTGCCACCACTACCCTTCCCAAAGTAAGACTGAATAAAGGGCAAGAAAGAACATCTGGGTACAGGCAAATAGCAAAGACAACAAGACCTTCACACCACTCTGCTGAATGAGACATGGCCACATTCTCCCATCTGTGCAACTACATTCAAGCTTTAGGGAGTTTGCTGGTTTGGGTGCAGTAGGGCTGACTGATTTCCGAGAGATGAGACTGAGAGCAAGCTGTCTTGTATTTCTAAAGTCAAGCTGATAAAACATAGCATGGGGTTTTTTTGGAAGCAGGAGCAATATTAAGAAGTAATTTTAGAAACTTCAACAGCTTTGCTGGTAATTCTTTTCACCTTATTTTGGAGAACGATAGAATTGATGGAAACATCACTGCACAAAATTATGAGAGAGAAAATTCTAACCTCAGAGGTGGGCAGTGAAAGATATTTAGTTTCACTTCCAAAGTGAATAGATAGAAGTTRAAAGGTCCTGTGAAAACCAGAGGAGTCATGTAGTGATGTGCTAGAAAGATCGGACTCTTTTTTGTCTAGTCCTGGGTGGTAGAAAAGTGATTTGCAAAGGGACAAACTATGGGTTTATTCTTGACAATTGGTTTATGCTATGTTTATTCTAGCTGTCTAGCTAGACAGTTGGTTTACTCTCTAGGAACAGCTGTTCCATATAAAATTTTATGAATTATGTCCTCTGGAAAAGGTTGGCAATCTTTGGAAAAGACAGGCAAGTGGCACCAGGAGACCTCTGGAATTGTGGCAGAGAGGGCTACTGGGGTACCACATGGAACAAAAGAGGGTAGATATGTAGTGATGGGAAGGGAAATGAGAGAGTATGGGGAGCACAGGGGTTAGCAGAGGTCCTGGAAGTCTGCAAATTTTGCGACAAAAGGTGGGAGAGACATGAAGCCTAATTTTGATAAACTGAACATGGTAATAGTTCATCCCACTGACAGGAGCTGTGACCTTTAGTTTGTGCTTCTGGGGGTGTTTGGTAATTTCTCACAGTGTTTCAGAACACGACAGATATCAGATCACAAAACTGTATGTAACAGATACAGTAGAATCTTGAGGGAAAAGAAACAGACTCTTCAGAAAAATAAGAACAAAATCTAAACCACTACAGTAGTTTGAAAGTATTCGGAACAAATTAACCATTCGACCAGAGGTGAGGTATTAAAATGTGCATGGTAAGTATATTCCAAATACACTATGTTGGCACTGCCTTGTATCAAGCATATTTAATATCTGGGATATCTTTATGACACTACACAGCTATGACAGAGAAGCCACTCTGATGCTGCCACTGAAAAGCAGAGAACTCCAACATTGCATACTGTTACAGCAACATGGCAGAGAGGATTGGTATAACTCAACACTGACCTTTTTACACTTTCTTACCCTGAAGAATCCTACATAAAATACTACAAAGTGTTGAAAGATTGTTTGGCAAGCTGGCTTCAAGATGAAGAAAACAGCTTGGTTTGACGGAAGTTTGTCAAATATTTCAGCAGTCCTTTTCAGAAAATGTTGAGACCGTGTCTTCTGTGCAGTTTGTCACTCCTTAGTGCATAGTAACATATGGAGAGGTAATTCTTCTTTTTGAGATGATGATGTTGTTGGCCTACCTCTGGTAGTGGTTTGGAGAGAAGCAATGAAGCAGCAATAAGGCAATACCATAAACCCTCAATTTTCTAATGAAAAGAAAAATGACTAGACCACATGAAAAAAAATATCCAGTTTCTATCTCTTTTAAACCCCCATTTATCTGACTAACAGAAAGGAATTTGTCATGGCCATAATATAGCCACTAGTGGTCATGTATCTGCATTATACAACCAGCATGCAGTTCAACATGTGGGCTTTGTTACCTGAAGACAGATCTTCACCTCCAGAGGCTGTGAGCAATTCCCAGTGAAGTCAGCAGGTCCAGTTTCATCTCAACACATATCTGCCTATCTGTCTTCCCCCAGCCATTGGAGAGACACAGTTGAGACTGTGTCTGACTGGCCTGAAAAGGTACCACAGCCTGCTCTTAGCACTACTTCTTTCTCTTAGGATGACTGACTCTCCTGGAAGCATTTATTTACTGACTATAGACTAGACAGTGATTACCTTTGATTAGAAGCCTAACTTTTAAACAAATTGAAAAACGTGATGGGATTTCTAAGAGTCATTAAACCTCCTGGGTGCGAAATGGCCTGGAGACMTCTTGTAACAAGCTTGAGTGAGAATTGTCTAGCTCTTGACCACAGAGAGTTGAAACTGGTAGAATGGATCTATTGCACAGACAAATAGCAACAAGACCTAACAGTATTGGGAAATCCCATATTGTATTGCATAAAATGTTCCCTCCACATGGTTGTGTTGCTAATGGCTGTGTGCATTACAAGCAACACATATCTTCAATGGTCCTGGCTCAGAGTGTAGGATAGCTGATCCCATGCAGGAAGAAGGATGAGCATGTAGGATACTGAGATGTCATTTTAGTTCAGTCTTCCAAAGGAACAAGACTTGTCTGATCACACTCTGTGCATGTCTATCTCCACAGCTGATTTCTGAATGACTGGTCAATTTTAAGAAAACATGGCAGCAAAGTACTAGTTCAAAGAAAATGGACAGGTTGGTAGGGTAATTCTAGGTGCAGAAAGACTTCAGCAACACTTCAGCCCTCATTAGTTGTTAGATCCAGACAGAGAGCACACATTTTGAAGGACACACATGAACAGCTCAATTGTGAGAAAAAATCTGTAAAATATTTCTGCTTCACTGGAGGAACTTAATAATCCAGCCATGAAACCAGTTGTATGTATGTGGATTAACTGGAGAGGAATCAAATATAGGGCTCAGTATGAAAATATTAATGTCTTGAAGTTTGAAGGCATAGATAGCTCTTTAAAACATTGACAATTACGGTTGGAGTACAAAAGAAAAGGCTGTCATTGGACTTGTGAAGAGGAAGCTGTTATAGTTGATAGCTACCAGATGTTTTCTGGTCATGCAGAGCCTGCAGCACACAACCTACATGATGCACACACGTGCTTGCGTGCGCATATTTACTTCTCATAACTCTAGTGCAGAACCAACAAGGGAATGATGAGGGGTTACTTGAGATAAAGCATTTCTACCATCAGGCCTGAAAATTCCGCTGGGGTTTGAAATCCAGAGTGTATACTTGTATTATTCCTGGTTCCTGCTGATGTACCACTTCCAGCAGTGAAAAATAAAAGATGGTTCAAGACAAATTCTAACTTCTGGAAGTCTTGCTTTGCTTTCTTATCTTTTGATCTGATCCCAAGAAACTTTCTGTCCTTGCAGAGGCCCAAGACAGAAAAGTATTTGGCCTTGTATCTGCAACTCRCTTAACAATTCTTTGAACAACAAATGAGCCAAACCCACAATTTTCTTTTCTATAGTGTTATAAAGAGAGCTCTGAGGAGTTCACTCATGAGTACTGGTTTCATAAGCAGAGCTGAGGAAATGCACATGCAGAGGAATATGCATTTTTCATGGAGGTGTAACATTTCATGCCACATTTTCCTTTAAACTCACACCCTCCACTGTGTCCACAAAGAACTTCAAGAATCTGCAGAAAGCAAGGCGGAAAATTACAGTTTTCCCTACTTTACAGCAGCAGAGGGAAAAGTCATTATTAACTTGGCCTTATTTCTTACTTTACACCTAAGACTAAACCGTCCATCTTGGCCAACACTCAGAAGATTACAAATTATCCAGGAGTGGATTGTCTGTTGTAAACTCCTCAGCGTTGTAGAAATCACCTATCATTTGTTTTTGTCTAACAGGTTTTAATAGAAGTAAGAACAACATAATAATATAAATAATATAAAAATCTCAGGTTTTAGTTTGGTCTCTCTTACATCATAATGTCTCCTCAGAGACACCTTTGGCATTGTAGGTCAATTGAGCAGGAGAGCAGGAAGAAGAGAGAGAGGGAAGTCAAGGTCTGCTGCTTCAGACAAATTCAGTTTATCAGTATCCAGTTTGGTTGAGGCCATAGGGACAAATCCAGCCTAAGAATGTTTAAGTTAGGTCCCACATTTAAGATACTCCTTTTTTATAATAATAATGTGCGGAAGTGAAATTTCACTTTCCCAACAGCACCTTCTCTCTGTTTTTTTCTTTCTTTTTTTTTTCTTTTAAAGAGGGAGGGAACCTATTGCTGCTCTGTTGTTTTTTGCTTGGTTGGTTTGTTTGGGGTTTTTTTTGTTGCTGCTGTTTTGCAAGTCCATGCCACAAACACAGTGTGTGTTTCAGTTTGTCTAGGCCAGCAGCCTACACCAGTTCACATGTGGTAATGGTGCCAGACATTGTCACTGCTGCCTGGGACTGACTCAAGCTTTCAGTCCAACGGGTTAGAGAGGTCTGGGCTGAGATACACCTCACCTTACTCTCCCTGCCAGCCTTGCTTTACTGTTCTACTCCTTTGGTGAACAAGCAGAGTCAAGACGGTCTTACAAGAAACAAATGGACTGTCATAGGCTGGAGACTGCAGCTTTATATGAAGGCTGGCCTAATTATCTAGTTTTAACTACTCCAAGTAAGGGATGTTGTTGTATCCAAAATCTCCCTCTATATTCTTTCACTTTGTGGTTTATCATGTTTACAGAAATCAAATGTTAGGTACAGAAGCTGTCTATGAAAACATACACAGACTTCAACATTTAATGTAACTCTTTTGGTGCCCTTTCGGTTAGGAGTCTTAACCAGAAAATTACATATCTTCATTCAAACATTCCCTCAGTTTGGTTCTATGATCTCATCATTGTAAAATATTTTTGCAAAGGACCAAGACAGTATTTTGCAGAAGTACTATTGCAATTTTTTTGACAGGTTGTCTGAGTTGCTCTGAGATTTTTTTGGGCTATCAGATCAATGGTGTCCAGATTCAACTCCTTAATGTTGAAATATTTCAATTCTTGGGATTTTGTCAGCCACGAAAGTCATAACAAAATAAAATAAAACTCAGGAATACCACAGGCATATCTACCAATACAGTGAGAAACATTGTTTCTGATACTGTGGTTCTGGCTATCTACTTCAAATTAACTGTCCTCTCCACAGTCCTTTTTCTTGTGTGGAAAATTATTTTAAAATTAAATACACTAATTTCACAATAGAGAAATTATTTAAGATGTGAACAACTTGTCAATTCTGTAGACATTTTTATTCAAAATAATGTTTTAGAAAGAAAATTGCATCATGCTCTGAATGGTTTTCTTCACTATTTTTGCCGTCATTTAGGCAGTGACATTTAACAGGTGACACAGGGGACACAGATGACCAGCAACTTTTAGCTTTGGTGTAATGTCATCTGGTATATACACACATTTTCCTTTGGAGCTAAGTCTTGCAATATGTTCACAACATTTCTAAGTATTTAGTGAGACCCACAACAAAGGGTGTGATTCCTTCCTAAAGCACCACCTTCCCAAACCGGGAGATTAAACTGGAATTCCAGCTCTCATTTAAAAAAAGCATAAAAAAATATTTACATATCCACACACTACAGTCACAGAGGAAACTGAAAATCTTGGCTCGAGGCAAGAAGCCAGACAAACAAGCACAACTGCTTGCTAATTTATTCTTTTGTGTTGGCAATGCTTTGGAGGACAAACTCATAATTTTTAAGTAGCTGGGGCTGACAATACCAGTTTTGGGATACACTATTAACATGGCAAGTGTAAGGACTGTCTACACCATCATGTTCTGGTTATGTTCATAGCAGCATAGGCAAAGAAAGGGGAAAGTATTTCAGTGTTCTGAGTTTTTGCATAGTAGACTGAAACATAGTTTGGGTGTGAATAATTGCAGTAGGAGGCACGAGCAGCCAGGGTAATAACCCAGAGCCCCACTGGGTTAAACTAGGGACATGCACAAGCCATGTGCAGTGCAGATGGGAGCAAGGATGGGCCCATGCTCTGATCTTCCACAAATTTAAGACTGTCTCTGGCCAATGAATAACAGTTGAAAGGTTGTGCCTGTAGGTCTGAAAACCACTGCTTCCATGACCTACAATAAATCTTATCTACAAAGCACAGGTAATGSTTCTCAAAGACACCTATCTCCAAAAAGAGTAAAAGGGGAGGAGAGCAATCCAGCACAAGGGCATACACCCATTAGCCCAAAGATCTGGACTTCCAGCTCCAGTTTACACCAGTAAAGAATCCCAGATGCCATTCCCAAGCCCACTCTTTCTTGAATTTCCTTTCAAATTTCTCCAGCTCTGCAGACTTGAGTTTCCCGGTCTAAAATGAAGACTGTGATAGTGATATAACCTCTTTAGAGCCTCTTCTTTGAAAGAAAGGTGCTAAACACATCCATAAGAAAATCAAAATAACAGGGAAAACGTTGATGAAAGAGCATGGCTGAAAACAAGGCAGAAAAGTTACAAATGAGGATAACGCAGTAGGGAAGTGTGCAGCTGGGAGAGGGAGCGGGGTGTGTGAAGAGAAGATAGCTTTTATTTGAAACACATGTGTGCCGCTTAATCACGGCTGGAACCTGGGATCGGCTGAGACTCTGTAGTGGAGAGGGGGTGGCAGACACAGGGAAATTATTTTTTATTTCAAACAGATGTATTAACAATGGCCTTACGCTGATGAAACTCAATAAAGAAGAGATTTAAAGAGGGGTATACCGTGATGGGAATTTGTAGCTGGGAGGCAGAAGGGAAAATGATCATTTGCAGTAGACGTGTGTAATCACTGTGTGTGCTCGGTGCTGGGATGAGGGTGGGACTGCAGCTGCCAGAGCAAGTGAAAGGAAAAGCCTGGCTGCTGTTACAGCAGAAAATGGGAAGAAGGGATAGGCTGGTCCAGCAGGAAGGGAGGAGAAAACATGTGGTAGAGGATGTATTTATATTTTTACAAACGACTCCTTGCAAAGGTAAAATTCTTACTTTAATTTGCCAATTAAAAAAAAGTTCTGCTCAGTCCTGTAACTGTTTTCTCTCTCATCACAGGATGTTTCCTGCCTTAGCACTTATAGATTGATGCCTGAACATAATCCTTGTGTTTTCATCAATAAATTCAGTATCTTTGTCATTCAATGTGAAGTTAGAATTTCACTTCCTCTTCACATTTTTTTTATTTGCTTCCTGTTTTTTTTAACACTGTGTTAGAAACTTATGTTCCTAATTCAATTTAAGGTGAAAGCTGTTATCAGCTTTGCATCCCTGGGGAATCTCCAATCACAAGCAGCAAGAGATTTTACTTAAAAACATAAACACATATTACCATGAGCAAATGAAAATCAAGTTCAGTACAGGCAAGACCTGAATAATATACCTATAACAGCATTAGAAAATTGGTGAAAACCACAATTATATAGGTAAACATGTTCAAAACTAAATAAACATCTACACCTAATTTAAATTTTAACTTTGAGAATGCCAGCAGACAAAATGAAATTGAAAAAATCTTCCCCAAGTTCAGAGGGTACCCAGAAGTAGCTGTCCAGATGAGTGCCAGGAGTCTCAGCTTTCATGACTATCAATGAAGACCTCACCAACAATGTCACTGCAGGCTAGGATGGGATGCCATGACATCTGTAGGTGTTTAGGTCAGGATGAAATGAATCCCACTGTATCCCCTTGACCACATTAACTTTTGCTTTCTCGCAGTGTTGTATTTTGCAAGATAGGAAGACACACAACACTAACACTTATTTTTAGGCATCCAAGGTCTCAGGTACACAGGCTAGTTTCAGTAACAAAGAGCACATGCTCAGTTACCATGGCTTGATGTATATCATGACATGCTAGACCTGGACAAGTCATTGCAACCCCAACTCTGTCATAAAATAGCTGAATTTCCCAGAACTTTCAGATAGGCCACAGACTTAAAGCTGCACAAAAATAAAACTATGATCTAATTAATGCTGATATAATTAATGCCGCTCATGCAAGGGGAGAAGTGCATTTTTCCTATGGCTTGCCATTAAATAAACAGAAGGAACTGGAGGTGCACGATGCTGGGCTGCCCTGGAACAGGAAATAGCTGCTCTGACCCCCAGGGTGCAGACTCCCACTTTGGGGGCCCTGTTTTGCTCCATGCTCTAAAGAAAGGTCTCTAAAGGCTTTTTTAAAGACAAATTTTCTCTCCATGCTTTTGAATGTCAGAGAGAAAGTACAGCTTATAAAGAGAATTAGTATTTAAAGGAGATAGTTCTGAGTCTGATTTTTGTCCTGTCTTTTTAAATAGTGCTGCCAGCTTGCAGCAGAAGGCAAAGTAGAAATCCATGGGAAAGAAAACCAAACTTCCATTTGAGAAAAGCTGTTTGCTATCAGCTTCTGCTGGTTTCAATCCACTGCATGACTAGAACAAGGCCATTTTATGCTCTAGGTTTTCCTTTCAAAGTCCAGACACAAGGGAAGTGCTTGTCAAAAATTATTAACATCTTAAACAGGGTTTACYATAGACGAAGACATTAAGATACATTCAAAAATGCCCATATACATTATAAAAGTTGGTGGAATGTGCTTTTTTCCAGTGCTCTTTTAGGACAGGAATGAGGAGTGTGTATTGCGTGTTTCTCTTGGGACAGATTCACTAGCAGTGATTTGAACTGAAAGAAGTYGCCTTCACTTCTGCAGTCTATAATGAAGGAAAACTGAGCTGCAAGTTAAAGATGAAGGTAAAAGCCTGACCCCAATGAAATTAATGGGAGTTCTGCCATTGATTTCAAAGTGGCCAGTGTTTCAACCGAGATATAAACTTTATTTTGTTCTGCTTCGTTCTGGGAATTACTCAGGAGCAGTGCTATGTATGAAATGAATAATTTTTTTTTTTGATGCTCTGCCCAAACTGAAAAAAAATAAAAAGAAAATAATCTTCACTCGACCAAAACCCATTGTTTGTTTTGCTAAACCAACAGTAACTCAGAATACATTTTTTGTCAGCAGAGGTATTTCTTCAGACACAAAGTGTATTGTTTGTAGGACTCAAATCTCTCAGTCTTCTGTCTTCATTTATTATCAAAAACAGTTTTTCAAGAAAAACCAAATAAATGTCTGTGTTTAAAGATGTCAAAACAAATTGTTTAGGATTTTCTAAATTTTTTATCACCCAATGCTTTTGTCCAAAACCACTCACCAATCTCAAAAGGGATTCCTTTGAGTTCTTCAGGAACCTCACCTTTTTTGGATAAACCCTTTTATGGGAACAAACCAAAATAAAACCAAACAACACGAATCTCTTCGGGATTACAACATGATCAGGACTGTAAAGAGAATTTAAATCAACTTTGAAAGAATGGTCATATTAAAACTGCTTACCTGGTAATGAATTGCAAATAATATTTTTAATATGAAAAGTTAGCACTTATTTTTTGTGTGAGTCACAAATAAGAGAGGACCATGGATGAACATTGATGCAAGCAACAGAATCAAGTATATTTGAGATCCTGGTGCCTCTAATTCTGAACATGTACTTACCTCTAATTGCTTCAAAAACTTTCATAAAAATCTCCCATTTCATTCAGTTGTGGACTTGAAGGAGCAATGTCACAGTAGCACGTGGACATGTACAGGGTCATAGCATCACAACATAACCCAACTGCAGACATGTGAACTGCCAGGGTTTCAGGGTTTGGGACTGACTGGGATTTTTGACCTTTTTTTTTTTGGATTGTATGTCACTGTAATGTAGGTTTGAGCAGTTCAGACTTTACACAGCTCTAGTAGAAATGGAAAGTCCTAACCACAGATTAAATCATCTGTATTGTATTATGAATAGTCAGCTCTGTTGAGAAAGGACATTTGACTTTGCAATGTGGTAGATATTAGCAAACACTTAAGAGAAACCACAAAACTTCATGTATTTGCCTGGAGTAAGCCTGCAACATCTGCTTGAACCCTTCTGGGTCTACACTGTTAAGAACATAAGTCAGCTTGTTGGTCATTCCTCTGAACTCGAAGCCAGATGAGCAAATCCAAGCCATTTCATGGTACAATCACTCTAATCATTTCAGCATGGTTACTAGGTTTTTTGCAGAGGACATGAGCTTCAGAAAAATATTAGGCAGCATTTGCAACACTTCCCTCCCTTACAAAGATTAAGTTGTGTGAGTTGCAGGGCTCTGAGAAAAAAGCCTTTCTTATCTGTCTGTCTGGTTTATTATTTGTTTATTAGGTCACATTCCCAGGCCTTGTAGTTCAGTTTCATGTATTTAGCACTACTGCCTTTTTTGCTCATGACCTGAAATTGCCCATTTTGCATTTTCACTCAAAGGAATTGCCACTATACATTCATACGAATTACAATTTATAAGGATATTTTTGTATTGTATAATGTTTTCATAACTGCTCTGGGTATACAAATATCTCTGCTGGGTGGAACTGGATTTGTTCAGCTGGCAAGGTCAGCCCTGACAGGTGAATGAGAAATGTTTTCCTCAGCTGTTGGTGTTCTTCGGGTGCTGTTTCTGAAGTCCCATGGTAGACCCAGAAGCCAGAGACTACCACCATCACAGCTGTGAACATACAACCAGCCACAATCACATGGCCATATTTATACAGAATTACTGATATCCATGTCAGCCTGCAAAACTTTAAAGACAGGTCCCTGTTCTGCGTACTTCACAATCCAAAAAGGACAGAGGATGGTAAGGGATGCTCACAGCCAATGGTGTATGGCAGGAATGAGAGAGAAGCATTACGGGAGATAAAAACCGGATTTGTTTTATATGGTTTCAGCTGTCTTGTTAGCCATTGTTCAAATCTCCCCTTTTATTCTGCTGGTTTGGTTTAGAACATTTAGGTTTCTTCCTCACACAGAAATAAGTTAATGGTAATGGGAACAAAATTTGTTGTCCACTTAAGACAAAAAAAGAAGTTCTCTGAGTACAGACTGATACTTTCCAGTTCTGTGTCATTTTGGAAATAATATTTTCCATGTGTCTGCATACAACTTTCTGGTTTGAAGTAAGGTAGGCAAAGTGATGTTTATTGAAACCCGAGTATTAATGTATTAAAGATATATTCTTGGGGGAAATTTTAAAATCTGATCCAAACACTTGATATGGGAATTTGGTCAAGGTTTCTAAAGGCGCTGAAGTCAAATTAGAATTTGACTTGTAAAGAAAAATCTTTCTGTATGAAGTAAAAATTCCTAACCTCCTCAAGTTTTCTTCTAATATAGCAAAATTGAAAAAAAAATTAAAAAATTAAAAATACCTTTATTTTTCCCAAAACCGAAAAACTGGGAGACAAAAAAGGAAGAAAAATAATTGAAAACTCTCAATATTTTTTAAACATTTTCTTGTAACTAAAAGAATTAAGTTAATGTGTAAGTATGTTTCACAAATGCTTTTACTCACAATGACCACTTTTGGAGCTCTGCAAGCAAGTGGGTGTCTCATGCAAACAATAGCAATTCCTGGATACAAATGAAGTTGAACAAAAATTGTCTCTTCAATGTTCATCAAAATCAAAAGGAGTTCTTACAAAAAGTTGGATACCTTTCAGTAAAGTGAGAAATTTTATATTTTCCAATTACCTTTTGTCAAAAGGAGGCAGCCAGGACCATTTCTTTCAAAGCTTTCCAGAAAAAAACAGTTTGGGCCCAAGTCTAAACAAAGKGATTTTGCTGAAAAGAAATTGAGAGAAGCTGTGGTTAAATGAATATAAATTTGAGTTAAAACAAAATAGATCTGGCAAATAATTATATCATTATACCATTGCAATTAGTGACAAAAGTTGAAAATCTCAACAAGTACAAAATAATGATCAGTATGATCAAAAGCRAAGGTACAGAAGGCCAGCAAAGATCCAAATGCACACAGCGTCCACGTGTGCTGAAACGCTGGTGTCGAGGGACATCCCGCCAAGCACAAACCTGCAAGAGGATGTGCCCTTCATAGAGATAAGAATGGAGTGCAGTGGTGGTTTCTGTGCAGCAGCTGCCCTGGGGATGCCCCGAGGGCACCACAGGAGGTGAGGTGGTGCGAGCTGTCCTGCAGTGCCTGGGTCGATGGAGAGCTCCTGCCAGGCAGCGCGTGACTGTGCCGGAGAGGCGGCCAGCACGGGTCGCCTCCTCCCTTGGGCATGCATGAAAGGTCAGGAATGGACGCRATATTGATTTAAACTATCAATCCTGTTGGTTTTGCAAGAGTCTTGCATGATTTTTCTACAGGAACATCTGAAGAACTGAACACAAATACGCACATGTTCTGGTCAGTTTTGGGTTTGGTAAGATGTCTCCTTCTTTCACGTCTCATGCCCTGTTTCTGTCAACTGAGGGAGCATATTTCAGCTACYACAATTGTTCCTTGACCCTTCACAACTACAGGAGGAGAAAAGAAGGCCATTTTATCCCCACATCATTCCCTGCAGAAGGTAATTCACCTGGAGCACATGTAAAGGTCCATTCCAGATCCTTTTGTTAGTTTGCAGGAGTCCTACACTGTTAACTTGGTTTTTTTCTGCACAGGAAAGGGATACAAAAATACAAGTGCAGTGAATCAAATGAGCAGCTGTTTACTCTCCAGTTCCGAAGGCACCTCCCAGTTTATTGCTCATTGTTTCTGGACTACATTTATCTGTTCTTATCACCCCTTCGACACCACAAGGGAATCATTGCAGACAGCTTCCACAACCCATACTTTCCATATTCCTCTCACAGCTTCATATAAAGCCAATTCCTAAAAGCTTACACAGAAACCTAATACATCATCCTCTGGAGAAATGATCCTTAAATGAAGCTACTAGAGCTGGAGGTCTAAAATAGAAAGAAATGAAAACTTCCCCCAGGAGGCGATAGAGAAACAATGCTTGATGATGAAACAGGGTGGATGAGCAGTCTCAAAATTAGCGATTGGACCTGCTCATTGATTGCAGATAGCCACAATATGATGTGATATTGTGCATGTGTGAGCAGCCCACAGCACAGCAGGTTATGGGGGAATATTGGGCACATGTGTTGCATGCTTAARGAGTAAGTTAAGCCCATCTAAGCATAATGCAATTCCTCTACAGTAAATGGCCCTCCTGGTCTCCTAAGGGCTCCCCCGCTTTGGTTGCCAGCCACCACCTTCTCAAGAGCCGTTCCTTTAGCTCCAGGAGGCATTTTAAGGGTACAGTCCTCCTCCAGTTCAACGTGATTATCACAGCAGGTCTCAGTTTAATTTGGCAGATCTGCTCTTTTTCAAAGAAAATAAGAAAGTTAACCACTGATGAACCGCTTTTCACAAAGCAGGCTATTCACTTAGAAAAAGACTAGAAGTAGAAGTTTATATGCATGAAGATCAGGCACCATCTTCAGCATAGGTCTCACTCAAATACAGGACAAAATTTTATAAGGACTCAGAGTCAATATAAAACATTGTAGAAGTCTTTCATGCATGCTCAGTTCTTCTTTTCCTTATTTGTCTTTAAAAAAACCAATAAAAATCAATCAAACAAACAAAAACCTAAACAAGAACAAAACCACAATTATCTTTGCTCTTCTTTCCCTCCTTCAGAATGAAGTTTCCACTGCCTGCTCACCTATTACATGAGGCCTCCTACCTATGGGGCCAGGAATGGAAATCCCCAGTTAAGGTTTTTACCATTGTCACATTAATCTGCAAGTGCTCTTTTGTAGAGTTGGTGTTGCCTGTTACAGGAAACATGCCTTTGGACAGAACATGTTTTCTTCCATGTGTATTTTCATATTCTTTGCTTTGTTTGCAGAACAAAACATAACTGGGAAGTCATGAAGACACCACCTGACAGGTTTCAAGGTTTATTGCTGTAAATTAACCAGACATCTGCTTCTCTCAGATATCTGAAAGTCAGGTCTGAAGTTAGTGCCTGTGTGCCCTTTATAGTCAGCAGAGGAGGAGTGGCCTGCCAGTGTCCAGAGGGAGGATGTATGCCAAACTTTAGTGCCTAAAATCATATATGTATCAGGGCCAGATCTCACCCTAGATTTCCAGTTTGGTTTTAGCCCAGCCCCCCTCATACATTTTGAGGATACAGTTAAAATCAGAACTTATCCGTGTTTTGCTTCATATCCTGTGCATTTTACCTTGCTGTAAAAGACCATTAACAAAAGCATCAGCTTCCATTTATACAACATTAAAAGCCACCAGATACTCAAAAAACTTAATGAACTTAAGCTTTAAAAGAAAAGGAGAAAACTTGTCTGAGGGATAGTGAGAACATATAAACATTGAAAGTTTCTGTAACTTCATCCCTGAAGTTACATCTCTTACAGAAAAGAATCAGAATCTTCTCAATAGTCCAGTCCCATGCATAATTCATGATAAGAAACTTGTCTGAACCCAAACTACTGTTTTCAACCCACCCTAACTTTGGCTCGTTTTGCAGTCCAACTGATCTCAATRTCTGGTTTTGTCCTGAATCCAGTGGAATAAATCCAAATTTTCTTTTCTAAAAGGTTCCAGGTTACATTCTGAGGTTTAGGCTGCCTTTTACTTCTAATGCCTATGGCAGACTGAAAAATACCAGAGTACAAATCAGATTTCTTTAGGGGCAGACACGATGTAACCAAACGTTTTAAGAAATTGATACCTGACCCAGCAACATGAGTTTTACTTAGCCATTCCATTTTGCTGCTAAACATAAAGGAAATCTAGGAAAAAGTCTGAAGTGAGACTTGGGTGTCTAAAGCAGAAGCTAGGTAGACTTTAGGTGCAAAAAGCCAAAACTATTTAGAAATTCCCTTCTCAGTTGGTGCTGTGTTGGCTGCTGCTTTTGGCTGACCTGAGAGCATCAGGTCTGTGCTGCTCTGCACCACATCACTGCCTCAAGCCCCYGAGTGAGCCATCTCCCCCAGGCTTGGGGAACCAGAGAGAAAAGCAGCGAAAAATCCGGTTCCTCCAAACTAACCATCACACAGACTCAGTCCATCTCCAGGTGAAGACTGCAGAGAGGCAGAAAAAGCAGTAAGTATGCATTTCTGAAATCAAACAGTCCTCTGCATTTGGCCAGGAAAACTGGAGATATTCTCRTCTGCAATGTAGTGCATTGAGCAGACAAAGCACTTCAAATCCTTTACAAGTGTGTTCATTAAAAGCACTGTCCATAAAGTTCTGGTGCTCATAAGCTGGGACTCTGCTTTTGAGATACTATTCATCTTCCAAATACAAAAGTCTCCAGCCATTATTAGTAAGTCCTGTGCCAGCAATTGAATTGGAGACACCTCTATGCACTGGGAGCTGCAGCCAAAGGGGCAGCCAAGCCTGGTCTTTGTACCTAAAGAGATTTTCATTAGGATTTGAAATATTCTTGGACACATTTGCTTGCTTTGACTAAACAGTAATGTTGTGCAATTTCCCCTTTCCAAATGCAGTTTCCATGCACAGCTTGTTATCAGAGAAGTGCTGACACAATTTCTGTTATCACAGATTCAGAGGAGGATTCAGTGGTGCATATGCATAAAAAAAGTAAGCAAACTACAAATTGGAGTGATTGGGCTGTTGTGTAACAGTTAACATTTAAAAAGTGGTTCTCTTTACTCAGTCACTTGTGAGTATCGTAGGGGTCCTCTTAGATGAGTTTAATTATTTTAAATAGCCCTTTTCACAGACTAATTGGGTTACATGTACAAGCCCTGGGAGCATGGCAAGTACTAGGCATGTTTATTTGTTAAGCTTTTATACTTGCTTTAGAAGAACCAGGAGAATATCCACACATGAACTTCCTTGGGAAGGCTTCTTTTTTTTTTCCCCCAGGCTAATGAAAATCTACAAATGTTCTGACACATTTTTGGTATGAGAGATTATTTGTTGAGATCCAGGCAAAGATAAAGTGTTTATTTCTTGAGACCAATACCTACAGTTTTGATAACTATAATAATCCTTACAAGGCTTAACAAACCTTCTGCTTTAGGGCATAAATTAAGTGGCTCAGTAAAACCATCTTTTAATTCATTGAAAATATTTCCAGTAGATTCGGATAGAGTTGTTTAAGCTCCAAGCCTGGCAAAGACTTTTCTCCTCTCCAAACTAAGTTGTTGCTGGGCTGGAGACCAGCTTTACCACAAGATAATATTTCTTCATTTACAAATACCACTACTGATTACTTGGTAAGTGTCAGTGYCGAAGACAGGATTTTGAGCTAGATGAAACAATAGCCTTATTCAATAAAATATTTTTTCTAACTCAGAATGAAAAGATGTTGTCCAAAGTAAACTAGGAAAATGTGTCATAAAGTAAAGCCATTTTCTATTTCATGGCTTAAGTTTTTTGGTAAAATATTTATTTCCCATCTATTAAGAARAAATAATGAGTAAACGAGAGATTTGCAATAAATTTTGAGCTGTTATTAATTTCTAGGGTAATTTGAAATTATAACCTTGTAAAAAAAAACCTGTATTTTTTCACAGTAGTTGGACAGTATCATTGGAATAAAAAATAGTAGTACTTACTGGTTAAGATCAAATAATTTCATTAGTAGTCTCTCTATTTTTTTAAACTACACTCTGAGCTCTGTTAATGGTTTTGGACCATACAAAGATGCCGAGGGTGTTGTTCATGGGAACCCAGCAGTTGATGTGGATAAATTGTGAGGTTACAGAAGAAGTAAAAGCTCTTCATCACAGAGTCAGTTTCTGGCAGTGTTAGTGTCTGGCTTATCTCTATTTCAAGCTGATTTAAAATTTCTGTGATTATAACACGTGTTAATAATCCAAGCACTGCAGATGTGTTTCCTGCCAAAATAGGAAGATGATGCTTCTCTGCTCGATATCAGAAAACCAGATCTTACCAGAACACAGGAGGCAGCACCCAGGCCACCACTCCCAGGCAGCTCATGCTTCTTGTCAATTTCTACATAGTCCTGTTATACTAAAACTAAGCTTTGGAAGACATTAAAAAAGGATCTTTGCCTGGTTTTTGCTATATATTCAATACAGAAATTTGTCATCTTTGCCAGATTAGGATCTGAATCCTTGATCAATTTAAAGAGACATTTAATTTCCTTATAGGCCACACTACGTTATTTAAAAAAAAAGGGAAAGCAAAACCTAAGAAAATAGAAAATCA
Organism: Amblyornis subalaris; assembly: GCA_018881555.1. Lineage (NCBI taxonomy): Eukaryota > Metazoa > Chordata > Aves > Passeriformes > Ptilonorhynchidae > Amblyornis > Amblyornis subalaris. Next base: position 6,795,572 of record JACAXG010000017.1, read on the forward strand.
AAGCTGCAGATAAAACTTTTCACATTAATTAACATTCATGTTCAATTGCCCTGTCAAAATAAGTTAATCATCATCTATGATTATAGATTCATCAGAGTTGGAAGAGACCTTCAAGAACAGTCCAATTGTTCCCCCAGCTGTAACCCCTAAACCACTAAACCATCACCCAGCACCAGATCCAGATGCCTTTTGAACACCTCCAGGGACGGCCCCTCAACCACCTCTCTGGGCAACCTATTCCAATGCCTGATCATGTTACATTATCCATAGAATGACAGAGTATACTGCCAAGTCTGTAAAGCCCTCCTGATAGAGTAGGTTTTGTCATTGATGTTTGACCAAATTTTTTCTCTGGATTCTGTTAAGTAGACTGTAAAATGAAATGAGTAACATAAACTATAAGAAGCAATTTATATTTAATTTTTTTTTTCTCCCTAACTYAAGACAGAGTGGCAAAAGAAATTCAGGATTTACTATGACACTATTTGCAGGCACTTCAGAAGCCAAAATAATCTATCTGGGTGAATCTGTGCATGTATGCAATTGATAAACCGGGATGTCTTCTGAAATAACAATTTTTGTAATCCCACAGTTTCTACCACAGTGGTATGTGAGCACCTCCTAAAGTAGTTTTACATACAGAGAGGTGGAAAAACGCGATCTTCATTCCCCAGGTGGGAAACTGCAGAACAAACAGCTACTTTCTGAAAGTGTCACCAAGATGATACCCTCTTTTTAAATGTATACAATTTTAGGGCAATCACCTGAATATTTCCAAGAATACAGTGTGTGTGACATGGCCCAGGAACCACAGCAGCATAATACACATATTTTAATTCTCGACCCTTACCCTAGAAATTATCTTTGTGAGGTGAGTCTAAACCATGCTGTATTAACATCTCTTAACTCTCTGTTAGAACAAGTTACCGATTCAACATGATATTTTCAAATTATAAAATTACACACTACATTTATGATCCTAGATGATGGTATTTCCAGCCAAAACAAGTAAGATTCCTATCAGCATTTACACCTTAAGAAGCTCATGCCTGAACAAGATGAGCAGGAACCAGGCATGTTCTCAGGAAGTGCTGTTACGAGCAACCTTCACCAACATAGACCTTTCTGCCTCCGGAATGGCTTCTCCTCCCTCCAGTCAGGAGGACACTTACAACAAATTCTGAGATTCTAAATATTAAGAACATAGTATTATTAAGAATTTAAATACTATAGCAATTACCAAAATCCTAAATATTAAGAACTATTCACAGGAAATGTTTAATATCCGAATTGAAGTTCTAGTCAATGATGCCAGTGCACTGGGGACATTGGTCTCTGCATCTAAGTGCCCTAGACAGTTTGAGAAGAAACATCTCCAAATAGTTGTGTACAACACAAACATATTTCAGTGCCTGACAGAGATTTGTGGGGCTGCTGCCCAGTCAAGGGTCAGACCCAGAGCAAAGAGTTCACTTACACAGTCTGAATTTGGTCCCAAGACTCTCTCAAGCACATTTAAATAACTCTACAGTGGTTTACTAAAACAGAATCAACAACAACAAACCCCGCCCCCCCCAACCCTCAACCCTATAACTAATCMATCAAATAGAAATTCAAGTAGATGAATTACTTTCAGATTTAAAGAAAATGCAGGCAGACAAAAATCCAGACTCTTTAGCCTGAGGGCAGGGGGTTATTCATCCTCTGCATTTTAATGATAATTTCAATGAAAAGCTAAGGAAATTATTGGTTTTCTGTGCTTCTTCTATAGTACTTTGCAAAATTAGTATAGGTTTGAGAAATCCTTTAATCAAAACCTACCTGCCACGGCCAAAGTAACAGCCACTTTATAAGAGTCACAGATAGCCTGGTTACTGTCAGTTTACCACTTGGAAAACCAGTCATCTAATATTAACTATGAATCACCCTCAAATCTTTGTGGTGTGAAAATAGAAATGCACTTATAGTTTGTGCTTGCTAATATCTGATTTTATGGTCAGAGAAGAAAGAGCMAAGGAAGTTCCCCATGTCTCTGCTCTCAAAAAGGCAATAAACTGCAGCACAGCAGAACAATTATATGAACTGATTTTTTTTTCATTTTTAATCCATCTGTGAGGTCTACCTGGCTAGAGCCCAGGAAGATACTTTTGCAAAGGAAGTGTCTCACCCRGTAAGAGTTTTCAGGAGAGAAATCTTTTGTGTTCTTCTGCTTCTGTTGCACTTGTCTGTGTTAAAATTCGAATTTTGTTTCAATTTTATACCACGGTGTAAACCCTCATCAGTTTCCTGCATGAGTAGAAAACCCAGTGATTTGGGAGTTTACAGAACTAACGATCCACAGAGAGGGCTGCCCATGCATTCTAAGGGTCACACCCTGAGCACCTTAGCAGAGAAACTTTTCCTTTCATACATGTGCTATTCCAGGTTCCAAGCTGTGGTGTTGCAACCTGTGGCTGATGCCATGTGGAAAGAAAATGACACATTTTGTCAGACCAGATGAATGTGATATTTATTTGATTTAATATAATGTGGAACCTCTGCATCACCTTAAAATAACTAGATAAGCTACCTAAACATCTGAAATATTGCTAGAAGAATTTCTTACTATAGACAATGTCTCTCAGTTGACCTTTGCCCTCCTCCTTCCAAGTTGCCTATTATAACTTCATAGTTTGGAGTAATTAAAGTGTGTATTCATCCCCCTTAGCCACTAGGATTTATTCCTACCTGTTTTAGGGGCTAAGAAGATCTCAGAACACCACTGTAAAGAAGTGGAGATGATGGGGATGACAAATTGGAAGCAGTGGGGAGCTCCTCAGGTCACTGAAGAGGAAAGCTTGACAATCCAAAGAAGGTGTGTGGAGAAAATGCAGTGCAGGGGACCTTCAGAGATACCAAATACAAGTATTAAAACCTTGGTTAGCTATAACTGCTTAAAGAACCACAATTTTCTCTAGCAGGCATAGCTAATGCAGCCAAGGTAGTGCAGCTTGATCTCAGGTGTTTCTGCTTTACAATTTGCATTGTGCCATGTAGATAAAGCCACAAAAAGACTTGGAAATGGATTTTGAACCAGGACTGAAATAAAGGTCTTTATTTCATGATTCACAGTAAACCTTCTGCATGAATTTGTGCAAAATTGGCGCTGGACTCGAGGAAATGGACACTGCCTAACTTAAGCACCAGTAAGCTGCTCTGTAGGCAGTGGCTATTGCTCTTTGTAGCTGTAATTTATGGAGACATTACAAGGCCCAACACTTTCCTGCCTTTGAGACCACTCAGAAGACAAGTACCTTCACCTACCTGCACTGTGGGATCTGTCCTGCAGCTCAGGGAAACCCTTATCACTGCTTGGCTGAGGTTTTGAGCACTCCAATAATAGTCACCACTACATATTTTCTTTTTCAAGCAAGATGCAACTTCTCTGCTCCAGTTTTTTTTTTCAGCTTTGATCATCCCTCCCACTATTCAATCCTTTTTTCCGCAGGGTCAGCTAGTGAACTACATTAGACATAAAATGTTTTACTCTGCTTTCAGTGGATTGGTTCAGTGTTTTGTCCTCTCCCGAGTCCTCAGTTCATAGAAGCAGTACAAGTCTTAATTTTGAGCCATATTAAAACAAAAAACAAAACCAGCATGGTTTTGAGAATTGCAGAGAAGGTAGCTGCTTTCCACAAAAAGTAGGCAATTGACGTAATATAGCAGAACATGATAAGTCTTGCTTTTTTTACACAAGTGTTGGTATTGAATGGCTAAGAGTATGTGTAAAAAAAACTTCTCCAAACATGCTGAGGCAGCTGAACTTGCACAATGCTTTCTTTACTTGTCAGTAAACCCAACAAATGCATAACATTCAATATGGAAAYGCAGGTCTCATCTTAACCAGCTGGCAAGCCAAAGCAGCGAAAAGGTCTGTTATTGCCCCAGGACATAATCTCAGCTTTCCCCCAAAACTGTGTTGAAGCCAGGGAAGCATATGAGAAACCCCCTGTACTCACCCAAAGTCAGTTTACTGCAATCTCATCAATCCATGACTTATCTGAGACCTCTGTAACCACTCTGTTATGCAGAAGCCAAGGACTTTCATTCAAACAGAGAGAACATACAGTCATCAAAACTTTAAGCTCACATGAAATTTCCATTTCCTTATAGGAAAGCCTGTATGGGATCTGAACCCTCTCCAAACCATACAGCCGTTCTGGAGTCACACTTGAGCATTCGAGCTCAGACCTCTCTCTGCTTGTTGAATACTTTTATGTTGACACAAATCACATATGTTATGTATCTGCCTCCTTTTCCCTTTTTAAATTGGTTTCTCTGATCAGTGGAGCAAAGATACAAGAGGAAATTCATCTGCTGCACATAAATGTCCTTCATGGTAGTTAAAGTCTTTCCCAGATCTCACTGTGAATGGGTACGAAGATAAGCCCAACATGAATTGCAACATACAGATTTGGGAGGACAAATTTTGAGAAAAGGAAAACATTATTATTTTTTACGTTGTTTGCTGAAAATGAATGTTATCAGCTCAGTTTATGAGGCTTAGGACATATTCTTCACAGTATCATTTATAGTCACAAATCTCGGATTAGAGGTAACATTTACTTTTATTGGGAACTAAAAATACTGAACATTCTTTTACTTCCAAATAAGGTAGTTGGGTTGATATTGCTTTATTCATTTTATATTTGTTAGGCTTTGAAACTTTTATGCTCAAGGTCAATTTTAAGAAGCTATCCAAATTCAGAATAAAAAAATAATTCTGCTTTTCGCCAGATTTTTGTGAAATTGATGGTCAAAATAATTCTTTGCAAAATTGAATTCTTAGACAGAAATTATTAAAAATATCATAAATGTGTTATAATCCTTTTTTTAGGATAGACTAGGAATGCCATCTGAATAATTGAAGCTATTCCTCTTACCTGTGCTCTCAATGAGCTGATATTGAAGAGTTTCAAGAACTGTTTTGATGATTCTTTGCTTAGAGTAAACATGGAGTTAAACACAGGAATGTATGTACATAACATAGTCACTGGTTTGAGCAATTATTGAAGGATTTGTTAAAATGTCTTCAGGTAATACTCAAAATGGTTAGAGACTGTTGAAATTTAGATCTTATAAATATGTAGAGTCACTAAATAAGCCAAAACAACGTTCCATATTTACAGATAGACATCAGTGACTGGAAAGAAGAGCTTTTCCTGTAGTTTCTGAAGCAATAATTTATTTGGAGACAWTTCTCTTGGGGCAGTCTACAACTGCTTTGCTGCTAATTCGTCTTTCCTGTTTGTGAAAAGCGAAGGATAAAATTKGATAATAAAGGTAGAAAAGCAGCACATATGTGATGAAATATCTCTTCTATAATTTTCCACTGTTGTGGGAAAAAACAAAACTCCAATCTTTGGCAAGGGAGATACAAATCACAGCACATAAMTTTTATTCTAAGGTTTTAATCATAGAATCATTATATTTGGAAAAGACCTTTAAGATCATCAAGTCCAACCTTTGAACACCACCATGCCAACTAAACCAGAGCACTAAGTGCCACGTTCAGTCATTTCTTGAACACTTCCAGGGATGGTGACTCCACCACCTCCCTGAGCAGCCCGTTTGAATGCTTGATAACCCTTTCAGTGAAGAAATTCTTCCTGATGTCCAACCTGAACATCCCCTGTCACAGCTTAAAGGCCATTTCCACCTGTTCTGTTGCTAGTTGCCTGGGAGAAGAGGTTAGTTGCCTGGGAAAAGATATGGAGAATGCAGGGAGTGCTTTGATTTATTTATTATYTAAGTGATGAAGCTCATTCCACCCTGCATTTGCCTATTTCCCCATGTAGATAATCATTCAGTAGCTGCGCATAAGTCTCTGGCTCCTGACTATCATGAGTGGATCTATGGGGATCCTGCAACTTTGGTCAGGCTACAGAAACAGATTTTCAGGTAAACCACAACCCTGGAAAATCTCTTCCAGCTTCTGTTTTCTGCCTACTAGACAATGAAGACTATAGAACTTGCTGAAACATCGAGGCTCTTTTTGACCAAGGTGGGTCAAAACCATTGTCCCCTGTCCTGATCCTTGAGGCAAACCTGATCCTTGAGGCAAACCATGCACCTTGGCTAGAAAATGGTACTGATGGCATTTGCTAACACATTATCTGAAATGTCTTCAGAAAAAAATATAGAATAGTCTAAAGAAAACATGAAGTCAGTTCCAAAGCTGACTTCATGGGCCATGCAGTAATGAGTAAAGGGTATTAGGAGTATGTAAAATAGGCAGATAGAGACCCATTTGAAGTGTGAAGGACACCAACAACACAGGCCTCAAAAATGTGGACAGATAACTAGACCTGTAAATGTAAATACTCTCTGTGGTTGGTTTTCTTGGCACACCCTCTAGAATTTGGGTTTTATACATTCATTACTTAACACATCACAGATAGTTCATCAGCATCAGCTATTTCTCCCCTTCCGAGGCCCTACTAAATGAACATATTTGAAGTCAATAAAAAGCAATCTCCCTAGAATAGAGAAAAAACAGTTTCTTGCTTATAAGGAACAAAATTGATTTTCACATTCCAATAGTCTGTTTTCTGTTTTCAAATTGGTAGGTATGAAGTTGAAATCATGTCTACATAGGTTATGTTAGGACTGCAGGAGTTTGGAGGTATTTTATCATGGAAAAGAAAACCAAAAACAATTAAAAGTATATCAAATAAAGGCAGTCCTTGTCTACAACAGTTAAATTTGGGACAAGTGTGAAAGAAATATCTGATTTGTAAATAAGCTCATGGTTTCATAGTGGGTTGAAAACCCACACAATCGGGAAACTCAGGCTATGAGCTGTGTTACATCCAGCTTTTTCTTTATTCCTGCCCTACAAGTAGGTACAAGCTGTACCTTTGTACTGAAGAAAAAAAAGATCTGTATTAAAACTAAAAAGAGGACTAGCCCTGCAAAAATAACTTTGCAGCATTTCTTAAAGCAAGTGTTTTTACAGTTTTACACTAAGAATGGTGAACTCAGTCACCATGGCTAGGACACTGGGTACATAGAATAGAATAATTTCTGTTGGAAAACACTGGTAAGATCATCCAATCCTTAACCCATCACTGCTAAGTCCACCACTAAACCACRTYCCAAAGTGCCACATCTACCTGTCTTTTGAACATTTGAAGGAATGGTAACTCCACCACTTCCTAGGGTGGCCTGTTCCAGTGCCTGACCACCCTAACAATGAAGCCATTTTTCCTAATATCCAACCTAAACCATCCCCAGCACAACCTGAAGCCATTTCCTCTTGTCCTATCACTTGTTACCTGGAAGAAGAAGCTGCCTCCCACCTGGCTACAGCCTCCTTTCAGAGAGTTGTGGAAAGCTTCCTTTTCTCCAGGCTAAACAACCCCAGGTCCCTCAGCTGCTCCTCATCAGACTTGTGCTCCAGACCCTTCACCAGCTCCATTGCCCTTCTCTGGACACACTCCAGCCCCACAGCGTCTTTCTTTTAGTGAGGGGCCCAGAACTGAACCCAGGATTTGAGGTGTGGCCTCACCAGTGCCAAGTACAGGGGGATGGTCACTGCCCTGGTCCTGCTGGCCACACTATTGCTGATACAAGCCGGAATGGCACTGGCCTTCTTGGCCACCTGGGCACACTGCCAGCTTATGTTCAGGTCCTTTTCTGCCAGGCAGCTTTCCATCCACTCTTCCCCAAGCCTGGAATGCTGCATGTAGAGTGCAAGAGCTCTTTATCCCAATGTGTAGGAAATTGAGCCAGACAGACTAGAAACCAACATGGCTGAGCAAGAGGAGTAATCACTTCCCTGCTCCTCAAACCAAAGAGTAAGGAAGAAATGCAGAGCCAGTGGAAGCAGGGGCAGGTGACCTGAGGAGAGTACAAGGATACCATTCAAATGTGTATGGATGGGGTTAGAAAACACAAGGCAAATCTGGAACATGACTTGGCAAGGGGAAGAGGAGAGGAGAGGAGAGGAGAGGAGAGGAGAGGAGAGGAGAGGAGAGGAGAGGAGAGGAGAGGAGAGGAGAGGAGAGGAGAGGAGAGGAGAGGAGAGAAGAAGACTTCAGGGAGGTGTCATTGCTGCCTTCCAGTACCTTAAGGGGAATTTTGTAAAGGAGGAAGACGGACTTTTTATACAGGCAGATAGTGACAGGACAGGGGACAATGGTTTTAAATTGAAAGAGAGCAGGTTTAGATTAGGTGTTAGAAAGAAATTCTTTACTACAAGGGTAATGAAGCACTGAAACAGGTTCCCCAGGGAGGTTGTGAATGCCCCATCTCTGGAAGTGTTCAAGGCCAAGTTTGATAGGGCCCTGAGAAACCTGATCTGGTGGATGGCATCCCTGCCCATGGCAGGGGGGTAGGAAATAGGTGATCTTTCATTTTCCTTTCAACCCAAACCATTCTATGATTCTATGGGGTTATTGTGACCCAGTTGCAGTACCGGGCATTGGTCCCATACAATTCASCTCAGCCCATCCATCCAGACTGTCCAGATTCCTCTGTAGAGCCCTCCTACCCTCCAGCTGATCAACACTCCCATCCAACTTAGTGCTGGCTGCAAATTCCCTGAGGGTGCCCTTCATCCCCTCATGCAGATTGTTGATAAAGGTATTAAATAAGACTGGCCCCAATACTAAACCCTTTGGAACACCACTTGTGACCAGTTGCCAACTGGATTTAACTCCATTCACCACCACTTTCTGGGCTGGGCCATCCAGACAGGTTTTTACCCAGTGAACAGTGCACCCATCCAAGCCATGACCAGCCAGTTTCTCCAGGAAAATGCTGTGGTAAACAATGAAACATTACCAAGCAATATAAGCAGCTAAAACAACCTCTGCAGATCTTGGGTTAGATGAATATCATGTCCTTTATCTTARTATATGTATACAGCAATTAATTTTCTTATTAGTCCTCTGACATGTTCATGTTCCCTTTGACATTTACAATCTTTTGTGTGTACAGGAAATGCTCATAAAGTGTGCATTTATAGATGCTGGATACATGAGTACATTTCCATGCTATGCAGCTTTCTCTGCAATATGAGCAACTGCCATCAAGTAAAAAGACAATTGTTAAACATTAACAAGGGGATTTGTCTGATCAAAAATTGATGGTTACATTTGCACTACTCTGCCAAATTGATTTTATTTAATAACAATAATATCCCATCCTAAGTAAGGGGTAACGGTCTTAAAGAGAGTAGATTAAGGCTAAATATAAGGAAGAYATTTTTTACTATGAGAATGGTGAAACACTGCAACAGGTTGCCCAGAGAGGTGGTGGATCCCCCTGGAAACATTAATGGTCAAACTGGACAGGGCTCTGAGCAATCTGACCTTGTTGAAGATGTCCTTGCTCATTGCAGAGTGTTGGACTAGATGAACTTTAAAGGTTCTTTTCAACCCAAACTCTTCTTTGAGTCTATAATTCTAAAGCAGACAGTAGGTCAGAAGAAATGTTTTCTAAGAGGGTGTTGTCACTACATGGACTGCACAGGTCCCRCCAGAGAGAAGCCAGATGTGGAAAGGTACTTTGTAGGTAGCCAAAATAAAGTGAGATTAATCCTGTACTGCTGAAAGTAAAATGGTRCATCTCAAGTCAAGATTAACATTAACAGGACTGTAAAGTTAAAATTTTGGACAAGTACAGCTTCTGGAAAATCCTGGTCTGTGTCTTCCTGAGAAATCCAGCAAGTGTTACTAGACACTCTTTAACTTATCAAGGGTTCCTTCTATAAACACTACAATGAGTTCTTAATCTCTTGTGCAAAAAAAAAGAAAAGGACAATAACCTTTGTCAAACCTGGCCACGTTCTCTGCTCAAGGTCTCTTCAGGAAGAGATCCAAAGGACGACTCAAAATGTGGCAGTATGGCCATTACCTGTTCCCTGCCATTATCCATGTGCAGAAATTCACAGTGGCACCAGACTGATGTGTTGGTAAAGGCCAGCATGCAGGACTGAGACAGAATTAGACACTGTGTGGATACAGTTCAGACTGCAAAATAAGATAAATACTTATATACTTATTTAGCAGTAGATCTTTTGCTGTTTACGGTTCTGATTCAAAAGCAAGATCAGCAATTGCGGCAGTGACATCCTTTTCTTAGGGCAGAGAGGCCAAAGGCCAGAGGCCATTGGACACCATCCATAAGCTTAGCAGTGAAAAGGACTTTCCACAACTACCTTCTCCATTACCCATTTTTTGCACATCAGTGGACAGAAGTTGGCCCTTGGGTATTGAAATACTGTCCTGAGCACAGACAAAATTAAATCATCTCAAGGAAGAGAGCTCAGAGGTGGCTGCTCCTGCCCTAGGAAAGGGACCATAGCATAGGGGAGTCATAAGGGGGACAACTTGCCCTTTTGTGGAGGGTGAAGACTACAACTGGTACTTCATGGAGATGTCTCCTTCCACTRCAAAGTTCAGATTTAAAAGGAGCTAAAAACCCCATCAGATTGTCATAACTTTACTGATGCATTTTGGTGCTGCACAATTTTGTCCTGCCCCACTGAACTTGCCAGCTCGTGTTCCTTTAGTTTAAACACTTCACACCTATTGTATACAGTGCCTTTCATCAAAGTATCACGAGTTACTCTGCAAACACTAATTATGCCTTTCAGCCTTACATGAAGAATAACCCTAGTCCAAAGTCATGAATTTGCCAATAAGAGAGAGAGAAATGTCTTGGTTCCCAGCCTCATGCATCAGACAGTACTTAAGATTAYAATTCTGCATATTCATCATTTAGACCTGAAGGAGGTAATAAGAAAAAGTATTCTTGAACTCAGCAAAGACTAATCAATGCTGACACTAGATAAGAGGAAAACATTTTTTAAAAAGAACAAAAGCTGACTTTTTAAAAGTCAAAACAATACCCTAGTACTACATGTCAAATAAAGATAAATGAAACAAAGAAATGCATCTTAGTGCTTTTATTATTGTAGCCTTATACTCATTAAATATCAGAAGCTGAAAGAAGTCAGCATGGTTTAGAAAAGTAGATTAATGATTGATGGTTTTGCCAATATGCCACAGCAATAAATGGTGCTAGCAATATAGCTGAAGCAATACAGATTTCAATACATGCCAAATATCTGCCCTGTTTTTACAATGAAAACTGTGTCTAAATTAATGTCTTTTAAACATTATCTGTGTACTATTTAAGATTTGTATTGTAAAAAGAATTATGAGTATGCCTACTTGGTGTGAATTATGTGATTTTTACTTTTCTAGAGGAAAAAAACTGTTACACATTGCCTTTAGGGTGTGTCATTTATCCCTTAAAAGAATAAGAGGAAAGTAGGCCACCACATACAGAATATGTAAAGATTTCTCTCTGAACCCCAGCAAACTTTTCATTCCTTGACATTTGCTCCATAAATGAATCAAGTGTAACATGTACCATGTCTCTAATCCCTTAATTTTAGCTTCTTACATTCACAGGGCAGTCACTGCCCTTCAACTTACAACAGAACAACTTTTCATCAACATCAGAACTGCCTCTTGTGGAAAATGGAATGGAGTTATTCGTAAAACTAAAACTGAATTTTGCCCACCTTTCCATCAAAAATATCACTTCCTTATCGCATGCCACACAATGAGCCCACTCTTTTGGGTGAGCAGATCACCTGCTGCCCAGACTCTGCCAAAATTTGCAATTATGATGCCAACAGGGCAGATTCCAGCCGTATATGCCTCATGGTCAGATGTGGACTTTTGCACGTCCCCTTTTGCATGTCCATAGTTATCCGAGAACACATCCTCCGAATGCACCAACAACACATTTAAGGTGGGACAATTAATAAAGCAGCATGTTTGTGTTTTCACACTAYGTTGCTAAGGAATGTCAGAACTAGGACTATTATCTAAGCAGTCACTATGTTTACAAGGAGAAGAGCAAAATGATTGAGGTCTTTCTCCCAAGTACACTAAAAAGACATGATAAGAAATAACAATGTCATTGTTTGCTTTCGGTACATTAATCTCTCCAATGTTGCTGTTACGTAGACATTAAAAAGTTTATCTTTCCTGAAGTTTACCATTTGAGTTCCAACAGTATRGACTTGGTGAAAATTCGGCCATGAAATTGCCATTTGTTTTCAGTTACAGTTACTTATTTAAAGCCAATTAAAGTTTTGAACACATCTTTTTCAAATGCAGGTCACTTCAAAAAGATATATTGGTTTGCAACCTGAAACTCTATGACCTGACGTCAGCGTTCAGTCACTTTGCATTCCAAAGCACTCACTTTTGTGTTTAGARACCTCACGATGTTATCCCAAGCCACAGACCAAACACCCAATTTAAGATTTAAAAAATAATAACACATCAATTAATTTGGCAATTTTAGCATATAAATCTACACATAGAATCTGTAGTCCATAATGGAACAATAATCTTATGATCTTTTGGACTAATTCCTAAAGGCAAAGGTTTTAGCTACAGATGAGAACAATAGAGAACACAGTTCAGAGGGATTAATGAAGTTATTGTTTTGTACAGATGTGAAATCTATGAAGATCTTCGTTACATGCCAAAATACCAATTAGTGATTTTCCTTTTCACTGGCTTCTCTTTTCCTTCCCTTCATTGTACGTAATACTTTCCCATGTTCTCAGCAAGTTTTTGTCCTAGCAGAGCAAGACAGAGGGTGGAGCATCCTCTGCAAGGAAACATGCAGACTGTGTACTGTATATACAACTCACTAGCCAGCTGGTAGCACATAAACATACGAGGTCATATCCAGTCGATGCATACATGACCTCAGAGCTTTATCCAAAGCCTTTTCACTGGTCCCAGGGCACTGCCTGGTGAACTAGAGTGCAATATGTGTATATAAACCTCTGCCATCCACCCCTTGGCCAGATTTGGTTCCTCAAGGCATATTCCCTCAYCCAAGTCTCACCAAAAAATCTGCAAGCCAAGTGAAGAAAGAGTGTAATTAAATACACACCACACAAAGCTGATTAGGTAATTTTCTCTTTGATTTCCAGGAAGGAAAAATCAAGAGTTGTATTTGCTGACCAGCTTGCACTGTGTACTTTACAAACAAAACCTCAAACAAAGTGGTCATTGCACAGAACAATAGAGAACACTGGCCAACAAGGCTTCTCTCTTGAGAAAAGCAGCACTGACTAGATGAATCTTTTCTTACACTGTGGAGAAACAGGGTAGACAGGGAAGACATGAGATCTTTAACCTTCCCTTCTGGACAACCACTGAAAAAAGGCATCAGGGACCTCACTTTACAATAAACAACTCCTCCATATTACACTGCATCTAACAATACACCACACACACTGCTGCTGCTGCACTGAGATGTCATTATTGGTTACAAGCCCAAATCCCTCTGTGGGACCTGACCATCTGTTAGAGAACAGGACACAGTTTGATGCACACTGTTACCTACAGACAGGAAAGCAAAACCAGTAACAGCAGAATGAGGTGRTTCATAAACCATGCAATGCCTGTAAAGCAGGGATGTGCCAACCTGTTCTTTTATTTCGTCACCTTTTAACTGCAAAGAGGAGATTCTTGCCTGTATCCTCAAAAGAAGCCTGTGACATCTTTCAACATTTGCACCCAAGTAATGTCAGCACATCCATATGTCCAAGTTTTTTGCTTCCCAGACTCTTATCCAAATCCTTTTGCAACTGGTACTTTAAGAGGGTACATTCTTTTCCAGAGCTACTATAAAGTCATGAAGCCAAGTGAGGTAAAAAAACAAAGTAAGCAAGTTTTAGGCAAAATTGATAACTGCTTCCTTTGGATTTTTGGAGAGGAGGGAGAGGAGGTAATGATACAACTAAGCTTGCTCRGTTACTGAGTTGTTTTCTAAAGCTTAAATGGTACATTTTAAAAGTGACTTTGTAACAGCTGTCTTTAACAGACTGGTAGCTTTTTAAAGACAAATAGGTAATACTAGAATAATGTTAGGATAATTGCCAAGAAAATTGCTCTYTTGGAAGCAGAAATATTGACTTAAAGCAGTTTCTTCATATAAGGAACAAAAAAGCAGATTTCCTTGACCATATTTTCAAGGACACCTCTGTACAATTTTTTCAGCTAAAGCCAAAATTGCAAAACAGAAAAGTGTTATCCAGTGCAAAGCCAAGACAATGGGATGTGGAATTGCATCCAAATTTTGTGATTATTATGACACAGTAAATGTCAAATATGATGAAGTTTTRCAATCATTAATTTGCATCATGCAACATGAAAATAAAATATATAGCTGATTCATGTGGATTGAAGAAACAGCATTTACTCCTCATTTTTGCTTCATCGGGTTTGAAATAATTCGGCTTTGTTCCTGGTCCATAGCCAGGCTGAACTCTGTTCTCAGCTAATTTGGGTTTCTTAGTTTGTTATTTTAATTGGCCAGTATCATGTTAGAGTTCATTTCTCAGCTACCTTGCTGTATGTAAAAGCCATGGCAGGCTCTCTGACAGCATATTTCTGAATAGACCTTCTCTAAGTAGGCTGCAAAAGTGTATCAGCCCTCCAAAAGCAATCTACTAGAAAACAGCATTCATTGGCCTGCTTTAGACATGAGGGGCATGAGTTTTGAAACGTGTGTACTTCCTCTGTTTCAAATTTGCCCTTTCCAATCTTGCCTTTTCCCATAAGAAAAGGGCAAGAAATGTTTGGAGTCTCTGGAACCTGCCCTGGCTTCCGCTACCGCTGCAGGACTCCAGCTTCTCATCCACCCCAGGAAACCCTTGCAAGGCTTAGAAACACATTCCATATCCCTCCAGCGGTGCCACAGGATTCATTCACAGACTCTGGCAGGGGAAGGTGGGTGGYGTTGAGCTGATAGCCACAGCAAAGTATTGCTCACGCTGAGTATGCACTTTATTTGTACAGGCTGTCACAGAAGGGAAAGGGTCCTTGTTTGACCACAGTTCTGCTTTACCTTACTTTTTTTCTTTATTCTATTTCTTTCTTCACATTCATTCATTTAATCAAGTTATTAAAATAGTGCTACAAGGAATTTTGTTTCAAATATAAAATTGCAGAAAAATRAGGCAAAAATGCTGGGTGGATACTTTCCTCCCTACATGCTCTATTAAACTTAAAAATGCAGACAGTAGAGGGGAAAGACAAGTGTATTACCTTTGCATTACTTCACTGAACACTTCAGAGTCTCCAAATTTAGTTTAGAGTCATCTGATGTCTGTCACGTGTGTGATATTCACCTTTTGTTCAATTAGGTCAGCTCTTTTCAATCTTGATTTTTTTTGTTCATAGAATCATTTAGATTGGAAAAKACCTCTAAGATCACCAAGTCCAACCATAAACCCAGCACTGTACCACTAAACCATGTCCCTAAGTGTCACGTTATACATCTTTTAAATGCCATCAGGGCTGGTGACTCCACCGCTTCCCTGAGCAGGCTATTCTAATGCCTGACCACCCATTCAGCAGASAATTTTCTCCTAATGTCMAACCTAAACTTCCCCTGGTGCAACTTCCCCTGCAATTTCCTCTGGTCCTGCCAGTAGTTACTTGGAGGAAGACTTTTAAAACCAGCTCCAAATAGAGCCCCAAGTCGAGTCTGTTTTGCCCATGACAGTAATTGCTGAGTGATCTGTCCCTGCCCTTATGTCAGCTCGTGAACCCTTTGTTATATTTCCTCTCGCCTGTTCAGSTGAGGAGAGAGGAGATAGAGCAGCTTTSGTGGGCACTGGACGTCCAGCCAGGGTCAATCCACCACATCAGCTTCGGACAGTTGTGGGTGTCCCATTCACCTCTCAAATACACAAACCCTCCTGCCTTAACAGCCAYTGTTATCCAGGCTATTTGGCCAAGGGCAGACCATAAGGGCATCCCTACAAGAACTCCTAACTTCACGAGGAGTATATTGTACTACACGTACTCTTCCCAGTGCACTGCTAAGGCTAAGAACACTGGCGTCATCCTCTAAAACAGCCAGAAAGCACTTTCTGTCATTTGGTCTCCAAAGTAACCTCAGCTAGCAGAAACAAAAGACGATTACCATGAGATTTTATGCAACAGACACAGTTTTAGAAATATATGAATATTTCTAACAAGAATAATCGTTGGAACAGCTTACATRTTGGTTGTACATCATCCATCTGTTCATATCAAGACAAGCTGCTGTTCTTAGAAGACACATCGCAGGTCAAACTGAAATTATAATGCAGGAAACTGATTTTCTTGATCYTTGTTGTAGAAGTCGGATTAAAGGAAACTAAGTACGATTGCCGTATGTTTACATTKTCCAAATATGTGCTATTTTCCACCTGTAATTCAAGTAAAATCTTATTTGGAATGAAAGAATCTGGGCCCTTTTTCTACCTTGCTGCACATGTAGAGGACTGATAACTTGAGCGTGTCGCATAAATCCAAAAAGCCCCATTGAAGTCTGACTACACAGCCCCAGGTCAACAACACCTTTTTCATACAGACCTTCCCAGATGTGTCATGTTCACTCTGTATGTGCACRTGTGCTGTAGAATGCATATTTCTGCATAGGAGATCCCAGCTAAAGTTATGAGAACACTTATTATAACAGCTATTTCCACCTTGGGATAACTGAGATTTCTTAATTCAGTCCTATCCTTTTAGGAGAAACTTTCCTGAGGCTGCAGAAAGTGCTGTCAGCCATAGGTGAGGGACTAAAACCAAGTACTCTGTGAACTGAGCAGAAATTTGGAGGACAGCATGATGTCATTTATACAAGGATAAACCAGGGAAGTAAGATAACACTCAACAGTTTAAAAAACCCCAAATTGAACCACCGTCCTTTCCATCCCCTTGCTCAGCAAACCACATTTTTCTTAATCTGCTTATTGATGAATCTTTAACCTGGCTCCATTTCCTTCTGGTTGGCCCTGGTTAGGAGAGTGCAGAGCTCTAAAGAATAGGTGARGGTACTCAGACAGCTCTGCTTCTCCGAAGTAGACATAGCTGTCTGACTGGGACTTCTTGTTTGCTTTTTGTGGGTTTTATTTATACTTTCAAGT
This sequence comes from Amblyornis subalaris, assembly GCA_018881555.1. Classification (NCBI taxonomy): domain Eukaryota; kingdom Metazoa; phylum Chordata; class Aves; order Passeriformes; family Ptilonorhynchidae; genus Amblyornis; species Amblyornis subalaris. The sequence continues at coordinate 6,812,583 of JACAXG010000017.1, forward strand.
TCTTCATTCCAGCTGTGCCTGAAAGTGGAGGGGACAGTTTAGTCCCATTTAAGCCAAGTTCATGTGTGGTATCCACTCCTACTTTCTCTTCCCAAAATGGGAAGACAGCCAAGGGACGTCCGATCAGTAGGAAAATGATCTTCAGGGATGCTTGAGTGAGGACCCATCAAAGTAAAGAGCCAACACAGCTGGAAAAAATAGGASAGAGCAAGACCTCACTGAAAGCCAGATGTTCAGTGCACATTTTCCCTTCTATTTTTTTTTAATTAGAATTTTTTTACAACAACAGAAATATATGCTACTTTTTTCTTGAAATATAGTCAGGAAAGGAGACTGCTTATGAGTTTAAGTTAACATGTTTTATTGTCCTAATTCCTTTGAAACAAGTTTAGACATAAAATGTTATTGATTGGAGAAGAAACATATGCTTCTTGGCTCAACAATGCTCAATGCAGTCAGTGTTAGATTTTTTTCTCTTTGTGTACTTTCTCAAGATGTCTGTTGGTTTTGAATTAGTTGCATTGTGGAYTTAAATTTATATGATGGGATTTAGCAGACAAAACAAAGACCCTTCACAAAAAATGTTTTCATGCAGATTTTGATGGAAGAAGAGATATAAAATTATGGGAAAGATTGTAGTTGAAGAATAAGAAGTCTATAGGGAATGTTTCCCTGCACAGCTTAAAAGCTTGGTAAATCCAGCACTGAACTAATTTACAAGGGACTGTGACTGAAGCAATGCCAAAAGAAAGAAGAAGGGAGGATCAAATGTCAAAAAATCTTGAGTCCTATTGAAGAAGTCAGTTTAGGGGTAGAACGGTGAAAGAACTTGGAAGCAGAGATGCCTCGTTTGGGCCAGATGTCTCACTGTCTCTGTACAGGTGTGACTAATATTTCCCCTGATACACAACAAACTTGAGAAGAAAGAGCTCTCAGCAGGGATTTGAGAGTTCAACTCTTGGCTCCATTATTAACCTTTTCTCTGTGTACATCAAGTCCTGATCCTCCCTCTTTATGTCAGCCTCGGGTGGGAGCTCTCTTGGAAAGACAGAGTGTCCTGCCGTGTTTGCAGCTACTCGACTGTTGTGTTGATGAGGCATGTTTTCAGAAACGTGGCCTAACAGTCCCATTCAGAAAAAAAATTGGTAAATTTCACAGTTTTTCAATCAAGATGCAGGCACATACTGGCACAAAACTGGGCATACCTCATCCACATGGATGTCAGTAAGCTGCTGTTAATGAGAAATTACTAATGGTAATAGTAACTGAGGATTGTAGAGGAAAGAGCTGGGGAAGAGCAAGAAACAGTTTTGAAAGCCAGAAAATCTGATCTGAAAGGACCGTATTTTGAATTCAGCTACAAGTTTACTTAATCAGAGAATTAATTAATATTTTTAAAAATGCCAATTTTAGATAAAATCTGCTGGTGAGACCTTCAAATTTTGTATAAACACAGTCATGACATACGTGACACCAAAAGCTGGTTGAGAATAAAAATCACAGATATGGACTGAAATCAAATCAAGTAGCACAAAATGCATAATCTAGAAAGAGTTGAAGATCATGGAAATATGTCCAGTTTTTTATCAGTGGATGATAGTGGGGTGGTGGGTCACTGCTGTGGAAAGGAGATGCAACCCTAGGACGAATGGAGGAACTATTTTAATCACACATAACGGAGTATTAACAAAACTAAACTGCTGAAAACATCACCTTTAGGAGACTAGAGGTATAGAATCAAGGTTGGAAGAGACCTACAAGATCATCCAGTCCAACCATCAGCCCAGCACCACCACTCTAACCCCAAAACCACTAAACCACATCACCCAGCATCAGATCCAGACACCTCTTAAACACCTCCAGGGATGGTCACCCTACCACCTTCTTGGGCAACCTGTTGCAGTGCCTGACTACCCTAACAGTGAAATTCTTTTTTTTCTAATATCTAATCTGAATCCCCCCTGTCTCAGCTTAAGGCCATTTCCCCTTTTCCTCTCACTGCAGGCACAGCAGAAGAGACTGGCCCCCACCTCACTACAGTCTTCTTCCACATGATTGTAGAGAGTGATGAGGTCACCCCTGAGCCTCCTCTTCTCAAGACTAAACAAACCCAGCTCACTTAGCCATAAGACAGGTTTTCTAAACCTTTCACAAGTGTTGTTGCCCTTAGTTGGACATGCTCCAGCACCTCAATATCCTAAACTACCCTCCACCTATTTAGAGAGATTTAGTGAAAAACAAAAGTAGAAGCAGGAACTTTAGGCATATAGAGAATGTACAGCTTGGACATCAAATGGCAGCTGAAGAGCTTAAGAAGTTTGCTCTTGTAAATGAAAAACCCAATTAAACTGGGCTAAACACGCACCACACACCACACCCACACACACAGAGTGAAAAGACCTAGTTGTATTAAAAGCAGTGTCATTTTAAGAACAAGGGCATAAGACTAGTAGAGAACTGGCAGCYAGAAATTAGCAATCAGAAGAAATAAAAATTAGAAGGTTGCCACCTGTTAGAAAAGCGAATTTCTAGTAAGCTATTAAATAAGTCATAGTAAAAATAAAAATGAAAAGTTATAATATATATATTATCTAATTTTAAGATAGAATTCATTGCATTTATCAAATGGAATTGAGGATGACAGGGACTGAAGAAGAGAACCCATGGGATCCCTCTCCAGACTATCTTTCAGCTTCCTGCCACAGCTTCTTTTGTCTTCCAGGAAATGTTCCACTAGTATTTTATCTTCAAAATATCCAACTCCTAAATTAGCATTGGCTTCTTTTCAGGGGTTTTATAGCCCTTTCCTCAAGCTATACAATTACCATTCCAATTTTTCCACCTTGAGATCTTCATAGTCCTCCTATTTTGGCTGAACATTTCCTTCTGCAACTCCTCCACCCTTTAACCCCCTCACCAAAGAGAAGGAGCTTCTCAGCCCTTCCTCTGAGACTCCTGTATCCTGGCTGAGGTCTTTTTCTTCCCCTCAGCAACTCTCAGAATAAGCTCAGATTTCCCTGAAGAATCTCTCACCCATTCGACATCTTCAATCTGTCCCGGGTGATCTAGCCCCTCCAAAAAGCTTTTTTTTGGGGGGTGAAGAGGGAGGACTTTTTCAAAGCTTCAGGTTCTGAAGCCTTGAAGGTTTCTTTTACTTTTAAAACCCATCTTTTCTTTAGGAATAAATTCTTCTTTCTAAAGACTGCAGTTTTTTTCTCCAAAGACACTCCCAAAATAAGCAGTTTGGGGCCTTCATGCATCCTTTCATAACACTTGGAATGGGAATTATTGGTGTCAGACACCTCCACTAACTTCAGAGAATCAGTATCTTATTACAGCACATTAATTAGTTAATTTTATGTGAATGTTTGATTTTAAGGCTCACCGAACAATACCTTTTTGTTTCAGGCTCTGAAAATTGAAGTTTGAGGTATGTTTGATATAGAATCACAAAAAATATTTCATCCCTCATCCCTTGACAAACACTTCCAGCAGATTCTAAGTGGGAATTCTACCAGAAAGAGTGATATAGTTATACTTAGAGTTTGGGTTGTAATTATTTTRATTAAGATCAGTTATTTGTAGTAACTGGGGTTCTGTTTTCTAGGGTAACACATAACCGAAACTGTAAATTTAGAGAGCTTCTTTTATATGCACACTAAGCTGTGTACAGTGTTACAAGAGTTCTGGGATTATTCTGATCCCTCTTACCGCAAAAGAAGTATTGTACATGGTGGRTATTGTGACATTCCATGCAAAAAAAAAAAGAAAAGAAAAAATAGGAAARAATAAAAACTTTGGTGGAAAAAAATCTGAGAAAGGGCAATGGTGCTGCTCTATCCTGCCTCGAGGAATAAGCAGACTCTCCAAGGACTGATTGCAGCTCTCACAGCAAAGGAGAGTTTGCATGTGTCATGGTTTCGTGTACTCTGTACTGCATGTGCAATTTTGTAAATATTTGTCAGAAGTCTTCACCATCCCCTTGCACAGCTTAGCCCTCTAGTCAGTCATTTTATTATATAAAAAGAATCACTGTCTTTACAAAGACTGATTTTGGTCTCAGAATCAATGTTTCCAGCCAATTTCTCCAAACCTGGTTTCTTGAAAATCTCTCAATCCTATTAGTGCTACTGCCTTTTCATTACACTTGGGTTACCAGAGCTGTGATTTCATGTAGTGCTGTCATTTCTCTGTGCTGTTTTTAAAATTTGTGTTTTAGTCACAAGCAGGTGCCTCACTCAGTGAAAAGCTAATCATCCCCTAGAGTAAGAAAAAGGATAGAAAAGAAAGAAGATAATAGCATCGGGTCCACACTAGCAGGTAGGGCATGACACAGGGACCCTTTGTGTCACCCCATGTATGCTGGAACTTTGGGAAAGCCACCTCATTTCTCTGGAATTCCATGTTTCTGGGCTAGAAAACAAACATAATGATACTCATAATGATACTATATTTTCGTGACCTGTTAGAGAAAAAGAAGTGTTGTGTAAGAGTATTATGTACAGTTGTAAAAACTGAAAAGATGTTCATATTTTATTGGTATAACCAATGTAAAATCAACCATCCTTACACTATTCTGTAAAATATGGGGCACAAAGGACTTTATTTCTTGCTTATTTAGGTGGTACAAGGCTTAGACTTGCTGTTTTAAGGAGAAAATAAATCTTCCCCTCAAGGGAACCGGATGAAAACGGGGATGAAGAAGGAAAGGAATCTTTGGAGCCTTTAGCAAATATGGCAGCTTTACAAGAGACAAGTAGATAATGCAGGAGAAAGAGAGATAAACAAACCATCTGTCCCACACAGCATAAGTGTTTCTAGAGTACCTGCCATTTTTCTTTGCTGGAAGATAGGCAAAATGATAAATCTCCGCTGATAAATCCCTCTTGTGCAGTGTGGGTTCCAACCCTTGCAGGATTTGAAATTTCAGGATTGTATAATTTGAACATTTTACCAGACATCACTGAGAATTCATGAACTAGTCTCAAGTATGTAGCTCATGAAAATTATTGTTAAATATAAGACCCCATGGAAGATGTCAATAATTCCATGCAATCAATGCACATGCCTGGCTTACCTGTGTGGTATCACTTTTAATGACCAGGGCAGTCCTACCACCTCCAACTACCCTGAATAACTCTGAAAGCTGAAACTGGCTTTTCCTATGCCTCAGTCATTAGGGTATCGCTTTTAAAACATGTTTTACTTTTTCCTTTTTTTCTTAATTAAAAAAAAAGAAAAAAAAAATTAAAAAACAAAAAAACACCCCACACCAACAAACAGATTTTTAATATGTATTCACAAAGCTTGATGCTCTGTAGGATTTCTGAGATGACTGATGGTCTCCCACATTAACAGGTCTACCACTGAACCATTTCTTGAATAATCCGATGTATTCATACACTAGCATCCTGATTATCAGCTCAGCTGGCACTAAGTGATCACAAGATAGCTCCAAATAGATCTCAAATGCTATAGAGATTTTTTACTGTGGAAAAAATGTCAGTGGTATCCTTTAAATGACAAAATATTTTAATGTAGATGGGATAAATGTTTTCACCCTTCCAAAGCTACATTTAGTGCAAGGTAGCATATGTGGGTAGTGCAATATTTCCAAAGTGCAAAATCCTCAGTCACTACATGAAGCACATCCGCATGGATTGGCTCACTCATCCTGCTGTATGATTCTCCCTTCCAGCACCGGAAGTTGTCACTTACTATACAGATTTGGCTCTCTTCAGTGTGATCACACAAATGTCATTTGAATCATCACCTGAATGCCTGGAATCTCTGGAGAGAAGAACTGCTGGTGATTCCCTTAGAAACCTCTCCTTGGATGGATAAGTGACCACAAATGATGAAAGAGAGGGCAAAGACAGATTTTGCTTTCAGCAGCAGTGCTTCCTCGCACGTGTTTGAGGACATGATAACATATTGTAAGCAGAGCCGGCACTGCTCTGCTGAAGTTGGTGCTTTAAGCAAGGAGAAAAAGATTGCTCAGGCAAACTGCATGCTTAACACTTGAACATCAGTTTCTTCCATAACCTAAGCTCAGCCAGTCTGTACAAGATCCAAGGTGCTTTGCTGCCCACAGTGGAGCTGAGGCACAACTAAACTGCAAGGACCATCTCACAGAATTCCTGCCCAACAGCTAGGACCTTAAACCTTCCCTGGAAAGCTTTATGGTGCTAAAAGTTATACTGTGGCACATTCCTAGAGATGCCATTATCTTGGTGAGGAGGTTACACAAACTCATCAAACTGCCAAATTTCTGCATTTCTCAGATTGTATGCTGCCCACCAGGGAGCTCACAAGAGGTGTCAGGAAGTCCTACACAATGTTTCACCACATTGCCACATAGATGTGTTCCTATCCTCATGAGCCAGCAGCAGTTCTTTCAGCATAAGAGTGCAAAAAGCAACAGTCTTTTTTGTCTGCAAGCGTTCATGCTGCCAAGGAACGCCTGATTAGCTTCAACTGCCAGCAGCAGCTCAGCTGGGGCTGGGGGTGTCACCAAAATTTGTTTTAAGAATTAATCATTGTAGCTGAGTTTTGCCCTCTGCTACCCTGGAGGAACCAAGGCCTTCCAGTAATTACACTTGACCGGAGCTGTTTTTTAATTTAAACATGAAGATGTGGGGGAAATTTATGAAGACACATGAGCCAAAAGAGGGTGGCACTTTCAAAAGCTGGAAATAAACCACTTTTCCAGAGAACTTATGCCTTTGGTGCAGGATTGTAAAGTCCATCACCAAAGCAACAGTGATGTAGCAGTGCTAAGGTTATTATGTTCAAATCCCTTTATGAATCTGGATTTATGTGTCTAAAATTTGTCCATATGCTAGAAAATAGGATATTCCTCAGTAAAAGGTAGAGAAATCTGAGATTTTACCTTACTCTATGCAAATATGCTCTAGTCCTCACAGAAAGGGCAACTCTTTCAGACAATATGGTGTTAATGACCAAAATGTTTCAACATCCAAAGAAGAAAATCGTAAGTGGATCATAATTAAGTAAAAATAGTCATTTACTACATTAGATCAATTCAGAGGTTACCACATATAATTTTAAACTACAATTATCAATTTATAATGGAAAGTGAAGTATGCCTAAGTTACCACATGGGAGTATCTCTTTCACAGAGGACACATTTTTATAATTATTTTAATATGCAATAATGAAACATGACTGTAGTAAAAGATTCACATAATAGAATATATATGCATAGCATTTTACAAGTGGTATTTTAAACTCCATAATTTTCCTTGTTCTTCTTAATGTTCATTGTATCATATGCAGGGGACAATTTTGAATAAAATTACTAATGAGGAAATAAAGTTGTGCTGAGAGCTATTTTTGGCTAATATTTGAATAGGGCCATAAGGATATATTCGTCCTCATTTCCCAAGTAGCATTTTAGTGGGTCATAATAATGAGGTTCATTACTACAGGATTCATTTGTGCACAGGGGGTCTCACATGCCCCAACTACAGCTGAGATCCTAATTGGACCACKTGCACAAATCAAGCTTCAGAAAGCTCCAAGTATAAAAAAGGGAATTTCCTTTGCCCTTTATATTTTTTTCCCCTRCAACCTGCTCAGACTTCCCATCCTCTGGGCTCCTTCACACTTGACCTGGACTCACTTAAATCCCTGCCTGCCTCTGCTTTCAAATGTAAAAGSTGCAGGTATTCTTTCCAGCGCCTGCCTGTGTTGACTATCACCATCCTTTTCCCCACCCCTTGTCTGTTCAAGATTCTATACTTTCAGGGTTTGACATTTTCTCTTGGGACAGTTTCTGTCCTGGCAGGAGTGCTGGTGCAGAAATAACCTGACATTACTTACACTGGTGTTCAGCTCTGTATTTGACTGAACAGCTCAGTGATTGTTATTTCTATCAGCATGAAATCACTTTGGAAAAGCCCATTAGCACTGATAAAGATTTCCTGTAGATTCAGTGGCCCATGATATACTTACTACAATAAAAAGTATGAAATCTCTTAYTCATAGTTAAAGCTGAACTAGAAAATAGAAAACTTTCTAAATGATCACCTATTCTCTCTCAAATCTGATGGGAGCATGGGGGTTTGTTGAGTATTCATTGATAGATATTTTTCCTGTATTTGGAGTCTAAATGCAGGTTCTTTTGAATTTACTTTTTTTTCTGGAATCCTGTGCAATTAGCCAGTCTTGACATAAAGTGAAGCAGTGAATTGCACTGTGCTATGAAACATGCCAGTGATAATTGCACTCYAGTGTTTTCAACCCAAATTTACCCTTTAAAATGCTTTCCTGAAAAAAAAACACAATAAAGATTCATTTGAAAAAGGGATGCAAACAACAGTGGTCACTTATGTTTCTTTCTTATCCCAAGCTGATTCCCCAGAGGCAGTTTCACAAAAGAGTCAACAGACATAAATCATGAATGTGCAACCACAGAACCACGACTCTGTATCGGAGCTTTGAGAGCATCAGTTTCTCTGTCTCAGTCAGGACCAAGCAGTCCTGGAGGAGCACCAAGAACATAACCTTTAATCATGACCAAAGATCACTTTTCTCCTCTTTCCTTGATTTTTCTTCTTTCAATGAAAAAAAGCTGTAAAAACTCCTCACTTAAGCCGAATTTTGGGAAAAACCACTTTTACCTTTTTTKTTGTTGTTGTTCCTGGTGCTTATTCTTCCACTATTAAAGGCAAAACAAAACAATAAATCCCTTAAAAAATAAAGCGATTTCAAATCAACCTTACAAACGTGGATATATTTTTTCATTCACAGCATAGTTCTCTCCATCAAGCAGAAGATACTTATTAGCTATTTATACATATCTGAGCTGAAGAAAAGATAACAGTAGGGAATTTTTTCCCATTATTTTGCAACACATACAGAAAATTATGCAGTATTTGCCACTCTGCAAACAATTATATTTTCTGCTGTTTGTAAATCATTCTATTCTTATTTCTGKTTTTCTAGGGATTTATGCTTAGTTTATGCTCTTAGAAACAGGCAGCTGAATATAACATGCAGTATTGTTTCTCCCCATGAAGCAGATGACCTCRAAAAGCATCAGTAATTCCCTATTAGAGAACTCATAATATTATGATGCATCTTTAGGAAGCATCTGTTAGTTAAACTAGAGTGATTGTTTTTAATGCTATGTCTTAGAAAAATCAACTTTTGTCATGTACCATGATAGGATATGTCTGTGTCCTGGTTACAGGGCTAATAAATAACAATAACATTCAATACATTACATAGATATATGTGCTTAAAATCATGTMGTTTCAAGTTTAGGGACTCTCTTCCTGCTTGTTATTACTTTTCTTTCTGAAGGTTAAATACATTTCAATAGAGATCATTAGTAACACTGCAAATGGCTGATGGTAGAACTGCTGCACTGAACTTCCCTGCTTATATATGTAGCTGCCCTGAGCACCTTTGGTGGGTTTGGAGCCATATTTCTGAGATTAATTTGGCTCAGGTAATTTGGACACTCACTGCTGTGCTGTTGTGTTAAAGAGCTATCTTAAAAGCATAGAGCGTGTGAGGTTAAACTCATATGTATAATATGTAAGAAAATGTTAAAATTTGTGCAGTTTCTGAGAAGTTTACTTTTGTCAACCAGTCAGCTCCCAAATAATGGAAGAATAAAGTGTAATAGAAATGAAAGTATTTACAGCAGCTTAAACACGTTATTAGATTTTTCCTTCTGAAATGATTAATCAAGGGCCAGTTCATTACATGCAATTTAGTACTAGTCATAATTATGGTTAGCCATAACAGCTAAAATATTTTCTGCTCAATACTTTGAACCAAACACATTAAATTCCCTGCTTCTACCTTATTAAAATAATTTTTGTCTGGAAAATTGAGCAGGAAAGTAAGTAATGAACACACAGACCAAATGGTTGCAGCATGCTGAGTTATCATGGGGCACCTTGGGATATTATCACAGCCAAAGGAAAACGTGCACTAACCCCTGGGCTGAAGGTAAGGCTGGAGAAAAGTGAATCCCATCCCTTCCCTTGAAGCTGYGCCTGTCTGAAGAAGAGACTGGTTCCTTTGCCCAGGAATAAAATTCTTTTTTTAATCAATTGTTTAACAAAATGCACTTCACCGATAGATGGGAGATTAAGGTTATATCTGCCTGATAAAGCCTGAAAAAGCCACAGACATTAAATATTATTCAATAGACTTTGGAGYAACAGTGAGTATTGGGGTGAATTATGGAGATGACAATTAGTTTTCAGCATCTTCTCTGTGCTCACAATGCTTGGTGCAAATACTTTAGAAAAACTCCACATGACACACAGTGATGTTTGTGGATCTTGTCAGAAGAGGTATTTTGACTGGACAGCTCCATTACTGTCAATTCATCTTTGATATGTTTTCCCATCTGCCTAAGGGACTTCCAAATGGATGTGATCCTGTAGGCAGCCCATAAAGCCGTGCCAGGCACAGAGGAAACCATGTGTCTCGGGGCCATGGGCACTTATTTGTGGAACAGCGTATAGAAAAGAGAGGGGCAAGGATTCTTTGGGGAGGTTCTGCCATCAAGAGTAGTAGTTGTTAAAGAAATAGGACAGAGAACAAAGTTTTCACAGGCAGGGCTAAAGCGTGATTACGCCAAAATTGTTGACTCACTCTGGTCTTCTTGACATGAAGACTGGTCTGAAACAAGAGGCACTAAAGTTCTTCATGCTGTCATCACAATTATATCATTTCACAAAACATGATTAGCAAGCTCTGCTTTTATATGCAATCTGCAGTTTGCTCTGACTGAAAAAAATACTACCTTGGGATTTTCAAATTGCCCCACCTTACAGAGAGGTTGACCTCACACAAATCAACAAGAATTTAGGTTGTAGCCAAAGAAGCAATCCTTAGCCAAAAGGACATTGCATTTCCAACACTGAAGGTGAGAGACGCAGTGCTTCAGGGCATTGTTAATATGAACTGGTAATAAAGAAATGCTGAATAAATTCTGATTCTGAAGAGATCCCCAAACATGATGCTTAAAGGAAAACATGATTCCAAGGTGACATGATCTTCTAAGAAAGCAAAGATGAAGGAGTTTTTTGAGAGGTAGCTCCACACATAGAAAGCAAAACAATACCTTAATCACTTCYCAGCTGCAAAGAGACTATTAAGGTACTCGAAGTGTTAGGGTGTGTAGGGTACATAGTTTTCTCTTCATTCACTTTTACTCCTCCCAAGACATTTACAACAATGTCGTTTCAATTTGTGAATACTTTCCCTATTTTACTTTACTGCAAGTTGCTCTGGGTTAAGGGTGCTTTTATGGTAATAGGTAAGTTGAGATAATGGAAATTCCTCACAGCTAGTCAGAAAAAAATCCCCTTAGGCAGTAGGTAAGGAACAAAAGCTATTAAAAAGAAAGGGGCAAAACTTATGAAATAGAAATGGCAAGGTGGGTCTGATAAAATCTAAGGGCAAATTAGGATTTCTGAAATTAAATCGGCAAATTCAATTAATCTCATTCTAGCAATTAGGCAAAATGAAACAAGAATATTTGCAATGTTAAATGCAATTATAGAATTAATTAAAAATTAATTGCTATAATAATAATTAGTAATTATCAGGATACAGTCAGCTAGATATTCACCCATCTCTGCTCTGGTTCTTTTGCTTGCGAGTGACTCTTTTTTTCCTGCACACCTTTGTTTTCCCAGTTGTGTATTTCTGACACTTTTGACTGAAAAGCCTTTGGGAGAGAAGCCATCTGACTGAAAACCCTGGGCTATGTTATAGTCATGTAAAATGAATAATCCCACTAGATTAAATAAAAAGGATGATTCCCTCCGTAGAAACAATATTTAAAAGGGCATTTAAATTATAAAAGAGAAGGAATTATTTTATTCTATTTCCTTCGCTGTCAAGACAAAAATTGCCTTGTCTTTCAATAAAGCCAGAATTTCCCATCACTTACTTGAGAAGTAACTAGCTTTGGATTCACCCAAAGCATGGCCTTTTCATAAATTAAAACAACTGGGAAGCGTAGAAATAAGATCACAAATTTCCTGTGTTTGTGTTGTCTAAGAGACAGAAAGGCTGGATGAGGCTGCAGAGACCCCACACTGCATCCTTGCAGAAATGTGGAGGGCGCTGGGGCAAGGGGCCGGGATTGCTGACCTGTGCAGGATTGGAGCCTTGCATCTGCCATGTTTCCAGGCTCCCACATGAGAGTGACCTGGCCAGGAAGTTTCGTAAGGGAGGGAATAGAAGTAGGATAATTTGGCCAACATAACTGTGATTTTTCTGTATTCATATTCTAAATTGTATTTCTATGTGAGTGAAAAGACATAAAGGAATTACTGCTCCAGCAGTAAAAGTTACCCAGCTGCGTAACTTTTTCAACCCAAAGTCATCCATTCAAGATTTTTAAAAAGACATGCTCAAAAACTGTGTAAAAGAAAAATCAAAATCCCAAAGAATTGGAGAACAATAAAAATTAAAATATTTAGAGTATCAAACCCTAACATTAGCTCCTCCACCGGCTCACTTCTGATTTGCTGGCAGTCACCAATGCAGAATGGTGACTTTCCAGCTTACTGAACAAGTTTCATTTGATACGACAGGCAATTGTGAGCCATGAACACATCCAAATCATGGATTAATCATGATTTTTTCTTTGTCTTCAATGCTCAGCCAGTTTATAGATCTATAAAACAAAAASACATCATTGGCAAATTTCCAAGTTTACCCACAATTTGACTGTGGAAGGGATCCCGACAGGCTGTCTAGTTCATTCCTCGCTGGAATAACTGCATAGGTTATCTCCTTGGCTTTCCTAACACATCTGTCTAAGCATACTTAAAATCCCTGCATGATGGAAACTCCACTATCTCTTTAGGCAAGTAATCTCAGTGCTTGTCTTCGTCTCAGTAGTTGGAACTTTCCTTTGCTTGCATTCTTGAAAATGTTTCGATGCTCCTTCTCAATCCTTTCTTCTTCCTGCTYAATAGTATTTTTTCCCATTTCTCTCATAAATTATGTTTTTTAGAGCTTTAATGTCTCTGAACTGCTCAAATTATTAAAGTGAGGAGCTTCAAACTGAGCACAACGTTCCAGCCGAGGTCTTACCAGTGCTGAGTACAGCAGAAGGGTTACATCACGATTCTACAGGATGTTCGTGTTGTTTGTGTAGCCCAATGTCATGTTTAATGTGCTGTGCAATAGCATGAAATTTTTTGATTGTAGAAGATATGTGACCTTCTATAGCTCCAGATCCATTTCCTAAGAGCCACCAGCTAATGAGTTGTTCCCATCAGCTTTTTATATGCAAGAAACCATTTCAATGGAAATATACCATGTGGAAGCTTTTGATTATTAGTTTTTGATTATTTGGAGTTTTTTGGATCGCTGAAGCATCATGTCCTCTGCAGATTAATTAAGCTGTTTTGTCAGCTGTGTCATTAATGAAAATATCAAATAGAAATAGATGCAGAACAGACTCCTGCAGGTACCACTGAATAGCAGCCTTGCATCCTAATAGTGAAAAATTTGCAGTATTTTCTGTGGTGCAACTTTATAACCAGTTTGCCATCCACTCTGTAGCTGTTTCACAAAGAACACATTTATATGTTTTGAAATAGTCAAAACTTCGCTGAAGTCAACCAGGCCTGTTTGTTGAGAAAATAAAAGTATAATACTGTGCTTAAAATCTCTAGTTCCCAATGAATTTGTGTTGTTGTTAATCATTCTTACTTCAGATTTCTAATTTTTTACAAACGATTGGATCATTTTTTCCCAGAATTTTTCTAGGACATGAACTTCAGTTGACTGGTCCACAATTTCTTGGTCTTCTTTCTTTTCTRTTTTAAAGATAAGCTCTATACTTGGCTACACGGTTTGGGTTTGGGACTTTTTCTGGGTTTTCCTAACAATTGTGATACCATTTCTAGTCATCTCGAGGCCTAGAACTTCCTCTCCTCCTGCTTTTCTAAAGGCTCCAACATTTGCTATAATTTGTGGTTCTCCCTTTCAGCTGACCTCTCAGTGGTGACCATGTCTATACCTCCCTCTGTAGGGGAGTGGAATTACACTCGCTTTGTCTTTCTTCTGCTCCCAATGGGCATGTAGAATGATTCCTTCTGGCCCTTGCTAGTTCTGTCTCAGTTTTGTGCCTTTCTGGTTTCGTCCCTCCCTTCCCTTTTATTTTTTATTTTGTATCTTTTGCCTGATGAAGTTTTTAGGTTTTATATGCTTCTGTTTTGTAATTGAGGTCAACAAAGCACTCATGATTTAGCCAAACTGGTCACATAAGATGCTTTTGATCCTCCCTTCAATTTGGGATGATTTGTTTGTGTTGTTGTCTTGGGGGATTACTGTCAATAATGGGATAAGATTAACAGTCTCTTTCTTCTATTAAACTTTCTTGTCTAATCCAGTTTCTCTTATAAATTCAGCCACTCCTCCTGAACCCTGATTATGCCAGATCCAGCTAGTTATTAGCTTTTAATGTATCCTTTTCCATATATATGTATATACTTGTGCAAGGGTTAATTAGGGAACTGTCAGTCTGTTGATTTCCCCTTTCCCATCTTTCCTTTCATTTCTTGAGAAACTATTTCAATTGCCTCTTTTTCTATCAAGCAGTTAAGTACCTAGTGCTCTTTGCCCCTTTGAAAAGTTGGTTTCAAGATACAAAATGAATTCGTAGGTGTATTTCTAGATGTAAATTATAAATAGGTTTTACTATAACTGTAAATATAGAAATAAATACATCAATTTGAACATTTTTGTATTTATGAAAAAAACAGTGGAATTGACAGTACATTTCATTTGGATTCAAGAAAAATATAGGACCCTTGTGTCCCTAGAAAGGACACCAAGCACATAAAATGTCCAGCCTTCTTTTCTTTGGTTCCACAGCTTTTAAATGGTGGACCAATTCCCACAGTCTTCTGCTGCCTGTTTCAGGACTCTCTCACAAAACATATCATTCGTGTAGTCATTGCACACGAGCTCACTGATAGCAGTTACTCATTGATCAGTCCACCAAACACTTTGGGGGCATCTTTCAGCATTTCAGTAATATCTTCCTTCATTCAACTTCCTTAAGACGAATTATTATAGGGAAATGCTTTTAAAACTGTTGAGAGAGCTCTGCTAAGCCTATCTAAGCATCCAGCCCTTAAAACCCCTAACTTTGTGTTGCTAAAATTACTACCAGCATTATTACCAGCAGTGTTGTAGAACTGTCTTTCCTGGATAAGAAAAACTTTTCTGGATAAGCATTTTTAGAGTGCCTCTTACTTTACATAGGTGTTACTTACAAGGCAAGCTGTGGAACCATAGAATTTGTGAGTTAGGTTTTCATTGCCATCTTCTGCATTCCTAAGTGTCTTAATCAATGCACAGCTTGCTCATACTTGCCCATTAATAGTCTGTATATTCAGCATTTTAAAAACTGTTAGAGTGTACTGTGTCCATATTCTGTACAATATGAAATTTGACATACTTCCTGGTACTTTCATGAGTTAAACTATTCTTCTATATTTCACCATACTGCCTTTTAATAACAATAGTTAAAATGGTGAATTTTCTCTTTCCTTTTCCCCAAGCAGTTAACCCAAACACACTTCCCAGCTAGAGGGAGTGCAGAATTTGGACAGTTAAACTGCAGCTGTTTCTCCTATGGATGAGCTCCAGAGATGTTATGAGGGATTCAAATCCTGGGAGGAGTCAGGCACAGAAGTAGAAAGCTCTATCTCAAGTAATTTCCTGTCTTCCTAGTTATTAGAAAATCATATAAAAATTATTAAAAAAAATTCTTTAAGGTTTCTGTGGGGTTTTTTTATCTGTACTCTCATGTTTTTAATTGAAGAATTTTAAATACATGTTAATTTTTATGGTTTTAAAAAAGGGATCAGAAAATGTCACATGAGTATGTTAGCATATAATTTTGTTCACCATATAAATTATATGTAGTTCATAAAATAAGAGACTTTTCAAACAATATGCAACAATTGCGATCTGTCTGCAACAGAACAAGTACTAGCAAAAACCAAATTAGATTACTTCTTTCTATTTCCATTGACTATGTTTTTCTAAGTGCAGTTTCCTAAGAGAAAAAGGCTGATACTATAACACTCCTTATCTCTCTCCTCAATTTTGAACCTGTTGTCAACTTAAAATAAATGTAATAGAAAGGGAGATGTTTCAAAGGTATCCAAGGTCCTCCAGGTTGAAATGAAGACTACATCAAACAAAACAACGAAATCTATATCAAATTTGTGATGAGCTTTACCACTACTTAGATTCCCCTTTTCCTTCAATTGAACACAGTGAGGAAAGCTTCAAATCTGGTCTCAGAGGAGTAAAATATAGCAAGAAGTCGAAGAGTCAAGAACAGCCCCTGTTCCTTGGGTTACAAGGAGGAAGCAAAAGGCATCCAGGCAGAGAAATGGGGTGAGTTGTCAGTCTTGGCTTATGCCTCATTCCCCAGCGTGGAAAGCAAACMTCCCTGGGCAACATGTCCAGCTTTCATCTTAGAGCTGTGAAACATTGGTTGAACTCTAACATAAAGCAATCAAGAATAGGACAGAGAGATCAGCCTTTGAGAGTGCATCACTTAGAATGGTTCACTTTGGGAAGTGAAGTTTTATTGTAAAATATTTGTCATCATAGAAACTAATGACAGAAAAAGGCTCTTTTCCACCTCCTTCTTCTCCCAAGGCAGCCAGTAGAATTCTGTGATGAACACATTGCACACTTTGTTTGGAATAGGAAAGAAAAACAGATCTGCCTGAAGTATACTAATGGCCAGTAACCCCACTCACCCCCACCATCACAAATTTTGTACTGTTTTCAGTCTTCTTTCCTTATTTGTCTTCCATTTAAGTATGCCAAATGTCTCATTTCCCCTAAGTTCAATATAGCCCAAGGAATTAATTTGAGGGAAATAAGGGGAAAGAAGTGTTAATGATGTCAGAATCAGATTTTTAAAAATATATTTATTTATTATACAGCATAAATTACACATGCAAGACTCATAGGTAGCTGTCTGACCCTGGAGGTTACTGATATTTGAGACATCCCAGCAAAGCCCTGTTGAGGTCTATATTCTCTCAGTGCTTGGTGACTTACCAGAGATGCGTGACGTTATGCTTTTCAGACACCTCCAACCAACCTCCTTGGCATTTATCTTGCATGTAATCCCAAATAACATCAAAAAATAACATCAAAAGAAGAATTCTTTCACCAGCCTCAGAGTGGAGCCAAATCAGATCCATGATCAGTATATTCAGCAGTTCATGCCCTTATCCAGAATATGGGAGTCAGGAAAGCAAAAAAAGGTCCTCTGGCAAAAAAAAAAAAAAAAAAAAAAAAGTGATGTGCCTTGATGTAAACGGCTGTAGGAACTTTAGGTAGGACTTTCCTCTGCTCAGGCTATTCCACTTGACTGTTCATTTGCTGAGGACTAAATATTCATCTGGGAGTAAGTGCATGTAGTGTTGCATTTGGCCCATTTATCAGGTGCTGTGGAAACAGTTTAGTCCCTGCTCCATTGACCCCCTTGGTATAATATTGTAAGATTTTTGCATGAACAGGGCCTCTGACCACTCCCTGATGACTCTGGAAAAAATTAAGCAGAATTTGTCAGGAAAAATACAAAATCACCAAACCTCACTTTCTGGTTCCCAAAATAGCTACACAATTCATGCAAGGTTGGAACAACTTTACCAGGATTATATGGGTGTCTGTAATCTCATATTTGTGGAGTATTTCAATTAGTTGGTTGGACAAAAGAAGAGGGAAAGAGACATTTCTACATCTAATGATTACTTCAGAAACCTGRTCCTCTTCCCAGTTGTCTGCTTCCTTACAGAAATGGAGATTACCTTAGTAAGTCAGGTAGTCTACTTCCAGATATGATGGATATGAGTGTTTTGCTTCTTGGAAGAAAGGATTATTTGAGCTGATGGTTTATGGCAGGACTTGGCTGCTCATATTGTATTCCCTGTAAGTAAGAGGCCCCGGCACTGGACTGAGAAGGCAGTGGAGTGCAAGCAAGGTTGAATTATGTCAATCAGCTCAACCTGTTACATGTTAGCCATTCTAACATCCTCCCAGAATCATTTGGGTTTCTGTACTCTCAGTTTTGGTCTTGGAAATTTTCCCACTCATACATAGAAATCCCTGAAACTGCCTTTGCTGTGTATTACTCACCTTAAATGTAATGGGGTACCTAAAATTAAATGCTATTGAATTGCAATGCCTAAATCCTCTTTAGTGTTTAGCCCTATCTCTTTGAAACTTCTGCTACCAAATAATGAAGACACAAAACTGCACCTCTTATAAGGCAGACTGGTACTCCCTGGATTTTTCGGCCTTATGCCAGCATGAAAAGCCTACAGGGGGAAGTCAACAATTTTTGTCAACTGTTTAGAAACCTGAACAAAAAGCAACACATAAAACCAAAAATAAAAAAAAAAAAAAAAGAAAGAAAAAAAGAAAAAAAAGAGAAAAAAGGAAAAAAAAATAAAA
Source organism: Amblyornis subalaris (assembly GCA_018881555.1). Taxonomy (NCBI): domain Eukaryota; kingdom Metazoa; phylum Chordata; class Aves; order Passeriformes; family Ptilonorhynchidae; genus Amblyornis; species Amblyornis subalaris. The sequence continues at coordinate 6,831,093 of JACAXG010000017.1, forward strand.
AAGAGAAAAAGAAAAAAAATAAAAAATAAWAAAAGAAAAGCCAAGCCAAAAATAACTACATAATTTAGATATTATTTAAGACAAGGAGTGGCAAAGTAGAAGAAAACTCATATTTTGACAGAAGACAATAATACATGATGGGAGCAAAGGGACAGAGGAGGGTGTCTTTGGGAGGGCAGAAGTTTCCAGGATGCAAAGTTGAAAGGCATTGAAGTGCTGGGTAATCACTGTCATTACTGCCAACTACATAAAGCATCCTTGGAAGAGAATAATAAAATGGGAGCAGTAAAAGAGTGTAGGATTGAGAATGTTCCATTATCGGTGAATTTGTAACCCATTTTCCTGAAGTTTGGTACTGCCACACTCTCCTGGAGAGAGTTTGTACCTCAGAGATTCCTCAGAGCTCATGCCAGCACATTTGGGGACACCGCAGAATCCCCCACAGCAGAATTGCCTCCCAGCCAGCAATGCAGCTGCTTGCTGGTTAACAGCTGTCTGAGCAAAAATATGGTTGTTGTTATTAATTAACTACAAATTCAGTAGATGACTTCCAAACAGAGTACAATAGTCTGTGAAAATGTTGAATAGTCCCAGATCCACAACAGACAAAAGTTTGGAGCCTCACTGATGCACATTGAGAGCAAGCTGTTGCCAATAATTTTCTGAGCATAGATTTTTATCTAAAGACATACTATGGTTTTGCCCATACCAACTTTCTGCAGCTTGCTTGGCAGTATATAATACAGGAGAGCTGTCTTGAGAAAGCAAGATGCTTAATATTCATTGCTTGTTTTTTTCCATAAAGCCTGATATCAAACCAATCTTAATTCATTTGGAACAGTTTGACAAATCCATATGRAAAGAAAGTATCCCTTCCCTTCTTCTTTCAGATAAGCATTGTGTTTCAGACAGCTTGGAATTGACATACACAAGATGTGTACATGGTACTCAGAATGATTTGCACTATTGACCAGTGCTGAAAACACTCTGGTTTAGGCTCTGGTGGGGCTGTTTTGTGATGAGTGCTTTACACTCACCTTCACCTTGACAATAGCTCAACTCTTTGAGCCCAAGAAGGTTGTTTTGGAACAAGAATCACCTTTGCACTTGAGATAAATTTTCATCCTAGCCAATGAATAAAACTGATGACAAATTTCCCAGTAAATTAGAACCCAGAGAGCTTCAGTACGGAAGTGCAGGAAGATTTGAACTGGATAGAACTAATGAAAAAAAATTCTTCCTTCTTCTCTGGAGTACTTGCTTTGTGACAGATCAAAAAGGGAAGTGGTCTCACAAGGTTGCCACCATCGAAAGGGCACTGCCAGGGACACATTAGGCATCTTCACTCTGAGCCCACAGAGAACCCTTGGGAGTTATTCTGCCCTTTAGAAAGGCACAAACACAAATGAGTAGCTGGAGACGTCAGTCATTTTATGCCCCTTGACTATCCTGTGCAGTCCCACTGTGCAGAGGACAGTAGGACAGGACTATCCTGTGCATAGTCCTACAACGACACATTTTAATTATGTTTTTCACCCAAAATCACAACTCAATATCAACTCTGTTAGTACTATAGAGATTGATACATTATTAAAAAAGGAGAAGGATGGGTCGTCCTTTAGTTCGTTCAGAATCTTTATTTTGAACTACGTAAATTTTACCTGTGTCAATGTTACATATTTGAGCAAGTTGCTTCGGAAGCTCATTCTCTTTGCCCTTTAACTCTAGGCAACAATAATATGATAAATCCTGAAACAATGTGACAGTGGTAAAGTGAGAATATATGTCTTACAGGGATTAGAAGTTCCGAGTGAAAATTAAACCAGTACCACTTGCATTGGGCCAGGTGAAGAAAGAAATAGAAAAGCATCAAGTTGGTTGATTTCTTAAATGCTTTGGGGCCATTCAGTCAATTTGCAATTTTAAAAGTGTTTGAATGCAACTGGACACTTTTCTCAAGTATCCTCTGTTGCTTTATAGCTATGTGAATACATCTGTAGGTCAAAAMCAAATGTGAGTGATTTAGAGGACACTTCAAAAATTAAAGGTCAATCTAGCAAACTCATCTACTTCTTCCATTAGATGATGTTGCCTCTGTGATTCTCACCTTTGAAAGCTGCTTTTCTTGCCAGCTGGGATAAAACCCCCATGCCATTAGCCCTGCACATACACTATAGAGCATCATAGAGTCTAAATTACCTTAGGAATTTTGCTCCTGACACAAGCAGGGAATATCAATGATATGACATTTATCTGTGTCTGGGCAGAGAGGAAGAATCAATAAGATCTTGCCATGTCTCATCATTTTGCGGTGTCTCACCATTTTGCACTTCCTTGCAGCTGCAGCCGGGAGCAGCCCCCTCTCCCTTGGGCAGTGTCAGCTTCTGCTGCGTCCTCTGGGAGAAAAAGTGTTACACATAGAAAAATACAGTCCAAATCAGGGGAGGCAGAGCCACCACAGCTTCTGCTCTGACTTAATTCAAGCTGAGTTACTACTTCGGGTTATAAAACAGGTTTTTTGGCAGGAGCTTTGTGAGGGAGCAGGTGGGAGGATGTATGGGGTCAAACGTGATCATTAGAATTCTCTGTCCTAAAAGAAAAAAAAAGGAGAGAAAAAAAGGAAGAAGAAAATTAACAGGAAATAGAAAAATTCCTCTTCTTGAGGTAGTTCAATTTACCTCTGAAAAAAGAGGGAGAACAAAAAGAAAGAGCCCAGAGCAAACAGCCTACCATAGATTTGAAATTACAGCAAATAACCTCCATACGGATATAATATCACATAATTGCTGAGGCAACAATTAATGATTCTTTATGCAATACTTCAAAATGTTTTTTTAATTAAAAACATTTTTTTGTGCAAGTTATTTTGCTTTTCCCTTTCAAATGACTTGGCTTCTCTGCAGCCTTTATTGAGAGACATAAATCCAATTTGTTTTCATCTGGCAACAAAGAGAAGCAGCAAAAAAGAAATACTTCCCTCTGTGAGGAGATGGGAAGGTTGCTCCTGGATAAGTGTTGACACAGAGAAGTGATCCAAATGCTTAAAAAAACCCAAAATACAGCAAAGATTGCCTTTTATTCCAATGGGATTTAGTTCAGGATCCTAATGCTGTTGAACTCTGCTAACCTTGGTCTTGGAGTTCGTACCCGACCCTAACAAGGGCTCCATTCACGTGCACTGTGAATGCTGTAAATGTGAATTTCTTCCATTGCTCTCTCCTATCTGTGATGTGTTTCTGCCTCCTGGGAGCAGGAGGCTGCCTTCAGGAGCTGTAGCAGTTTGGGTTGCAATCAGAGATATTCCCCAGCGCCGGCTACAAAGCCTTCCAAGACTTAAACTCCCACTGATGTGGGGAGATCTGCATGCTAGGAAACCTGTGGTTAGAGGGGTCCAGAAGGATATATGTTATCTTATTGATGCCAAATTAAGCTTTTACCTTTTTTCTCTTACATATTCTCTGTAATTTTTACACATATAGTTGTAGCTTTGCAACTCTATCTAGTTTTCCCAGTACTTTTCCCTGCCCTGATAGGCRGAAAGACAAACCATATTCCAAGGCTCCTGTCCTGTCTTGGTTCTCCGGTCTTGAGACCAGCTCTTCGAGACATATTTTTATAAACAAAGTTAGTTCTCATCTGAGGGGAGGGTTTAGAAGGGATTAGAATGAGGAGGAAATTACCTCACAAATTACAATTCTAATTGGTGATTCTTSTCAGATATGGTAATTTGCAAAATCTATAAAAATTGTATACATGTCACATGGGTGGGCATTTTTTGGCATTTTCCACCTGACGAATTGTGCACCTAAGGATCCTTATAAAGGTAACCCCTTTTTATCACCCTAACTGTGTCTGGCTCGTGATTATAGGGTCCATGAGAGAAAGGCATCATCATACCATCTGGATTGTGCTTTGACCTGCTCAAGAGCAGCATTCTATTCACAGCAGGAATGGGCATGAAGTGAAACTGCTCTCAATTTCAGCCTCAGAGGGCACGGTGTCCAGGTCATGATCATCACTGTGCAGTCCTCCCTTTGGATAGGGAGGCATCCGCAGTTTATGATTCCAAAAATGCCAGTTGCAGAAGGAAGAGCAAAACTGGTACATCCAGGTGACCCGAACACTGCAGCACTGGGACACCTCACAGAAGAGCTTGCAGGTGGCTGTGTGCCTGGGTACCTGTGGTCTTGAGTCTGAAAAGCCAAAATCTTCCTGCTTTTGAAGATCTCTTGCCCTTTCCAAGATGTAGAGAAATACAAGGATTATACTCCTCATTGTAAAAACACTTTAATAAATATAAAATAGTCTTAGCTCATCCTTACATTGTTTTTCATTGATTGTCTTACGCTCATTTCAGTGGTAAAGAGCCTGGCAAGGTGGGCTTTTAGAACCCTGAAGGCACCAGGATACCATCCATGGCTCTGAAAGGGACCATATGAGAATACCTGGAACACCCTGCCAGCTACTATCAGTTGTATTTGGGCACAAATATCACTAGAAAAACAACTGGTAACCTCCTTTGCTGACCTCAGAGAGGGGTTAAAAATGGGAAATAATATATCTTTTAATTTTCAGCACAACTTAATAGTATGTAAGATATGAACAAGCACAAAATCAAGGCGATACTGCACTGAAACGCAGTACTTGAAAACTCATGGCAGTTGGATGAAGTCCCAGGTGACTGGAAAAGAGGAAGCATTGTACCCATCTTTAAAAGATGCATCCAGCTTTTGGGTCCCTGATGCCTTAAGGATTAGCTTTTGGATTTTTCTAACCCTGCACTGTACTAGTGTGTAATTCTGAACTCCATATTATGTGCTTCACATTCTTGTTAGACAAAACATTCTCTCTAAGCCTGGAAAACAAGGTCACTGTCCTAGGCCTAAGTATAAACAAAAGCGAATTGGGAGGGGGGTGAATGGGGGAATATTACTTCATTACCTGGAACTGTAATTGGACAATTAACTTCTGACAAGCAAATGTACCAAACCTATATCTGGGGGGGGAAAACTCGTGATCGGGGTCCATCTTGGTCTAGCCTAGCATCGGCAAGGCTCTGTACCAGAGGTGTACCACTCGAAGGCCTTCAATAAATTCATACTTTTATTCACTAACTTTGTTCAGTCTCTGTTTCAGGTACTCCCAATTTTAGGCATCATCCCCAGCACAAGAAGGACAAGGGCCTGTTGGAGCAAATCCAGAGGAGGCCACCAAGTTGACCACGGGAATGGAGCACCTCTCCTGTAAGGAAAGGCTGAGAGAATTGGGATTCAGTCTGGAAAAAAGAAGGGATTGGTATGACCTAATTGCAGACTTCCAGCAGCTGAAGGGAGCTTAAGAGAACAATGGAAAGAGACTTTTTACAAGGGTGTGTAGTGACAGGACAAGGGAGATGGGTTTAAACTGAAAAGGGTGAGTTTAATTAGATATCAGGAAGAAATTCTTTACTGTGAGTGTGGTGAGGCACTGGAACAGGCTGCCCAGAGAGGCTGTGGATGTTCCATCACTGGAAGTCTTCAAGGCCAGGTTGGATGGGGCTCTGAGCAACCTGATCTAGTGCAAAGTGTCCCTGCCTATAGCAGAGGGGTTGGAACTTTAAGGTCTCTTCCAACCGTACCCATTCTGTGATTCTGTATTTTAATCCCTTTGGATTTTATATCATTGTGTCCCAAAGACAAATTTTTCTCTAACTTGGAAAAACACTGCTTTTTCCAACTGTGGTAAGAGGATTTCTGGTACTACTGCATGGGCTCTAGTGTCTTTGAAATTATTGAAAAGACAAACATATTAAAAAATGAGTGTAAAGATGCCACATTGAAAGTTCACAAGGCTAATTAAAGCAAGAATTTTAAATCATGTCAGGTGTTAAGTCACACCTGTGTATTCAGGGCTTTGAGAGAGAGGAGTGGGGAATTAAGCACTATATATATATATATAAAAATGCAGTCACTTATGTGGATATACTCCAGATTTAGATTTTTTGGAAGTAGAAAGAATAGAATTGAGATTAAAGAGTATCTGCAGAAGAGACAGATTGAAACTCAGCAGGCTCCTTATAAATTTTAGATCACAAATACAAACCTGTGTCAAGTGAAATGCTTGTCTGAGGTGTTGTTTGGACAGGATCTGAAGAATCACAGACTGTGATGTATGAACAAAGAAACAGATTACAGACTCACAACACTAATTGCCAAGGCCTCCGGTTACCATTCCCCATGTTTTGATGTATTCTGTAGATTTATAATGGCCAAGGGCCTGATTCACGTTTGCATCACCCAACAGTATAAAGTGAAATAACAACGGAATAAAAGGATGTGAATGCAAGTGAGAATCTGGCCAAATACCTATAGCTTTTGAAGTTTTGGCTGGCACCCAGAAATAATCTGGAGACTGAATCTTCCTAGTTATTATCCAGTTGCTGTAACCCAGATGTGCTCAAACAAGGGCACAAGCCTCCAGCTGGGGGAAGGACAGTTCCCAAAGAGGTGACAAACCTGGCAGGAGTTTATTAATTATGCTGGTGTTCAGCTGGTGAGCCAGAGAGATGGGGGTTAGCACCAGGTGTGGGGGTGATCAGAAACAGCATGGTGCTGTGGTACTTGGGTGGGTCTTCATCTCCCTTACGAGAAATCAGAGGCAATTTGAAAAACTGATCACCACGTTTTTTCCCAGGATAACTGGCCTTCTGAAAGCACTGGAATCAAGCTGTATCACATAACAAATTTATCAAAAATACTATTATAAAAGCCTGTCTACAAGGTGCAGGGAAGCCTTCTTCACATTTGTGAAATGCTTCCAAAACAAATTGCTGCATACTATCCTATGCAACAGCCTTTAAAATAATTGCCTGTTCAAAAGTTGCTTTTTTTCCCCATCTCTCCTATTGAATACAAAAATTGAATGTTCCAGTCTCAAGCAATAGCTTGAGTACATAGCTCTGCCTACTTATCTCAGGAAAGCAAAATATTTTCTTCAAGGAAAAATTTTTTGTGAGTTAAAACCAACTCTGAGCTCATAGCTCTAATTGATAAGGCTCACATTACCCTTCTGCATGACCAGACAAATGCAGAAGATCAAATATGCTCTATCTGGCTTGTATTTTATATCTGAAGAAGGGGCCACATAGAGGAAAAAAAAATGTTTTTTGAGTTATATCCAATGTGGTGATGAAAGATCCTAGATCTTTGTACAAACTTTCATTTGAACTCAGATCACCACAGCAAAGTGGGGATTGAGGGCACCCTCAGTAAATTTGCAGACAACGCCAAACTGGGCACGAGTGTGGATCAGCTGGAGGGTAGAAGAGCTCTGCAGAGGGATCTGGACAGGCTGGATCAATGGGCCGAGGCCAATGGCATGAGATTCAACAAAGTGAAGAGCCGAGTCCTTCACTGTGGTTACAACAATCCCATGCACTCCTACAGGCTGGGGGAAGAGGGGCTGGAAAGCTGTTCAGCAGTAAGGGACTCGGGGGTGCTGTTTGACAGTGGCTGAACACGAGCCAGTGTGTGCCCAGGTGCCAAGAAGGCCAATGGCATCTTGACTTGTATCAAGAATAGAGTAGCCAGCAAGGATAGGGCAGTGATCAGCGTCCTGTACTCAGCACTGGTGAGGCTGCACCTCCAGTGCTGCATTCAGTTCTGGGCCCCTCACTTCAAAAAGGTCATTGGGGTGCTGAGGCGTGTCCAGCAAAGGGCAACAAGGCTCGTGAAGGGTCTCGAGAATATGTCTTAYGAGGAATGGCTGAGGCAGCTAGGATTGCTTAGTCTCAAGAAGAGAAGGCTCAGAGGGGACCTCATCGCTCTCTACAGCTGCCTGAAAGGAAGGTGTAGTGAGGTGGTCTCTTTTGCTGTGCCTGCAGTGAGAGGACAAGAGGAAATGGCCTTAAGCTGAGACAGGAGAGATGCAGATTAGATACCAGAAAAAAAATTTTCCCTGTCAGAGTGGTCAGGCACTGGAACAGGTTGCCCAGGGAGGTGGTAGAGTCACCATCCCTGGAGGTGTTTGAGGCATCTGGATCTAGTGCTGGGTGATGTGGTTTAGTAGTTTAGGAGTTACAATGGTAGTGCTGGGCTGATGGTTGGACTTGATGATCTTAAAAGTCTCTTCCAACCTTGATTCTGTGAAAGCAAGACACTTATTAGTGTTCTTGAGTAATCTCTGCTTTACCAGGAAGAATGCTCTAAGTCTTTCAAAAAGAGTTGTGTGACTTCTGCTAGACTATCTTAAGCACTTGAAGTCAGCTTTTTCCTGTTATGCATTGTTTGAGGATCATTTTCCGCTGCCTTCATCACATTCAGAGAGACTACAAGATGACACAGTTCTCTTTCCACACATAATGTCACAGGGCAGAGACAGGAGGTGACCTCTCGAGAGCTGAMCCATGTCTGGATGTCCTGATCTCTCTGGGTCAGTGTCCCAGCCCATGTTGGGACACTCTACACAAGACCAATAAAACCAAACATCAGGCTACATGTATACACCAAAACTCATTCAAAATTAATTTATCACTTAGCAACAAGAAAAACAGTGACCATAAGTAATTTTCAGGGAAAAAATCTCTAGTTGATAAAGCATTTTTTTATTCTCCTTACTTCCATTCTTGCAAGTGTTTACTTCTGTTATCATTTGCCATGGTGACACATGCCATAATGTGAAGCACTTCTTGTTGAGAACTGAGTTTCCGATTTGTCTATTTACTCATTTCCCAACTTTGTGCCCAAATAACCTTACTAATGATGAATTAATCTCAACAGTTCCTGTAGGGAAGCAAATATATAAATGTCTATGGACTGTATCAACCTTAATCCAGTAAAAAAAAGTGTCAGAAACTTCATGCAATGTCAGTGAGGATAAAACTCTTTAATCTTATGTGGAAGGACAGTATATGGTGGCAACGATGCTTAGCTTTGTTTAAACTAAAGGAAAAAGTTAATACGTGTTCATGGGAGACTATAAGAGATTGATTGGGAATTCCCAGCACTAGTTGTAGTGACTCCTAATGTTCAGAAAAACTAAATCATAGTTTTTGACCAGCAAAGGACAGACATTATCCCTTAAAGTGGTGAGTTTCTGAGACACTTTCCATGGGCTACACTGAAAAAACACTGTCTTGAGGGAAAAGCTGCGATATTTTTAGGAAACTACCTGACATTCASTAGACCTAACATAATGGAAGACCAGGAAAAAATTCCCCTTATAGTTCAGCAGGAGAAGGTGAGTATCTTGGGTGGTATTTTGTGATTGCTATTAGAGTATGGTGCATAATGCCAAATGCTTTACCATACCCTACAATAGGATGGCTACAATTTCAAGTGTGCTGCAGTGCAGTGAGTGAACTGCATGGGATCCTACAGGCCGTGGAACACAAGCTCCAAAGGAGAAAAAACACATTATGTTCTTGCTACGCTTGTCCTAGCAAGAATCAAAAGCAAATGGCAATTATATTAACAGTTCAACAATTTCTTCCACAATGAAACAAACATTAATAAGATAAATACACACAGATTATATTTTCAAAAACTATTTCTTCATTTACATAAAAAATATTCTTCATATGGAAACAGATGAAATTATGGAACATGGAATATAAGAAACAGGACTTCTTTATTTGAAAATCCTGAGGATCTGAATGAAATCCCTCTTTATTCTGTGGCAATCTCCTCACTGACTGCTGTATTCACTCCAATAGTTTCTATTTTGAGGATTGTTCTAGCATGGATTTCTGTTTTGACCAACTATACCTTATAAACTATGATGAATTAATTGAATATCTTTGGGTAGACAAGTGAGTGTATATTAATATTTCATTTTTATGAGTCAGGGGACCCTTTGCAAAATTCAAACATTCATAAATAACTGAGAAATTCAGATCTTGGGTTTTGACCACGGCCCAAGTCTTCTTTACAGGGAGCTATCACATGCAGASAGCTGGACTCTGATCTCATGTTCAGAGGGAAAAAGAGCAGGACTTCTTTTTGTTTTAAGGTAAGATCCATATTCCCAACAATAGTTGCAGCTCAGCCTTGACACAAGGTGGGGMACCTTTAGTACTGTGTCCAGTTCTGGGCACCTCAGTTCAGGAAGGATGTTGGGATCCAGTGCATGACAAGAGAAGGGCAACAAGTGGTTGGTGAAGGATCTGGAACACAAGTCCTGTGAGGAGTGGCTGAGGGAACTGGGGTTGTTTAGCCAGGAGAAAAGGAGACTCGGGAGACCTTATCACCCTCTCCAACTCCCTGACGGGAGGGTGTAGCCAGGTGAGCGTTGGTCTCTTCTCCCAGGCAACCAGGGACAGAACAAGAGGACACAGTCTTAAGCTGCACTAGGGGAGGTTTAGGTTGGACATTAGGAAGTACTTCACAGAAAGGGTGATTGAGCATTGGAATGGGCTGCCCAGGGAGGTGGTGGAATCATTGTCCCTGGAGGAGTTTAAGAAAAGACTGGATGTGACACTTAGTGCCATGGTCTAGCTGACAAGATAGTGTTGGGTCATAGGTTGGACTCGATGACCTCAAAGGTCTTTTCCAACCGAGCTGATTCTGTGATTTTGTGAATAGCAGTGTGTCACTGAAGAAAGATCTCCCTTGTCACAGCTGAATATCCCAACCATTGAATGTCACCATGCTATCACCACACATCTTTTCATCCTTTATTAAAAGTGAGGTCTTCCCATCTATCCATAAATAGTTTTGAACAAAAAGCCATGGGCTGAGATGTACAGCTAGGGAGAGGCATGAGCTATTCAGAGTGCTCCAAACCCAGCAAGAAGGAGGAAGTGAATCTTTGCCCTTGTCCTTTGTCTTCCTGTAACCAGCAGGTTTTCGTACAGGCTGCACCATGTTCTCACTGAGTGAGTCACACTCAGAGGCCCCCACATGCACACTGCCTCCAGACATAGTTCCAGATTTCCCCATTACAACTAGATGGTTAAAAATCGATGTAATCAGACTCAGAGCAGAAGMATGTTCACAACACAACAAAAAAATGGTTTCAAGTTGGAGGTCAGACTTTCACATTCTCCTTTTCTTTTTGACCTCTCTGGTTTCCTCTRTTTGTGTCTTGAAATAAACTTTTGCTTATGCTTAACCTGGCTCTCAGTTCTGCTGCAGCTTCCATTTCATTTTTTTTGTCCACAACAGAAAGTAAAATCACGTTCAGAGTGTTCTCTCAGTGTTTATTAGCAGACTTCCCAATGCTGTCTTTGACTCACACCCCCGATACCGAAGTTTTTCCTAGCAGACTTGCCCCACGCACATAGTACTATCCTATTATTCGTGACGGGTTTGCTCTTTTCTTGCTCCTTTTGAATGTCAGAACATCCCTGTGTTCATTTTCTTCATCTGTGGACAGGGGCCAAGGCTGGCTCAGGTGCAGCTCTCTCACAGGGCTTGCCCTTCCTCCTCCTCCAGCCTGATTCACTCAGATGTCACAATCCAATGTTTATGAAACATCGCCATGGCAGTGAGTCAAAYGTCACTGACACTGCATCATCGACTGAATCACGCAGGAGAAGGATATAAAAAGGGAGAGCTACTATTTATACACAGGCATTATAGGAATCAGCAAAGATGAGAACACACATGGAAGGCACTCACTAGACATCATATCCATCACCTTGGGGTATTCTCTGGTGGGTACTTGGAGCAGCAGGAGTGCTCACCTCCTGCTCACCAGACTCCCCATGCAGACATTTTTAGGGAGATTGTGGAAAAGTGAAAATACAACTGACTCGAATAACCACTAAAGCCACTGAGCATGGCTGAGCGTAGGGAGCAGCTGAGGTGGAGAAAGGTTTTGGGAGCATGAGGGAAGTATCCTGCTGAACTTGTGGCTGTCTTGTTTCATGGTATCTGGCTCTGAGAGGTTTGCTTCAATTTGGAGTGCTCGCTGATTGTGATGGAGGGACTTTTCTCTTTTGTGTCATCAACATTAATGATAAAAACATGTAAGTCTGTGGAGGAAGAGAGAAGAAAACGCCCCTTTCAGAATTTGCTTTTCTCACTCAACTGGTGCCATACTGGAGTAATGCCACCTGACTCCCTGAGATTATTACTGAATTATACCAGGACAAGCCAGAACCAGGCCAGTTGCCAGTAAAATGTGCTGTTTCAAATTTCATCTCTCACCTGTGATTCACAACATGTTTTTCTCACAGTGTTTGTATGGCAGACAGTGGACTGGATGTGACAGCCAGAAGGCCACTAGTTCCAGTTCTCCATGCTTGTTACTGGGAGTATTGATAAAAGAAAGGAGAAAAGTAAAGAGAAGAAACAACAGTCAACATCATATGTGGCCAGTCTCATGTGCTCCTTTGGGGAACATCTTTAAGCTCAGAGCAGTGTCTCCTCCAAAGCAACTTGACAGCAACTTGTCAAACAACAGTTGCTATTAGTTAAAAATATCAGTTAAATAGATAAAAGTTAACATTTTTTTTGAGTTCAAATAGGAGGAGATTAAGACAGTCTTTTTGATGAATTTTCCTGATATAGATGCTAAAGYAACACGATGGAAATTGAGATTTGACTTGATAATAACCTAAATCAGAAAAGAATACACGATGTAATTGTTCTTTGATTTAAAAAAATAAACCACATGTAACCACACACAAACAAGAAGAGTTTAGAGCTTGAAAAGAAATAATATTTCAACTCTGACATTTGCCAGTGAGCGTAGGAGTGGTCCATTCTAAAYTCAAGTCTTGTATTTAGTTAAACAAAATCTTTTTGGATAAGTAATACAACATTCGTGTGTTCAGGCAAACAACCTTTGTCCTGAATTCCAGGCAGAAGAGCTCATTGAGATACAGCACAAGCTGGGATTGACTTGAATGGAGTTTTCATTGTTTACAATAGGACTATAAGGTCTGTCCCCTCAAATTGTATTAAATTATTTTAGGAAAAATAAATCAATTGGAACAAAAAGTCCTCCCTCATCAAAGATTATAGAATTAGGCCTGCAATCTTCAACATCATTGATTTTCCCTTTGCCCAGTCCTAACTATAATAAATTTACGTTGTTAATCCCAAAGTGGTACAGCAGGATGGATGCCAAATGGAAAGAAACGTGCCAGCAGTCAATTAAGTGCTAATGAAAATGCCATAGATAGTTACAAATACCCAGCTATACCTCCTGCTGGGAACAGAGCAGAACAAAGCCATGCTGGATACCTCTGAAAGTGCAGCACTAAGAAATTCACAAGGCATGGCCCAAACCAGCTCTGGCACTTCTGCAGAGGGCAGTGGATTCAGGACATTCCCACCTGCACTTCCCATGCAGCCCAGGCTGCACCAGSCAGCAACACTCTGGGGCGAGGGATCCTGAGGAGCAAAACAGGTACCTGCCCATGGGCAGGGTCTGCACTCGTAGCTTCACAGCTACACAGTGGAGCTGCAGAGGCTTCTGCCAAGGTGTGCTCTGCCAGAGGGCAATAATTGCATGAAAGCGACTTCATGCTGGTTTTCATTCTGTTGTCTGACTTGTGTAAGGCAGTGTGATGCTTCTATGAGCAGGTTGAGGATATACCCACACGGCAATTTGCGCTGCCTTTGCACCCAGTAGGTGAGTGTGAGCTCTGACACAGAAGCCGTGGGGCACAGCAGTGAGCCCGGTCAGTCAGCCCTACACTCACGTGACGYGGGGACCACCACTGCTCCAGTGCTGTTGGTAAAGCTACTGCAGCACGGCAGGGCATGGGAACTCTTAACTGTGCTGTTGGGGGACTGCTTTGTGTCTCACTTCTTTGGGGTTTTTTCCCCTATCACTGGACAGGCTTGCAAGAAGCAGCAGACAGGCAGCCAGACAGAGTGATCCCGAGCCCGTCCAGATATGGCTGAACACCTCGCTACAGTGGGTTCTTTTACCATCAACATGCATCAATGAGGTCTCCAACACAAAAAGGGACATCAGTGGCATTTGTGTCACCCCTTCTAACGCTGTGGCCTGTGGGTGTGCTTCCATGTATATATGAGAGCTTTCCTGTTTGCTGTGCAGCACAAGGAATGCGTCTGGCAGAGACATCCTTCCTGGGAACACTTCAGTGAAGGACATCCTACTCGACTGATTAGACAACAGAAGGTGGTAAACACTGGCAGAGATCTTGATCTTGAAGGAGGACTTGCAAGGTCAGCTCCAGAGAAGGAAGTGAAGGAACTCTCAAGCACTCAGGAGATAAGGGACTTCAGAGTATTCAAAAAAAGTGAAAAGTGCACTCCAAAAAAAGTGGATATGGATATTTAGATGTGTACAGTTCTTGTTTAATGCTTGTCTTAATAAGGAAATTCCTACTGATATCTAACAATCTGAGATAACAAATTTTATCAGTAAGAATAAAATCTATATTTAAAATATTTGCATCGGGGTTTCAGCTTTCTAAAATAAAACATCAAACGTTTCAGTAGGCAATTAATCCCTCTCAGAAGCTGACAACAAAGTGTAAAAGTTTTTCCCAACTTCTGAGACTTGGTCACAGCTGCAGAGTATCTTCTGCAGCATCTTTGTCTTTCCACAAATCGGCTTGCTCCACAAATAGAAACACAATCTGTCTTTTGGATCTCTCAAGGAAGATAACAAAGAGCATTTTACTCAGATTTGTATTACTATTTCACCTGTGCATTCTACAGTGTTGATCTCAACTTTTCACACTTTTTTCTCCACCAAATTCTGGGGTTTTTTGCATTGTTCAGTCTCATCTGCCCAGAGATTGTGCAGGTACATCAGTTGAATCACCAGCACTTGCTCTGATATTGGCTTCCCACTTTTCAGCAGACAGGCAGAGGAAGTAACTATTGTTTTTCACTATGTGTTTGCACTTCAGGAGATCAATTTCAAGACTCATTTGATCCTCTCTAGCTGTCCTACACCTGATTCTAGGGTGAATCCTCCAAGATCCCAGAAGGTCTTACTTCTTCTACAACTTTTTCAAACCTAAGATTTTTTTTGTTTCTTATGTGCTTTATATATAATTTTGTGTCATCTTCCTTTTATTTACCTGGAATAATTTTTCCAGATATTGAAGAGAGGTGCAACTCTAAACCATTTTAACTAATTGTATAGGTTTTTCCCTTTTTTTTTTCCTCATGTAATAAAGATTGTGATGGTTTTAATGAGAAACCTGTAAAGTGTTCWACACCAAGTTGGTGAATAAGTTATTATACTACAAAAGCAGTGAATATTCTGCCTTTCTCAATTTCTCCCTAAAATTCAGAATTTTTAAAGACTTCTATGGAAACCACACCCATTATCACTTTTCTAAGCTGAAGATTTCATCTGCTCCCTATTTCAATTGTCCCAGTTTGGAAAACAGTCTCTGTCTCAGTATGCCTGTTGCTACTTTTCTTAGTACCTTTTCAACATCTGTGTCTTTCCTGGGGACAGAATAATTACAACCATTCTCCAAATCCCAAATTATAGAATTGCAAAACAATTTCAGGGTTTTTTTGCCATTCATTCTTAAATGCTTTTGAAGTCTATTTGCCTTTATAATTGCTTATGCTTTCAGAAAATGATCAACAATTGTTTTCAACTTCTTTGCCAAGTAATATTTGATGATCTCATGTTTGAACATCAGTGGTATTTCTCTAAATGTGGCTTACTTTGTTTTGACATTCCCTCTGCTTGTAGTCACTTTAAATTGTAAGATTATTCTGCATCTTTTAAGACTTTGCTTTGAGTTTGACTATCCAAACCCAATTCCTAGAGTGTTTGTATAATCATAAAACTGAAAATTAGTGGAAAGACCTGCCACACTGCTTGAGGCAAGAAGGTCTTGGAATTCACAGTGAATGAGTACAACTGAGACATAGAAGTCGCCTAAAAGCCAGACCATCAGTTTAAATTGCTAAATAATAGCTATTATTTAATTCCATTATGCTGTACCTGATGTTTCTTAGTTGGCTTATTTTATATAGTTGTTCTTCCTTTCACTTTCAGTAAATTATTTTTGACTGCTTTTTGTTACATTAAATGCTTAAAAGGTGTTATGGTATTATGAATGTAATTTTCTATTAAAGATTTAATTATAACTGTTCTTCAGGAGTAATAGACTAAAAAAAAATAGTAAGGAATTTTACCTCTAAGAAAACAAAACAAAAGTCATATATTGTCTCGTATGTAACAGATCATAACTTTACCCATATAGCCTAATATTCCAGTCAGATTATGTTTATCCACTTGGAGAATTATATTATCCTGAGAGTATTTTCATATAAACACAGTTCAGTGGATATCCACTGCCAAATTGCACACAGGTAAGCACAGTCTGTAAAATACTGTCGCATTAATTTGGTGATCAGATAGGTTCAGAATTTCTCTTGCTAAGAAGCTCAAAAAACAGTGGCTGTAACACTACAAACAGTCCCTGTCTGTCATAAAGCAACAGAGGTTCTCTTGAAATTTGTCTATTTGCACGTTTTTCTCATTCAAAGAAACAGATGACATGAGCAAACCATACGCACCTTCTAGCCATGACGGATGAAGTTGATCTTTGTCTCCCTGGCATTGCAACTTCAATTTAGTCCATTGATAAAGAAAGAATTTCTGAGAACTGCAGGTTCAGAGTCAATTGGAGAATTTGGTGTAATCTGTTGTGCTTAATTTCTGCAAGATTGGAGACATTTTCCAGACTATGAACCTTTTCTTTACTGGTTCACCAAGCAATCAGTCCCTTCACTGCTGAAGGATCTAGAATAGGCTGAAATTTTTTTCATATAGATCTGCACACAAATTGTATCCCTACAGGATCGGGGCAGGGAATATCCAGCACACAAAGTTTGCTTCAGAATGAACATGGACTGGCATGCACTTTCCTTGAACCCCACTTGGAGAAAGGAAGAATTTCAAAGCTCAGTTAACAACTCAGAGGAGGTGATGTAATTTGTTTTGGTGATATTTCTCAGTTACCACCTATTTAAGGCTGGCAGTTTTAGATGATTTGTGGAGAACAAATGGACTTTAATCAAACTTCCTTTTTAAAAAATAACAGAATCAGGTACAGCAAGCTGACAGCGAAAATATATAAGTTTAATTCTCTGTGTATAATGCTGGCTGGAATACTAATTCACTTCTTAGCAAAAGACTATCATTTGTGCACAATGGTTCTGCATATAGAAAAGCTGCCAGAAAAAGCACATTTGAAAACATTCATTTAGGGGAAAAAAAGATATAACCATATGTGTCCAAATCATTCAGCATTTACAAAACATAATTGAATTTTTTTTTTAAAGTTCAGAACCTACGAAGAACACCAGCTAGTGAACTCAGAGCCTCAACCATGCCATCTTCATGGCCTGGTCAACTGCGAGGAAGACAAGCTTGTGAAAAACTAATTGATGAAGTCAACCCCATTGCTGAACCAGTTGCTGAAAATCACAGTGGTGGTCTGGAGCTCTCTGCCCTCTCTCCAAGGAGCTGCACTGCTGGGTTCAGCTCAAAGGAAAGCTCCTCGAACGCTTCCTCACCTGCCCCCCCTCTTGCTCTCGGTTGGTCCTTGCTCTCCTTTCTTGCCTGGAGTCTGGTCATTGTGGAACCCCACCACTGCCTTGTCCCCACACTGTCCCTAGCCACCTTCCACTCCCTGGCTCCTCCKTGGGACAGCTTCATGGTCTTTTGGCAGGACACATCTGACCACAGGAGAGGAACATTTTCTAAACGAAGAACTGATGATCTCCTCAGGACTTTTCAAGTCTCTGAAGAGGTGTATTCACAAGAATATCTCTGTGTTCTATTATTTAAGACACAGTTGTGCAACATTTAGATCCTCAGCCTCCCACTTTACTTCCTCAACAGCTCCCCACTTCTGGAATTGCCTAAAATTTCAGATGCTTCTCCCAGTAAAATTCCCCAGATACTAAACTGTCTATTGCCAGTCACACCCAGAATTGCTTAATTCTTGACAGTGCTGAGAAGCCAGGCACCGAATTCATGTCTGAATTTTGTCAGAATTTATAGTCTAAGCTTCTCCCCCATGTCTAGCAGCACAGCACTGCATTTTCCAGGTTCACCCTGCCAGGCAACGCAGAGAGGTAAGAAGGTTCTACATCCCTTCTTCTGCTTGACCCCAGCAGCCAGGTCACTCAGCTAAGACACAGGAAGATTTATCAGCAAACTAAAACAACTGTAGTTGCTCCTACTCTGCAAAGAAATCCCCATAGTGTCAGCACCACCCAGCACAGCATAACAGCTTCTGCAATACGTGATGCTGTCAGAGCCGAGCAGCCACCCCAGTCACGTAGTSTACGTCTGACTCAGTGGTGCAATGTGAATCCTTAACCCTGGATAACTCACAAACTTTTCAAGTAATGGCCCAACATCAGAGCATCTCGCACTGGCTGACCTCAGCCTTTCCTGCCAAGACACTGCCACAGCTCCCTGCCATCAGCCTGACAGCCACAAGGTACTGGACCACTTGTCACACTTCTGCTCTTTCTCCATCCCCATAAATATTTAATTTTCCACAAAATTAATTCTGTGCAGCTATAAGACAGTACTCCGACTTTAGCAGGGTAAGAAGTGCCTGGGACCTGGGTTCTCCAAAGTCTATGTCCTTTCATSGACCTAGGCCTCCATTCCAGTGCATTAGTGCATTTTGAAAATGTTGCTTCTGTCTTCGCAGCTGCAGTTTAAAATTGGGAAATAGGGCTTAATCTCCTTATTTGTTTTTGGAAACCTGACTAGGCAGTCATTTGGACTTTTTGCTTGGCATTTTCACTCAGATTCTTTCAGGATCTGACCAAGGAGGACTTTTGAACATGCTATCCATCCAACTTTTCACTCTATAGACCAATTCCCAAGCATGGTGTGCCAGGAAGAAGGTGCAGCTGTCCACCTAAGTGACTTAAAGTTCATAAAGATTGCCATACCAGGCTGACTTCAGTAAGAAACCTCTGCTTTCTGACRCCATTATCTTACCATGAAAGATCCCCTAAGGCATCTTTGCCATCAGTGCAGTTTCCTGCCTGTTTCAGACAGATATGAGGTTGAGACATGAAGCCTCAAAAGCAGTAAGTCTTCCACTCTGTTATGCAGATTTATGTGAAGATAAATGCATTAAATGCCAAATTAASACACTGAGTTTTATACACAAAGGCATGAAAATGAATGGAGGTGTTCAAACTTTCAGTTCCAGGGCTGCTGTTGAAGCTAGCGTGTGGACCTTCATGAGAGAAATGCTTCCTGCAATGATACTGATGTTCTTAATTAACTGATTTATTGAAATCCTTCCTCCTGTTTCATGTAACTTCTTCCTCGGCCTTGTGTTTTATCTCATTTTATCTGGATTTCTCAAGATTTCTCGTCAGCAGCTATGGTGGTGGCTTGGCCTGCAGCTGGAGATGCTGCGGAGGATGGGCCAGCCACACAAGTRACCGAGGRGCCAGTGGGGCCAGGGAGCCCAGGTGTTGTATTAAGTAAAGGCTCCAAGGTCCAAGATCTCCTCCTAGATTGTAGTAAGGAGGAAAGTCTCTCCCACCCAGGCCTTGGAGTAGTGTGCTCACCCATTCAGTTGGTTTATCCTTGTCAATCTATGTTCTGTATATGGTTATGTTCCAGAATGTTCTCCCTCATTCGACGCCCCATTGGCTTTGTTCCCCTGTTCCTCCCCTTGCCTACCCTTATTGGTTTGTGTACTGCTACCCTGCCTTTTCTCGTCCCCCTAACCCTARTGTGATTGGTCCTCAGTGTTSTCTCCACCCCTTGTCTGTGCCATATAAAACCTTGTGTCACCCTGTTCTTTTGGCTCTCCTTCCCTGACTCTTCAAGAATGAACACCTTCTGTGGAACATCATAAGGAGAGTCCACCTCCGACTCTTTATTCCCGTCTTAAGGTGTCGGCTGTGTGACTGCCTGCTTAACCACCTGCGCTGGTGGCATTAGCGGGTGGCAGGCACGGCACTGTGCCTTTCCCACCGGCTGCCGCACACAGCACCAAGGCACCGCCAGACAAGCGTGAGGCTTCTAGGAAGGTTGTGGCCACTGATCTCCAGCTGGACCAGGCCACGCCGTGACAAGCAGCCAGAGGGTATATTTGTTTGCAGTATGAATGAAATTCTAKTGTTAGATTTATTTATTTCTGTACTGCTGCGTATTTGGTCTGATTGTTTCTGGGGTTTAATATGTTTTTAGTTTGGTCTTACTAACCAGTGCTTTACTATCCAGTGCTATATCTGTAGTAATCACATAATCATGGAAGTGTTGTTTGGAAGAGATGTCTGAAGTTCATGGTCCGACTTTCCACTCGCAGCAGGAGTATCACCAAGCAGATGAGGTCAGCTGTAGCTTTGCCTAACACAGCATCGAAACCCTCCTAGAAGAGATCTCACAACCTCCCTGGTAACCTGTTCCACCTCTGCTCTACCCACACAGCAGAAGAGGACAGTAGGTCCCCGTGATCTGCTGACCAAATCCTCCTCATGTATYCCAGTATGAAGTTTGCTCTGTTCCAATGACAATGCAGCCGTGGCTTATGTTCAACCTGGCATTCACCTCCTGGATCTGTCATTGAGCCAGAACTACAGCTGAGCAGGGCGTTATTCCTCTGTGCTGAGCCTCACAGGGGCTTTGCTGGTGCAGCCAACTTTACTGAGGTGCCCGGGCCGAGGGGCCGTGTCCATCAGCCCCTCAGCCGAGAGCTGGCGCAGGTTTGCCGAGGGCGCGCTCGCTGTCCCGGCTGCTGGTGACACTGAGCAACCACGTGCCTCAGTAGCACTCCTGGCATGCTCTCCCCTTTCTGACACAAAAAGATGTGCTGTGAGACTTCACTGTGGTAACCCAATAAAAGATTCAAAGCCTAGTGAAGCAAAAGGGAATATTTTCAATGTTTCTGCCAATGGTCCAGCATTTGGGATCCCCAGCTATGCTTAAGCTTTGTCATGTAGTTCCAAGCTTCCTGAGCATGGGCAGAAGCAATTTCAAGCAATTATTCTCATGATTGAGCCACAGACAACAGTGTATAACATGTTGGGCCAGAAATTTTACTTCTCTGGGCTAAAGGCCAGGTATTTAGTAACTAGAGGCACCTTGTGCCAAAACACATCTTCACCTATTATGGAAGGTGATAGAATGAATACTACACTAGAGCTTTGCTATTCCTGAGTGGTGTGGAATACTGTAAGATTACATTTTGTTCATTACCAGATGAAGTACTATGTTACAGTCACCAGTGTCTGTAAGAGGTTTTTCTACTCAGTTAAAAGAGAGAGCAAGATCACATCATAAATTAATAAGGTAACAGCTAATGCATCATGTTCAAAACTGTCCTACTTTATTTTTTATAAGAAATTAGTTTTGGTTCTTCATATGTATAGATAAATCTGAACTAGTATATTTTGCCTGAAGTGATAAAATCTTACTATATGAGGACATTGTTTAGACATTCCTTTACTTTTTCCTGGAAAGAAAGTACTTTTATTTTGAAAAACTTCATGCAGTGGGACAGCTCCGTACTACACTAGAGACTATGAGTTAGTTTTTTCACTTTAATATTCTCTGCAATCAAGCTCATATGCTTTGACAAGATATCCAAGTTTCAAAGAACAAGGCTGTGCTATTCTATACATGAAATAAATACTTATCTGTTACTCATTTGCCATTAAACAGAGCATGAGGTAGAGTGCACCAACTCTGCACAAAATTGTACCTTCCCGCTTGCATCGTGAACCCAATTTTCTGTGGCAATTCCTTGATCTCAGTAACAACAACTTTTCCTATTTCCCTACAGGGGAACAGAAGACAGGGGAGCACCTGACAGTGGGTTAGCAACATGAGTCCTATCAGGGCCACCTTGAAACCAGCTCACTTCTGAGACTGATTTGTTGGGGTGGGTCCATCTGGTGGCTGAAATTCAGCTGTTTGAAAGTTTGGGGAAAAGATCACCAAAATAGAGTTAAATTCAATGAGGGAATCTGACTGATAAAAGAGAGCAACCAGCCCACATGCCAGAGGACCAACCTGGAGGAAGAAAAAAGAGAAGCAAACCTGCCAAGCCTAGGACACTCTCCAAGGAAAGACTCACAGGAAGAATGAGGTCAGAATTGGAGCAGGGTGTGCAGARTCTAGGAAAGGGGTCTGCAACTTTTCTAGCACTTGTAAAAAAAAAAAAAAACTAGTAAAAGTGAATGTGTTTGAATAACTCTTCTGGTAGTACTGTCTATCTCATATGTCTGGCACACAACCATTGCTGATCAAGAACTGAGAGATAAYCAACTTATCCCTGGCCTTAGGGTTGTAGAGTCACATTCCAGAAACACCTTAGAAACCTGGGCTAAGCAAAACTGACCTGGCTTTTCCCAGGCCCACTTGGCTCACAAGTACAGGGGATTTAGCAATGATTCAGAGCACTGATATTCATCCAGAGCCAAGCYGCGACTTCTGCACATCATGTTCCCTGGATGGATACACGATCTACTCCAGTCAGTTAACAAACTGAAAGCATCATTCAGCCCGTTGTTACACTACAGCAAAGYTGGGTGAGGCTTCATGGACCTGTGCCGGTTTTCAGCCAACGCATTCTGGCCCCTCTGAGTTCACTAGGATGAAAAATTTTATTCAACTGCTTCAAATCAGCTGAATTCATGATTATTTTCTTATTAGAAATACTAATTACTGTGAACACTTGGGACTGAAGCTAAAAACTCTTAAAAATATAACTAAATCAGAATATTTCCAACTGCTACATCAGCATCACAGACAACCAAAGCTACACTAACATATATTCCTCTTTCTGTGCTGTCTTTTCTTGGAATATCATCTCAGCCTAAAGATCTCATTGTTTATCAAGGTTGCCCAGAAATTGCTTCCTCAGTACTTTGGTAATTTTGGTAGTGTGGCTCAAAGGGCCATATTCTAGAATATAATCAATGTCATCACACCAGACTTTTTGATTTTCAGTAAGGTTATGCATGCAGGAATGGACATTTCTCGTGAGCTGCTCCAGGGTTGCGGAATAAGTCTTGGAACATGCACTAAGCTGCAAGTATTCTTAAGTCCTATTCTGTGGAGTCATTCATGGAGCAAAGAATTTGGAACTGGGTACGAGACTCCCAAATTAGTTTTATCAGAGAGAGTGAGGTTGCTCAGAATGGTTTTGTTTTTTTGTTTTTATTTTGTCCACTTACTTTTGAACATGATAGGCAAGGCTGCAAAATACTCCTTATACGCTACACAAGGAAAAATTATTCTCCTCTCTACATATTCTTTTCCCATTTTTAAACCGTCAGCAACATTAAAGTTTTTCTACAGCATCCAGGTGTTTCCTACAGCAACACAAACCTGATACAGATCTCTGGTCCCACAGGCTGCCACTTTTATATCCACAACACAGGGGAAAGATCTGGACCAACAATACCATTTTGCACAATGCTAAAATCTATGCTCTGGAGAAAAAACAGCTGCAATATAAACATCAACCTGGCTGCCAGCTGGCTCTGCTCCCTGAAACACAAGCAAATCCCTTTCAATGTAATCTTTACCTCAGGAAGGGTGAAAAATAGAGACACAACTGACATAAAAAAATCTGATGTACCCCTGTGTTGTACTTTCCAGCTAGACAGGGAACACCACTGTAAAGTTGGTTATCAACCTTTCAGATTTAAATACACACTAAATTATAAGACTACAAGCATGGAAAAGAAATGCTTTTCCATATTCCTCCTCTTGTCTCTCAAAGGASCACAGGAGCATTTGCCCTTTTCATTCAGAAGTAACCTGCAATGAGCAAATCCTTTGCTCTCTTATCTTACAGAGAGCAAAAGCATCATGTTTCACAGGTGGTTTCGGATGGGACAGAGGATGTTTATAAGTGATGAGTAGCTGAAAATGAGGACGTGAGTGCTGAATATACTTGATGGATTTTCATCCTAATCAGCTCCAGGCTGCCTATAATAGCTGAGGCTCACCAGGTGTACCCTCCATCTTCTCACACCCTGAGGTCACTCTGTGATGTGAAGCAGGGCTTGGTTTGCTGAGACAAACAGGAGATAACCCTCGAACCTGTGCTCCTGACCCAAACTAGAATGCACACACTGAGCAAGTTCTGCTCTGAAATATGGCACATAAATACCCTAATTTCCAGAGGGAGACTTTGCAAGAAAATTACAAAGTGTATCTGTTGCAAATCAATGAAAACGTTGATAAGAGGAAGCATTTTTCTCCCTTCTGTAATATTTTGCTCCCAATGCTTTGTTTTCTTCCTATTTTTCCTAAAAACAAAATTAAGGGTGTTCTCTTTTTTCTTATAAAATAATTTTTTTTGACAGAGGAAAGGACTGTGAAATAAAATTTTGACAGATAGCTAGATCTTCTTTTTGTACATGTGAAACACAKGGCTAGCTGTGATTTTTAAACAAAAACTCATTTAAAAGATTGCATGCAAACTTATTTTTTTCTTTTCAGGCACTTCATTTCTCTATGTTTTTAGCAGGGAAAAACAATTAATCTCTTTGCAAGATCCTATACAGGCCATTTGGAGCTGACTGGAGACAGGCAGTGGTGAAACCAAGCAGAGCAACACCAACTTTAGTCTGCGATTACTCAGGGTCTGATACCTCTCTGGCCTGTTGTTGCAACCTGGCAGGAGGTATAGGAATCCCTGAAAGCCTCAAGCCCCAGATGATGAAGACGGGGCCAGAAATTCAGCCCACTAACTACCACAGGCACTGATGAAGCCAGAAGAGCAACTGATTGAAATCAGATCCTTGGGGCAATCTCATTTTGGAAATATATGTTCTTCACATACCTGTGGCTTTGACAAATCTAAAAACCACCAGGGAGAAAAAAATGTTTCTTTTCCCTAGACCTATTGCAATTAAATAGAACTTTTATCTATAGCACAGACACTGACAGGCGTGCTGGTCTTCTGCCACAAGCAGCAAAGAGAAGTCTGCTGCCTCTCTTCTGCTGCCTCTCTGTGATATGATTTTCAACATTCAGGGCTTTTATTACCAGGGCATTTCCCCTACCTTAGTGAGAATGAATGCATAATATTTATCCCAAAATACTGAATGTAAATTAAACAGAAGGTGACACTCRTCAGTGATGCTCAAAACAAACTGAAGATTCATGTCGGATACTTATAGCTTGACAACATTTTCAGTGAATCCTCAGAATAAGTTAACAAGAGAAGACTCCTGACACAGTCTTATTGCTGAATGGATTCAGCAGCAATGCCAAATCACGGAATTTCATTTTGCTTCTCACAAAACTTCTCCCAACTCTTCTGATTTCAAAATATTTTTGGAAAACATGGAAATGTCAGAAATAGATTTCACTGCTAATTATACCTCAAATACCTGTTACAAGTGATGAACTTGCTGAATGTGAAATAGCCTGCCATATGCAGTGCTGGATACTATTCCACTGTATATTCATGCATGAGCCCAGTTTCTTTCTGGAAAACAATTTTTCTCACAGTACTAACTGGTCAGTCAGCCACAGGGCTTGTGTAAGAAGCTTTTTAATGTCTTTAAACAAAATTAAATGTATATGAAGTCCATTTAAAACAGAAAAAGGAAGAAAGAAAAATAGGAAATTGCCACCAATGCCTCAAAGCTTTTGTTTTGTGCAAGCTCATTGAAGTCATTGTTACTCTATTTTCATCAAGATGCCTGACAGGGCTCTCTCTGCAGTGTGGAAGTAGCTTTTAACAGGCCATTTGACGCAGTTTGTCAAAATTTTAAATGACATAACAATCATTAGTGCAATTGTGAGTAAGGTGGTGGTTATGAACCCACAACCCTTCCACCTTCTAATACAATTCCCATGTTTGTTTCATCAAGGGGATTCATTTCATCCTCTTGCGGCTTTATACCTATCTGAGCAGACAGAAGTAACGTCCTCTTTCCTTTAACCTTTTAGTGCTATTAAACTGGCCAAAATCTAAGGTACCTTTCTGTTTTTAAAGTACAATGAAAAAAATGGGCAAAACACAAATAAAATAAAAAAAATTTTTAAAAATAATAAAATAAAATAAAATAAAATAAAATAAAATAAAATAAAATAAAATAAAATAAAATTAAATAAAACTTTGCATGGCAGTAGTCAGACTACATCCACCCCCTCATAATTCCTGGGCCACAGAACCACGCTGATTTCTTCCAGGCCCCATGCACCCCCAGCACCCTATAGACCTGCAGAGCTCAGTCAGTGAGCTTGAGGTAGTCATGATTGTGACATGTCCAAGTGTTCCAGGAGAGCCCAAGGTGACTCTGAGCATCAGAGATGGCACAGTAAATCCATGCCTTGGAATTAAAAGCAAATTTATAGTTTCTTTTTTTTCTTTTTTTTTTTCTTTTTTTTTTTTTCCATTTTTTTAAGCTTTAGGGTCTACAGAAAAAAATATTCTGCATTTAGGAAACTACAGGAGGTTATCCAACCACTGTTTACTACTGAGAACTTTAATCTGATTGTAAAAGTGAAGCAATAAAAATCTATGGAAAAATGACAGAATCACGGAATTCATGACTTTYGTGCTCTTGCCTGGTTGTGGCCACTGGAATGCAATGGTGCGAAGACGTCTTACTGGAAAAACATGACTATGACCTCAGTGTTTGTTCTTACAGAATATAGAATCATTTAAGTTGGAAAAGACYCTGAATATCATSAAGTATAACYGTTAACCCAGCACTGCCAAATCCACCACTAAACCCAGTCCCCAATGACACATCCACAYGCTTTTTAAATACCTCCGGGGGTGGTGACTCCACCACTTGCCTGAGCAGCCTGTTCCAATGCTTGACAACACTGTCAGTGAAGAAAWTTTTCCTAATATCCAATCTAAACCTCCCCTRGTACAGCTTGAGGCCGTTTCCTCTGGTCCTGTCACTCATTACTTGGGAGAAGAGACCAGCCCCCACCTGGCTACCACCTCCTTTGAGGCRGCTGTAGAGAAGGAYAAGGTCTCCCCCGAGCCTCCTTTTCTCCAGGACAAACAATCCCAGCTCCCTCAGCCACACCTCACAGGACTTGTGCTCCAGACCCTTCACCAACTCCATTGCGCTTCTCTGGACATGCCTCTCCTCTCCAGCCTCCCAAAACAGCTGAGGCAGCCAAGTCAGCTGGACAGTTCCCCTCAGGCACAACACTGCTGCCTCCTCCTGTAGAGCCTTTGCAGCTTTGCTTGCAGAGGTTCAAATGGATTTCAAATTTCAACATGAGATGCTAACATTTGACGTGTTGTGACTTGCGAGCACCAGAAAAAATGCAAAAAAAGTTACATTTTAAYGGCATTTTTTAAAATTTTATGTAACTGGAACAAAGAAGTACCAGAAAATCTGTACCTAGGAAGCTCATGTTCTCTAGTCCTGAGAGCTCTGGAGGAACATCAGAAATTGTGAATTTATGAATTCTTTCCTTGCATAATTTGGTTACATCTCACCTCTGCTTGCAAAGACTAGACTCACTCTATCCCCCACACTGTGCTCTTACCCCTCCTGCAGCATCCATGATCTAACGAGCACCTTCTAYCCTCGGGTCATGCACTGAGGCAGARCTGTGGTGTCACACATTGCCATGTGCAGTCACACTCAAGGCAGTCTGCTCCCTGCTCCTGACCCACCTACATGGACAGAAAATGGATGAGGCAAGTAGACAAAATGATGCTCACAGCTGCTCCAGGGTCACATCTGTGCAGATGGTGGTTGACTGCCATAACATTGTGTTGCACAAGCACAGGAGAAAATATTGATGACACTTTCTAGCATGACGTGTGCTAATACATATATGAGGAGACAGGGTCACAAGGGTCTTCTGACTTTTCAATGGCATCTGGGAGTCTTTCAGRTAATATCAGCAGTAATTTCAAAGTTCCTAGTGGACTTCACATAGCTGGAAAATTGTTTGGACTATCTAAAGTAGTAAAAAACTTCCATCTGTACATACTTGATGCTCACTATCTTTCACTGGTGGGATATACTTTAGAATTTCAAGATGTGTGGTGTGATTCATGCTCTGCAGAAGTTGTAGGGGTATTCACCAGTCAACAACAATTTATTGTACTCTCATATGGAAAAATAAAATTTGGAAAGAGAAAAGAGAAGGATGATCTCAGAACAGAGCCAATTAGAAGATAAGGATCATGATTCCCTRTCRTCCTCCTGAGAGATTTCATTCAGAYCTGCATTTTGGATATAACTCACAGAATATGGGTGAAATTAGGGCCAGTCCCACTGAAGGAGAGGAAGAGGGAACTGGAGTTATATCCCTGGAGTAAAATTCAGTCGCTCTGGGCTTGTATAGCTACATTGTATGTGGCAGTCCCAGCCATCAGTGATCCCAGCAGGAAGGGGAGGATGAGTATTTCAGAGCAAAAGGGGAAAGAAATCAAATCCAGATAGAACAAGATCACACATTTCAATTTGCATCTGTATCATCTTTGAAGTTGTGGTTGCAATTATTGAACGGAGATGACTGGAAATGTCTTTCATACCAAAATGTCTTGGTTGCACTGAGTTTCTCTTTCAGCATGTCAAATCAATTAGCTCGTGTTTGGACAATGCTTTGAAAAGAGGAAGCAAGATATTACATACACACACACATGCACATGTGTAGCCCCACAACCTTCTGTGCAATTAGTATTTGTAAGGAATGGAAATTGATGTTTTAACTAGAAGAAGAAAGATACAAAACAGATATTTAGAGCTTAAGTTACTTTGCATATTTTATTAAACTTAACAGAACAAAGAAATCAAGTCACTTGGGGGAAAAAATAAACAACGAAAAGAATGAGAGCAATATACTGAAAAATAAAGGATTTTAAAAGTTTTCATTTTAAACCAAGTTTAAGTCTGTACAGATACCAAACTAAATCTGCAGCTCTACAGCATTACAGGCATTGGAAAGTAATATTTCTGTATCTTATTTCATTATTYTATTGTGTTATATCAATTTACTAGTCTGGTAGTACCAAGGCAAATGTATCATTTTCCTTTACTCTACCATGTCATAATAAAAAGTAAATGGCAGTGTAAATAGCTATTAATCCATATGTCAGCACAAGTTCAATAACAAAATACGAAATATGTAACAGTTCTTGATGATACCTACATAGATACCTCTTTTTTCCCTTTCTGTTTTTTCCACTTTCATTACCATTCATGGCTGGCTATGTAAGGGTCAGAATTTAGCTAGGTAAAAACTAGGGTGAAATTTTGAAAGAATAAATATTGTAGTTCCAGATTGCTACAAAATACCCTATGATTCAAGAAGACTAGGCAAATCTTTGAAATCTGCTGCATTCAAGRTGCTCTTGGTTGGCACACTTTAATGTCTTTTGTTGTAGGTTTAAAGTAAACCTCTGACTTCAGTGTTGTTCTGTAAGTTTTTCCGTAAYGCTCCATTTCCTGGACTCTACAAAGCTGCCCCCTGTCAGTGGAAACATAAATATAGAAGGAAGTAATTTGTGACTTCTGACAAATCACTCTAGACTGGTCAACATGTATTTATAATTCAGATCTCAATCAGAAAAAAAAAAATTACCATGGAGTAATATTTATGCATTTTGCTAATTTGATGTCATAATGAAAAAATCATGCTAAAAGTACTCAGACAATGAGGGTGTTCCTATACAAGCACTATGGTTCAGGAGCACACATCTGACATGAACATCCCAACACCCCCCAACACCTCTTGTTGTGTTTCACATCACAGAGCAGTCTCAGAGCACGCACTGTGTTCCCCAAATGAAACAAAACCAGAAGGTGAACTCCAGATGTTAATGAGCTTACAGGTGGTGGGACCAGGCTAGAGCTACCTGGAACCCGCCCCCCAGCTGGTACACACCTCATACGGCAGATCCACAGCACCAATTCTCTGCTTACCAGCTCTGCTAGGCACCACTACCGACTAATGTGGAAAGCCCTGGGGTATTACTTTAGTTCTTCTCACTTTCCCATCCTTCTGAATAAGACTGTATTTACTAATTCATATTTTATTAATTTATATTTTCAAAGAGCCTGGGATCCCCAGCGGAATCCCAGTACATARCTGCATTAACTGCCAACACAGAAAACAAGAGCTTCTCCCTGGAGAGCTTCTAACGAGCTAAAGAGAGGACATGGGATTAGATGGAGATGGAGAGACCAGTGACCATGAAGTGACAGTGCAATAACATGAGTCAAACAGGGCTGATCAGAGAAAGAAGACAYCTTCTCAGCACTGAAAATCAGATAAGTGAAGGAGATTAGGCCAAGAAAAACTCTGAGAACAAAGAAAAAATTGCATTTGGTATGACAGAGAAATTGCAGCAGAGAGGACAGAAGGAGGGGTCAAAGCTATGCTTTAGAAAAATGCATTTTACAGCACTAGTCCACATGGATATAAATGGTCCAAAGCTAAAAAAAACACCACAGCACTTTACCCAAAATGCTATCCAAGTTCTGCATGACCTGAACTAAGGCACCAACCTTCAGCACGTGATAACAATTCTTTCTTCTATTCAGAATCACTTCAGAGATGGAAACATCCCATTTAACACTTCCATTACCACATATATTCCATGTCAACAGCGGAAACATAATCTTAAAATAAAAATAGAAATGTCCCTTTTCACTTGAAATACTTGGACAGTGGYGCTTTCAGCTGGAGAAATCTTGTGACATAAAGAGACCTGTGAATGCTCAAACAAAAAAGACTATGTAGCAGACAAGTGAAAGAGGATATTGATAGTGCTGTTATCACCACAGTGAAGTGATTTAGAAGGCATGAATTTAATGTACCAGCTGTTCCATTTACTTYTCCTGCTTTCAACACAGCACACATAAGGGAGGACACTGGGGAGCTGTCTTCTCCTGCCCTGAACAGGAACATGTCCTGATCTATGAGAAAGGGAAACCAAGAACTYCGAAGACACTGGGCTAGCTTGGGTTTCTTCTAGTGACTGAGCCTCCTTTAAATTCACAGCTATTCARCAAAGGAGATCTTCAGCAAAATGAGCACTTGCTTTGAGTGCTCAGTATACTTTGAGGCTCACACAAAAGAGCTTTAGTACAAACAAGAATCAGGACTGTAAGTGTAAAGCACTTTACTTGGTAGAGTATTTCTTATTTTCAGTGCACATCAATGAAGAACCATATTATACTATGCACATTCAGCACAGGAAACATTTTTCAACTGGCCACACAGCTGCCAAAAGGAAGTAACRTCATTGCCCTTTTTTGAATCCAGGCAATATATATGGTCTATCTTTTACATCTGCAGAAGTAGATCATCAGCTTTATCAGACCGGGTTTATTGCTTTGGTTTTTGTTTAGCACTTTGTGGCAAGAGCTATTGAATTTAATTTATGAGTTAAGGATGAAATTCAAGTTTGTCCTGTAGTCACAGTTGTGTTGCAGCTGGTGTCAGGATGCACACTTAGGCATTAGTTTCCTGGATGGGGCCAGAACCAGTTTCTGCAGGGGTGACATAAGGGACAGAACTGAGACACAGTGATTGATCTCTCTGCCAGCCTCATAGCAAAGCCTTTGCCTGATTTCTGCAGGAGGTGTCCAGGTGGGAATTTTGGACAGTCCCAGAGACTTCACGAGACAGTTGCTGCTGTGCCTAGACCATTTGACAGGCACTACTTGTGTGCTGCAATGTGTTAGCATCTATGATGGAAAATCTGGCCAGGCTGAGGGACTCCTCCAGGCAGATCCTGCTATAGAAYTGACAAAAGTGTACACAGATATTTGTAAATAGTCAATAGAAACCATTCCTGTAGGTGCAGAAAGGCTCCCCAGGGAAGTGGTCACAGCACCAAGCCTGACAGAGTTCAAAAGTTTGGACTATGCTCTCAGCACRTGGTGTGATTCTTGGAGCCGTCCTGTGCAGGGCCAGGAGTTGGACTTCAATTGTCCTTGTGGGTCCCYTCCMACTCAGGACATTCTACGATTCTCCRTAGCCCAGCACAGCCACATGTGYGCAGCAAAAGAGAGGGGCAGGGAATCTCACTGTGTCTAGCTGAAGATGCCCTCGTAAAGACCCTCTCAGCAGAGACTCCCATCATCATCTAGGCGGTGACCAGTCTTCCTGTTCAGCAGATCTTTCTTGAGTGAGTGTTACCCTGTGCAAAGATCCCAGTAAATCAGTTTAGCAAATGCCCTGCCCATGGGTGTCCGTGCAACAAGGTAGTCTTTCTGGCTGTGCCCACTCTCATCCTGGCAGCTCCAGTGAGCCACAGGAAGGACTGCCTTCAACTTCACACAGACAGGCTCTACAAGTCATCTCTTCAATATGGCAAAAAAAATATCTGATCTCTTTCTTTTGATACACCCAGAGGAATCTTTAATTCTTTTGTATGTACACAAAGTGCCACCCAATCAACTCGCTGACCCTAAACTCACAACGATGACCACAGAAAGACATACATAGCCTGCAACAGAACTTTTAGCTCTRGTTCTGTGTTTTGGACAAAGATGATTATTGCTCTTACTGATATTTGATGAAGGTGTTTATCTACTATCTCTTTCCATCCTGAATGAAAAGGTACAGGACTATTAAGCAAGTTTAACCCAGTTCCATCACACAAATTCAATGAAAAATCCAATAGAGAATTTCTCGGCCAAAGTCTAATTAACATTATGCTGGTTTACATCACTGCATTATTATAATTAACAAAGAATAATGGATCAAGTTTAAAAATTAATGACTAATCCTGAATTTCTTTGGCAGCTTTAGCCGGAACATACCAAAGGTGTTTGTTGTAAACATTAGGATCACTATGGATTGTTACTCAGGCTAGATGCAGATTAATTCATTGACTCTATTTTACAGGACATGGTTGTCCAAAGCAGTATTTTAGCTAAACTAATGCAGTAAGAGCYGGTTTTGCCGTGAAATTTGCTGTAAAGCAATAGGGTAAAAGGAATTCTTTTGTGAAGTTATCTGTGTATGGGAGGATTAGGTTCACTGCACTCATCTCCGCCATAATATGAAAGGCTCCCTGTCCAAAAATCTATCCTTCTCCAAAGCTCCCACTAGCCCTCAGAGGCTGAAAAACATAAAGCTTTCCCAGAAATGTCTTTTTGCCATCACACTGTTAATTACAGCAGTAGTATCGCAGTGGTAGTTTCACAGTTAATAGCTGTATGTCTATGGTCCTGGCAGCTCTCAGTAGTTCTGGTTTCATGTTACACTGTCCAGCATGAGAAATCACCAACTTTGCAATGCCAGTGTCATTAAAAACAAAACAAACAAAACACGAAAAACAACCCACAAGTTTCTCCAATGCTAAGTCTTAAAGCACAAGTATATGAAAACACAGTACACAAACATGATACAAGTAGCACAGAAATTCCACACTGACGGCTGAATTCCTTCTGAAATGAGGTTCACAAAACCTTTATTTACCATTTGATATAAAAATGACAGGCTTGACTTTTCTCTTGGAAGCCGTTTAATTTGTCGTTTTGTTATTTTACATTTTAGAGGGTAGTCACACAAAAAACTGTCCACTAATAAGATGTAACATAAACTTGTTCTGATATCTCTATATAGCATATGTAACATCTTTCTGAGCATTGTGCATCTATTATAGAAAGTGAAAATCCGTATACCTCCAGAAGATCCATTCCTGTGTCAGTGCAAAGTTGCAATAACTTCAAAAAGGAAAGTAAAAAGAACTGGGATCTGGTAGAAAAGAAGGAACCAAACAAGATCTTAATCTCTGTCCCATGAAAAAGACAGGATTGATATCAGCACAACTGCCACCACCACCCACGGACTAAGGGAGTGCACATACTTTTGTAACAATACCACTAATCRCTGCAACAGCGAGTTGACCAACAATACTGTAATTAATAACAGATGATCATACAAAACAACWATCACAAACAAACAAAAACTCCAGGGTGCTTAATACATGTAGCTTTAAAAAGAAGCTTTATAATAACTACTATGTCACAGTTTGTTTACCATTGGATTTTTAACCCTTAAGAGATATCAAATACCAAGCCAAAATAAAATCTAGGAGTCATCTGATTTTTCTTATTACATTTCTGTAGGAAGTGATTTTACCACCTTGGAAAACTAGTCAAATTTTTAATAAAAAACTTATGCATTCTGCAATGTGATAAAACCAGGATCTTCCACAGTGTTTAATGAAAACATAAATATCTGCCCAAATAGGAGGTTACAAAGGAATTCAGACTGGATTTAAATTTGCAGCAAATTCAAAACATGAACTTTCTTCAATTTCTCATATTTTCCCCTAGGGTGCTATCTTCACTAGGCCATGCTCTGTCCTATTGTCCTTATGTTACAGTCATCTCTGGTTTGGACTAGAAATTTCACCCTGAAAACAAGCACCTTTTCTCCCAAAATCACATCTACATATTGGTCTATTCCCACACACAGAGGGGAAAAAAAAGGAAAAGAGTATTGACTTTATTGATTTCACATT
The DNA here is from genome assembly GCA_018881555.1 of Amblyornis subalaris. Taxonomy (NCBI): domain Eukaryota; kingdom Metazoa; phylum Chordata; class Aves; order Passeriformes; family Ptilonorhynchidae; genus Amblyornis; species Amblyornis subalaris. Next base: position 6,865,459 of record JACAXG010000017.1, read on the forward strand.
GCAAAGAATTTCCTCAGAAATATCTGACTAGTTCCTAGAATTAGTTCACAGCAGGTGATCAAATAGCGTCATCATCATTAACTCAGGGTCTTCCTCTGGGCTTAGCGAGCAGCCTGGCAGAAGTACACCCTTTTATAACTAAGCTATAAATCATCAAGGCAGGCAGCTTAGTAATTGTTTACAGCTGGTCATAGAAACTAGTTATTGCTCTGAAGAAATAGCAATTTTGTATTACTAGAGAAACAAGGAAAATGGAATTTTTTTCTATGCATAAGACACATGATGTGACCCTCTGTGACTTTACAACAGTTTCGTATTGGCCTAACTGTTTGTGTCAACTAGCTGACAGTGCTATAAAACCGGTGTGCAGAAACAGGGAATGGCCTGATGGAAAAATCAATGCTAAGTATGGCAGAAACAATATTTCTGATAATAATAAATCAGCAAGATAAACAGTGGCATACAGTAGGTAAGGAAGCTGATGTATGTTCTACCTTTACCCCATTACTAGTTTCCAACCAGAACTCATGATTATTTACTACAGCCAGATTTTATTATAGATACAGAAGTAGAAGGAGGGAAAGGAGGACCTCTTTGTGCACCAGGACACAATGTGTTCTAGCCACTGATGGGCACTTCCAGGCCAGAGTGTTGGCATTCTCATTCTGGCCATTGTAACAGAGGGTGACAGCACAGTAATGAGCTTGAAGCACAGGCAACACTGCTTATGGTGCAATTCAAAGCGTCACTGAGGCCCTGGTGGCCACATGTCCCTATTTCTCCAGCCCAGGGGTATGCATCTCCACTTTAAAGGTGCTTTCCACGCCTTCATACTCCATCACTGTTTATTGCAAGTGAAGATTCAGAAGTGTTGGCCTGGAAAGTGCTCTCAGTCAGATGTGCCTGAGTGCGTATCCTTGGAGTACATTTCTCAGCTATCACATTCCTTCACTGTATGGGAAGTACAAAACAAACAGCTCTCAGGAGCCAAACAATAAACTTTAAGGAGCTCATCAGCCACTCCACCAGCTCTTACCTTCTTTCCAAATACAGGTCAAGGTTTTGTGCCAAAAGTTCCCTTTGTTTGCAATGTAGTCTCATTTAAGTAAGAGAGGGAGCACAGAGGGATATCTGCACTATGAACATATGTTGCTGAAGAAAAGGGTATGAGATTAACTCACTGAAGACTCAAACATTCCCAGTCTCTAGTATGAGGTATTGCTAATACAAAAAAAATTTTAAATGGTAAGGCTCAGAAGTCCTAGATRAGTTGTTAAATAAAGGATGTGAAAGACAATTTCTCTTGCTCATTGTGTCCCTGCATGGTGGATCCTTTACTCATCCTTKCTCTGCCCTCCATCATTTTGTGGTGTTATTTTAGCTTGAATAAGAGTCACACAATACCCTGTGTGTCCCTAAGAAAATTTCCTCCTCACAATCCATTTGGCCCAGAAGGTTCTGGGCCCTTTTCCTGAAGGGTTTCCACTGCTCTAGGAAGATTAAGGGAAACAGGTAAAAAAAAAAAAACCCACCAATGCATCTTTATCAGAGCATCCAGAACAGGGTACCTGTACAGCAGGCTGAAAAACAGCACATAAAACAGCTCCAGCAAACCTTCTGTCTAATGCCTCCTTCATGTAGTTTTAAAAGACTATAGCCAAATACTTCAGTGGTACTTGAAGGACCACTTTCCTGGGTTCAGTGCAGAAACTGAGATAATCTTACATTTTACACAAAGATGAAGCTCAGGTATGTTGCCCATTTGCAGTGATTTAGAGGTCATTGGAAATGACACCAATGGAAACCACTTAGGTGTGCATGTTCGGGCTTGTCATATACAAAATAATTTGATAAAAGCTTGCATTTAGGGAAAGAGAGTTATCTAAACCACATACCTTCATAGTAGCTTGTGCTACATATGCAGGAATTACTACTTCTCAGCCGACCTGTAGTAACTTGTTTAGACCTGGTAACTCGATCATGTGTCTAGGTCTTTACACAGCATGAGAAGTATGCAAGGGCTTGTAATCCATGCTGGTAAAAATGTGAGGAAAAACTACAGAAGTCACTAATACAAACATTCAGGAGTCATACTGAAATTTTACTCACTCTCCCATTGTTCTCTAAGCAGAAGCACTGCAATGGCTACATCAGGATGAAATTACGAATTTGGAATTCATACAGTAAGCTTCTCAGGCTAAAAATGAGATGACGAGAGAGATGGATAAGATCCAGTACTATTAGACAGTAAAATAGGATCTGCAAACATATAGCTCTGTAAAATAAACATTAAGAGTGTCTGCAAATATATGTAGCCAGATTAGGCCCATTGGCTAAGCACTGGAGGAAGTTTAATACAGATAAATTATTCTTTTAGAAGACAGGCTTCAGTAAACATATATTGACAATGAGTTCAAAATTCAATTACACAAGAAAAAAAAAAAATTAAGACCCACCACCACCACTATTCACTCAGGCAGGCTTTGCAGCAGCATCTGCTGAAAAGATGTCCATTTTGGAGACAGTGTAAGCGGTGTCTGTGTCCCAGAACAGATCCTATTGCTCCTCGGTTCCTACTGCTTTCCAGATGTTCCCCTGACTGCTCCTTCCGGCAAACTCCAAAGCAACACTCACTCTCTGCACTGTCTTGTGTGCAGCACCATGAGCATCACCCCAGGTACCCCCTCACACAGCTTCCTGCCCAGCGCCCCTCTGATGAGCCAGCTGGTGGGGCAGTGGGCTGTAAGATCAGCTGACCTAGAGGAAATTCTGTGGGCAGGAGGCAGGAAGCAGCACTGTGTCAGTAGAATAATATTACTCCTGGTAATAGGCTGGTAGGTGATTCAGAGTTGTTTGGGGTACTTATGTGTGACATTGTGGGCCAYGTCACTCAGGGGTGCCTCCCTGAGGCACGCCTCAGAACAGAGGTTCCTCCCCATCTCTAAAGATGCCTGAACGAGGCTAAATGAAAGTGGGAATGTCCAAGCCGAAAAGTTGATACAGATGTATGAAAACTGGCTACCTTTCGACTCTTTTCTTCAGCTCTGAAGCAAAAGTGAAAAACATCTACTTGTGGCAGGTTAGAAACTACTTACAGCCAAGTTGTCAAATGGAATGGGCATATTTTAACAGCAAGGAGAACTAACACCTGGTACCACATAACAAGGCTACTGGTGAATCCTCCGCATGTGTCATGTTTTTAAATCTAGGTTTTTGTGAAGGCAGGAAAGAATTCAAAGGATTCATTCTGAATGGGCCTGGACCCTACTGTCCTCACCGGTCCTTGTGGGCCCTCCTGGCCATCAAATCCAAGCAGCTGCTTAACATACTAAGGGCAGAAGCTTCAAGATTGTGGCTTGAGTGTGGTGTCAAAAGAGTGGGAGAGCAGTTTAGAAAAGGACAATGTGGAGTTTTCAAGGCACTCCCATTAGACAGACAAGTGGGTTCAGGCTGGCTGCTGACAGGGGGAGTGGCATGCAGAAATATTTCTTTGACTTCCAAAACTCCACCCAAAAGTTCACACCTTTAATCCAGTCCTTCCAACAGTTCACATCACTCTGGCATTTGAGATACAGTTTTTGCTTTTCTAGGCATGTTACAAAGTTAACCTTCTCCCTTCCTTTCCTATTTTCCTCTTTTTTTTTTTTATTTAAAGTTCCACTTTGAGATTTTGTTTTCTCCAGAACAACTGACCACTCCATCTGGCTGCGCTGTTTGACTACACTTCAAAATGAAACATAGTAGGCTGAAAATTACTTCCAGGCCCTCCAAAAATCAAGTGGCTCCAGCGCATTCAGGGGACTCTGGCTAGGACTGAGTCAGCAGAAGCACCCACATGTCTTCCTGGGGGGAATGCAGCTGCAAAGCAGAGCACGAAAACAAAAACACCAACAAATAAGAGCTTCCATGTCAGCCAGCTGAATAATAGGAACATTTCCATAGCACACAGGACACTCTGCTCTTACTCACAGTGTCCAAGAAACATGATATTCAACAGGTCTCCGTAATTACCGTGTAATATTTTTGCTGCTTGGTGCCATTTTAAAGACAAAGTAGAAAGTTTCTGCTGTTAGAATTAAAAAGAGTTCCTAAAAAGTGTGGGAAAATTGTATCTTTTTCTCTAACATGCTAAGATCCTGAAAGCCAACCTCTGAAAGTTACAAGCAGTTCCTTTTTTACTTAAGTTTAACTCAGATACCTTGATGAGTCTTTAAGGAACTTCTCAGTCCCTGAGGGGAATCGTGTGAAGAACAAACACAAGTGAACAGCATTTGGTCCTGCTGCCTCGAGCATAGAAATCCTGTCTGAAACTTCTTTTTTCTTACCCCTGAGCCCTGCCACTCTTGCCAGCAGAAGCATTGTTTCCAGACTTGCCACAAGGGAGCTCCTGTCTCCAGAGATTTCAAATCAAACCTAGAAGTCCCTTCAAACTAAACCCATACTGAAATGTGAATAGTCTGATTTGTTTTTTAAAAAGGCTCAATCTTGCTTCTTTGTCCCAATTTTTTTTCTTGGGTCATCTTGCTGCCCCTCTTATTTTCTTGAGGAATTTTGGGGGAAATGCGTATGTTCAGCTGTTTTGTTTCTTTCCAGAAGCAGAGCAACTCCCCTAAGACACCCCCCTGTCCTTCCTCCTCCTTGATCTTCACAAAGCTGTCCAGACAGCCAATCTCCAAGTACACAGATTTACCTGGGACCACCACATGGGCCAGTACTTCATTCTCCAATGACAGTAGTCAGTAAATGCTCATATAAATCAAATTATTTTTGTTCTAAAGCATCTGAAAGTCCCATGACCTATTCGCCAGACTAAAATTTCACATATATTTCATTATTTCTCCTATGAGAAAAAAATTGCTGTCATAATTCCTGTAATTCCCGGTGAAGACCATCAGTAAATTAGTGAAACTTATGAAAAATTACTTGTTAATAGAATCATTGGACTAACCAGGCTGTCAGCTTTTTCCGCCTAGATACAAGACAGATTTCATTGTCTGTCTCCTCACAAAAGAAGTTTGGTTCATCTGATATCATGAAGTGCAAGGTAAAGCCACTACAATGATGAGAATAAAAATCAGTAGATCCAAAGGATTTAGGACTGCAAATGTTTTGACTACCCTGTGTATTGCTAACAACAAAGYAGTTTCTGAAAGTGTCAGTTCTTTCATTGTGTCATTATCAAAACTAATATTTATTGACTGTCATAGAAGTGTCTGCTAATCTGCGTGTTCTGCACAGTAAAACTGAAAATATTTAAAAATAAACGTATGTGGATTAAATTCCTTGTGATGTATTTCAATGAGAATATTGAAATATTTACTATTTGTACTATATTCTTTATGTTGTTGGCAGAATAATGGCACATATTCAAGCTCACGTGAGCTGTATGCATCCCTAAACTCCACCGATATCCCTGTGAGTTCTTTGGTGGCAGTGACAGGACTGTACAATAAATTACTTGGTTGTAGAAATGAAGCAAGTTAGCCTTCCGTGTAAGTTTGAAGTGCCTGAGAAAAAACAAGACTGCAGCACAAATGTTTGTTCAGCTCCCATGGTTTTTAAAAACATTGACCTAAAAATGAGGCGTTTGCACTGGAAACAGCAGCCAAAGCCCACAACAGAACGCAGCACACGCAGCGGTCGGACCGCGCACTGCCTTTTGCATGACTGCAGGCTGGGGAAGCCAACATCTGTGACGCAAGATAGATCCCTGGAAACACAAGTGGCTTTGGCATATTTTAGGAAGAGAGAGACATCTCCTGGACGAACTGTAAATTTGCTACTCACTCTTCTATATGCTTAATCACCCATGAAAAAAAGTTACAACTATGTGCAACATAGTTATATACCAGATAAGAGGAGTTCTCTTCTGTGGTTCCATATTTTATGGTTTCAAATGAATTTAAAAGTACTGTGCATTTGATATCAAGGGGAAAATAACAGTGTGTCCACAAAGAAAAGGAAAAGGAGTTTTAGGACCGCATATGGATCCTTGGAAGGAAACATTAGGTCCATGCCCTGTCTGAATTACCTTGTCTCATGGCCAGCATTACTGCAGAACATGAGGGGAGTATTAATGTTGGGTCTCGAGTCAACTAAGGAACAACAGTGAGAAGTTATTCAGCTGCATGTGGCAATTACTGCAGAATTTTAAGAGATTTACATTGGAAAAAAAAATGAACAGGCAAAGACACATGGACAACAAATGCAGAGTCATTGCTGGTCAGTTGTGAATATCAAAGACTTGCAGCCAKATCCCTCCCACCAGAGTTTAACAGAATTAAGTTGCTGCACTTTAAGGACCCTCAAAATTCAAGCTGTCAATGGAGTCAGTATCAAGGGAGACAGAGAGGAAAGTCAGCCTACCTCTGCACTAGCTTGTTTCCCTGAGGTGCAGCAGAGTGTTCAGTCATCCTCCATTGACACCACCTCATCTTCACTAGGGCTGTAGCCTGGGAATCCTCCCTCTGCATTAAGATATTTGGTTAAGTATCTAAATCATAGGGTGATAAATCTCAGCTTTTGTTGTCAGTCCAGAAACAAAAGCAGACAAAATGCAGTGGCAGGAACAGCTGCAGACAGAAAGTTATTGCATCTTTCTTTGATGTTTAGGTTGATTATAATGTTTATTTATATTCCCTAAAGCCAATGATTGGATAAAAACTGAGTAAGACTAATGGAGTGGTGTTCGTACGACTCACCAGACCCAAGTGAATCTGGATTGTAGATCAAACTGTTTGCAGTGAGTTCAGAATATTATAATGGGAATAATTTATTAAGTAACAGCTTATTTTTCCATGTGCTTTCAAATTCATGTGCACTCTCAAGATTGCTTTGAAATTTTCTATCCCTCAYCAAACTTCCAATTGGGCTCCACGGTCTTGATTTGTTACAATTTTTTTCGATGAGTTTCCACAATACATTATCTGCTCAATGCATTGGATATCAGTTTTCTACTTGTGGCTCAAATCTCTCCTCTTTAGTCACCTATTATGCTTTGATTTTGGCACACAATGACACTTGCCAAAAGACTATTTTAAAAGTTACAAGTTGGTGCAGAAGATGACTTTCTAGTATCTCTTGACACAAATTGACGTGACAGAATCAAGGCAGTTTGTGAGCAGACTGATCTCAAGGTGGTGTGCTGCAGCCTCTGAAAATTGTATCTCTGTATCACCAGGGCAATTCCTACTCTGCCTGTATCAGCATCCTTGAAAATTCTGCTCCTGGGCACATCTAAGGTGGTACACCCAAGCAAGGGACTTTGGCCAGACCCTGCTGCCTGGTTGTGATCCAGACTAATGAAAAACCGATTTCTCTCAGCCTTATATGCAAAACCAGGCTTTAGCATAGCCAGGCTGTGCTGGGGAACACAAATGAGACACATAATCTTTTTAAGAAGCAGTCACAGTATGGTCGGGCACTGGAAAAGACTCCCCAGGGAAGYGGTCACAGCACCAAGCCTGACAAAGTTCAAGAAGTGTTTGGACAATATTCTTGAACACATTGTGTGGCTCTCTGTGATGGTCCCATACAAGGCCAGGAGTTGGATTCAATGATCCATGTGATTCCCTTCCAACTCAGCATATTCTGTGAGTCTGTGACTCTGTGAGGGACAGTTCTTTGTGGGCACAAGCGATATATTTATCCTACAGGACAGAGAGGGCACTCCTACTACCAGAACTTCTTGCCTTCCGCTTTAGCACACCTCCAACCCTTCCCGAATCCCAAGACTCATATTTCTGCAGTGCTCATTTTCCTCCTACTATAGAGCTCCCCATTCCTAATACTTCTTGCACAAATCTTCCTGGACCATTCTTGTTGCTGTTATTTATCAGTCAACAAAGAAAAATAAAGGTCTTGTTCCTTATCTCTCTCCCTAGGACCTCAGTCCTTTTAGATCTGTTTAATGGTAACAGCCCTAATAGCAGTTTTGCTATCTGCAGTAATTGTCAGTTTGGAGTTCTTTTGCTAGAATAGAAGTTGAAGGATATTGTAGTGATGCATGTGGTTTGCTTTCTTGCATAACCATTTATCATTTGCACTTTATGATCTTTTTGATTAATGATTTATTCTACTTGGCTTGTAAGAAGTTGCAGCAGTTTCCAGGTTTCATTCTCTATGTGCCATTAAATGTCATGCTGGCTTTCCATTTCTCTGCCTGATAATGATGGATTATGGTAGCAAATACTCATAGTGAATTAATGGATTGGCCATATTGGCTTGTAATTCTTAACAGGCCTGTAAATGGAACAATCTTGGGTTTCAAGATTTTATGAGTGACAGAATATTTTTAAACATCATGTAGTCCATGAGACAGTTTGTATGTAAGTTCAATAAAGCCATTACACTGGAGTGCAACATTTTCCTGGACTGCAGCATTTTCCTGATGGGTCTCTTCCAATCCAGTGTATTCTATGATTCTATGACCCTGGTTCTGAATAGTCAAATCCTTTTTTTCTCTCTGGGAACATGCAATAAAAACTCATTCTGAAGATTTCAGAGCCAGTCCTTAATAGCAGAGGAACTGTTGCTTTCAGTGGTCAAGAAGGATATTTGGTATCGTGCAGAATGGAGAGCAGCAAGCAGATCTCTTTCCTCAGAGTGCTGTCAGATCTCATCCAGATGCGATGGAAGTTCAGTCATCTGAAAGCTGCAGTCCTTACCACCTATGAACAGCAATGGTCTCAAAACAATTTTCTTCAAGGAGATATATAAATCTTGGTGTGTGGCTGTGACCCCATTCTTTCACTCAGGTCTGTACAATGGACTGGCTGGTTTCCTGGGCACAGCACATTGGGTGCTGCACTAAGTAAATGGGTTAGGCATTATGGATGCACTCGTATTTTAATCCATTTCCCATGCAAGCTTCTTTGTCCAAGTGTCCTCTTGGAGAGCAGGTAGAGTGCTAATTGCCTTTAAATTCAGAGTTTTGATTTCCCACTAGCTGCCTCATGAACACTCGCTCTACACACACCTGGAGCCATCACTCATTAGGTTTGGCAGACAAGGATAAGAGCAGGCCCACTACGAGACATGGGTGTACAGGACGGAGGCTGTGTTTGCAGGTACAGGCAGCTGATACTCCAGAGGCACTGCTGCCATTTCTGTCATCCACCCAGCAGCAGAAGGAACAGCAACAGCTATTAGACCCTCATGTCTTCCTGGCAGGAGTGGCTGGTCCCAGCCCCTCGTCCTTGTTAAACTCAGGAGTCTGAAGCCAGCTTCGTTCTCCCAATAGGCAAGCCCTGACTCATTATGTATAATTGAAACCATTTTAAGAACTATAGAGTTGCAATGAGAAGAAGTCTGAAATATTTTACCAGTCACACTGAATGCACTTTTTTGAAGTGGTCCCCCCAGTAATTTTGCCATGGTGTTTGCTCTAACCAAGCTGATTCTTGGGGACAGGTTGTTCTCAAGCCTTGGCTTATTAATTTAATTTCATGGAAAAAAATGGCATATCACATATCATAGAAAGAGAAAATACCTTCAAATCTACTTTTGAGCCAATTGTGTAACTAAGGAAATACTTTGTAGGAAAGTGTCTCTTGAGACCTAGCACTTTCCCTCTAGGACCAGCAAAATCCCACCAGAGCTGATGTCACTCTGAATTGATAAAGTGCATGTTCAATCATGCAGTTACAGACCCATCACTGAAGCCTTCCTATTGCCAGGTAAATCTTTGCACCAACTTCTTTAATCCTGCCTCATTGCCATGAAATCTGCTTTCCAGGGAGAACTTCACTCCTGGTGGCTCTTCTTTGCTTGGTGTTAGATACAAAGGATAAAGAACAACGGACACCACGAAGGAATACTGCCCAAATCCTGCTCTGGACAAGCATGATCTGAGAGGTTTTTGGTAGATGTTAACTGCTCCTATTCACTGCAAGCTCAGAGAAACTGAAATAACAGTTTTCTACTTTTGAAATGCTCTCAGAGCACAGTAAAGAACAGTGTCCACGTCTGTGTGTCAGTCAGTGGCTCTCTTTAATGCCTCTCCAATATCAGAGTCAACTGGCTATTTCACAGCTGTAGAACCACGCTCATGCAACCGCCCAGATGTGGGCTCATATTTCCCCAGATACTGGGCCACAGGCAATCTTGAATTTCAGGCACAATGTATCAAGAGCTAATTTCTGAAGTTGAAAAGTCTTAGTTACATTTTATAGCTTAACATCACCTTGGAGCAGGAGTTTCTGGATACCCTTGACAAAATCTAAATAAAACCATGTGATGAATATAGAAGAACATATATGATAGAAAGAAAAAGAGAAATTACCACAACCTTGAATTTGATACACAGAAACAATGCCAGACAATACTTAACACATCACCAGGAGTAGGAAATAAGAAGATGTTTCTTCATATATTTGACATGTTTCCATATATATTTACCTCTGTGTTATACATGAAAGGATCCAAGATGCCAAAGTCATGGAAGAACCAAGAGTACAGCAGTTACAAAAACATGCACTGAGAATCATATTGCAGAGTTGTATTTGTTTCTATACTGTGATCCTCAGTGCTCCAGGCTTTTGACTGATGTTCTAGTTCAGTTGAATGTTATAGCCACACTCAGCCAAAGCAAATAAATCAAGCTGGGCCCAAGCTGCCTGTACAGAACCATCTGGAAGTCTCTTGGAGGTGTTCCCTTGTGGTCCTTTTCTGCTCTGGCTGTGTGCCAGGATATAAAGTATTACTGGGCAGATCATCTGGACTTCATGACATGGCACCTGAGTAGATACATCCTGCAGACCACACCTGACCCTGCACAAAGCCAATTTATGTCTTTTCATCTGCAGAAAATTGAGCCAAAGACTGGTCAAATTGTCTGTTAGTAATCAAGTCCTAACTGTATGACAAAATGCAATTCCATCTTCTCTATTGATAGCCACCAGACACAGAGATGAAGATATTTAGAAGGTTTAGTTTTCAAAAATGTTGGTACTTGCTAATAACAATCTTATTGCTTACTTTCCCATGCTTGCCTCTGCCRATAAAAAAGTCAAAAAATAACCTTAAACTCCTGGTAGCCTGTCTTTTTCAAGGATATTGAATATAAAAAAGCACATACTAAATCTCAGATATAATGTAGCTCTAGCCCAGGTCCTAATCTTCCAAAGAATCAAATAGTTTTGAGATGAGAAATGCCACTTTCTAACTGAGCATGAAACTGCAGGTTTGACTCCTTAATAAAATGTGACTATCCAGGTGTGTCAACATTTTCCCTCTGCCCGAGGCAGGACCTATCAGTTCACAGTATCACAGCTGCCCGGCTCACTTGCCTAGACAATCACACGTGTCATATCTGATTTAGTTGACGTTCACAGTCACATTTCTGCTTCACTGCTTTGGACAGCAATTGGATACCTTTGAATAGAAATTATGACTTGTAGTAATACATCTTTGCAGTTATTTGGCAATTTTAATACACAGTGCCAACAAAATTCTCTTATGTACAGGACAGAAAAAATAATTTCTTGTTTTGTCAAAGTTTTAATGATGTGAAATGAACATTTCATGGGAGTTTCTAAGGTATCTCTCACCATGGTGTGTCAGTATAATTGAGGAATTATGACATAGGAATGAGCTAAACTAAAAGCATCTCACAAACTGACAACTAATGCCTTCACACTGGCAATACCAGCACCATCAGATATGCCAGACATTTAATATTATCACCAGAACAGTCTCAACCAAGTTTAGTAGAAACATTGCAAACTCTCCATCTTGCCATCTGGAGATTCTCAAATTAAAAAAAAAGAACTGAACATGCAATAATTCAATAGGATTAATTTACATCTCATTATGAGTCAAATCTGRGTGGATTTTAGCAGTTTTCTTAAAAGGAGGCACTGGTATTAATGTCCACACAGTGACAGATTTACTCCCACTATTCCTTATAGAAAGAATGATGTCCACAGGATATTAGGAACTCTGACCATTACGGAAACCTGTTGAATAACCCTATTTACCAAATGATAAAAAAGATGACAAAGACAGAGCACTTTCCATGTCTTTTGCAGGTGAACATGAATCYGGGAGCACAGGAATGAAGACATTGAGATAAGACTGATCTCAAGATGTCTCAGAGTACTTGGTTTAGATATTTTATTTGTCATAGAATGGTTTAGGGTGGAAAGGACCTTAAGGACCATCTAGCTCCACAACTCCCCTGCCATAGGTAGGGACACCTTTCACTAGATCAAGTTGCTCAAACCCCATCCAACCTGGCATTAAACACTTACAGGGATGGGGTATCCACAGCTTCTCCAGGCAACCTGTTCCAGTGGCTCATCACCCACAGAGTAAAGAATTTCTTCGTAATACCTAAKGTAAACCTACTCTCTTTCAGTTTGAAGCCATTCCTCCTTGTCTTAATACTACATGCCCTTGAAGAAAGTCCCTCTCGATCTTTCTTGTAAGCCTCTTTAGGTACTGGAAGGTGGTCTGAGTTGTCCCTGGAGCCTTCTCTTATCCAAGCTGAACAATCCCAACTTTCTCAGCCTGTCCTCATAGGAGAGGTGCTCCAGCYCCCTGATCATCTTCATGGCCTCCTCTGGACTCGTTCCAACAGGTCCATGTCTTCCCTGTGCTGGGGACCCCAGAACTGGATGCAGTACTCCAGGTGGAGTCTCACAAGAGCAGTGTAGAGGGGCAGAATCACCTCCCTTGCTGTGCTGATCATGCTGCTTTTGATGCAGCCCGGGACACCTTTGGCTTTCTAGGCTGCAGGAGCACATTGGTGGCTTGTGTTGTGCTCCTAATCCACCAACACACCCAAGTCCTCCTCCGGGCTGCTCTCAATCCTCTCTCCACTCAGCCTGTATTTGTACTTGGGGTTGTCCCAACCCAGGTGCAGGACCTTGTACATGGCCTTTTTGAGCTCCATGAAGGCTCACCTCTCAGGTGGTGGTGGCWTGGTGTCATTGGCAAACTTGCTGAGGGTGCACTGGATCCCACTGTCCACGTCACCCACAAAGGTCTTAAACAGTGCCAGTCCCAACACCAACTCCTGAGGAACAGCACTCCTCACTATCTCTTTTTGGGCATTTAGTAGCTTCTATCTTGTTTTTAATGCTAAGTGAACAAAACAGTCTGAGGAGCAAGGGCTGGAATGAAGGTCTCTTTGGCATGAACCTCAKGCTGTTGGCAGCATTCCAGTATGACTTAAGCAAGACCGAATATTTAAGATGTTCATTTGAATTTAGATGATATCTGCATATTTAAACTTTTAAAGGTTGAACAAAGAAGACAAGTCTTCCTCCTCTGGGGTGTGCACTACTAGGTCAGCATATCAGTGTCAGGCACAACCCAGCATTTTAAAAACAGTGAGTCATTCATCTATATCCAAACCCATGATTTAGGCCTCAAAGTGCAGGAAATGCATTGGACYTACCAATGACAGTCTCATTGAGACACCTAATTCATAATCCAGGGGACAGATGGACAACCTCTTTCTTGTCTGTTGGTCAGCTAAGATATCTGCCCACCAACGGAGTCTACTGAGACTTTGTCAGACAATTACTTTTCCCAGCTGTGACAGCAACATAGGTGTTTAGTTGGCACTGGACAATTCTGCTTTGAAAGCAGGACAGATACAAYTCAGGGAGATCTTAGTTTAGCCAACAAACATCAGCAGAAGAAAAAGATGAAAGCATTCTTGTCCACTCCTACGCAGATCTTAGCGCTAAGGTTCCTTCAACGAGAAGTCACGCCTAGGCCCCTGAACACGTCTCTCACGTTTACTGTCAAGATATATGTGGCCTTTTTTATTCCCCCCATACTTCTGCTCAGCATCCAAACTTGGATGCAGATATGTTTTCATTATGTTGGACTCCTTTCCATTTGCTTTCCAATCTTTTTCTTCTTTTCTGCATTGGGTTCAGCCAAAATCCACCCTAAGCTTCAGTGTTATCAGCTGGGGAAATGTCGTGTGGTGTAAATGTGTTGATGGTTCTGGTGACTGTATCACATTACAAATCAATTTGCTTCACTCATGGAGTTGAGAAATTATAGCATCAAGTCTAAAACCACTACTGTCAAACACACCCTTGAGAGGCACATAAATTTCCTATGCACTTTTACATTGTTCATAGCCGCGAAATTATTTTAAACAATGGTAAGTACATTTTGCATCTTACATGGCACTCTAGTAAGATGCTAATTATTTGTCACAAACTCAGCCTTCAGACTTTTGTGCCATTTTTTGTTTACAACTGCAAACCTGTTCACAGTCCAGCAGCAGTGGGGCTGTGACAGAAAATTTCACTGCACTCAATTCATTATTTTCTATTTTCCTTCAGTCTCTGTGAGGTACTTACTTGTCATCTCCCACTGTTATCCATACACTGTCTACAAAAGCAAGCGACTCTATGCCTAGGGATCATCTTTTTGTTTTGTATTACTTTGTATTTCTGCAAAATGCCTAAATTTGCCCTTGGTCCCAGACTAAGCCCTTCTCATTTTCCCACATTTTACCCAAGTTCCTGTGTCAGAAACAAATGCATATAGTGTTTTTTCTGTTTCTTTGAATTTAAGCACATTCTGAACGGGAATACTCACATTGTGCCTTAGAGAGTTTTGTGCCTGGTATTTCCAGCCGGCTTCCTCTCCAAATATCAGTTGCATCTAAGGCTGCTGGGGCTGCGGAATCAGGAAAGGGCGACATGCATTTAGCCAGGTGTGGCTACAGTGACAAGTAGGAGAGCTAAACAAGCTATTTAAGATAGCTGCCACTACACTTTACTCTAATACCTGGCACCTCATAAAGGCAATTATCTTTGCTAAAACTGTGCCTTTGTTTCACTACCTTGTTGCTGTACAGGAACATGAACTTTTTGAAATATCAACAATGAAAATTTCCAGGTCTCTCCTTGTAACCTCATGATAAATGGGGACAGGGAATTATTACGACAGATTTCCAATGAATTGTTTTGCCAAAATCTCTTACATGCTTTAGAAATTCTCTTTCCACTGTGCACAATATGAAAAACTGACTGAAGTTTACTTCTCCCTGTTCCTATTTCTCTGCCAAATTTAAGCTGTGTGATATGCACTAAGGACATCTTAGAAATGCTTAGCAGTATTACCATATGATCGTTGACATGATTCCTTAGAAAAAACAGAAATATATGTTATAATGTAGTCCTTCACAATTTTTAGCATATTCTTCAGAGAAACTTCACATCAGTATGTCCATTCTTTTCACTTTTTTTCTTCCTACACCATTTAACACAGTTAAAAGCACCATTGGTTTTTGCAGCAACTCCAGTAGGATATGTATAAACTTATTACCAGTGTTTCCCCACAACACCAGTGGTGAAACAGCCCTAACAGCCCTTCCCTTTCCAGCTATGTCTATAAAAGTTCTCTACAGGCAGGATTAACAGAATAGACTCAAGTTCTCCCACTTAAATCTGCCATTTGTGCTTTTGCACACACTTGCAATTTGGGTCTAGGTTTGTCAGATGAAGGGGTTGTACATATTCTGGCCCTTTATGTGAGCCTGGTATGGCTAGACTGAAAATCGTATGGGAAATTAGTGTCTATATTCTTATGAAGAAATTGTGAAATTCTGTGCAAAGCTTTTTTCCCATCCTGTTTTGTCAGTTTTTCTTGTGTTACCAAATGAAGTAATACTGCAAAATGAAGCTTGTATAACTTTCCAAATGAGGGGGAAAAATCCCAAAGACCAGGATGAATTTGGAACATCTGCAACAATCCAAAGAGGCCAGGCATAAGCTGAAAGGAAGGCCATAGAACCATTTATACTGTCACATTGTTGCTGCAGAGGACAAAGGAAGCATGTCTCAGAAGTTGGCATTGTGAAGAAATGAAGTCACAGATCTCTGCCCATATTCTGGTGGGGTCCAGGAAGGGACTTTCCTAACAGCCCATGTCAAACAGGAGATCCCAGGCAGGTCACAGAGCCAGAAATGAAAGCTTAGCAGCATGCCTGCACTTTCAGGAGTCACAATAAAGGCGGAGTCTTTTATAAAAGCTCTGCCCCATTTGGACAGTGAGTTAGCTGGACTCAGAATTTGTTATTCCTGCCGACAGCAGCAGTTCTCCAAGCAGCAGTGGGTAGCATGTGGGAGGTCACTCACGCTGCCCAGGTGGCCCTCTGAGCTGTTCCTGGTGCAGTGATGAAGCATCAGCTAATCCTCAAGCTGTGGCACTTCCCACAGGTGGAAGGTCAGGTGGGGACTATTTTGGTGGATTCAGAAAACGTTTGCTAACTACATTTATCAGCATTTTCTAGGGTGTAAATTCCCCTGGAGATAGGCTTTTAAAAAATGCCACAGCTTTACAAGAAGTAATAAAGTTATCATGGAACAGAACCCAGCTGCAATGTTATACCCAGAGGTATAGAAGAGCATGGACTGCAGGCAACAAACAGAGGTGAAATACTTGGACCTGTGTATCATTATAGCAACATAATCAATAGCATATATGAATATAAATAAACAGCTGCAGCCTTTTGTCCTAAACAAACAGATATTCCACTGAATTATTAGCTGACCAAGTGCAAAACTTACAGCAGCTACAAGGACAAGATGAAAGTGATATAAAAAAATAGGCTGGAAATAGATGACTAATGGGATGTGGATTTTATCCTTTCCTTTATAAACTTTGGTGTGTTAGAATAAGAAAAGTGAGAATGGTGCCTTCATGTAGGGAATTCCACTTTCTGTATGTGAGATGGGAATGATGTTTTTTATAGCAGTACTGCAAGGCAAAAATTTAATTTGGTGGGAAATTACAGGAAATGACTAAAACTTTTCATTCTTTATGAGTAATTATGTTTTAGTTCTAACTTCRTGATTTGGAGTAGATTTTACTTTTTGTGGGAATCTCTGCAGTTAATGTTCTCACTCTGATTAAAAAAAATAAATAAGTCTTGTTTAACTCCACACTGAAGTATCACAGGGAGACTGTTCCCTGTGATTAATGGGTTTTGGCCTGCTGAATAATTCTATTAAACCACTTATCAGCACAACTCGCTGTCACTTTTCTCAGCATTGGTTTCAGATGCATATGCAAACTAATTGCCGTGTAGAACAACARCTTATGGTGCAGACACTGACACAGTCTAACCCAATTCAGAAATTTCCATCCAGTTTTTACATCTAATTTTTAAAGGAAAATCTCACTGTCATGAAAACCCTTCAGGTCCTATGGAAAATGTGTTTAGAGAACTGGAAAGAACTTTTTAACCCATTTTTTGCATAAGGAAAAAAAAAGTTTAAAAAGTATCCTGTACCCACTATATGGAAAACAGGAAATTAAATATTGGCCACAAGACATTTTTTAGAGTTTTATTGAAGTGAGAGTTTTAACAATGTGTTTAACTATGTAACACATTCAGCAATTGTTAGCATGAAGCTCCTGCTTTTCTGTACAGCATGTGCAGCCCCCAATTTAGAAGTCTCCACATCACAAGTGGTGTAAATGTTCTTTTTAAATTTAAATTATGCTTATTAAAAGCTTCAGAATTGCCAGGAGAGCCACTGCGATGAAAACCCTCTTATATATTTTTCCAAGAAGATTTACAACATGCATTAGACACAGCACTCAGCTATAAAATCAAGAGAAATGTGCAGACCTGACACACTTCCTCTGTGCAACAGAAATTAAAATATATATCCCATGAATGTTGTCATACTAACATGTGGGAAAYATTAGAAGTCAACGTGATGAACAGGTATAATTTATATTTCTCTAAAATCTTACCCCACACATCGCTCATAAATCATCCAGCATGAGTCTGTATTACAGAGATGTTCAACTTTCCATCCTCTAGTTCTACTGTTCCAACTAACAAAATAAGAATTAGTGCTGGAAAAAATGACTCAACATGAACTGGATCTTACAATCTGCTCAGTAATAGAGATACACAAACTTAAAAGCAAAACCAAAAAGGCTAATATAAGTTTTACAATTTCTAAATGGATATTCTATATTTCAACATCAATAAGATTTACTTGTATTCTAAAATTAAGCACATACACAAGGTTTGCAGGACTGGAACTGAGATCAGTGCTTTAAGCACATCTGGGGCAATACATTCCCATGCTGGCTTTTGGACCCCTATATATTCCCTACAGCCCATACTGCACATGAATGGAAATCACTGCCAGTGCTTCTTGACCCAGCACTACACACCACTGCCACCAGCCATTCCAGATGACAAYTTCCAACAAAGCCTTTCAGGAGAGACTGGTGATCCTCAGCATGTCTGGGTTTGGCTGCCGTTTCTGGAGTGCCACAGAGCTGGGTATTCACGTGTATCTGCAAGGGAGCTCCTGCGAGAGGGGAACTCAAAACCTGCAGCACTTGGAGCCTAAGTGAGCAAATCTTTCCCAAATGGCTTAGCTAAGTGATTGGTTTCTTTAGAAAGCCTTGGTCTAATTAGCTGCTTAAGACTTTCCTATTTCATAAAAGCCGTGTGGTTCACCCACCTGGAAAATGAAAATAAAAAATTAGTCAAAGCACCTTTAGCCTCACCTCATAGGGAGTTTCATACGGTCCTATAAGTTCAACATCAGTACATTGACAGGATCAARCTGGGGTCTATAATGGTCCCCCCTGAAAATAAAAGTCTACTTCCTATTTTTATGCCCAAAATAATTAAGTCAAATTTAGTTTTAATGTATTTTATAGTCTATATTGACAGTAAAATAACTCTGTACTGTTGTTTTACATAAAAACCACTTCCTAGACTATCAAGTGAATAAAAGATTTAAAAATATCTGGCCATTATTTCACAGGCTGTAACAGTTCCTAAAAAACAGTCAAGCATTTGACACATATACAGAAGTATTTGAACTGCTTCATGGAGGATACTTTGCATATTATTTGATGTGTAATGATAGTTATTACTTTTTTTTCAGTTTTTAAATCACTGTGGAGCTAAAAACATGCAAAGGAAATAATACCACCAGAGATAAAGAAAAATATTATGAAAGGTCTTCCTGAAACCAGCTGAAGTCTGGCTGTTCAAAGCCGAGCATGAGAATCCAAATTCAACTCAACCCATTTGAGTTAAGGTCATTTTTCAGAAACAGAAGAGATGTGGTCAGTGGGAAAGGCTCTGGGCTAGCCTCCATTGGAGGTAGTGGCACAGCTGTGGAATATCTGCAATACTGGAAATATTGTGGAGCTGCCGACCAGGCACTGGACCAAGGGAAGGTGAGGACAGCCCAGGCAGATACGGGGTCAGGAGAGGCTGGTAGTGGAGTCATACCAGTTTTAGCCCAGTGGTATTTGGGGGATTTACAGGAAGCCATGCGGTGAGCTCAGGTATGATTTCACAAGGAAAGGAGACATGCCTGAATTTTCTTTCAAATGGAAGAGGAGAGGGCAATCCTACAAATTTGTCCAGAGCAACACAGGTTATGCTTCTGCTTGGTTGTGGTGCCAGTAGCATTCAGCACTTACTGTATCCTGAATGCACAGATATCCCAAAAGCCATCCCAGGATTACCTGAGGGTTCATCTGCTTTGGGTGGGAATTTTAACACTGACCTCAGCAGCACCAGGAGGTGAGAGAGCAGGTTTTTTTGAGCAGAAAGCCACAGTGGCCAGATCCTATTTCATGTAGTGTCCTTTCCACCACAGTGGCCATCAGCAAAGGTTAAGAAGTGTTTGTGGGAATAAAAGCTTAGGAGTATAAGAAGAAGGTTAGTTATAAAGATACTCCCTACATTGCAGTGATCAATTTTCTGATTAAAACCTTAACATTCTGTAAGAAGTTTTAGCCTAAGGTTGTAATATTTAATGTGACCGAATATCTTTAGGTTACCTGAGAGGCCATTTTCTCACACAATATAAGGATTGCAAAGAGAAGTCAAGAAATATTTTCTAAAAAATCCTGAGCAAGGTATCTCAGGCTTTTAAACATAAGCTTAACATAATTTTGGTCTGTCCAAGGAAAGCCTATACTAAAATAATCTGTAAAATAATTTTGTCATTAATTTACTATGCTTCTCAACAGAGAGACCTATATTTCTATTCACCATATTCTTTTGAAGTTTACAATATAAATTGCTTCTACTGGCTCACTGTATTAAAAAAAAATTAAAGTAACTATAAGCCCTCCTTATGCTTTTTAGTAGCATCTATTAATATGACTTTAATTTTGTTAACAGTCTTCCATAAAGGATTACTTTTTCTTTGGAAGCACAGAGTTCTGCTGGTTTTTTGGTTTTGTTTTTTTTCTTTTTTTTTAAYGAGTTCTTTATGGAAATGTCTTTGAAGGATATAGCACTTCACACAATGTTTTATACAAAAGTACAAGTTTTTCATGTGCTGCTTGACCTGTGTCCTCCAAAAGACCCATCTTTTCCTCACAATCCATATTGAAATAAAATTATTTCCTGTGAATTTTATTGTGCTGAAAGCAATTAACCACAGCACTTTTCTACCTACAAAAATGAAAATCCCAGAAGACCACATCACATATATGTGATGCAAACCGTTAAGTAGACTGATTTTTATCTTTGCTCTAATTTGAATGCTTGTGTCCATTTTCAACAGGTTTACAGTACTCCATTGTCTTTCCATCAGAAAGGAACAAGATAATGAAATCCTAATTTTCATTGAACTGGATATGTTAGAAAAATAGTGAAATGTAAGACATCTAATCACTGGGATCTTACCCCTTGTTGCAGGGAAACCACAGAGTTTGGAGAATGTCCAACCTTAAAATTAATGACTGAGTGTGATCCACAGAGAAATAACTTTAACCACAATTTGGCTAGACCTTAAAGCCTGCATTTTTATTGGTTTTGGCATCTGGAACCCTGTTTCTAATGGATTCACATCCCTTGAGATAAATAGTGAAAGAAAGGTGGCTAGTCCTAAAGTTGAACGTTTTGTGATTTCTCTGCTTTCTTTTCTGAGATTTAAATAGCATTAATTACAGTGTAAGCAGAAAAGTCAATTGTCTTACAGTCTGACAGCACTTGGTTTTGTTCCCAAGATGTGAGTCCTTGTGCTAAGAAGAAATTATATTCAAATGGGACTTGTTCCAACACTGACAACAGCCTTGGGATCAACACTGTAATGGCTTTTGGCTCTCACTTCGCTTGAACGTGGCTTGTGTAAGCTCAAAGGACCTGTTGAACACAAGACAAGCAGTACCTTCAYCAGCCATTGAAATAAATCAGATGCAAATGAAGAAATCAGAGTTGTATACAACAACTGATCTGGTGAAGCCTCGACCTTCTCTTTCTGATGGACAGCAGTGCTGAGAAGGTGATAACTGCAGGCAACCACCAGGTTTTGTTTTCTCTGTCATTTTATGTTGCAACATGACTCTGAAAACATCAAGAAGACCTTTGTGACCAACATCTCACCTATGAGAAACGGACTGCAACCACACAACTAACACACAGGGAGATAAGTGGACCTCTGGACCAAACCAGGTACTGGGTGGATGAAGTTTTTTTTTTCTCTACAGCAAACAGAGCCATGCAAAACACAAGGCTGGGTGCTAATGGCACTCTTCCCCCAGGCATATGTGTGGCATTCACACTCTTAATGGGAAGGGAGCACMCAAGATTCCTAGATGCTTGTGATCAAAAGGAACAACAAAAGTCAGAGGGTMAACAAAAGCTTTCGAAGTTTTATTAGTAAATTATACACTTGGCATGGAAATTGGTCTGTTAGTCCCTTATCTCCTAGTATGAGGAGAGAGTGGGGTTTGGATAAAGGGGTAGGGTGAAACGGAATAGAAGAGRGAGAGATGGATTAAAGAGAGGGCGAGAAAAAAAGAGGAAGAGGTAAAGAAAGAGAGAGAGACCATCAGTTCTGTCTTCAGCATTAAACCAGCTGATGGGGTGTCCAGGGTCCTCCTGGGGCACACATSTATCCAGACTTCCTTGGGGTACCTTTGTATAGATAAGTTTCCCCCACCCTAGAGACAAGTTTCTCACTTTCTGTGCAAAATGGTTATCATGGGCAGTCTATTCTCGTAGGCCTCTCTGGAAGCAGGTCTGAGGGCTTCAGGTGTCTTTGGTGGTCTTTATGTCCCCCTATATCTCCACTTCTCAACTTCATTCCTGTGTTGTGCTTATCTTCAGGTGCCAGAACAAGAACATTTGGAATGTTCCCAGAAAAGCGCTTCTCTGTCTCCATACTCCCCCTCTCTCCAGCCATATCCWGTTCTTTCTYACAGTGTGGTATTCCCTACAATCCTTGGTTGTTATTACCTGCAATCCTTGGTTGGCTCCACACCCAYCCAGCTACTGGTGTTTGAGACACACATATTCGCCCCCTTATCTTTTAGGCTTCTCCAGTCTGTCACAAAGGGGCTGCAGCARATGGCAGAAGGGGCGACCTGAGCGACCAGCAGCATTGAAGTCTACCCATGAACTAGTAACCCATGGCTTGCCTTGTACTCTGTGGTGAGAAATGGGCAATTTTAGGGCATCATTCGTTGATTCAGATGCCAATTTAAGATGGGATAAAAAAAAAAATTACTATTTACAACTGCTGCTTACTACAAAATCTTATTTAATACCATCTTTAATACATAAATACATAAAGAAAATCAGACCATGATCTGTGCTTACATACATTTACTCACGTACATCTCTGTTGGGTTTGAGGAATTTTACCCAGACTTCCCAGCAGAYGTTGTGGGTAAATTTTACAAAATACAGCTGGAAAACAGGCTCTTCAGATCTGCTTTTCACCAGCAGGGAAGTCATGGATGTTGTAGGCAGGGGGTTAGAGTGACTAGGGAGGTTTAGGGGGTCTTCTTGYAGAGGATGTATAGAATAAAATCCTTCAGGAAAAGTAAGCAGAAAAAATTCAGAGAGCTGGCAGTTAACATTCTATAGGAATACATGCAAAGAAAAGACCAGAAACTCCATTTAAAAATAAAAATAAAGCAAATTAGAAACATTGGAATAAAGTATCCTGAAGCAAAGACTAAAGCAGAGGGAAACAAAGAGACAGTCAGCTGAATCAGAGGTTCTCAACAATCTGGATTATGAAGAGGAAGCAAACAGCAAAGCATAGCTCAAACAGCTAAAGACAAGAATAAAGCAGAAGCACACAAACACATGAAAATCAAYGCAGGTGCAATTAGCAAGTAGTGTAAGAAGCAACAAATATCTATTAGGTAGTCAGGGGAAGGCCATCGAAATGGTATTGCTACCCTCAGTAAAAAGGGAAAGCCAGGAACAGAAGGAATCAAGAAACAGTGTCTGTATGGCTTGACCTGCACAGCTGGCTCTCACCAGCCAGCCAGCCCATGRTCAACCACCGCAACAGACCTGATGGCAGACTAAGGAAAGAGAGAATCAGAGAGAAGTCAGATATTTGAAGATTACCTAGATAGATTAGGTTCACATGAGTTATGAGTGATTAGGGAAGAACACACCTCTGCCTCATCTGTTCTCTGAGCTGGCCCATCACACCTGCAGCCTCAGAGACTCCCTGGGTTGATTGGCTTGAGCTGTGAGCCCAAAACCACAGAGACCTCACCTGAGAAACACACCAGCCTTCCTGCTGCTTCTTATCAAATGTCCAAGAGGAAAAGTGTGAATACATCTCTTCTGGTTAGTTTTACCTTGGTTCAGAAATTCAAAGTCAAGTAGTGTTTAGAAAACCCAGAGACAGAATAAATAGATGATAATTTCCTTATTTTGTTCAACATCAGGAAAGTGCCACTGAGCATCAGTACCTGTTCAGATAACCTTGCTTTAGAAAGCTGAGCTGTGCTGAAAGCCTTCCCCTCAGCCACCAAGAAACTGTCCTGGCCCAATACAAACTGTCAGCAAGCAAGAGCATGACACAGGTGACAGCTGGTGTGCTGGAAAAGGTAAGAACGGGAATATTTATCTAATATTTACTGTATTGGATAAAAACAGTAGTTATCAGGTAGCTTCATCTTGTGCCAAATATAGCAAAAAGCTTTTTTTTATTACTATTGCTTTACTTAATAGGTACATTAGATATAATAGACTCTTATTTTAACAATATTTGGGGTACTTGTTTGTGTGACTCAGAAATATGTGAGTGTACTTTTTCTTCCAGCAGAACAGATAAAAACAACAGTCTTTACCCTCTGTCAAATCCTACTTTCTGCACCTGTAGGTATGAAGGGTGAATACTAAGCTGGAGAAATAATTTAGGAAAAGTAATTAACTAAAATTGAAGCTGATTTTTTTGCTTTCTAAAGATGTACTAATGCATTTATTCTAGAAATGTATCTTCTGACTTCTTCTAATACAAAAAAAGCTATGTAATTAACAAATAAAATTAATTCATTTAAAATTTACAAAGGCAAGTCCTAAACCATGAAAATGCCAGACTTCAGATTGCCCCTGTCATACTAAATTGATCTCCCTGTGCTGATGTATCATGGTACAATCCTTATTTACACAACTGCCTACTATCCTAGCTGTAGGATTGCTGCCTCATGCAATGCCCCCTGTGGATTATAATAATAGTTCAATATATTGTGGACATAGCTGGAAAGAGCCAGTCAACAAGGCAAGAGTAATCCGTGATTCACAGAGAATCCTTCACTAAAATCAGAATAATCCCAAATGAAAGCACAAGAGTAATATTTTTAAAGTTTCAATGAATATATCATTTAGAATTTCAGAATTGTGATATCCACGATATCCTGAGACATGTACTTTGTGGAAAGCATGAAAAAAACATTTCACTTTGAAATGGGAGCATGAGGGAACATGCAGCCTCAAAATATTTTCCAAGTACAAAGGTTCCATCAAGGTAAAAAGAATAACAAGCTACCCTCAGAATCTTCATGGGAAGAAAAAAATTATGTTCTTATTTATTCCAAAAGTTATATAAAATAAAGCAATTAAGTATGGATTTTTACAACAAAACTGAATTAGTATCACTCTTTAATATCAGAGGTATTAGGGCATTTTATACAAAGGGGAAGGAGACAAATCTGACCATATTTGAATATTTCCTCTCTCCTGATGGAGATAAAGGTTCATGCTACTAATTATAATACTAAAAGCTCATGCCAGGACTTGCAAAGTCCCCAAAACTACTCAAAAAATATTAAAGTCATCTTCATTTTTACAGTTTGGAAAGGAAATTAAAAATTCAGAACTTCAAACCATGAAGCTCAGGAACTCAGATCAGTCTTCCCTGGTCTTCAAGGAAGGCTGCATTTTCTCCATGTGATATTTTCCTRAGAGTAGAATGGCAATAAGCATATATGTTGAAATGAAAATATCGTCTACTCTTTGTATCACATCCCTTCATCAGGAGAGAAAATTAAATTAAGTTGCAGTGTGTCGTCTCTCTGTGCCCAGCCACCCTGCTAGCATCACTTTTGCTACTCCATGTCTTTTCTGCTATTCACGTAATTACTTTTTTTCATCAGTGTGCTGCCAAACTTCAACCCCTGCTGATTTGATGAGAAGAACTGCACCCATGAGAGAAATGGGAAAGGCTGTGGGATCTGAGAGTATTGCACAGAATAGGATGAGGACCTAAGCAAAAATCCATAATACTTACAGAAATGAAATGCAGTAGTTTTCTGAATTGAGCTGTGCTGTCTCTCCAAGAACTATGCTGCAGACAAAACCCTTTACTTTCCATGCCCTTCACATGGGACTTCTGGGGGGACCTGCCACAACAGGTTGTATGAAACCTTCATTTGTTTGCAGAAGAGGCAGATGTATATTACATAACCAGATATCAAGGATGGTTTACAAAGACCTTCAAAGTCTTCAGAAAACTAGGTCTTAGATCTTGAATGGAGAAACTGTAACAAGCTGCACCGTGGAGTGGGGACATCGTGGTGCTTCAGAGCTGCTGTTCTTTCTCTTTCTCCTTCCACACAGCTGGTTTAGCCATGACCTTTACCACTGGATGTGGTTGCTGTGGTGATGTGAATGTTTCCTGCTGGTGTCCCAAGGACCATCACTGTTTGCTCTGGGACAGACTGATGGACTAGTGAACGGGGCAAGGAATCCTCTGACACCATTTGTTTGCGATTGCAACTCCATCTTACTCCCAGAGGACTTTCTAGGGAAAAAAAAGAATTAAAATTTTTTAAAGACACACTTAGAAAGACATGTCTTCTGTAAAGACTGTTTCTCTGGTCCCAGTAATCTGTGAGTGGCTGAAATCCAAGATATCTCTAAATAGCTTTAATTCTAGAAAGCTAATAAACTATTTACTCYGCCATTTACATTCTGGAAAAGCTGTCTTCAAGATATTTGCATTAACCATCAATTTGAATATTGTTTATTGTTTAGAAATGATTGATTTTCCTGGATGTTGTCTTTAAACAGGAAAGATTTTGTTGCCTCTAACCAGTTCCTACTTAAAAAAAATAAAACAACAAACACAATACTTCACCCATGTTAATTTCATACAGTGGGTTTTTTTAAAATCATATTCTTTTMTTTTTTTTCTAGAATGTATTTTCTGAGTCTGCACTAGCCTTCCATCACATGTTCCTGCTGGAACAGGTCAGAAAATTTTTGTTGAAATTCATTTAAAAAGCTGAGGTTTGACTGAAATCCCTCAACTGAAACACCTCAGGTTTCTTAGGCTCTTGGTAGKCCACAGGCACCTCTCCCGCAGAAACTTGCCTGGCTTCAGGGAGTAATGGCAAGGACTCAATGCTTCTACAAGGAGCTGGAGAGACTCAGGCAGGTGTCTTCCCAGCCCTGCCCTCCAGAGCCAAGGCATGGGACTGTTTGCCCTTGGAGACCTTGGGGCCCTCAGGCCGTGTCTCCGTGGCTGGTGGGAGACCCTTGCCCATGGTTCCCTTGAGTGGTGCCTCTAGAATGAGAGAGGACAGTGATGTGGACTCAGCAGCCCAAAAACCATGAAGTCCTGGCTCCTGCCACAGGTGTCCAGGCCCCCATGTTCAGATCAGAGAACCAGGATGCTGCAGCTGGAAGTAGCTGCACAAGCTCTGCTGATCCATTCCAGGAAAGAAAATCAGTTCCTTGACCTTTAAAACTTGACAGCCTACCACGTCAGCCTTAAAATCAGAACATGATGGTCCAGGAACCAGGCAGTGTTTCACCCTGCCCAGGGAATGTAGAGGACAGTCAGCCTGGAGACCTCTGGAGCCTGTGCATTCAACCAACAGTCCTCCCATAGCAGAGAGRAAAGAAGCAGGAACGCCACTTCCTTTCACACCACGGGACCTCTGTGAGCAATTTTTGGTTTCAAAGTTCCAGCTCATTAGATATTTTTGAGCAACAATTATTGTCTGCCAACTTAAAATTCTATAATTTGTCCAACTCTGAATAACTCGAATTGATGTAAAACCTGATGAC
The DNA here is from genome assembly GCA_018881555.1 of Amblyornis subalaris. Taxonomy (NCBI): domain Eukaryota; kingdom Metazoa; phylum Chordata; class Aves; order Passeriformes; family Ptilonorhynchidae; genus Amblyornis; species Amblyornis subalaris. The sequence continues at coordinate 6,892,763 of JACAXG010000017.1, forward strand.
TAAGGAGATGTAAGTGACAAAATATATCTAGACTGGCCATGTTAGAGTCATTCTGAAGGCAATGGACAGTGCGTATGGTGAGAATCATGTCTATTAATTTTCTTAAATCAATGGATGGCTGTTAACAATAAATTGGGGTCTTCAAAGGGCACTGAAGTTATTTAGAGGCCTTTTTTCCTACCCCTCTTTCACTTTTAACATCTATTCACAATATTAAGTGTCTAAATGSATGAAGAAACCAAATTATGTGCCAGAGTTCATCTACAGCACAAGCAGCAGGCAATTTAGATTRCCAGTTTGGTTATTACTAACAGTGCAAAATTGCTGTGAATGAGGCAAAGCAAAAATACTCTCACAGACTTTTCCATTTTATTCCATTTCCTGCATTTATTTTGGAGATGAATTCTGCTGTGTTTATAGCTGAATCTTATGGATAATTATATACTGCCAGCATTTAGTTTCATTATTTAGGCACAAATCCTTCTAGCGCTTATGCATAAGCATAACTTTATTCATTTTGAAGTTCCGCAGGATAACCCATTGTACATGAAAGCAAGCATATGAATAAATCTTCATAGACTCAGAGCCTTAAGTTGTRTAAGAAGAATTAGATGTTAATCTATTGCTGGTTTAGTGAATGTTAAGTTCTTCCCAAAATACCAGATGTGAGGAAGAAAGCCCAAAGAACAAAGCAGACATGACATCACCTAATTGTCAYTGTAGAAATAATAGGCTGCATGGAGCATAATCCAACATGTGGCAGATACGGACAACGTGATTTAATCTTTTTTGCAAAACCAAAGTAAAATTAATGTAAACCGTAGCTAAAGAGACAACTCATTAGCCAGTACATCAAGTCCATTCTTAAACAGTGGCAGATTGTTTAAGATGGGAATTTCTTCTCTTAAAAGTGAGTTTCAATTTTCCGAATAAAACCAGTTCACTTCAAACCAGGATGCTGCTCTTGCCCAGAGTAGGTCATGCATGCCTGTATTAGTGATCTAGCAGCCCAATCGCCCCCAGAGAGCAGCACTTCACCCTCCTGACTAGTAGCAAAGGAAAATGCTCCTGTTTAGAAGTCGTGGGGCCACATTCAACCCCCTCTACAACCGGCCTCAAATTCCTTTTTACATTTTTTCCCCACCCAGTAATCATTGGAAGCATCCACTTTTCCTGAAGACCGAGCTGAGCCCAGCACAGGGGTTGCTGAGTCCTGGATGCCTAAGAGAGTTAGCCACCCTGCAAGTATACCTCTCTAAACAAAAAGTACTAGAAAATGCTTCATCCATTGCTAAATCCTAACTCAAATGAAAATATTTTTATTTGACATTCACTTTATTCTAGAATTTCAGAGGAGTCTGAGCAGGTTTCATCCTATTTGTGCTGAACAAATGGCAAAGTTGCCACTGAAATCATGAGTGCAGGACCTGACCTGAGGAACTGCTGTGCTCTGAATTACAAAGGAATGATGTAGCTACTACCCCGTATTTCTTCTCAAATTTTTTCTCATATTTTAATTAATGAGTTGACTAACCTGTCTGGTATACTTTGCTTAAAAATGCTATATCTATAGAAAATTAACTGTCATTACAATATCTAAAAAACCCTGAGGAGCATAGCATGGACTCACCAGCTGGTGCCAATTTCATCTCCACACTGAGCACAAGTGGGTAGACTGAGCTGTCTTAGGAAAATGCAGTCCATTTGTGTGCTCCTGGATCCAAGCTGATTGCAYGCAGGAAAAAAGTGCTTGCATCCATGGCATGGTTAACACATAACCTAAGTGACCTTCCAGTAATGACTGCTGACATGAGTGTTTTCAAAATCCACTATTTAGTCACTTGATTATATACCAAAAAGGTAAATACTGACTGGTATTTCCCAGTTGAGATTTCAGCTCAACTTTCTGGTTTTTAAGTTTTGCATAATTTGGCAATATTTCATAGCATTTTGGAATTGTGAAATAAAAAAGACTGTATTGTTATGATGAGGAAAATATCTGTTGAAGCCTTACAGGCATCCAAAGTTTTTTGTAGCTCTTTTAAATAACAGGCCACAGTAAAACTAGAGATTTAAATTATTAACATAATTAAGGCACTGAGGGTCTAATAGCAGTCAGAATGAATTCCTGTGAGCAATGCAAAAGGGAATTAAAGCCTTTATTTAAAAGATRCATTTTAAAAGATGTATTTATACCTGAAAGTTTAACGTCTCTCATATTGATGTTGTAATTTTTTTTTCAGTTTGAAAAAACATTTATTCATGGCAATAGTTAGATGCTATAGTTAGAAGCTCATATGTATATGTGTGTGATTACATTGAAGGCAAAGCAAAGGTGGCTGGAGTTGGACTTACAGTTCCAGCCTAYAACCTGCTGGGCAGATCTGCAGTGAGTTTGCAGTGGAAGCTAATTATAATGCTGGCTGTGGGATTGCACATGGATCAAGAGAAATGTTTCTTCTCAGAGAGGTACAGACAGCCTAGGGACACCATCCCAAAACGTGGTCCCAGTTCTCACCTTCCTTGGACACCTGGCTGTCTGAGCTCTCAGTCCTGATGGTCACCTTTCCTGTAAAAAGCCCAACTGAGTCTCAGGCAAACTTATTCTCAATGTCAAAATCAAATTTTGTCCAGTTTTCTCATTCTTTAYGTCACCCCAGATGAAGATTTTGCTGTCCAGCGGTGCCTCCCTCCTCTGAGCACACACCTGGCCATAGGCAAGGTGGTGCAGTGCACACATCTGAGAGCACCCATCCTCACAAAAAAAGTGTCACAATAATCAGCTCTCACAGAGTCCCTGAGGTGTCTGTCCTGGTCAAAGGCTGCCTAAAGTAGCAGTCTCCYATTCTGAACATCATCTTCATGTCTTTTTGGCTTGTTTTTCAATTTCCAAAAGCTTGTAGAGATGTTCCTGTTCTTTGGGGAGGAGGCCTGTGCACATGCATCTGCTGTGAACCCATTACACCAGTAAGGGATTTGCTACCTCTATTTAACTGAGCAATTTGACAAAGTGACTTTTGGGGATTCTCTGGAGTTCACGTGCRATTTATTAGGTACTTCAGCAGCAGCAGGATCAGGCCCTTTGACTTCACCAGGCGTCATCTGTCTTCACATGAACAGGCTGACAGGACAGGAATCGAAATTTCACAGTCTGCGATATATTTAGAGATTGTTTAGATTGCATTAGGCTATGGAAAATACTGTGCTGAGCAAGATAATCATCCTTCAGATATCGATCTAACCCCTGTCTGCTCAAATYAGTTCTTCCAAATCACACTGCCTGCAGCTACCTACCACTATCTTAGAGTAATATTGCAGTGACACTGCTGGGATCCCTGGTTTTTCCCCAGTGGAAATCAACAGTGAAACACGAGCTCATTTCAACAGTGAAGGATTKCGTGCTCTGGATAACTTTTTCAGCACCACGTTTCCCACTAAAATGGGTGCACGTTTTAAGCCGCAATGCTGAAAATCGGACAGTAATATCCCAATTCAGCCCAAAAATTCATTGTTTAGCTTAGGYGCTACATAGCACTATCTAGACTAGCTCTGAACAAATTAGTGGGAATGATCAGAGAATGTGCCAGTTTCCAAAAACATTGTAATGAGGCCAGCATACGTGTCCCCAACAGAGCTAAGATGTCCCCAGGAGACCATTGTGACCACCATGGCTATACTGCTTCCAGCACAGCATCAGCTTGTTCCAACACAGCTACAGTACCTCTGGGTGGTGCTGCCTCGCTGTATTTTCATGTAGACACATTTTTAGACCTRTGCTAAACTGGCTCTAAATATATACTTCTGGAACAGCTCCATAACCTGGATCTCCATTACAACCACAGATTTGGAATGCAACTCTAAACACTTGGGATGGTTGAAAAGAGCACGCAAGTGAATGACTACCAGCAGCCTAGAAAACTGGGGATTTTGCCAGCAAGGCATAAGGTGGAATAAGACCGACAGGACTTTTAAAGCTTTGCCATTGCCTGTTAGGTGTAAGGCAGGCCTAGCAAAGAACTAATTGCAGAAAAAAAATAACAAAATATTATGTCAGCTCTGTAAGCGCAATTCTTCCAGCAACAAAGAGATACAGATCACAAGACCCAGAGCTAGCACAGGACCTCAGTGAACAGTTCAAAGGATGCTTCAAAAATTAAATTCTGTTTGATTTCCACAGTGTGCTTTGACTAAAATATTATGTGAATTCAAAGCACCCTTTGTCCTGAAGGGAGAGAATGGAATTAAGGTGGATTGAGTTTCTTCTTCTRATACCTTACACATAGCACAAAGTAAATGTAAGACCCTATCAAAGCTATACAGATTTGGGATTTCRCAGTATTGTAAATTATTACCCCCAGATCACAGCAATAGGCTGCATGATCCTTCTTCCTAAGGTTTGCCGCTAATTCAAACAGCACTAGTCTCCTAAGTCATGCTACTTTTCTTAGAATCCAAGATTTCATATTTGGCAGACCACATAAGAAACTAAAGATTATTTCTTTTTTAAATTTAGTTTGTGGTAATCTCATGACCAAGACAATTCAGAGAGGCAGCCAGGTTTGCAGCACGTTTTGGTGTAGCATTGCTATGTGTTTCTTGAGGTCCTTGCTAGCTCCAGATCTTGTGATCCCTATTTCTTAGTGGCTGGAGGTAGTGAAGGGTTTGCTCTATCTTTTGGCCTCTTATTCCAGTTTCAGTGAKGTTCAGGGTCCACGTGAGCAGCACACACATTGCGGTTCAGTGCTCCTGGTTCAATAGGCTTCATCAATAGCCTTTGTTCCAAAAGCAGAAATATTCACCTCAAAACCCTCAGCATACTCCTCCCCAGCATTACTAACTCTAAACTATAAAACTTTGTGTTCACAGTTTCTTCTTTCATGGATTCCACAGCAAGGGTAACATATCCTGCCAAAACACAGGGTTTTCTGCTAAAAGCCTTGCACATCCATACAAAACCACCAAATTTTCCTATAATAAATAACCTTCTCTCTTTTACCATTCCTCTCCAAATTATCAGTGGCTTGCCRATGTTCATCAGCTCTTTCAAGAGACATCTCTTCAGCTTCTACGTCCTCCCAAAACAGTGGAAAGGAGGGAGTATTCAGAGAATCCTTTATCTAGAAGAAGCAGMGAACTGTCCATGTCAGGGTCAAGTAGATTATAGAACACATTAATAACATTTTTAATAAACCAATAAAAGATGGAACTACAACCCTGGTCCACACTAATTTATGCGTTTGACTATTTCTGCATGAAAAATTAATCCAAATCAGTCATTTTGACATCAGAAAAAAATTAAAATGAAACTCCAGAAAGTAATCTAAGAAGGACAAAAACTCATATTGTACCAATTATTCTGAAATTGGGGGTTAAATGCATGCTATACTTTCCAAGCCTACTCACAGTATCTCACTTCAGATATTTTGATTCTTAGAYCTTGCCATAATGCAAATAATCCCAAGAACTTTCTTCATTGACTTACATATTATTAAGTTAAATATTTTATTTAAATATAAATATTTAAATATAATATTTTAAATATTATAACTGTAGTATAAAATTTTAATGGCATATATTAAAGAGCATTATTGGATTTTAATTTAGGAGTTTATTTGCTACCACTAAATAGATGGGATACCTGAGGTCATGAAGCTGTCACAGCAGATGCAGATATGGACTGAGRTCAGGACAGAAGCTGAAAATATGCAAACACCTATCAATAGAACAATAAAAATGATGTTATATTGACAATTATCTTTCTCCTAACTTGAACTTTACATGGATTGGTTCTTGTTTTTCTTTGTTCTTGTCCCATACAGCTGTGAGAGTGCTGAATAATAAATAGATATCATCCTTCCCCAAAGAAGAGTGTTTGATGTCAGAACTAAGTGTCTTGGTCTATAGAAAAAGGTCCAGAGCTTCTGGATGGGACTAAGAGAGACAGAGTAAGATACTCAAATATTCTTGGGATGATCAGCACGAAAAGTTTTGTGCTGGGGAGCTATGCAAGGCTTGGGTCAAAGATTTTGGAACTGCTGTCATGCCTTGCCTGTCACCAGTCCACCAGTCACCTTAACGTGGTTCCGTACAAAGGATCCAACATCCAACTCCTGCCATTGCCTGCCCAGAGTGAAACCAGACACAGCTCCTCTCACTAACTTTTCAGGCATGCTCAGGAGCTAAAACCTGACATCTGTCCACAGATCTGACAGAAAGCAGGTTCCTGCCTAATTCTGCCTCCCCATGGGCCCCAGCTCCGGCATYCTTCTCTGCTCGCAGCCAGCTCACAGCTCCTCTAAGCACACGGATAACACTCTGGGCAAAGCGAGGCCTCCTTTTCCTTGAAGCAGGCACAAACTGTTTGCAGCCTCCAAGAAGTCATGCCRGAGTCTTTCAGAGCCAGGAGCTAAGTGGCAGAGAGGAGAGGGCATGTTGCAAGTAGGTGAGGCAGCAGAGCCATGCTCATCCTTGGTAGGGAGCACAGCTGGGCTGGGGTGTGAGGAACTGTGAGCAGCRGTTGGAGGAGAGAAGGGGGTGTAGCAGGTCCCCAGGTCATGGCATGACCATGTCATAGACTCGGCTCATCCACGTATGAGTAGAGTGCCACCCCTGCAAGGCCTAGCTGAATGGAGAAGTTGGTTTTAGGAGTCGGCATCCGTGACTAGGGTAAAGAAAAAAGCACTCTGACAAAACGGGGACAGAGCTGAAGAGGTCAGCAGCCACGGGCTGAAGTTTATAAATGCAACCGTTTCCAGGCTTGCAGGTAGGAATCAGCTTGGAGCACCGACGGGAGATGCTCGTGCTGTCACACAACGCGTGTCCCCGCGCCAATCCCCAAAAGCTGACGGCACGCGTGCACCACAGATGTTCCCCAGAGCACAGACACAGCTCACCACAAGCAGGACTGCTGTTGTCTTTCCACAAGAGGGCCCCGCAGTCTTACTTTCCAGACCAAGGACTCTCAGACGTTTAAGGCTGGTGAATAACTAATCCCGCTCTACCTGCAAGAGGCCACCGKGGACTGCGGATTGTCACACACTCAGCACCAAAACAGTCCTGCCTGCTATGAATGTGTAAGTCACCCCGGCGACTCCTTCTAAGCCATAAGAGCAGTATTTGAGCCACAGCAGTAAAGTAAGTGCTGATTAAACAGAAAGAAATTGTTTTCAGGAACCCTCATTAGAGTTGAAGGGTGCAACTACACAGGACCCATTTCCTACGTGCCGTGATGTGCAAGGGATSTGTCCCAGCTTGTTTTGTAGAGTTGCAAAGACATGCAACCACAAACTGGAGATAGTATAAACACATAGTATAAGCAGGATTAATTTCAGCAAGGTGTGTTGCAGAAATGCATCCACTGGCAGGATGAAGACCAGAAATGTTAGCAATGTGAAACAGATGAAGGCAGCCAGGGTCACGGGCAGGTGTTTTCAGCCGGCAATGCTGACGTTGTCACTGAATGAAGAATGACTGGARGAAGCACAGACCCTGGCTGGTCCCTCTCTCAGCCTCTCCTGGGCTGCCTGGGGAAGTCCTTGGCTGAGAAGGCTGCGAGGACTCCTGACAAGGCTTATGGAGAAGAGCAGCCAGGCAGCGTGAGACACCCAGAAGAGACACCAGTCCCCTAGGAAAACTCAGTCCCAGCTCCTTGCGAAATATAGACACAAAACTTGGCTCCTGCTGCAGATCCAAGAGAGGCAACATAGAAGCAAAGTCTTAAGCAATGTAATGCTGGCAAAAGCTTTCCATTTCCCCAAGTGTTTCTTTAAACCAAGAGCTGGGTCCATGCCTTCCCACAGTGAGCTGTAAGTGAAAACCAGCAAGACATATTTTCGCCCTCTCATTTCTTCTCATGTAAATCAACTACTCTTCTACACTTACTTTTTTCAGTACTGGAAGGAARTTATTTTTGACAGAAAATTAGTTAAAACCACATTTTGTACTTTATATGTCAGATTGTTCAGCTACRTTCTTATTTTTTCTCCCATAACTTCAGTAAATCATTAAAAAAAGTTTTAAGGATGAATACCACAATTGGAGTCATATGCAATCACCTGACATAAAACACCAACCACAGCTACACCATTAACTCCCTGAGTCCTCTTGAACCTCAGTAACACCCTTTGAGAAAACCAATGAGTGGCACAACTGCAATTGCACTATAAAATTTCTCGTGTTGTCCTAACAGCTACAAGGAGGATATAAAGGGAGTAACAACTGTGCAATGGAGAGCTTCAGGGAGCTGCAGCAACCCTTAGGAGTACAGATCAGAACAGATACTTAAGAGTGTTTGCACAACAGATGAACAATAGGCTCTTGAGGAGTAAAACAAGCAAGCGAGTGGAACAGTCAGCTACGCTCAATACACATCAGTCCCTGGAAAAATAAATGTTTGTACAGGGCTGCACAACCAGTGTAGTCAGTAAGAGGTTTTTCCATCATGTGTTTCATATATTGACTAATTCCAAACATATTTTTCTTGGGTTCACTTCCAGGTGCAAGGATGAACATCAACTTACCTCAAAACACCCAAGGGCTCATTTAGGCATGGTTGAAAATGGTCACAATTATTACTTTGTTCAATGCTTGCAGAAGTAATATTGTTGCCAGACTATTGGTGCAGTGCATTTGCAAACGATTTTCTGATGCATTGCTGCATATCAAGTATTAATTTTGATTCTAAATATTTTTTATTTGTTTACCAATGATTGAAATGTTATTGTGAAGACACACTCTGGAAAGAAGTGGGCTAACAACAGCTCATAATGAAGTTATTTTAATGCACCATTTGCTACAGACTCGGGTTCCTGTTTCTATATAGTTCCTTTTACATCAGCTACCCTCACAAGTCCTTGCTAAAGGCAAATGAAAAAAAAAATAAAGCGGCAGTTCCCTCTTCGCACTGTAGTCCAAATTTAGGAAATCATGTCTAAACTACCTCCAGCCAGCAATGAATTTAAGACAGCATTTGATTCTAAATGTTTGGTAACATCTCACTAAAAGAAAAATAAAATATATTTTTATACACTGAAGTGTATCGTCTATACAGCTACAGAGGGATTTGGCCATTTAAAATACAATGTCAAATTTAAATTAGAGATTTCTTCAGCCATGAGGGGAGAGACATAAAACAGTTCCCTCAATCACTCATCTGATCCACCTGCCTCAGGAGGGCTCCCTGGATGCCCCTATCTATCCCTGGGGTGGCTGGGGGACAGGCAAGCTGAGGCTGTCACCTCTCCCAGCTGTTGTCTCCAGTTCAGGGTTATGCAGTGGGACACATCCCTGCCCAGTGCCTGCACATGCTTATATTCTGCTCAAGACATTCTTTCTGTTAAAAACCAGAGGAGCCACAATGGAAAAATAACAGAAGTAGCAGATTGTTCAGTGAAAATGTGGAAGTGATTGCTATGCCAAATTGTGACTCTTAGTGTCTCCTGTAATTTGGGTGTGGGGTCATTCCCACAGAGGCAGTCCCTGCCACAGTCACTTCCAGCTCTTTTTATTAGCTTTTTGTAGACAGAGCATGGTAGGAATGATATTGCATTTGCCAGTACCAAACTCAAAATGTAACAGGTCAATTTTGAGGCCACAATTTTAGTCCAGAATTTTCTTCCACTTCCAAGTTTGTCTTCAGCTCCTACTACTTTGACTAAGGTTCAGAATCCTMCTGGAATAACTGTGTTATACAGGGGGATTCCCCTGGTCCATACTGATGGATTCAGTAAGCTACTAGAAGTGGAATCAATTGGTATTTAGAATAAGTTCTCAAGCACTTATGCCTATTTTATTACCCCTAGATAATTTCTATCTGCTTTAATGTTCACTGTTGGTTATTCAGGTCAGGTTTATAAGCTAGTCTCATTTCGTGCTTCTCTCAAGCATCCTGTGAATCCTTTGCAGGACTCAATTTGCTAAAGATTTATGAGTCCTTCCCATTCCAGAGTCATATACATCATATGGAAAGTATTGTGCAATGGAGAGCTTCGAGGAAGTCCCTCCCTGGCTGTCTCCAGAATGGTGTAAACTAACAGCTTCTGAAAAGAACAGCCATACCAGTACCATGATCTTTTTCTCTTGTAGATTTTTTAAAATTTAATTTAGGCCCACTGTGTCCTTGTATTTGAATGTTTTCTAACCAAGTTCTTGAATATTAACAGGGAAGCAGGGAGGGAAAAGAAGATAGAAACTGTTCCTTCGTTTCAGCACTGGCTCCCAATTAGTGTAAATGGACTGAAATGTCCAAAACTTGAACCCCCTGAGGTTGTAGTCAGAATGTGGGAATGTGTGTGTTCTAGTACATTGTCTCTTTGAATAAAGAGGCACAGTATAAATATTGCTTTTCAATTACCTAACCTCTTGTAACCAAGTTTTTACCTTGCCTGTAAAGAATATACAGTGCAAAGAGAGCAATAGATGAAGTGCATTTAAATGGAGTTTGTCCAGCACATAGATRTAAATACACACTAGTCAGAGACCCCTCAGACAACAGACCCACCTAGTGCAGCAACCAGCAGTGATCAGAAGCAGAAAGCACATTAGAAAACAAGACACATATAAAGTGGTTATTGCCTGCTCTGCATTACAGCTTAAAGCATTCAAAAGGGTGATATCCAAACCACTATTTTTAGTAACTAAACACTAGTGTTTAATGACAGTGTTTAATTCTCCTTAAATTTGTCTTTATCCATCTTCAGCTTACCTAAAGAAATGCATTTTCGAAACACCATAAAATGTACATACTATTCTACAGTAAGTTATATTAAAAAGTCTCTTAGATAAGTGGTTTGTAACTGAAATGTTGATTTTTCACAAGACCTGAGTTACTTTGTGGATTAAAGTACAACTGTGACTCTTGTAGGGTTGTTTTTTTGAAGCACAACAATACYCCCTGGCAATATTTTACCAGAATATTTCCAAACATGCTTTAAAAGCAGAATTAAACCTTGTGAAATCACTGCATCTTTTTTATGTAGATAAAATTGGTTTTTCTCATTGCCATCTCATTCAAAGGTAAAGCAATGACTCACACAAGAGCACAAGAGTCAGTGTCAGAGCCAGGAATAAATATAGACATCCCATCACTCAGGACCTTGCACTAGACATTAGGCTGCATTTTCTTTTCCAATTTATTATACTGTGAGATTGAAAAAAGCTGGAAAGCCTTTAAATGTGTCACTGTTCTACAACACAATGTCCTATGAACCCTTCCTTCTATTCATTATGACTGTGGTCGTGATAACTGCACAAAAAACCCCAAACTGCTTTAATTCCATGTGCACAAGACAGTCTTAATGAAATAAATCCTCATCTAGGAATTGCTTTCTTTCCTAATACCTAACATTTTTTAGTTAGGCTGATCAAAGCTTACCTACAGTGCTATCCTGGCAGTATAGTTAATACTTCCAGCAAAGTTGCTTTCTGACTGAGACAGAGCATGAGGGTTTTTTTGTCCCAGACAAAAAAAGGATGATATGTACCCAACCCGAAAATCTGGGACAAAATGAGAGACTCCCTGAGAATTAATAAATGGACTAGCAGCTCTGATTCTAATCTCAGTGCAAGAAAGGTTCTGATTAATCTCTCTTAACCTATTCAGAAATGTGTTCTTACATGTGTTTGATGTACAAAGCTTATAACGAGAATTCTGTATTTGCTGAACAAGGATATTTAGCATTCTCTTGGTAATGATGCAGAACACGTGGAACAAGAAGTAGCTTAGATTGTACATTTTTTATTGTATTCTTCTCAATTTGACATCAATGAACTATTTACAGAATCTCCTTTGGCTTTCTTCATATGTAATTTACCTTGGAATTTCTAGATGCCTTCTCTTTCGTGACAGAGAGCTACAGGTGATCTGCCGAGTGCTCCGTTCTGTTAACCAAGCCGTAGGTATTTACAGTACGTAATCAAAATGGATGTAGCACGGTAACTTGAGACCAGCATTTCCAACTTAACATACTGGCCCTTTTGCAAATGGCACAGCAGAACAAATAAATTTCATATCAGATTTACGGTTTGCCCACTCTTTGCATTTATTAACTGTCGAAATATTTTTCCAGGAATAACTGAGTGGAAGTAGCACTCGTGCAAGGTTTCGCATGCAATAACTTGATCCACACAGTACTCTATATGGGTTTGGATATTTTCTTACTGCTCAGAGTACCAGAGAGCTRTTCTAATTACTACTTTTCTAATTACTACTACTGAAAGCCTTTCTCACCAAGAGAAGTGAGGCAAAGGTGGGCAAGAGCACAAAAAAGGAATATATTATTAAAATAGCACTGCCTGTGTACATGCTGTACCCTGCTCCTAAAGGCTTACATTTGAAGGTCAAGAGCTGGTATGTCAAAACCTTTTGGCTTTTTCAATACTAGTAAACACTGCTCTGGTATCCCTGTAATATATACACACAAAGGTTGCCAACTTTTGCAATTCTATATCCAGTCTCATCCTATTCTGTAGTTTCCTGCCCAAAGGCCCCAGTGGTAGAACAGAGACCTTCCCCAAAGCTTCAGCTTTCATTTCTAAGGTAAATTTCAATCCTCCAGGACTAGAGAAAAAAACCTTTTAGAGGAAAAAGCAGTGCCACCAAAGAATGGGGAGAGATTGGCAACTAAACAGAGTTCAGAATATGTTATTATAAAATAATTGTGTGATTCTGCCAGGCTGGGTTTGCTCATGCATGAGCGCAGAGCCCACTTGGCATCTGTCAGTCAGAGAGTGTGCCTCAAAACGTGAAGAGTCCAGAGGTGTCCATACTGTCCTTGTCAGCAAAGAACATCTGTCCCTATATTTATAGGGAGATAAACAGGTTGTCTAAACTATCATATAACTTCAGTCAAAATTTGAAGAGCATTCAAGTTACTGGAGACAGATAAATTTCCTGCAAATGCCCCATGCCTCTCACTTTAGGATTTTGATKCACAGCTGTCATGTAGTTGGAAAGCAAATTTACTGCCTGTTGGGTCAGTCATTTTGGTGCACATGAACTAGACTTCTTTCAGGACAGATTAAACCACACACACCCCAGAGCTCTCCAGCCCCTCAGGGAGGTGGGAGGTGTGACCAGCTCTGCAGACAGAATCAATTTCCACAGCAGGGCACCAGTGAGGCCAGACAAGATTGAGCCTAGTCCCAAACAAAATCTCAGAACTACATGAAATGCAGATGAAAAGCCTCAGCACTCACTGCTTTATATACTGAACCTCTCTCACTGCTCTGAATTATCCTCCACCACTAAGAATTACTGGTTTAAAAGTCCAACATATTTTGCCATTGACCATTTAACTCAAGGCAGGCAAATAAGGTAAGTAATAAACCCACAAAACCATGCTGATGCCAATCAAGCTTGCTCCCTTGCCCACCTGCTCCAGCCCTGGGGTCAGCAGTCTGGCAAGGGCTGCACTGGGGCACTCTCTGAAAATCGTCCAAGACACACAAATTCATCACTTGGGAACCTCCAAAGACTTTAGACATCTGCTGTTAGATAGCTGAGTCCAGCCCTACCTGACTACTGCGACAACATTACAGCCATCTGGAAAGAAATACCACTGAGTTCTTCCTTCCTCACTTGGGACTATTAAGAGAATGGTTAATATTTTGCTACAAAGCTCTTGCAGCATGAGTAGTCATCTGTCCCTCTGTGCTGTACATCCCCAACAGTCCCACTCTGCCCTCCTGCTGCTTTATCCCTGCTCTGTGCAGATGCACCAGGTGCAAGGTGGGGGATATTAGAGAACCAGGCAGGAGCGCATCTGAGCCATTAACTCAGATTTTCTCTTCTAACGTCAGAAGATTCAGCCAAATAATTACACCACACAGCTGGTGCCTGCTAATACACTTTAAATTTGATAATCTGTCCAGAAGCAAAGAACATTTTTATTCGATGCAGGTTGGAAAGACAAGGCAAGAGAATTGGATGAGACAAGGTATTTTCAACACCATCTTTTTCATTACTGTGCTTCAGCTCTATTGACTTTAGAGCACCAACTAGGCAAATAAAAGACTACTTTTCCTTCTTCAGAAGTTGCATAATTTAGCAATACTGTCTCTTTTTTTTTTTTTTTTTAATCCAGACTGGCAGAATCTTAGCAACTCTTCTTTGTCGAAACAATGTCTTCTCTCAACACCAAATTTTCTTAATTGCCCCRCCTGAAGCAGAAGTGTGCCAATTACATTCTTGTCCTGATTATCAGACAACTCACTGGACTATGTCGTACCAAGAGAAATTCACTTCTGAAGACAAACCTATGTGATGAACATTTTAAAGATATATAGATATATACATATATATTTAAAAAAAGGTGTAAAATCAACAGTCATAGGAGCAGCTAGGAAAGAGAAGACAGAGCAGCTCTGTTCTGGCATGGAGCTTGGTGCTCAAGGAGGATGATATGGGCCTCCACATCCTTCTGGAGCCCCACCTGATCCGTACCCTGCCCTCACATCACCAAAGCTTCAGCCCTTAGAGAGGACACATGAACCAAAGATGCCAAAAGCCTTTGTACAAATATTTATACAATCTCCTGGCATGTTTGAGAAATACAAGCGGGTGCCGTATTGCCTACTGTACTGATGGGCAAGCAGCAGTCAGAGAAACAGAACCAAGAAACAGAAAAGGCAGCATTTCCCATGAAAGCAAAGACTCATACCTGCACATGGTGTCCTTCTTTCTGCATGACATACCCAACAGGATGGAGGTGCCCAGTGCTGAGAACCCCAGGTGGGGCTGAGAGGGATCTCCTTGTCCTGAGGTTTCACATTGAATACTGCGAGTTTTGACATCAACTGGCAAGATTTAAAATTCTTTAGCAAACTGTGTGACTGAATCTTCTGGAACCCTCTTATAAAATCAGCCAACATGTAGCTGTAGCTGCATACATAGAGAGTGAACTATGTGTGTAGAGAACAAAATTTACCATCCAATTATTAAGGCAGTGCTGTTAAACAATATAGTCCATATGAGAACACTGGTCTTAAACTATGGAGAAGAACTAATCTTTATTTGGATATCCAGATGCAAATTATATTAATTAATATCTCCACTTTATATGAAATGTCRTGGGGTTATGCTGACAAACTGGTATGTCGGGAACAGCCCAGAGCAGAGTCACTCTCATGGGAGTAACATTAAATGATAACAAACCAATACTTCCTACTGCTGATCCACCCCAGATTGACCTGCCATGTCTTCAGCTGTTCCTGCTCGAAGAGCTACAGGATGAGGTAAAGGTGAGGGTGAAGGCCAACTCCCCAGAAGGGTTGGCAGGAGGTGCCAGCATGGCATCTGAGGCATCTGAGGGTCCAGCAGACACACACAGGTTACAGGCAGCCTCTGCCAGCGAGGCAGAGGATCTGATGATACCGAGCATTGCCTGTGAAGCACTTGCTTGCCTTGCAAGAGGTTCATTCACCGGRAATAGTGAAGGAGCATTGCAAAGTATTAGCCTTTGTGTTCAGGCTTAGGAATTGTTTTAAAATAGATCAATGGGATATTAAAGGAAAGTAGAAAAGCCTGCTAAAATATATATAATAAATTTGAATCTCTGCATGAGAAAAAGATTCGCATAGTTGCAGCTATTTAAAAATAGGCAATTTTATAGTTGCATGAAAATGCTAAGATCTACTAGGGAAAAATAAAATAAAGATATTTTACTTCATTATATGATATATTTAAAGGTTGATTATTAAATAGTTATTTTAAGTAGCCATGCAAAAACACAGGACATCAGAGGTTACCAGGTACAGACAATTTGTAAAGAGGTAAAAGACATCTTGAAGCCGCCTGTTTTTTGCTGTAATTGTTCAAGCCTCAGAACTGCTCCTGGCTTGAGAGAGCTGCTGACCCAGTGTTGCCRATCTTTGGAGGGTCGGCCCCTCTTCAGACATGACAGTTTTTTCCAAACGCTTTCTTTTTTCCAAATGCTTTTTTGCAGCACTTACATTTTAAACATCCGTTTGCCAGAGACAGCCCATGTAAGGGGGCACGAACCAGCTGAGAAGTGAAGCAGTTCAAGCAACAGGAGTTGCTCTGATCAGGGCTATGAAGCTCAGTGTAGCACAAACACTTCCTGCCCTTCCTATAGCATTTCGGTACTTGGGCCCAAGGAATCCGGCCCTGCACCATACCATGTATCTCCCCCACCATACAGGCCCCCCAGACACACACCCACCCACCCCCACSCCTCATTCCCCTTGCATTACAGAACTTCAGTTTACAGCAGAAGCCTACAGGAAAAAAAGGAAAACTTACAATAGCAAACACGCTCAAAAAAGAGATGAGCAGATGATGGCATGGAAAAATATTTTCCACAAAGGAGTGGTGAGACCATTTGAAACCTGAGGTAATAAAGTAGTCAAAAAAATGTGAAGCAAAATTGAGGAAGTCGTCTTGGCAAAGAAGGAGAAGTCATGCTACTTCTCTGATCCTACACAACATGCAGAGACTAGCAAACCCCAGAAGAAATAAATGTATTTTAAAATGAACTTATTTCAGATCACTTTTTCCTTTGCTTATCTGTCATGATCAGAGAACAGACCTAAGGCTATCTATCATAATACATAATATCTTTGTTAGAGTGTCTGAAGTAGCTCTGCAGGCTCTGGAAGAGAGCATTGCACTGCTTTAAGTGTTGGTGATGGGCATGACACAGATCTTGGCAACTAACAAAAATTTTAGTTTGCTTTCAAGATGTGCTTAGAAGTGAAGTCAAATGCCATTTATCCAGCTAAACAAGCTTCAGGTCTCTTGATAGTTTCCCTGCTCTGCTTTCATTATTTATTAGTATATATTACTGGGATATAGRAATGCTTAACAGCTTGAACCAAGAAGGAGTTCTCATTATAAGAGGTGTTGTACAAGCACACAGCAACAGACAGCTCCTGCTCAGAGAGCTCCTGATCTGACCAGAAAAAACTGGCATATGCTGGGAAAGGCAAATTGACACAGGGATGGAAAGAAATTTGTTTTGCAGCAAAGCCAGGAATGGTGACTGAACGGCAAATGTTGTTTTTATGCTTAGGCACAGGATTTTCAAGTATTTTCTGGCTTTCTGAGGCAATTTTCATGCAAAAGACCCCACCTTTGCTTTCTCATGTGAGACCAGCAATGATCATGAACATCATTAGTAAGTTGGCTAAATGCTTCATCATTCCTCAATGGTTTTTTGGCCCAATTTCTGGCTGAATTATGTCATTAATTTGTGTTTGTTGAACAGCCAGCTCCTCCCAAATATTTTTTGAATCTTTTGGCTCACAGCAGTCCAATTTAATAGWGGGATAAAGGTCTCAACATTATTAAGCTTCTGACAAGTTCTTTAGAAGTACTAAGTAATCAGATAGAGGGGAGGGACCTCATTAATACCTCACCAAGAGAAATACAATACTGTGACCTCAGCTACTTTCAGAAACTGGGCAATTCTGAAAGTAGTTCAGTGTCAGAAGACAAAACCTTAGAAAATGTTTTGCCATTAGTTCTGCTGCTCTTGGGACAATCTGGGTGTGTGAATGCTGATGTTGGATGAATTGGCTGACAAAAGCAGAACAGTAAAACCCTGTCATGCTCATTGCAAAGATGTGTCATTTTGCCTTCTCTCCCAAGGGTCCCACCCTTTCTCAAAGAAGATACCATGATAAATCCTTCTTCCGGCTGCAYAGGGACAATCAGAGCTGTCTAAAGGCTTTCCAGTCATGCAGCAATAGTGGATCTTTCCCAGCCATAAGAATAAATATATACAGTCCCTATGCTCAAGAGAACCCTCTAATTTAGTAGCGATAGCAGAGCTGATTCCCATTGCTGTGAAGGGAAAGGGAGACTGCGAAGAAGGTAGCTTCTGCTGGGTATTGCAGACCTGGGGGGGGTTTCAGATGCCCACTGGAATAGGTCCATCCTTCCCTGCTCCCCAGTAAGCTCTTCCTGATCCAGCCCCTCCATCAGGAGCCAGGCCTCACTGCCCCTCATRCCTCCCATTAAAGCTGGCCCCCTTTGCCTGCCGTGTAGAGCTGGTGGTGGGATGGCTGCTCCTTCCCACATTCCTCGTCTCATGCTTGCCATTTCCCTTGGGAGGGCTTGCTTTGCTGAAGACTGACCTGGCCCTGGGTTCAATCCCCGTGCGAGCCAAGCAAAGTATTTCAAAGTATAATTTAGCCCCATGTGGGAATTCCTGCTCACATGGGGTCATGGCCTTTACTTTGACTGTCCAATGCCATGCCTTGCTGCCTTACAGAGCACCCCAAAACACATCCTCCACAGTGGCAGTGGATGCATCCCTGAAAGAATGCTGTAAACACCACATGCAAACCACCTGCCACCTCCTCCACAGCCAGAAGTGCTGGATACTGATATCAAGGCTGATGAACATCTGTTCACTGCTTCCACTATTTTCTCAGATGCTTCATGTGCAGTGGTGAAGCAGAAGAGGAATGTTTAAAGATGAGCCAGCTGCAGATGGAAACTCCTGAGGGTCACAGAGTTTGCAGCATTTCTTCTCACGGATGGCTGCGCAGAGCATTTGGTGCAGGAAAGCACCAGCTCATCTTAGCCAGAAAAATCAAGACTTGTGGGTGAGGCACAGAAGAACTCTGTATATGGGAGCCTTTGCAGGGGAAACTGAAGGGTTGGTGTGGCTCAGCAGAGCAACAGAGACAAAAAGCATGATCAAAGTATGCTGATTTGTTTGAAGCTACAGCCTTCATGATGAAGAAAGCTTCAGAAAAAAGGCACCTTCTTGTTGCTTCACTGTCCCACAATGCTCATTCCTCTTCCATCTGTGCAACTGGTAAACTGAAGTCTCTGTGACACTGGGAAGATTTTGTGCCTGTGTTTCAGGACAGTGGAACAYATTCTGCACACTTCTGAGTGCATAATTCAGTACATGGCACCATCTTCTCAGCTCAATTGACCTTCCTCAGCAAAGCATTGTCCTCAGCAAGCAAATGACAAGTTTCATTTCTGAAAAATAATGGATTATAGGTAGGGAAAGGATTACGAAAAAATGAARGGTGGATGGATTTACTTGTACAAAATCTGCTCAGCTCGGTATTATTTTTGCTCTTTTTTTTTTTTTTTCCTGACAGAGTTTACTTTAGCTCCAGCATTTGAGCCAATCAGAGGGGCACTCTGGTAACTGAGGGATTTGGAGTGAGCGATTCCAGCACTGACCTTTCCCCCAAAGGCAGCCAAGAGCAAGTGAATCAGCCACTACAACAACAAAAGTGACCAAGAATAGAAAGTAGATTTCCAGGCTCCCTGCTTTGCAGCAGTTTTGTTCTTCCTTGCAGTGGCAGTGGTGATTACCTTATCTGTACATACCAGCCAGCCACACAATACAGCAAAAACCACCATCCAAGAAATACCCATTTAATAAGCCTTGGCATCTTGCATGCAGACCTGGGAAAGCGGGATGCTGCACAAGAGTATCTTCCTTCAGACAGGCTCCACAGTGACAAATACAAATCTGCAGATATGAGGTAAACCACATTCCCAGGAAGGGAATATTGCATAGGAAATCTATCCTCTCTGGGAGAGCTTTGCAAAAGTCCTCATTTCTCCAGTGATGGAAGTTTCTTTCCAGTCACTGTGACAGGATTTTTGTCTCCAAACCCACATCCCAAGGTTGCTGCATAATTTTGAGTACCCATGGAGGCTCAGTAGATGGGTGTGTGAGCTATATCCTCCTTTCCATGTCCCAGCTCATCAGGTGTCCCCATGGTATGGCTCTTAGAGAGCTGAGTGGCATCTTCCCCCATAGAACCTTCAACTATTTTATGTATTTGGTAACCAAAAGTTAACAGTACCAGGGGACTAAGAAACCTTGGCCAAATAGAGACAGATATTACATGATTGCTCTGTATAAATACATCTGCCAGTTAATTGCCAGTCAAGGGAAAAAGCCATTTTATGAAAAGAGCATGTTGGCAGAAGAGGAAACTGTTATGAACTATCCATCCATGAATAGCTTTAGCCTGGAAATTAGATGAAGAATTCTACTCATTAAGGAAGTGGGGATCTGAAACAACCTCAAAAAGGGAAGACAGAGATGAAAATGCCAAGACAGGACTTGATCCGTTAAGGAGAGGATTACCTAAAATGACAGCCTGAAGAGGAGTTGACCCAGAAGCACACAAGGTCCCTCCCCTTCCTATGCTATTATACTCTTGATTCCATTTTGCAGGGAAAAACATACACTGTGGCGGTGGCTGAGCCTGCAGCAGGGGATGCTGCAGGTGTTTGGGCCAGCCACAGGAGTGACCGAGGAGCCTGTCACTCCTTGTTCCCTTATAAGGTTCTGTTCTAGATTGTTCTCCCTTACTCGGCATCCCATTTATTCCTGTCCCCTACTCCTTCCCTTGCTTGCCCCTATCGGTTGAAGTTGTATTACCCTGCCTTCCCTCTGCCCCCTGACCCTCAACCCATTGGTCCCTGTTGTCTCTCCGCCCCCACTGCCCCTGGTATAAAACCCTGAATCCTCCATTGTTCTGGCTTCTCCTTCCCTGACTATTCATGGAATAAACCCATTTCGTGGAACACACAAGGAGAACGCCTCCGACTCTTTGCCTCTGACTAAGTACGCGCGTGCGCGTGTGTGTGTGTGTGTGCACCGCCGAACGCGTCACAGCACTGCCGGACACGCAACGCTTTCGGGAAGACTGCAGCACCCCAACATCCAGCCCGTTTTACTACAATACACTCCTAATTTTCTAATCTCAGTGCTATCCATATGCCCTGAAATGCACATACAGGACTTGCATCCCAACAAGCAAAGCAGAGAAATACAGAGAAGTACTGTCACAATCTAATAATGTGCTGGACCTTCTCCTCCTGCTGGTTGCATCACAAATGCACTTTGTAGTGATCCAGGACCACTGTAAAAACACGCTAGAATGAGCACTCTGATTCCCAATTGCTCTGTTTTACAACTGACTACAATGCCTGTATGTCACAAAATGCTATTATCATATCACTGAAGTAGTCATTTTCCTTCTACTTTGTTACTATTAAGCTTGGTATGACATTGCATTTCTACTACCGTTTATATTGCAGTGGTATCTAGATATCCTCATTATGTCAGGACCCCATGTGCTGAGCTCTGCACAAATGCACGAGTGACAATTTCCCCTTCTCCCCCCCAAATGTCTAAAGCCTCCAGGATTTCCCATCCATAACATTGTACCAGTTAAAGCTCAACCCTTACAAATAGCTCTGCAGCTGTGAAAAAATATATATTTCTATTTCACAGAACCATAGAATGGCTTGGGTTGARAGGGACTTTAATCTAATCTATTTCATTGTGGCATGGCCAAGCAGTCACTTCTGCTCTGACAGTACAGTTCTGAACAACTCTTGGGCTTCCCATCTTTGAAGCTGCTGGTCCCAGCAAAGCTTTCAGCAAAGACACTTTATCCTGCAGTATCTTAGCAATGTCATGTTGTCACTCAGCAGAGCACAGCTCATAGGCAGGACCATCACATGTTTCCAAACTGTTCATCTGACCTCACCATTTGAGCTTGAGCCTTCTTGAGCTAAGGCACCATGTGTCTGAGAGCTCAGTGCATGCACAGGGCTCCCACCTCTGCAGTTATATGTGTTTGCACTGATTAGAGCTGAACTAGGACAACTTTAATTTCTGGTTAGATCAGAAAAGACAAAATCAAMAAATGCAAAATGCTAAGAGAACATGGTAAAGGTACTGCTGGAAGTGAGATTCTCTGTTGCCTTGTGTCTCACTGAGCTGTCAGGTGGAGACTGACTGTCTCCCATCAGGCAGTGTTATGTACAGAACTTTGCCTGGAGAAAACGACTGTAGAAGTAGAGATCTGAACCCACAATAGTTTGGCCCAGAAGAGTGTGCCTGAAGCCTTTAATGCAGCCACATAATCCCACCTGCCATCTGCCAGCAGCAGGTTTCCTCGCCTCTTACTACAGAGGTGATCTTAAAATCCAAGCTGCATCTTTGCTGTATTTTTACCAGCGGTGATTACACCAGGACACACTATCATCAGAAACTGGCTGCTTAAAGAGAGCATCTTTGAGGAACAGTGTCTGAGATGGAAAGAAAATGCACAGATTTCTTAAGGAAAAAAAACCTTAATGCAGCTCGTCAGGGAGACAGATGGCAGCTTCCCTCCCGACAGGCACRGTGGGGGCTGAGTTTGCTCAACTCCCTCTTGCTGCACTTTGATGTATTCCAGCAGCTGTATGAAATTAATTCCAATAAATTAAACCTCTTTCAAGGACAAATGATCTGGATGAAAACTATAGTGCTAGGGGCAATCAGCCATTTGAAACTTGGTGATCTCAGAGACAGGGAAGCAGCACTCTTGTTGGCTGTATCATAAGCATTCGCTGAGGTAGCCAGAAACAGCTCTTTCAGCATAAGAAACCAAATCAGGATCCAAAGCTCCTTCTCTATAACGACAGTAGTGCCAAGCCATTGATTTACAGTGATAAAAAATTAGCCCAGCATATGCAGGTGCTGAGAGTCAACCTTCCCTAAGCACCTTGGGAAGGCTTCTTGCCATAAATTCACCCAGCCCTCCAAGAGCCGCTCTGCAACCAGCCTCAGGAGGAGGAAGAGCACCTCAACCTATTTGAAACACACAGGTCTAGGGCTGACATTCAGCTTAATTATTGCTAATTTAACTTGGAGCATTCCATTGTCTTTACTGGGCTTATCCAGCTGATTATGCCAGTTGTTTTCTCTGGTTTTGGACCACTCCAGTGAATATGACAATGTACAAAGCCTCAGGGTATTGAAAAATGAAGGAAGAGCATTTGGAGCAGGTACCCATATGCTATAATTTCTGTGCTGTCAGCACCAATCTTTCCTCAGCCATGCAGCAGGCAACCCTTACACTCTACACGGATATTGCTGGATGGCTTTTCTCCTAAACTTTAGGAGTAGAGCTTTCTTTCAGCTTGAAAGAGCAACTTTCAAGAAGCTTGTGCCCACTAATTTCAAACTTGTTTTTTGTGAACATCATAGTAATGTGCCCAAAGATACCAAATCTTCAAAATAAGAAAAAATCTCTATAGATTTTTTTCTGGTATTACTTAATATCAATCTGCATTTTTAAACRTCCTTTCATTTTTAACCAGATGACCCTTTACAACTATAGAATTTTTTATACTCTATTGCATGAAATGCCTCAAATGGAGAATATATTAATTTCTCAGAGCAAAACCAACAATATAGTGATAGTACACAAGGAAGGGATTGGAAAACTTGGGTACTGGTTGTCTCCCCCCCCCTCAGTTCTGCTTCAGTTTGCCTGGTTATTAACTGGATGCAAAAACCTAAGCATCCGCTGATGGTATGTCTGTTGCTGGTTATAAGATATTTTAAGGTTCCTTGACTGTTACTGAGAACTTATTACTCTTTCCTGTTCCTTTCCAGGAAAAGTGAGTCAAATATGCAAATTACTTCTCCTTATATCCTCTTCTATATGGAGGGCATTTTAACTCTTTCCTTTCCTTTTAGAGCTAAAAAAATAGAGTTGCTGGGAAAGCATGAGGGATGTGCCTCTCAGGGCCAAATAGCCAAATAAACTAACCTGCCACAGACAAAGTTAAGGATCCTAACAGATCCTTACAGAAGCACCTAAATATAAATTCATAGGCTATTTTTGTTATAATTTATCACCAACAAAGATRGCAGAAATCATAAACACAAACCTTGAAGAGGTAGAAAAAGGCGGTTTGTGTATATTAGTGTAAAACAGCATTTGAACCCAAGACCCTGATGGGATCTATCGCTGCTTATGGTATCCTTATGGCCCATATTTTGCTAAAAGCCTAGACTGCAAATTACCAAAGTATTTAAATGGGTCATAATTTTAAACACCAAAGTCTAGATTTCATATGTGGGTAGGAATGATGTGCATTTAATCATCTGCTTCTGTAACTCACTCACGTACTGATGGAGAATTTTATTTACTGGTATAAAGTGAATGTAACTGTCTTGTTCTCGTTCAAACGATCAGAGGTGTCAGTCCAAAATGACCATCTGAACAAGTATCAGAATTGTCTAACTGTGTGAGAAATTAGGCCCCTAGATTTTGAAGCTTGATTACAATCCATTTGAAGCTCTCCAGGCTGACAATTCAGCCTGGCTGCTCGCTGGAGTAGATTCCTCTGGTACCAAAGGAAATGACCACGCTTGGTGTTGAAACATCACACAGGGAACGCAGGCACAGCGGAAGAAATATGAGTCAGAGGGACAGCAAAGATGACACATAATGGGAAATAGCCTTGTCCAATGACCCCCATTAACAAATGAGTGTCCAGAGACCAGTGGGCAGAGTGTGCCTGTGCAAACAGCCACAAATTACACAACTAATTGCAGTGCCAGACAGGAAAGCTCTTTGCAGCACCTAGTCCTGTTCTGCAACTTGTCCTCTGCCCAGCAGGGAAGTGGTATTGAGCTGCAAGGGATCATATGCCTGTGTCCCAAGAGCAGTGAGGTGTGGGCAAGCCTTCCTTTCAAATATTACCTATCATCTCACCGTTCCTCTCCAAAAAGGACAGGAAAAGGTGTAATTCTCCTTTCTCCCTTTCCATTCTTTTTCTTTGTTTTATCCAAGGAGCCACTAGAACGACATTGTCCCACCAGTACTGTGAAGAGTCTGGCAGCGACACTGGTGTAATTCATCCTCTGACAAGCTTCACCCTTTGCTACCAATAATTCCAGATAGGTCTGAGGGGAGAGGTCTGAGACAGAAATTGAAATGTTTGATAGGTTAATCACACATGAAAACAGGGAGATAGGTGGATATTGAGCAAGAAAAATTAAATCTGTAATTGCCTTTATTCCATTTAATTACTTACGGGGTGTAGGGCTGTGAATATCCTTAATTTGCTCTCAATTTGCTGCATTAAGTTAAACAATGAATACCTACTCAGAGAGGTATTGTGAATGATGAAGGGAGAGAAAGGCAGGGGAAGGAAGCAGAAAAAAATCACGGKTTTCAAAAACTTACAAGGGTTCTGTAAATCTAGTATTAATCCTCTTGCCTCTTTCTTGTGTTTTGGTACCCAAATTTATCAAATCCTAAGCACCTGAGTGTTGGGTGGGATTTAGGGCTAAGCAACACCCAGTGAAGGATGTAGGGGAGGAAGGGGCAGACAGAAATACAGAAWAAGTACAGTAGGGTGGAGTCCAGTGGTCTTGAAAAGGCAAGTGAGGTATAAACAGGCAACTTTAGCCAACTAAATATATGATCCAAGATTCTAGGATCTATCATTGAGATGCAGGAAAAAAATACAGAATTTATTAAATTCAGTATTAAAACAAAATTTGACAATATGCATTAGAATTATGGAACAAAAAGTGTGGTCAAGTGTTTATAAATGAACCCAAAGTCAAGATTCTTTTCTTTCTAACAGTTCATCCTTGACCCTGTGAAAGCTGCACAATGATTCAATTTACTGGCCTGTAAAATGATTTTTACTGTTGCCTTATTCTTATACCTACATTATTTTGTCCCCCCTACTAGAAATATTACAACATTCAACTTATTGATGCAATCACAGACAATTCAGTGCAAATTCTGCCAGAATAAAATCTCAGGATTTAGTCATTTTGACAGCCTGACTATGGCATTATAAGTTTGACAAAAAAGCTAAATTTATGTGGATGTAATCCATATAAATGATGTAATAACAGATGCAGGAAAAATAAAGGCAGAAGAAGAAACAGAAAAATCTCTGGGCTGTTCTCCAAGAGAATTCACTGTGGATGAATCTGTTACAGGAAAATAGAATTAAATGTGACAAATACATACTTTAAAATACTAGGAAACTGGAAGAACAGAAACGTCAAGAAAAATAACCATGAGATGAAAACATAGGGAAGGACCTGATAAATCCGCCTGTGTTTTGCTGCAAGTGTGTCTCTTTGGGCTGCCTGTACCTATTGCAACATGGATGATAATGTTTGCTCCCTGGATTGGAGTTG
Source organism: Amblyornis subalaris (assembly GCA_018881555.1). NCBI lineage: Eukaryota > Metazoa > Chordata > Aves > Passeriformes > Ptilonorhynchidae > Amblyornis > Amblyornis subalaris. Next base: position 6,918,721 of record JACAXG010000017.1, read on the forward strand.
CACAAGACAAGCATGTGTGGAATTCCCCAGCCATCCTCAGGACATCAGCCTGCCTCACTGTTTCTTTTTATTTTTTGTAGACAAAGTGTGGATTAGTAACTTTGCATGCTTGAAATTGCCAAATTTAATCCACAGAGCCCTAAATCCATACATATTACACAGTGTTACAAAGCCCTTCTTCTTTACAAGAGTATGGTGGTGTTTTCATTCCAGATGACTTACTGCAAGTAATTAAAGGGATCATTAGCAAAGAAGTGTACAAAAATCCTTAAGCCTCTGGTGAGCAGCCTGCTTTCTTAACAAGTGGAATTGACACCTCCACTGCCCCATTTAATGTAGATTGTTTTGAGCATATGCCATATTTTTTTCCTAGACTCAAACCCAAAACATCTGATTAGATCCGAGATGTCTCCATCTTGCTTGAGTAATGAGTCTGTCCTTAAAAAAATTTACAGATCCATCAAAGACTTCCCGAGTCAGGAACTTTGGGTAAACCATGCATTTTTCATTGTTGCAGTGAAGTATGATCAGCTTTGTCTGTTCAGAAGCTATTCCGGGCAGGACGGTCTCCCTACAAGTATGTCCTGTACGTAGCAAATACGAGTTTCAACACAGTTTGGGCCTCAGGATGCTTCTGCAATGCAAACAGTAATAACCAAACGATCTGCTGATGTGATAATAACAGTGTCTGCCATTTGCCTTAAAAATAGAAAATTATGGCCTTGTCCTGTGTTAGTGAGAAAGGAATGAATAATCACACTATCTTTGTCCTGCAGCAGTACTACTATGTGTTCCCATGCCAAATTTCTCAGCAGTTTCCCTGACTTCTAAGGAGCTCAGAACCAATAATCCTACTCTACTGGAGCTATAAAACCCCTACTATCAGTAATGTCTTCAGGGTAGTCTCTTCCAAGTGGTTGAACTGTGGAAGCAGCCCTACCCCATCTCTCCACCACTCTCCACCCTCTCAGCTGGTGACAATCATGTTGTTACCAAGGGCACCAAGGAGGGGCTATGCTCAGGCGTGATCAAGAACCAGGTTGTGTGCAGGCTTTGTGGGCACAGTCCTGAYCACAGCAAGATGCCTGTTCAGGATTTATCCCTCTCTTTGAACCAGAGCAGCTGTAGCTTYGCTTTCATTCCTGTCCTCTTGTCTAGGCTCATCTCTAGCGAGGCTGGTGTCATCCCCTTCCCCCTTCAAAYCCAGTTTAAAGCCCTTTCATTCAGCCCTGTCAAGTCATGGGCTAGAATCCTTTTGCCCCAATTAGACACATGAACCCCATCTGTCTCCAGCAGGCCTGGTGTCATATAAACCACGCCATGATCAAAAACCCCAAAATTCCACCAATGGCACCAGTCTTTAAGTAACTTGTTGTTCACATGGATTTTCCAGTTCCTTTTGGCATTCACCTCCACTKACAAAAGGAATTGAGGAGAACACCACCTGTGCTCCTGTCTGTCCAACCAGGTGACCCAATGCCTTGAAGTCCTTTTTGACTACCAGGGTACTTCTCTCATCAACCTCATTGCTTGCCAACCTGGCCAACCAGTAGTGGGTAACAAATAGAACAGGGGAGTGGAAAGTCAAATCCCTTTTCCAAGCTAGGGTCTCCTACACAGAGGGGAGGGTGAAAAGGCATAAAAAGTCTGCCRCTGACTGTATCAGAGAAGGGACATTTTGCCCATGGAAATGGCTATGCACTGTATGGTTATAATCCAGTGCTCATTTGGACAATTTCAATGGCCAYGCTGTGAAAGCTCCCTGCAGCAGCAAGGTCTGACTGATGGGATTTTGTACGGTGTTGAGGGGAAGTGAAAAGTTTGAACCATGACAAAATGGATTTATTTCTTTATTCAGGCAAAACACCCATCCACTTCCACTCGACCCTGTCTGGCAAAGTCCATGTTGTCCTCACTGAGGGTTTCAGCTGAGTAAAGACTGCCCTGCAAGCTTTAGCTCCCAAACACGGAGGAATTAATGACAGGCACTTTTCAATGATTAACTCATAGAGCTGATAGTCATCTCCCATTCCTGTAATTAAAGAGATAAAGGTGTTATGGTTAATGAGTGCTTTAGCATGAGCTTAATTGCAAATCCTCTCATCAATGAAGTGATTTATTGACAAACTTGTGGAGCAGTGAATAATTTGTCTTTGCTTTGGAAGTGAAAACTCTGAGACATAAAAGAGTTTGGAAAATTCACAACCAATGTCAATATTCCTACACATCCTAGGTCCTGCCCAGGTTCCCATTGAGGACTGAATATGTTTCAGCAACTACCACTCTGTGAATATTGAGGTGAAGGAGAAAAAAKAAAAGAACTGATGTTAAATTAGTTAACTACTGTTTGTTTCATTCGTATTATTGTCTTTCTGCTCTTCAGTCTGAAAAATATGGTTCAAACAAATTCAGAGCAAACCTTTGAAAAAGGTTCAGTATTAGCCATGTACAAGCCTTTGGGAGAAGAACTGATTTTTTTTCCCCAGTTTTCACAGAACACATGAGCTTCCTTAGCTGTCATATTATATCTTCATAATATCTTCTAGAAGTCTTAAAGGGCCATTTGAATGATCTCTGGTCTGATGTACMTTTGAAGTGACCACATAAAGTGTATTTTTTTTCATATATAAAGAAAACAATCTGAAAATGAAGGWAAAGTACCTCCTGGTGACCATCTCACAGGAAAAAACTAAGCAGGGAAGTTTAGACACATTTCTGCAAACAGGCAACAGTGTTTATATTTGTTGTCTACCAAAGGGTATTTAAATAGCTTGTCTAAGAAAATTTGTTTGAGCACATTCAAGCCTGTGAGCTGCTTGCAGATTGAACATTTATTTCTGGTATTCAAGCTCTGTCCTTGGTCACCTAAGATACATGATATTGATTCCTTTCCTGACTGGAAAACTTAACATCCACAAACTTTTACTATTTCTATTCAAAACAGATTTGATTTTTGTCACCGGAGTGAAAAAGAGCCATGATTAAACAAGTCCTGTCTGTGAGCTCAGACTGCAGTCTTTCTCATGCACCCATCCACACAGAAAAGTCTCTTCACAGAAATGGCCATGAAAAGTACATGGTCTGAGTGATAGCAGCCACCTGGAGCCTCCTGATTAACCCTGGCCCAAGAGAGGCTTCCAAAAGCTTACTGAGAAATCATAAAAATGCCAGTGATTAAAATTGTATCCCTGTACAGACAGCTCGGACAGGAAATCGGGATGGCACTTACACACTCGCCTTTTACATACAGGAGTTCATCTCAGTGTTGATGGGGATTTCTGAGAAAAAAAAGAGGATATATTCAGCACAGACACTGGAGTAGTTTAAGGCTGTTGCAGCACAAAACTGTACAAAACTCCRTACAAAACTCCAGCTGAGCCAATATCCTTAAACCCCCTGAATTCATTATAGAAGATACATGAGCCCAATGCCTTTTTTTATAAAAAGAATGAAAAGGGAACATGACTGAACTGAGCAATAGATGCTGATCTGAGATGGAAGAAAAAAAAAGGAAAAAAGTTTTAAAAAAACCAAGGGGAAATTTCACTAAAAAGTTTCATCTATTGCAAGCAGCAGAAGCAGAGCCTACTGCCTCCAGCATGAAGGGACGTGGTTGGTCTTGCTCAGATTTAACACCGAACCCAGTGCACCACCTGCAAAACCAAGGCTCAGATCTGGGGCTGCAAGGGGAGTTTGGGGAGGCATGGCACCGACTCCAGCCCAGTGCCTCCATATTCCCTTGGGATATCTGCTTATCGAAGACCACTAGTAACCTTCTCTGTCCCATCTTTCAGTCTGTCTTTTCCTTCTCTTCAACTCCTTGTGAAAGTCAGAGCCTTTCCTGGTTTAATAATGCAAGAAACAACTCCTTCAAAGCATTTAATTAAATGCTTTTAATCACTTGGAGGTTGCAGGATTTTCTGGCCTGCAAAAGTATGAAAAAGGGGAAAAGCAGCATGTGACTGTCTTTTGACTAACATATGCAGCAGTCTGGGACAGATGTCTCAACCAAAAGGTCAAGGAGCGATATTCCTTTCACTTCACTAAAAGGCATTTCACTAACCATGGCATCCACCACTGCAAAATGTCACCAGCCAGGCAGCCCAGGGCTTCACTGCTAGGTATGGCACGATCTGTAACAATAACCAAAAAATAATACCCCAGGGGAAAAAAAGCCCTCTACTTTTTTTCTCTGGAGCCCATGGTTCCAGCCAGAAGCTGCTTGCTAATAGAAACAGCAGCTGGCAGCTCCTGCTCCTTGATCCTGCCTCCACAGATGCTTCATTGCACAGACCTTAGCAAGCTGCTCAGCCTTTCTGCACCTGTCATTTTTCTTCATCTTTCAAATTTTAATTTTATCTTGTGCCCATGCTTCCCGCTGTAAAAGCCCTGCACTACCCTGCTCATCCTCATCAGAATGCCCTTCTATGGCAGATGAATATCAGTGTTCCTGTTTCAATAAGATGGAGAAATTGAAGCATGGAAATTAAATTACTAGTCCACAGTCTCAGACCTCTCTGAATCAAAGCAATATCTTTTTGGTTTGTAGAGGTGTCCTCTTGTTACAAGATCATTTCTTTCCATCTAGTTCAGAGATAATAATATCTCTGTAACTAATCCCTATGGTTGTTGTGAGAATCCTCCGTACATTGTGTTGAAAATCTAAAGCAGTATAAAATATATTACTGATTAAAGATGACGACAAAGTCACAGTGAAGGTGGAAAATGAGAGTTATTCCTCTTAATTTTTAGGTTTTCATCTGCAGCGGCATGATATGCCTCCTGGAGCCTTACCCTCCATTCTGTTATTATAAAAATGCTTTTCCAGAAGAGCTACACAGGTGAACACTGCTCAAGGAGAGAGTGTTAAAAGATAAAGTGTTATTCAGGACAGGAGGGGACCATCACAACAAGGTAAATTTTTAAGATACAGATAGCAGCAATGGATGTGATCAACTGGAAGGGACGGTGGAAGGATTTCCATTGATTTGACATAATTCAAGAACAATGTTTCCATAGTCAAGAAAATCCTTTCTAAGCTTTCCTGTCCTTCCCTGCTGAGTCCCTCAAGGGTTACACCACCAGCGCAGCTATGTCAATGGGAGCAAATTCCAGGGAGCTTCTGTAAGACCCTGGGGACCCAAAATATTAGAGCCAATCGTTTCAAAATCAAGGAGGGCTGGGCTGTATCAAAATGAAGGGATGAGGGAAGAGACTGGAGTTCTGGTTGGTGATTTATAGATCCCAAACTAGAAATGACCTGGAGTTTCTCTAGATGTCAGCCAGCACCTGGGCCTGCTTACAGCAGCCTGCTGTCCCTGCGGCCAGGGAGGGGCTGATTTTAGCACCAAGTGTGGAGAAATCAGGCAGCTTGGTGTGCAGACAGCAAGCAAGCAAACACACAGTATCCGCAGCAGCAGTGTAAATTTGCTTTTGTACTAGTACAAATGGTGTAAAAATTGGCCTTTAAGACAGAGAGATAGTGTTAAACTTGGCTCAGAGCTCAAGACAGAGGTTTGTCATGTTTACGGCTAAAGTTTTTGCTGGCAAGAACTATGTTGTTTGAAAGCATGAAGAATTCATACCCTAAACAGCACACRTGTATAGAAAGTCCGTTAATAACAGGAGTAGTAAGTTATTTCATSGGAAATTGGACTTTTGGTTTGAGGTTTTTTTCTCCCCCTCCCCTCCCTTATTTCCCAAGTATTTCAGTATGGCTAAGTACTTTCTTGGAAGAAGAAAGTGTAAAGGAACCTTGTATGCACCAGGGGAAGTTTGCCAATCAGTTGAACCACGTAGACATGCAAATCCTCTTAGTGGAGACACAATTTATAAAGGCAAAGGAGATGTATATCTAAATGGCCTGCTCACAACGGCAAACTTCTAATGTAGACAAAACTACTGCTTATTTTGTTATTCTGATAAGCACTAGTGATAATACTGAAGTATTAGACTTGAAGTTATTAAAGTTTGGCCTCTAGTTGCTCTGCCACTTGAGAGAACAAATCTAAGAGATCCCAATTAGGAGAAAAAAAAAATAATCAGGCACCAAAATGAGTTAGATTCCAAAGAGTTCCATCATGGATGAGATGTAGCTTTTCATCATTTTTGGAAACGTCCCTTTTCCAATTAGAGAATACAGCTGCTCAAATAGTGTCATGTCTGTTCAGCAAGTAGCAGGCACAATGTGTAAGCACTTGTAGCATCAATAGGGACCATTGTTCAGAAAATGTTGCCATTGAAATCTTGTAAATGTGAATAGAATTAACTTTCCATTCATCTCTTGCTGTCACACTCTGTTTATTTTGCCGCATTGTCTGAATGAACGCGCAGCCTCTCATAGGCTCCTAGGTCCCTTCCACCTAACAAACGTCTGATTGTTTGTATTCGCTGCTCTTCCCTTCCTCCCTGCTGGGCTTCCTGCAGAGATCAGGGCATTAATGACACCCCTCCCCAAATTGTCCTTTTCCTGCCGAGAACGTTATATAAGGTCTAATTCCTTTTTATGTTATTCTGTGCRAAGCCCTTTATGTTACTCTTCTACTCTAGGAACAAAAGACACTTGTTCAGCCACAGCAGAGGAGAATCAAAAGATCATATTCTTTCAAGTAATGGCACATTACTGCTGATTGGTTACTTGGTTCTTGCTACAAAAGACAGTAACATATTGGATCCCAGAAGAAGTGAATCCCACCTGACAAACTACACTCTTCTGAATTAGGAGTGTCATGAAACAACACAGGTTGATGAAGCCAATATTCTTTGATCACTTCATTTCTTCTATAGCCTCAACCTTCCAGCTTTCCCATGGTGTTCTTGAAGATTTAAAACATTTTTATCTGTAATGAACAGAGTCACATTCTCTTATTGACAGTAAATATGCATCTCCTTTTAATTAATTTTAGCGTAGGATTTACAGTAGGATTTACAGTACAGAACTGCAGATACCACAAAGGAGGTTGCACGTGTGTGGTAACAAGTGTGTGTGTATCTGACAGAGTGCTGGGAAAGGGCAGGAGATAGTTCTGTATGAGCTACTATGACTTCTGCCTCTAATGCTGCATCATTTTTAAACCCTACTGTTTTTATGAGACCTTTATCAAATCCCATTATATGGGTGGGAATCCTACAATGCACTTCAGTGGGAGGTCGATTAGATCCACGTCACCAAAGAGTGTTGACGGACAGTCAACATGGTTGTATCTGTCACTTACTCATTTTCCAGTATTTGCTAAAAATAGGAAAGACACAGCTGATGTGCACTGGAGTGTGCTCTGCTGCCCTGCTGTCTGCAGAGAACAAGCTGACATGGCTAGGAAAGCACAGGTCTTTCCTGGCTCTATCTTTCCTTCAGATAACTCAGAGTCACAAAATCACAGAACCGCTGGAGGTGTCTAGTCCAGCCTTCTGTTCAGAGCAGGGTTAGGGCTAGTGCAGCTCACTCAGGGCTCTGCCCAGTTGATATCTACAATATCTACAAGGATGGAAATTCACAATCTTTCTGGGCCACTGTTTAAATATTTGACCACCCTTGATGGATTTCCGCCCCGCCCCTCAGGAATCATTATATCAATTTCCCACTTTTCAAGTTGTGCCCATCTCTTCCCTGAGCACCCCAAGAAGAGTCCGTATGTGTCTACTCCACACCCTCCTTTCAGGTAGCTGTAAACTGCATTAAGAGCCCCCTGAGCCTTCTCCAGGTTGAACAAGCCCAACTCTCAGTCTCTCCTCTCCCAACATATGCTTCAGCCCTTGACCATCTCAGTGAATCTCTGGGGGACTTCTCTGGTTTGTTAAAATTTTCTTGCTCTGGGGAGCCCAAAAGTGGTCACACTGCTACAGATGCAGTCTTAAAGATTCTAATTAAAGGCGGAAAAATCACTTCCTTCCTGCTTGCTACTTTTTTGGTAACACAGTCCATGATGTCATTGTTGCAAGGACACACTCCTGCCAGACTCCCAGATCCTTTCTGCAAAGCTGCTTCCTAGCCAGTCAGACCCCAGCATGTACTGCTGGAGTGGGTTATTCTGGTTCAGTTGCAGGAATGTGCATTGACATTTGCTGAACTTCACGAGTACCTGTCAGCTCACCTTTCCAGCCTGTCCAGGTCCCTCTGAATAGCAGCCCTGCCCTCCAGGTTATTGATTGCTTACCCACAAACTCACCYAGAGTGCACTTTATCATGTCATCCCATTAATAAAGACATTAAAAAACATTGGCTCCAATATCAATTCCTGAGATACACCACTAGTAGCTGGCTGACAGTTATTCCAGGTCATGGATAACTAACAATCTAATTTTCCACCCCCCTTGTCATCCACTCATCCAGTCTGTATCTCAGCACTTGGGCAATTCTAGTGATAAGGTGGTCATGGGCAACACAGGGAAACCTGCTATATACAAAGATGTATGGGAAAAAAAAATTCTGAGTGTTGTAGGCCAGGGAAGCACAGAAAGGCAATTGGCTTTATTTATGATTTTATACTCCCTTCTGCCATGCTCATCTGTTGGACAGTGGTGTTCCCTTCAAAGCTCCCTGGGAAGTCAGAGTAGTATTTCAAGAAAATTAGTATGAACCTTGAATTTTCTTTTTCTCCTGGGGAAAACCTTCTGAAAATAATTCCAAGGATAGAAGAGAAGCATGAATCCTCTGTGTTTCTCAATAAGTGAGTCTCAACAAAAGCTGACACATTTCTTATCCAAACGTGTCAATGTACTGAGCTCAGATGCAATGGCAGTGCACCACACCAAAGCTGGATTTCAAACAAAATCCAGAAGTGGTACAGTGACCAGGACATTAATTAAATTTGCACCCTCGAGACAAGCTTGAAACTTGAACGCAGACCACCTAAAAATGTCTCCTGTCTGTGACAGGCCACTTGAGCCCTCCTAGGAAGGACCTTCTGCTATCTTGTCTCCTGATCCTGCTGCAAGGACAGATAAGCACATGGCCTACCAGGCACAGCTCAGCAGGGCACACCCCATGGAAGCAAGGTGACATTAACAGATGCATTTATAGTCTCCCTCCCTTTCCTAACTCATTCTTAAACACACTGAATGGATTGTTTTAAAAACAATGCCCAAGGAACTCCTGCAGCAAAATGATGGAAACAGAATTTTTTGTCTTGATTTTGCCACTAAAACTGACCTAAAAGAGAGTGCAGAGGCAGAGCCTCACTTCCAGGGTCTTTGGTTCTTGTTCCAGGGCTTCATTTGGGACTTGGAAGCAGTCTAAAATGCCAGGATTTCCAGGCCTCCTGCAATGGAGCCAGAAGCTTTATGTGCTTGTAAGCAATGGAATTTAAGTTACAGACATTCAAGTATGTCCTATAGTTACAGCTATGGTGCTGCTGGTGTCAGGGCTGCACCTGGGTGCACACCCTGCACATTTAGGCATTGGTTCCCCAGGTGGTCCCAGAGCTCTCAGCTGGTCTCTGCAGGGGTGACACAAGGGGCTGATCTCAGACAAGGTGATTGCCCAAGCTCCCAGACACCCTCACAGTAAAGTCTTTGTCTAATTCCTTCAAGAAGAATTGAGTGGGAGTCCATATGGGAATTTTTAATAGACCCAGAGATTCTCCCAGGCATTTCCTGCTGTACCTAGATCTAGATCTTATAGACACTATTTAATGTGTCAATGTGTTAGGATATGGGATGGCAAATTTGGCAGTGCTGGGGACTCCTCCAAGCAGTACCTGCTGCAGAACTGACAAACTTATACATTGATAAGATACTTCTAAATACTCAGTAGAAATTGTTCCTGCAGTTGCAGAAATGGTCATGCAGAACAGCCTTCTGCACACAGAAGGGATAGAGAGGGGATGTGTCGCTCATGGTTTGGATAATCTATAGTAGATCATGTAAGGCCCCAGCTCACCTGGACTACAGGAACTGGTGGTTCAGGAAGTGTCACCTGATCCAGCAGAAGACACTGTTGCAGGCACCCTCACAATAGCCACTTTATTTGCCATGCGGATAGTGAGCCAAACATCCTATCCAGAAGACGTGCTTTCCCACACAAGCATTACCCTAAGCCAAGACCCCAATAAGTTAGGGATTTTCTAAAGGAAACAAACACTCTCCATGAGACAACAGATGTTTCACATTTGTTGTGCAGATGTGCAAGGCTTGAAGCCTTAGAGCTCTACAGTTATCCCCATCGCGACCTTCTTGTCCATCACTGCCCCAGGGATCGTGGGAGCCTTGCAAATGTCAGTGAGGCGTGAACGCTCAGAGCTGCTGGGCTGTCTGCAGAAGAGCACGCAAAAGTCTGCAAGGCTTGGGTCTTTTGGAGCTGGGGGTGTCTGGTTCTTACAACCCTGGAGAACTTTTACAGCTGTTCAGATCCATAAGTGTTCACACTGATTGCACAACTGCTGTCACAACAGTGGGCCCAGGGAGCTTCCTGGCAGTGAACACAATTGGAATGCAGTATTGTATGAACAAAATGTCAAAAAAAAAAAAAAAAAGAAAAGAGATCCCGCCACCAAATAATGCTGGTTTTCAGTAAGCTGTAGCTGCTACCTTCAGATAGTGCAGGAGAGAGCTGTGAAAGACTAGCAGGAGTCAGACATTTGGCTGCTGACCAACAAGTGGATCTTCATTCTGCAGCACTTGGTGCATGTCCTCATTCAAGACCTTCTCCAGGCCTGTACATTGTATTTCAGGACCCACCCTCCACTGTCTTGGATTGGTGGTACTGATCACCACACAGGCTCTTCCATGAAGCTAGAGTTGTTTTTCCAGACTGCTCCCAGCTCTGCTGATTGCACTTCCCTACATTTATTCTAACCCAGCCTTAAAACAACATTAAAGAGTCTGGATTAGAAAAAAAAAAATCATTCCCATAGGCTAAAAACAGCAGTATCTTTATGAATTTTGTGTTCTCTGGCCAAGCATATACTACAATTATCCAAGCTTATCACCATTATCATGAATGCATTTTTACTCTTATAGTAAATGTACTGCAATCTTGCTTTTATTGTTATATTTTAATAATGGATTGCCACCCAGAAAAAAACAGAGTTGCTGTAGGCAACTGGGAAGCAGTCCAGAGTTACCCTCCTGTGTGTTCTTGGTGCTGGATTTCAGAGGCTCATGCTTATTTGTCTCAGTTCAAATCTAGTGAGAAAGTTATTTGCATTAGCATGAAGAAGCATATTTTGCTAAAATCACCCCTTTCTCCCSCCTGTGTTTTGTCTAATTATATGTGGTAGAACCAGATTCCCAGAGGAAGTATACTTGGCTAAATAACTGTGCTGACTATCCCACCAGTTGTCAAACACATTGTACAATTCCTATTACTACTTTCATTTTTACAACCTATTTTTAATTTATACTATATAAATACTAAATGAAACCCCAATATTTCAGAAACCTCCCAATCTTTGAAACTATGTTTTCCATTAAGTGTGTTTCAGCACAGTCTAACTAATATCACCTACCAAAAGACCAAACTTCCTATAGAAAGATGCAAAAAATTCACTTTCACTATAATACTAATTTTAAAAAGAATTCAGTCTATTCCACCCTGCCAGAAGATTAGTCAATATGTTCCAAACCAAATACGATTTTTAATTGTGGATTAGATGTTAGTTCTGGGTTAAATATACAAAAATAAATCTGGTTATTGTATTACATCTATTCGTCATGAATCAAAAAGCTCCAACCATCCAGGTAGACTCTTTGGGCAGAAGCAGTGACAGTGGCTGCAGTGACAGGTACACAGAAGAGATGGGGGGGGTGGGATAGGGTAGGGTGGGGTAGGGCAGCCTGTTCCATTATCACATAACCAAGAGTATGCACAGTGTGGAAAAGCTAAAGGGGATGTGGTTTGGCAGTACCAGGTGGTGAAGAAGAGATTACAGCTAGAGGTTCCTGCATCCTCTGTGACTTTTTCGGCTTTTAATTTCATCCTCAATATTGAGAAATGTCATTGTCTAGCTCATATGATTATTTCCATTAAAGAAAGTTAAGGTACTTTGAAAAGGAATTCAGTATTATTGTATCCATTAATGGATAGGGAACTAGGACACAAAACGAGGATTTGTCCATCAACAGTGGCTTTCAGAGCTTGCCAGCCAGGGCTTATACGCAAGGTAATACTGACATAAAGACAATCCACAACCAAACAACAACCAAAAAATTTGCTTGATGAATCTTTCAGGCCGATGGTAAAAGGGCTCAAACATTTGTCCTAGAACGCCTTGTGCAACAGGTGGGATTAACAAAGGATGCTTAAATGTCACATAATCAGTGCCTCTTAGATTTCAGTGTCAAATACCTTCACAGTTTCTCAAAATGGAATTTGAAGCAACTTCGTCTGTGATTTGCAAATATGGTGGGGTTACCTCTGATAGAAGTATCTGGTTTAACAATGAACTGTGGTCCATTTTGCAATCTTAGCAGTGAATAGACCTATTGTGTGTAAAGGATCTGCTCCTGCCCTGCTCTGCTTGAGTCTGCCTCTACTTTTCTTTCAGGTGATTCCTGTCAATGCAAAGCTAACTCAGACAGATTACACTAAAATAAGAACACACTTTCAACATTTCCCTCCTGCGTTATAATTTGGTCTGTCATTAATCCCCCAAATGTGATGGTTATCATTTTCATTAATGGTAGACCTTTTGTGTCTTAATTCTAGAGCACAAGAGAAGCATCCAAGAATAAAAAATATAGGGAGGGTGATTCTCATTCCTCTGAGATCAGTCTTCCCTTGCCCTCCCTAGATTTACACCTGATTTACAATGCTGTGAGAACTAGCACAGATATCACCCGAAGCAAGAGATGGAACTAAGCTGTTGCAGAGCTCAAAAGTGAAACAAACAAACAAACAAAAAACGGCAATGCCACACACACATGCAAAATAATATAACAGTATTATAGAAGATGTGGAGGTGAGCATTCCAGTGCCACTTTCGTACTCTCTCATCCCTTGGTGGAGCAGGCTTTCTGTGCAGCACAAGGTGTTTCTTGGGAAATCCACTACTTCCCATGTGATGAGGTCCTGCCCTGCCATAGGAAGGAGCAAGACCCCAGTGTCTGGTTTGCAGCTCACGTTCACTGCCACAGTGCAGAGCTCAAAGCGGCTGCCTGACCTCCTTGCCGTCTCTGGTGATCGCAATGACGAAACAAGGTGCTTCTGAAGCACAGAGAATCTCTCCTACTTGGAGTATCAAGTTGCTGCTCCCATGAGGACAGGCAGGTAGCGGAGCCTTGGTAAGGTCCTGGAGGGCTCCTACAGAGCTCTTCTCCTTTGGTAACCAGGAGGACCATGATATTTCCCTGTCTTGGGCTTGGGGATGCTCTTGGGAGACAAACTTGTGCTCAAGTCACAGCATGAGCTCCGCATCATCTCTGCAGGACCAATCTTGGGGAACAGCCTGTTTCCAAATTGCAAATTTCCTCTCTTCATTTCCCTTCTGTCCGAACAAACCATCTCTGCTTCTCGCCACTGTAACAGGTTGATTTATGGCTTTGGGAGTTGCATGGAAAGGGAGAAAATGACCTTATTTCACCTGTGACAGGGTACAGCTGGAACAAACTAGTTTTTCTAGCCAAACTGTTTTGCACAAAGGAAACAAACACTTCTGGCACCTGCACAGCAGCCAGCCTCTCTCCTTCTGTGGGCAGCAGGCTGCAGGCACAGATGTCTTGTAATACCGCAGGAGAAATAAATACCGCAGGGGATCCCAGGACAGGAAAAGTCCAAAGACCTTGTGGRCAGTGTTCCACAGGCACCACGGCAGGAGTGGAGTGGAAGGTGGGGCACCTCCAAGTGGGGCTTGCAGGAAAGCGCAGGATTTGACAGGCTGAGGTCATGGGCATGAAGTCATTGGGCTGTTGGTTCAGGACCACATGACATATCTCACCCCTACAACATTAAAAAAACACTAGGTTAAGACTAGGAAAGAACAAGATGGTAAGAAATGCTTTTGTTGCTTTGACCAGATTAACCTGTTTCTGATGAAAATGAAAACCAGAGCTGAAACATGTTGGATGATATTTGGAGTTCCACCACCTTTTTCATTATTTATTACCTGTTCAAGAATTACTGCAATGCAAACCTCTGATCTTGGCATTTAAAACATCCTGGGCTTAGCTTACGGAGTGGGGCGAGATCGGTATGCAAGAGATAAAAAACTGATTCAAGAAACTGCAGGATCAAAGTAACTTGGAATGAAAAACTTAAGAAACTAATGCACTGAAAGAGATCTGCAAAGCAAGTGAAGGACACAAAACCAGGAAAAAGTCTGCTATAGTGTAAACAGTGTAGCTATGAAACCTTATTTTCAGAGTCTCCTGAGTTTAGCTCTTTCGTAAAATTGCTTGAAGTCAAGGCAAAAGTTTCTAGAGTTCTGAGCTTGATCCTGTCTATTTTGAAGTCATTTTAATGGTAGCAGGAACTAGCCCCAGACACAAGACAACTGAACACTTCCGGCACCCGCTTCTGCATTAACTTGTGCCAGAGTTGAATTTGCAGAAGGGAGACATCCTGGCCCATAATTCCACGGCTGTGGGAATATTTTCTCAGTTTGCCTAGTTAACATGTGACTCAGGTAGGTGCACACACAGATTTCACACACATACTTCTTTCATGTACACACAAGTAGGTTCCTGCTTTGAAAAACTGAATGCATAAAGCATTTGCTGGCAAACAGTTATGCCTTCATTTTATTTTCAAAAGCCATGATGTGTGGAAAAACCTGGATAGCTTCAAACTACGAAAAGAAAAAAAAAAGCTTTTGTAATTTGGAAAATAAACCATAATGTAACCCCTAGGTTATGAAGATCTTCAGGCATTCTTGACATCTTCATAACCCCACCAGCACCAATGAGCAATGATTGCTGAATGCTGACTTTAAAGCCAACAGGCTTCCTGAGCACTGAGGAAGGGAAGATTGCTCCCGGGGATTAGGTGAGCTGCCTGCCCTCCACCAGCAATGCCTGCTGGAAGGCATGACACTGGTCAAGTGTGAGGTCCCCCTGCCATGCAACAGGGACATCTGCATCAGGGTTGGAGCTTGCCCTGCTGCATCCCATCAGGCATAGACATAGGAGGGGCTGCCATGGGGGAATGAGTAGTTCAGGCATGTTCCTCAGAAAGGAACTTAAACTTGGCTGCTGCAGTGTTTGAGATCACTGAAGGAGCTGAACTCCCTTCCAGCTTTCTCATTATTGTCGGGTTTCCAGCACCGGCCTTCCGACACTGGACTTCCTTCCTATCTAGATCCATCTGCTGAGCTGGTCGGTGTCAGGGGAACAAGATGGGAACGTCATTATCCAGACCTGATTTTGTCCAACCTCCGTCATCTGAAACATGTTCAAGGATCACAACCCTGTTGTTTCCAATTTAAAGGAGTTTCAGCTGGGCTTGGAGCTGTTGTTGTAACATTGATAATGCAAAAAGGAAGAAAAATAAGATACTAGAAGAGTTTGAACATGTCCCAGAAGTCCTTCAAAAATTACATCTCTGCTGTAGAAAAGTATAAACAGTCATAAAGAAGCCACAGCTATACAAAGGCTCTCTTGTGTCCTTACCTTCTCTGCCTGTGAGGGGAGTGGGAGCTATGTTCTCTGCAACTCTGTCTGAGTGGTGAGCTTGTATATGTAGCCTTGCAATGATTTTGCTATCAGGAGAACAATTTATTTACATAAGATGTGAACACTGACCTCTTTGCCTGAAAACAGGTGGAAAAAACCCCCCAATAACAGGCAGTGTCCTCATTCTGTCTCTAGTAAAGCTGAGCCTCAAGAACATCCTCAGTGCCATACCCACAACCCTTTCTGCTCGGTTTTTCTTGTATTTTTGTTCTTGCATGCACGCACAAACCCCAAATCCCTTGATCTTGCTTGGACACCCAAGCAGTTCCTCAGACATCACTGGTGCACTTTATGACCTGGACATGCTTTGGTGCTCCTTTTCCTGGGAAGCAGTTTCTGTGTTTTTCAATGCACTGACTTCTTCCAGTTCACTGAACTGCTTCTTCCATTTAGGCCCTTGACTTTAGCTGAGCCCACAGGCCCCTGCAAGTCAACAGCAGCTATTAGCATTATCTTGCCTAACAATTTGTTTATACAGCAGGACTGAAAGGGACACTCATCTAGTTCAAGCATTTATGCACTGCTAAAATACAAACATCAAAAGATTATTATTTGACTTGTTGGAAAGACTCCATTTTTCACAGCAAACCCTTTCAGAAGGACAACTGGTGGAGAGTGAGTTTTGCTAAGCTTTGTCTGTGCTGAAAGCCTTTCCAGTGACGAGAGACGGGAGCTTGGAAGTACCAAGTGCTTTGCACATCCCACCACACATTCCAGCTTCCTTGCAAAGAGTCGCACTGAACACTGGAATTGCACTGTGGATATTTACAGATGATATCAGAAACACCACTGTCAGGAGAAATTTGCAACTAAAATCAGGAGTTTGCATTCTGCTATGCCCTGGAAACCATTAGGGACCAGCAGCTGATTTTAGAGTAAGTTTTTTCTGTGGCAAACCCGAGTATCCAGTAGCTGCACAGTCCATTAAACACCTGTTTTTATCTTCTGTTTCTACTCTTGCTGCATAAACCTGATTTTCAGAAACTACCCCTGCAGGTTTGATTGGCGGACCTAAGGCAGGGCTGAGGACAGTAATGTTGGCAGAGGTACCAGCAGAGAAGTCTCAAGACACCTTCTCTTTGTCACCCTCAGTTCAGCAGCCAGAAGTTGCTCTTGAGTACACAAAGACTCGGGGTACACAAACACAATTACGAGCCTGCTTGCCTAGGACAGGGAAGCACACACATCAGGTATCAATGCAGCGTCTCCAGGAGGAAAGACAATCTGGGACACTGCTTGCCTCGGGCCTATGCCTTAGCATCTCTTACACTATCTTTACTTTTATTTTCCAGACTAAAACATCACCTCTGTTTTCTTTACAGATCCAGGGTGGGCAGAAATGGGGAGGAGGAAGCAGTTAAGGCTGCTATAAAGTCTTTTTTGTACCAGGGACCCATATATCAGATGCTGGCCCTGGGAAATTTTATTATTTACCTCTGTTGGAATGGGAAAGGAAAACAGCTGGAACAAGCACAGCTCTCAGATACACGCAGTGCAATTGTCTATACAAGCCAGTTCCATGGGAATCCCACTGGAGCACGAGATATATTCAGCAAACACAGCCCAAATGCATAGTGTGCCAAAGAAGTGTGAGGCATTTACTTTCCTTTCTCTATTACCTTTCCACAAGAGGACAGAAACCATCTGAATATCTCTTCCTTGTAAATTTTCTGAAACTACTTAAAAAAGATACATTTCCATTAGCAGCAGCAGCACTGATCCTTTACTAATTCATAAAAGAAGAAACATGAAACAATTGGTAAGAGCGGATCCCTTGGGAAACAGAGGTCTGATTTTATAATTTGGCCTGGTCACTTGGGCTTGAAACCACACAGGAATGTGAGTGCTACGACAACTGGCACTGTAACACCTGATTTTTGCAAGCCTGTCCTTTCCTTCCCATCCTTCTCTCTCCTACCTGAAACTGCTGGAACCGAACGAGCATATTCATTAACTACACTTTGCACCTGGGAATGGGATCTACAAAAACTCACCAACCCAAACATCCAGGGTATTGTACATGAGCTACCTAAATCAGCAAGGGAGGAATCAGCTGGAGAAAAGGGTGTGCTGCAGCCTCCTCCTGACTAGGGATTATGTGCCTTGTTCAGGTTTAGCGGGACATGCTTCTTTTCACTCTGGATTCACAGCCCTGAAAACTTAATTATAGYTTTTCACCTTGCATTGATTAACATGAGAAATGAAGAGACCTCTCTTCCGTCTGCTTTTTCTCCACCCACCCATTATCCTTGAATAACCCACCACCTGTGGATTCCAACTCCCTGTAGATGCAGGGTTGCATTCCTGCCAGGGAGGAGGGACCCATGCAGAGCCTGGGTGAGGCTGCAGACGAAGCAGGGTTGAGGCCTCCTTCTGCTGCCTTTTGGAGGGAACAGAAAGTGTTTTGTGTAGCTTAGTGCAAGCAGCATGGTCTGAGAGACCCTACTAAACCAAGGCAAGCTTGTCTGAGGATGATCCCATATGTAGGTCCCACCCCACACTGAGAAGGTGAGTCCCAGGTTGCCCAGCCCACATCTGGGGCACGTGTGTACCTGGAAGCAAACCCCCACTGTCAGAAATGAATGGCATCACTTTGGAATGCAGCAAGATGCGGCACTCAGGGACTCACGTGACTCACACAAGCAAAATGATTGGGATTGATAACTTCACTGGCTATCCCAACCTTTGCACAATGTTGTTCATACACACACCAAATGGTCCAGAACCGCTGGAGTTTTCATTCCAGCTTAGGAAGGAGCCAGAGCTGCTCTGCAAGGAGCAGAAACGAAGGCAGTCCTGGAGGTGCTTCATGTCGGTAGATGCCGTGGAGCAGCACCTCTAGGCCTCGTAGGGACATCTCCAAAAAGGCAGTGTGAAAGCATTGCCCTCTTTGATGCCTGAGCTGGAGTTCCAAGCCACTCGTCAGGCACCTATTGCTTCCTAGGAGGGAAGGGAGCACGGGAAAAACCGCAAAATGGGAAATGTGGCCTCCACAAGCCTTTAAGGTTTGTAATCAAAGGGCACAGAAAACAATTGCAAAGTGTGCAAAAGTACCAGTCACAAGCACTCAATACCTCCATCCTACAAAGCCGTGAAATAACTCGTATTCTACTTGCATAAAGCTGAAATTTAACTACCTTGGGGCCGCTCGTTAGCTKTACTTCACTTTATAGAAAAAATCCATGGGAAAGAAACAGAGTTGGGTTTTCCTTATCTCTTCCCTGCCGCTGGTTTCCTTCAGCTCCGCTGTACCCCACTGCAGACGGCAGCTGCCGGGGCTGACACCGCCGCTCCGCGGGGCCCCTCCAGCGCCGGATGCCACCACAGCCCGGGCTCGAAGGGAGCCGCGGCGCAGCGAGAGGAGTCCCGCGCCGTGTCCCCGCGGGAGGGGCGGGACAGCCCCGTCCCCCCCCACCGCGGGCGGTGCCGCCAGGTGCGCCCGCCCCGGCGCGGCCCCGAGGGGAGCGGCCGCGGCTCCTCGCCCCACCCCGCCGCGCCGGGAGCAGCCGCCCCCCGGCTGAAGTCCGGTGCCGCCGCGCTGTGCCGCGCCGGGGGTGCCGTCACTCGGCGCTTCCAGCATGCTCCTAAGATGGCGGTAGCGGCGGCGGGCGGCGGCGGGGGCGGCCGGGCGCAGCGCAGCGGCTGGCTGGAAGTTTTGGTGCGGGAGCGCTGGCACAAAGTGCTGGCCAACTTGGGAGGCGAGGCGCTGGTGCTGAGCGGCGAGGAGCGCCCCGACGGCGCGGCCCACAACGGGCTGGGCGGCGATGGGACGGCGTGCCGCGGGGCCGAGGGCGGCGGGGGGCCGGCGGCGGTGCGCACCGCCTTCACCGACCCCCCCGAGCAGGTGCCCGAGGCCATCTCCAACAAGAAGCGGTGCGTGAAGGTGCTGAAGCAGGAGATGGGCGGACTGGGCATCAGCATCAAGGGGGGCAAGGAGAACAAGATGCCCATCCTCATCAGTAAGATCTTCAAGGGGCTGGCGGCCGACCAGACCCAGGCCCTCTATGTGGGCGATGCCATCCTTGCCGTCAACGGCACCGACCTGCGGGATGCCACTCACGACGAGGCGGTGCAGGCGCTCAAACGGGCCGGCAAGGAGGTGCTGCTGGAAGGTAGGGAACTGGGGGCTGTCCGGCTCAGCGCGCCCTGGAGCGGGAGGCTGTGGGACGGGGCGGCTCGGCTGCCCGGGATGCGGCGGAGCCGAGCCGGGGTCGAGGGGGTGATCCCGCGCATCCCGCGCTGCTCCTCCGGGCGTCCTTCCAGCGGGGAGAGTTCACACCCCTATCCCGCGCCGAGACCCCCGACGGCGTGTGTTACGGACACAGCCCCTCGGGAAGGGACAAGCGGGAAGCCGGGGAGCTGGGCTTGTACTTCCCGCACTCGTATCCGCCGGCGCAACCCCCACAGTCCCGTCCGTGCGCGATCGGTGGAGCCTCCGCATCCCGTCGGGTCGCGGCAGCGGGTCTGTTCCCGGGATGAGGCTCCCGTTGGGAGCCTGACCGACCCTCCTCCAGGGAGAGGGATCTTCAGGATCTGCCGTCTGGATGTTTTCACATCTTTTAGCGCAAGAAAGGTGGGGGAGTTGGGTACTGTGAGAGKAGGGGTTAAAAAAGTAAAGGACCCCCCCACCTCCCCTGGCATTAAAGCAATGGCTTGGGTGACTTTGCCCTAGTCATCTCGAAACGCCCGACACCACCCTCTCTCCAGTTCCTCCTTCCACCACTTCACTCCCGAGAAGGGATGGGGGCTGGGGGCAAAGCGGCTTGAACGAAGCTGGCGGTGCCTCACGGACACATTATCCATCCCTGCAAAGCAGTGCCTTTTCCTTTCTCAAGGGTGACTGAAACAGTTTTGTGAAAAGTAGCCTTAGGGACGAGCCCAGAGAAGGAGCAGACGCTGGTGTCCGTGCAGGAGACGTGGCGGGAGGTGTGCCCCGAGAACGGGACGGGCGTTGTGAGGGGGAGCAAGTAGAAGCAGAGCCGGGTTCCCCCAGACCGCGAGTTCATGAGGAGAGAGGCGTGCACAGGCGTTTAATCTCTGTCTTCTCACAAGGACTAATTTACTTGCTCCACCTGAGAGAATGAACAGCTTCAGAAATGCCCTTGGCGTGTGTTTGATAAAGTGATTACATATTTGCCCAGAAGTTCATTTAACCGGAGGTCAATGGCATTTGAAGCATGCTGCAGCGCTGCCTTCCCCTGTGCCATCACTTCCCTCCGAGCCGCGGGCACTCCCACCTCGCTGTGCCTGTAGCCCAKTCGGTACCGCGCATTTTTTCACGTGTGTCTTTTTGGTGGTTATTTTGAGGAGCAAAGGATGCTGCCGGCTGGGAGGTGCGGCTGAGGATCAGCCCCGAGCAACCAACTATGGCATAAAGTTACAGAAAAAGTTTGAAAGGGGGAGAAGGTGAGAAAATGTATTCTGCAGTTGTGTATGTTGAGAAACTCTTGTTGTCCACGTGACAGTGAAAACCGCGGAGGAGTTAGTGCCCCACGAGGCTTTAAGAAGCTGAGGGCAGTTGTGTCTCCTCCCCCTGTGTGCCCCGCAATACCCKCAGGACCAAAGTGGTTCTTGTCCTCCCTCACTGCAGCTGAATTGATTACAATGCTACTTGTGAAGTATTAATATGAACTTCTCTGGGGGGGTCTAAGTTGAGGCTGTTGCATCCAAATTTTGTGACTGGTTTGTATATGCAGTGTAAGGGTTTCCTGGGTGCAGGCCAGGTAATGGCTGTGCTTTGCAGTGACCTAATGAGTAATGTATATAGTGCTTGCAATAGTCTCCCTCCCTCTGTGTAGTGCCTGCAGCAACAGCACCTGAGCACAGTGCTGCTGCACGAGTTTTTAAAACCCTTCAGTCTTCCTCCTGGCTGGGAGTGAAGGTGAAGATGAAGCCGTTTCAGTGTGGACTCTGAGCACCCTCCTTCACTCCTTTTGACATCGCAGCTATCTTGCATTTCTTCGCTCCATGCTGACATAGTTATTTCTGCGATTGAATTCATAATTTGTCAAATGAGACTGTATTTCGGTAGTCATCCCTATGTAGAGTTAAAATATTCTGACACTGAACTCAGTATGTTGTCCTGCCTTTCTCTTGCTATTTCAACAGAGTAGAGAGTTGGCTGCAGCATTGCCCAGGGAGGGCTGCTCCCTTCAGCAGGGACCCACTCTACGTGAATGGCTTGTGTAAACAGGCAGTTTAAAACAATTCTCTGCGATTCTATTGCCCACTTTGAAGCTCATTCTTCAGCAGCAGAGTCTAAAATGGTATTTTTATTACTAAAGGAAGGAAAATCCAAAAGTTCTTTTTACTCTTTGAAGTATAGAAGGGCAACACTTGATTCTCCTTTCCTTCCAGACAATAGGAATTTGCCATTTCCTGATTTCTTAGAGAGTTATATATGGCAAAAAGCAGTCTGCACTGGGGCAGGGCAAGACCCTTGCGCAGCTCCTCTCTAGGCTCTTTCTCCAATTCACAGAGGAAAGCCAGCATGTGTTTTCAGGGTCAAAATGTAAGATTTACATTTTGGGGGAGATTCTGAGATTAGTTTGTGAATTCCAGCCCAGAAAAGCCGAATTTGCAAAGGCATGACAAGGTGTGAAGCACAAGAGGCACATTTCACAGTGCAGCAGGGCTCTGAATATTGCCCAACGTGTTGTGCATTCCTCGTAAGGGTCTTACAGTTGGGTATTTCCTAGAGATTATGGCAGGGGGGATGTGGTTCAATACACCCCACATCAGAGTGCTGGAGCCCGCCTGTTATATAGTGTCCTGCCTAAAATTGCTTGCTCAGTGAAATGAGGCATTTACCAGCTCAGCACTAAACTGTAGTCTCTCCTGCATTCCTGCGCGGGGAGGAAGGGAGCGGAAAATCCCTCCCCAGGCCTCTGTACCCTGTGTGGAAGGCAGGGCTGGCACCGGGGTGGGTGGCAGGAGGAGGAAGGTCTGTGATGAGAAGGGATCAGGCAATACTTCATTTTAACACTTGCCCCTTTTGCTGCATTGATCACTGTCTCTGAGCTGGTGGAGAGATTTGCTGAAGGGTCGGGGTGGCGTAGCTGCAGTAGCTGTGCTGGTGTGGGGGGGGGCACTGCTGTAAAGCCCAGTAGGAGAGGTCCTGCTCTATAGCCATGCTAGGTTGTTCTGTCTTCTCATTTTCCATCCCTGAAGGACATCAGTCTTCACTTGTATGGTCCCTCTAGTAAGCTAAAGTTCCTTGTTATAGGTCTGGTCTGTGGACTTGGCCAGGGTGCCTTAAATACAGTAGGATTTGATAAAGGGAAGTTAAATAGGGCAACAGGTGATATTGCCATAAGAGAAACTGTAAGGCAGAAGGTTCAAAAGGAGAGGGAGGTGATGGTGAGGAAGGACTTGAGCCCTTAGAAATCTTTCTGTCTCCTCATCTGCAGGGACGGACCGCTTCTGCCTGCAGGGTTTAATTTCCTGTGAGCTTTCCATCACAGCTTGGGTGTGGGTGCGGGRGAGCAAAGCAGGCAGAGAGAGCAGGGGCAGAGGTAGCCCTGATGGCTTGTCAGCCCTGGGTGGCTTCCAAGGTATTCAGTACAGCAGGATGGAGCTTCTCACCAGCATTCAGGAGCAGAATTTCCCTATGTGAGAGACAAGGCAGCCTCCTTGTACAGTACATGTTTGCAGGTGTGGAAGGAAGCTAAAATTATCCTAACAGCTATTGTTTGTACATATAATTTCCCTGTGGTTCTGTTAAATATGGGCTTCTTAAATAAGGGCTTTGGAAAATCAAGCAGCCTCTCTCATGCTGTGTGAAGCACATTACATTCAAGTGACTCTCAAGACACAAAAGGTGTTTGTTTTTATCAAAGCATCCGAGATGAGAGCAGTCCCTTGGCATGCTCTGTAACCAAGCTGATTGTGCTGTACTTGTATGCTCTATGTGTTTGGTGAAAAAAATGAAGAGTTAAAGTAGCCTGTGCTAATGTCAAACAGGACCCCTCTGCGTGATGCTCTGTCGGGATGCAAAGAAAAAACCTGCATTAGTGATTTTTGCTATCTGTCTGCAGGATATTTTTTCCTAGCTTGTTTAATGGTGGTGGTGGAAGGTATGCAGT
This sequence comes from Amblyornis subalaris, assembly GCA_018881555.1. Classification (NCBI taxonomy): domain Eukaryota; kingdom Metazoa; phylum Chordata; class Aves; order Passeriformes; family Ptilonorhynchidae; genus Amblyornis; species Amblyornis subalaris. Next base: position 6,942,408 of record JACAXG010000017.1, read on the forward strand.
GGGAAAAGAGCATCTTCGTAGTGTTGCTAGGGTTTTATTGGTTTTGAATGATTCCCAGTTAACATAATTGCAAGGTCTGTGCAGAAGTGGCTTTGGCAGCCTCTCTAGGTTTGCATCAATTTCCCACAGAGAGGCAGCCCCCTGCATAGTGAATTTTAGCGTATAGGCAGTAGACTGTAGTCATCTTCTGTGGCCCTCCTGGGAGAAATACACAGCTTTAATGCAATGAAGAATAAGCACAATGCCATTTGTACTGTAGTAACGTGTATTATTTTCCAAACAATATTCTTTAAGGATTGTAAGGATTCTTCCCTTGCTACCCTTTTTAATTTTTCTTTGAGTGAAGCAAAACAATTCTGCCTGTGTGACTTACATGTTGAAATAGTGTAAAATAGGTATGGGCTGCTTGTTGGCTGTAGTTTTCGATCTTATCTATGTTTTCGTGTTTCTTTCAGTAAAGTAGTGACAACAGGAGATTTCTGAGGGATAACGAAATACAGTATTTATCCAAAAAGTGTGTCTCTTGCAAGTATAGAGGAAAAATGAGGCACAGGGCACTTAATAAGTGCATATGTGACAATAACTACTTACTACCGACAGGTCAGGGCTGTAAATCTCAGTGATTGCAAATTGTGTGCATAGTTATTCTTTACACTTCCAGTATATGTATGGAGAAAACACTTTATCTATTTTTTTCTTTTTGGCAGGGAGTGGTGGGGGTTTTTTTGTGCCAGCAAATACGCAGTTAGGGAAATGCTTTGTATTTAGAGGCTATACCACATGTCATGACCCATGTAGCTGCCCTTGGCAGTCTGAAAGTGAAATTGAAAGGAGCAGGTAATCTTATTCTCAAGAGTTCCAGGTCTAAGCAATTCCTGAGAATCTCAGTTTTGATTGTTTCAGCTGCCTGCATCTGATGGGGAAGATTGAGTGGCAACACTTGATGTGTCTTTCATTGATTAGATTAGATTACAGGCTAATTTAGCAGTCCAGACAGTCTGTATCATCTTTCACAGATAAAAATCAGTACATCCTCTTTGCAGTAATTCTTGTTTAAGTCCTCTTTCTCAGTTACTCTAAAGAAAATAAGGCAGTTGTGGGAAACATATTCCTGGATTTATTTGGACCGAGTGCAGGGTGCCCTGCCAACACAACCACCTCGGAAATCATGTACTAAGCCCTATAGATGCAACTTACTACCCTCTTGTTAAGGATGCTTAGAAGATTAAATGTGTCTAGAGACCTGGGATTCAATTGCACATACAGATTATACATGTTAAGTATCATTAGAGAAGAAAAAGCAAGTTTTAAAATCCCAGCAGTAATTCCTTTGTGAAAATTAAATTGAAATCTTGGTATAACTCTTTGAAGAATCTTTAAACCGTTAGAGTAAAATCGAAAGCTGAAGGCTTGTGCTATGGTTAATAAAACAGTGTTTGTGTCTTAATTTTACTAGGGCAGGTGCCTTTTCACTGGAGGCCAGTTCCACCCTCTCAGGCAGGCATTTTCAAATACACAGGTGATGCGAAGGGCATTGACCTCTCCCCACCCCTGCTGCCCCCTGGGTTCGGATCAGAAACACTGCATATCTGTCCTGAGGGAGCTGATGAAATGTCCATAATTCAAACYGGTTTGGGTTTGGGACAGCCCAACACAGGTTTGATCCCAATAGGTAAGATGAGAAAGATTTTTTTCTTTTTTTTTTTTATTCTCTTAATCTCCCTATTTTTATAATAYGTGGTGTGGAACTTGCCCTATTAGTAATGTATCTGTAAATTTGACTTTAAGTATATTTCTGTTCATCTGTTGTACTGTTAAGTATATTCTGTTCATCATATTTCAGCATCTATTTCTGTTCATTCATAGTTCATAAGTATCGGAGAGTTTGCCATATCTATTTGTAACCTGTACCAGTAGTCATTCTCCTTCCAGGCTTTAAGAACACATTATGTCCATTCTATTTTTTTAAATTTAGATTTCTGATCATAGGATTATTTGGTACTTTATTCTACAAGATTATGTTRCCATGGCTACTTGTTAGAATTGGTACAGCTACTTAAGTAGAAGGGAAATTGGAGGAAACAGGAGTTCAAGAGAGCAATAGCATAAGTGAACAAAATGTTGTGGGAACAAAGCTGTCTCAGTATTGCATGGAAGACTCTGGCTTTCCAAGTCTGAAACAATTCTTCAGGCATCTCAGAAAAATAGTTGGTGAAGAAGGGGTGGTAGCAGTATTTCTAGAACATGCAAAAAGTCTTTTAGCTACTTATATAGAGTTTGTGAGTAGCCCATAGAACATAGCTTTGCTGGCCTTGACGTGGTGGGTGGAGGGAAGCGAGGTTCTTTTTTACCCCCTCCCAGCCCCACACTGGTGTCACTACAGCAGTTGAAGTGGACTTCACTTGGCTCAACTATGTCACCTCTCCAAACCTTAAACTGTCAAGCAGAGAAAAATACTTCTGTCAGCATAAGGTGTGTCTGTGCTAAGGGTCTTTGCCAGGACATCTGTTCTTAGAGCAGTCAGGGACAGCACTGTGCTGTTATGGCAGATTGGGAAAGAGCTAGGACTCTGAATAGGAGGAATAAATTGTCTTGTTTTGGCAGAGGCACACAGTTTGTTGTAGAGATGGGAAGAAACATCAGGGGAGTGGCAGCATTCGGTACATGCCTTGAGGAGTGTCACTGCAAGCAAGGAGGCACTTTGAAGATGTTCAAGGTGAGACGTGGCTGATTTGGGCTAGAGAAGTCTGTGAGAAGCTACAAAGTATGTGGAAAGTGTGGAGTGCTACTTGTCATTCATGCTGCGTGTTGGAAGGTGTGTTGTGAGCCTCTTTCATGCTCTTGAATAAATATGTGTCAGCTGCTATTTTGCAGGACCAGGAAAGCTGCTCTATGAGACYGTATCTCTTTGCTTTAAAAGATGGCTAATGGCCCAGCCTTCTTTGCCTTGCACTTCTGGGAGAGAGGATTCATTGAAATTATGACATCCAGCATCTTGCAACATCTCAGAGTCCAGCAACGCTGAGTAATGAACGAGGACACAAAAGTCTTTACCTAACTTTGCTTGCAGGAGAGGTTGGGAAAAGACAGAATTGGTTTATTCATCGCCCACTTAGTGATCAAAACATACTTTTCCCCAGAACATAAGTTAACAAACTTGCTTAAAAAAGTTTTAATCAGCTGTGCCTAGTTCTTCAGATTGCTTCAACACTAGATGTTGCCTTGCTGTTAAGTTTGTTCCTTCACATTAATTCAATTAMGGGACATAATTCCCATGTAACTCTTTGGCAGATAAGGGCTTCTGCTACTGTACACTTCTGTTACAGTCTGGCTTTAATTTTGTCTGTCTAGAACTTGAACTACTGAACTGGTTATGGCTTCGTTGCACATATGCTAAGGGCACAACAAAGTAGGTCACTGCCAAAGCTGCACATCTGTATTGTACTGTTGGGTAAAATGGAGTTTTTAATTGTAAGGAAATGAGCCAGAAAAGTAGATGTGGAGAAACTGTCTCTGATTAGAAATGATTAACATACWGCACACTCCTAAAAGTGATACACAGGTTTTTCTGAACTGTTGGAAGCTGTGCTTGTTGGCACAGCTCTTGAAGTCATCAAAACTAAAGCTGTGGCTGTTTATTCCTCACTGCTCTGGGATATTTCCTTCTCAAGATGACATGTTTTTGAGCAGTGAGGCAACTTCAGGGCAGCACACAGGTGAGTAACGTGTTTGTGTGTGCATCTGTGTGAACAGCTTCTGTTCACTTTAATGGCAGACTAAAAAATGGTAAATTCCTGGTATGGTGTAAGTACCTGAGAAACAGAATTTTTTTTCCAAATATCAGAAAGTTAGAACTATAACATAAAAATAAAATGTAAAAACTTTTCTTTTTAAAAGCCAGTATCAGAATATAAATTCTTTTCTGGCGAAGGAGGCACGACTTACCTGATTTGCTCCAACAGATAACATGACCTCTTGGGAATATTTATGAGCCTCATGTGCCCTTTCAGGAATATAGGAGCATTAGTTACGCTTTATGTTCCATTTGCCATAGACATATACAGCTGGTGCAGTACCTATTTTGGCCTTTAACATAATCAAGAAGTTATGAGAGAGCATRGAAAGCTATACCATGAAATAACGTATCTCCACTTTAGTCTGAATTATTTCAGTAATAGCTATTTCCAGGATGATTTACTATACTGACGTGTGTTTTAACTGTCTTTGGCTCTGCTTCTGCAAGGGGAGCAAAAGGCAGATGTGTGAAGATGAAGACGCTGGAGAGGTTTAGAGCTATCCAGCATGTATCATATGAGGCTGCTGTAAGCTAATAGTTTTAGCTCAGACAGTGAAAGCTTAATCTGTTTATCTTGGACTTTGSGATTTAGTCCCTGTGAAACAGCCTGGAAAGACAGAGCTGGTAGAGGGGCTGGCAGGATTGTAGTGGCAGATGTGATTTCCCTTGTAGCAGGCAGCTTCCTGTTGGTCTTACTCTTCTGAGGTAGAAGCCAGAAGGATCCTTCTGCTGAAGTGAAGCCAAAGGAGGTATTTAATTATTGGATGTTCAGAAGTATTTTCCAGGAATGAGGTGAGAAGGATTTGCCTTCAGTGCTTGCTGCTTGAATTCTTTGTGAGGTTTTTTGTTTGATTTATTTTGTCTGTTTGGTTTTTTGGGATTCTTACTTGGGTTTTTTGTTTGTTCGTGTGGGGTTTTGTTTGTTTGGTTGTTTTTTTTTGTGGAGGATGCTGTGAACAGAAAAAAGGCTTCCAAATTACAACTGCTTTCCAAAGAACACATTATTGTTGGTAACTACCTGTCTCTTTTAACCTACTTGTCCTGTCTCATGCAGTGGCAGACTTTCCTGGTACCCAACCTCCTCCATCAGKGATGTGTGGCTGGGATGGAGAAGTGTCTCCAGAGACTCAGCAGGATTCCTACTACATAAATACATACTTGGGCACAGAGACACAGACCATAAGATGTATTTATGTACATACTTCTGTAATGAACAGTCCCAACAACAGGCATTCCTTGTTCGGTGCTTGACCTTCATACATGCCTAGGGCCAGCATGGTTGTACCAAGTTTAGGTTGCTGGGGCTTTGCCAGGTCTGGAGAGGCTGAGCCGGTGCCTGTTATCCACTGGATCTCTCTGCCTTTAGCCTGTCATAGTGGGCTGTTCCAGCTCAACACTGTCTGGAGAAGTTGCAGAGTCTCCCTCACTGGAGCTATTCAGGAACYGTCTGGATGCAACCCTGTGCAATGTGCTCTAGGAAGATCCTGCTTAAGGAGGGAGGTTGGACCAGATGACCCCACCAGTGGTCCCTTCCAGCCTTAAGTGGTCTGTGATTCTGTGATTCTGACTCTGTATCGCACCCCGGGAAAACTTTTTCAGAGTTGTGGACGCGACTAGTTGTGAGCTCTGTCATATTAAAGTCAGGAAGATGTGSTTATTGCAAGAGAAGGGAAGCAAGGTTCAAGCTGGAATGACTTTTTTGATGACAACAGGCTCTTCATCAAGAGCTCCAGCTGTCATTAATGTGTTCTGCCCAAATTAAACTCATCTAGGTTTTAGAAGCTCAGGTAAATGGCCAGGCAAACAGTTAACATAACCCAAATTTTTGAAGTCCTGAGCACAATGGTGAGGAATGACACAAGCAATACTTAAACCTGATGAAAGACCTAAAGGTGCTGCAGGTGCCTCAGCTAATAAGCTTGAAGCCACTGTTGCTCTCGCGGTGTTTGTTACCCTTTTCTTTGCAGTAGTGGTTGGGTTGTGGGCTGATGTTCTTGAGATGTTTGTAAGACACAGCTCTCATCTAGCTCTGAGRAGGAAATCTCTATTCCTGCCTTAAAAGAGGTAAAAAAACCTCACAGTAACTTCAGTCTATGTTTGTGACATGCTGGACAAGTGTCAAGCCAAAAAAGGCCATAAAAGCAAACAATGTTTCAATACAGGAAGAATGCAAGTGAAAGCAACTAGTTTTAAGAAGTTCCCTGTCGTTCAGCGAACTGTCTGTATAAATGTCTGTATAAATAAGCCAGACCTAGGTGATGTATGAGGGCAGGTCRTAAAGAAAGCATTGCAGTAACAAAGCAGTGAAATTTCCACTTAACACATTAAAATCAACCCTGAAAGTCTCCATTAAGGAAAGCCATAAATTGAAGTTCTAAGAGATGGCATTTTTAGATGACTAAAAATGATCCTCTGTCAGTTTTACGTTTCCTTTTCACTCTGTTTTATATATTTTAATAAACATGTGGGATAGACTATCAAAAGAGCAGCACTTTGTCTATGAAGCTTTGAGGAAATAAATRGTGAGTCTGGGCATATTATAAATTACACCCAATAAAAATAAACTGAAATTGATTCTGGGCTTTGCCTGTGTAAGGACTGCATTGCTAGGACTGCATTCTGTGTTGATCTTTTTTTATATATATATATTGACCTTTTCTGCTAGGCATACCTTGAAATGTTAGTATTTAATGCTTAAGTTTTCATTCAGGTAATGCCAGAGCTTTTTGTCAATGTGCATAAATATTATTAAGACCTTAGAGAGGTTTCAAGGTTCACTCTCGTAACAAAAGCCTGAGGAACAAATACCTTTTGGTTTTTGAGGGAGGAAAGGAAGGGCTRACTTGAAAACACTCAAGTTTCTGTGGGAATTTTTATGACGTTTTAATTTGAAATGGCATTTTATATCTAAAAGTAAAGCAATTTTCTTTCAAACTTGCATTTAAAACCTTTTGTAAGTAGAATTTTCTATGTGTAATAGTAGAGAATTACCCAGTGTACCATCTCCTTGCAGAAAATCTTTTCAATCACATCACGTTTGTCACAGAAATTTTCCTAGCCAAGAAGTTTTGACCATCTCAAGGTAATACTTTTTTCCTATTTTGTTAAAATACATAGTTATTTTCAATAAGTGCAGGTATTTACTCAGTTCTTTGGAAAATTTAGATATGCTGTTCTCCTTAATCACTTTGTTCTGTTACTTTTCTATCAATATGCACACTGTATGAAGTGGATAAGGATGTGTGTTTGGTATGAGCCAAGACAGATACACTTCCAGTAGAGAAGTCACAAGTGATATATTATACGAATTCCTGTAAGACATTTACATTTGATCTTTTCAGTTAGTCATAGTTCTGGGGGAATGCTTCCTTGTTKCTCTGAAACTCACAGTGGAAACCTTGGATGCAGGAGGAAATGAGGAAGAAACTTCTCAAGTCTCTAAAACTTGCATAAAATAGCTCTTCCAGGTGTAATTTTAATATCTTCTCAATGCAGCTGTAAATTAAGTTGTCCTCACTACCTGTTTAGCTTTTGCTGTATTAAAGACTTCATGTAGAACTCTGTATGGGAAGGAATCAAGAAGTGTTCATGAAACTGTAAAGGGTGGAAAATTATTTCTGTGGGGGAATGTGCAATATATTAATTTTCTTTATTTTCTCTTTGCCTTCTTTCTGTTCACTATTGCATTGGCTGATGTTGGTTTAGGAATGCCTTAAAATGTAGCTGTTAAATTCCAGAGCTCACCCAGCCCTAGTACGGGCACAGCCATAAATGTCTATCAGCAATATTACATAGGCACAAGGTGCAAGTGGGCACACACGTACAGCTTGCATGCATGTTGTACATGCATTTGCTTATACCCAAGACAGAATTTGTTTGTTGTCAGTGCTACATAGATGAAGTTAATTGTTCTTTGAAAACAGAAATAAATAGAGTCTTGATTATACCTGCACTGAAGGAGTCTCTGGGTTGATTCATTTGCTGAAATGCTTCACAGGAGGCTGCACCTGCAGTTTTGTTTTTTCTCAGGGTCTGTGTTCTCCACGCAGACTCTTCTGTCCCTGTTTGGTTGTCTGTGGCCAAGCCTCCGGTGGTGAGCCGGTGATGGGCTGGTGGTGACAACCTGCCCTGTGCTAGGGAGTGCCAGGAAGGGGAGTGAACATGGAGCAGGAGGTGGGAGAGTGGAAGCCACCTCCTCTTCAAGCTGGAGTGAATTTTCCCATTAATTTATGGAGATTAGGATATTTTTTAGCAAGCAGTATTGACATAAATCACTGATGGAGAAAAAAAGGTACCAATACAGCTTTATCCTTTCCTTGATACCTACTGTATGAATTCTCCTTTAAAATAGTATGGACAGATCTTTGGTCCTTAYTGGGTGACTCACTTGGCTGGCTTTCTGCGTGGCTGGAAAGATCTGCTCCAAGCTTTTCCATGGAGTTTCTCTGTTAATGTGGTGCTTTACTGTGCCTAGCAAACCCAACTCCATTCTGTCTCCCTCTCGGCTTGTCCCTCCTCCCTTCCCTCTCCCTCAAAGACCAATCAGCAAAAGCTTTGTAAAATAGATGTGGCAGCAGTTCAGTCTCTGAGTTCAGTCATTTTGTGCAATAATAATCGATTAAGCAATAGTTGTTTCTTTCTCTACAGTTCCGTGCTGATCACAAAAGTTGAATAACTCAGCACAGTCACATCTGTGCTAAAGTTGTGGGTACGTGTATCAAACTAGAAAGTATAAAAATGTTTCTTCTACAAACCTCCATGGTTTCTCTTAAATTCCGAGGTGACAGGTACTGTATCAACAGCTTCTCAAAGGATGTTTCAAGTCTTCTTTCTTGTTCAGAGCTAAGGTCTGACCTCTTAAAGAGCAGAAACACACTAAAAATCATGTTTCACTGGAGCAGAAAGCAGTCACTGTTTGTGGAGASAACAAAAATGTAGTTTCAGGTGGAGGCTGGTTTGTGAAGTTACGTTTTTTCCAAAAAGCTGCACCCAGCAGAAATGTGACCCCTTTCCATTTGAATGGGARGTTTGTAAGTGCCCTCAACACCCCSTCTGTACAACGTCCATGCATGGATGATTTTCCAGGAGAAATCTGAGTTTGTTACTACCTTGGTGCCATTGCAGTGTATAATGCATTTTGTGACAGTTATCAGAGATATTCTGGGTTTGCAGAGTACAGCAAGCCTGAGGTYTCTGCATGGCTTGTCCCTAAACCGACAATGCAACGCTCATCTCGCCCCACTGGATTTTCTGGATATAATTTGTCTCCTTTCTGACTTCTGACAACATCATTTAGGGTGCGAGGCAACACCAGAAAAAATTTGATGTTTATCAGCCTGATTATGCAGGAAAACCTGCAGTTGTAGCTGAACGAGTAATTGCATAATCAAAACCTTGGCTTGCTGACTTTATCCCGGCTGGCTGCTTTGTGTATCTGAACGCTGGCAGATCCCTGCTGGGGATGAGCACTGCTTCCGGGCAGGCTGCATCAGCTGCTGATGGCTACCTGGCTAGCAGCCAGACCTGATGGTTTTCACTGTCTCTAAAGAGGTGCAAAGTTGTGACCACAGTTTAAGAGTGATTGAAAAGTGACAGAATTGGTATCATCATGAGAAGATTGAAGCTGCAAGTGTGCTCTATTTTGTGTCTGAGGGCTTGGGAGAATTTGGGTTAGCTCAGAAGCTCTGAGGTCTCCAGGCCTGGAATGCAACACAATTACCTTGTGGGTTTTTTTCTTTTAAATATAGGCATCATTAGAAAACATGGTGAGTTGAAGCTAAGCTGTAATGTTAAACCTGTAATCATAGCTTTGGAGAGTGCTGCAAAGAAATCTCTTACAGTATTACATGAAGAGTACCCAGTTAAAGTATAATAACTGATTCTGAAAAGTCAAGTGAGACACAGCTCTGCAATAATAACAACATGTTTTTTGAATGTTATTTCCTTTATAAATGATAGAGTTTAAAAAAGTAAATCTGATTCAACAGCACTTCAGCTGCGGTGCCCCTGGCATTGACTCCTTTGGGGATCAGTTCTGTTGGAAGGACCCCTGTGGTACAGCCTGAGCCCTCTGGATAGTCCTGCTGAAGGACACTTTTGTATGAGCCACAGTGGCCAAGGAGGCTGGGGAAAAGAGGGCCTGTTAGTCTATTTGCTCTGGGGGCAGGAGTGGTTTATAGAGTCACAGAATTGTTTAGGTTAGAAAAGACACTTAAGATCATCAAGTCSGACTGTTAACCCAGCGATGCCAAGTTCACCACTAAACCATGTCCCTACATTCCATATCCACACATCTTAAAATATGTCCAGGGATGGGGACTCCACCATTTTCCTGGGCAGCCTGTTCCAATGCTTGATAGCTCTTCCTGTGAAGAAATTTTTCATACTATGCAATCTAAACCTCTCCTGGCACAACCTCAACCCATTTCCTCTCATCCTGTTGCTTGTTATGTGGGATAAGAGACTGCCCCCCATCTTGCTACAACCTCCTTTCAAGTAGTTGTAGAGAGAAATAAGGCCTCCCCTGAGCCTCCTTTTCTCCAGGCTAAACACCCTCAGCTCCTCATCGTAAGACTTGTGCTCCAGACCCTTCACCAGCTCCTTTGCCTTTCTTTGGACATGCTTTTGTCCCAGAACTACCTTCCACCATGTCCCTGTTTAGCATAGTAGGTGGGTTTAGTATCGTAGGTAGTGAAGGTGATGGAGCCATGAGGGACRCTGTCAGCCCCTCTCAGAGCAGCTTTCCTTACATCTACCTCGTGCTTGAGGATCCATGTGGCTGAATCCGTGGTTCATATGCACAGGTACTCCCTGAAAGTAGAGTGCCTGTAAAGCAAAAGTGAACACACTCCACTTTGTAGGCTGAAGCAGGGTGGGCAGGCAGCAAGGCCAAGGAGAACACCCTGTCCTGCTCTGCAGTGGATGTGTAGGGTGAGGCTTAGTGTGTCTAGGTTCCTTTGTCCATGTCCTGATCCTGTAACTACATAGATGAGAATGACCTTTGCATATATAAGGTCTTCTGTGTTGATTTCATTAAAGCTAAGTTTGGGTAAGGCTATGCAAAATGAAGGGCCATGACTTTGTTTTCTTTCTCYTGTGGGCATGCGAATGCTGATTGTACTATATAAAGCTGCTTGCTGTTGAGCCTGTCCTCRTTCAAGGTGAGGAGAAAAAATGTTCATGTTTTTATTGTCATTCCTCCCTCCCTCCCTATGCTKCACCAAAACAAACAAGCAAATGGTAGTGATTGCCAAGGAGAGAAGCAGCATTTTGCAGATCATGGCTTTTTTTGCTAGGAAACACATAGCCACGTTTAACTTCTTTTTAAAGAGCAGCAATGTTGAATATACAAGTTAAACTCCAATTTACACAGTTGAGATTTCCATGAGCACTTCACACAAGTATTCTCAAAGTGCGGTGTTTTGAAATAATGACATTTGGTAGGAACAGTCTTCAGAGAAATGGGACAAGCCTTGTGTTTTCACCCTTCCCCCTTTGATGCCAGCCTGTGTCAGCCAGTGCTGCGGCCAGCTCTGAACAGATCGGCCTTTGTGTCCCCAGCACAAATATCCCCCTTCTTTCCGAGGGAATGGGCAAAAATGGGTTCTGACCAGCACAACCAGCTGTTTGCAGCTTGTTGGGCAGCAGAAGAGAGACAAGTGGCTCCTCTGTGTCCCTGTTAAAATGCTGCTACAGAGCAAACTGTCAAGCAGGCAGTTAAACAGCTCAAATCTCTACAAGCCAAAGTTTAATATCGGCCATAAGGTACTTGTGTTACAAGACTTCCCAAGTTGCTCTGCAGAGGTTTYCTGCTCCGGTTAGAGGCTCAAAGCTGCTTCGCTGCCCAGGTGCTCTGAGTGGTGCAGAGGTGCACTGGTGCGCAGCAAAGCTGCTGCTGGTAGTTTCTTTTCTCGGCAACTTAAATCTTCAAGTGTTCAGTGGGAATACGTTTTGTGGGAACAATTTAAAAATTACARAAGCCAGTAACAACCTCTGCCATTGTTACTTGAGAAGGTGTGCCCTTGTGAAATTTAGATGGAGATCTGGAATGATTTAAAGTGTCTAATTCTGCCTGTTTCATTTATATGGCGCCTTACACTGATACTATTCAAGTGCTTGGTAATTGTACTATTCCTAAGTAAACTCTGACTTAAGTTACTTCCCCTGGCCCGAGACTTATTCACCATTCTTCCTGAGTGTGGTGTAGCTTGCAGCACCTTTTACCGTTGGCAGCAGAAAGGTGGGATGTCTGGGACTGTCGTTTCAGCTTTCCCAGTGTTGTGGGCATGGCTCCTTTGGCTTTATCTTAATAATGCATCAGAGGAAGAGAAGGAAGATGCTTAAAAGCCATTGCTCTCCAGAGCACTGCTCAACTGCTGCACCAGTTGGGATCCCTGCTGCCTGTCCTTGCCACTCAGCCTGGCCCTTTGTAAGCTGCTGAGGCTAATTGGGCTGAACTTCTGTAGCGAAGTGTGGAGTGCTCTGATCACCAGGGCCARTGCTTTTCACGCCCTACCTGCCACGTAGGAGCATGGTCTGATTTCTGTGTTCACTARCTGTGCTCCAGATCCTTCTAACTCAGTTAATGACCTGGAGCTAGGCTTGGGACGTGGGCAGCTGTGAAGGTGGAGCCTACAGAAAATGTGTACATCACCTCCAAATGTCTGTCTTTCTGTTTGCAGCAGTGGTGATGGACTGTGAGAGGTGGGCTCAGTGTCTGGCTCCCAGGGTAGGCAGTATTATTAATGTCCAGTAACACTAACTAAAAATTGAGTGCTGGAGAAGCTTTGTGCTGGAGCCAAAGTCCATTCTTTGTTCCTCTAGCTCCCTTATGCTGATCCGTCTCTGCTTCTCTGTGGTTTTGGGCTGAGCTGGGCTTCCACAAATAAAGCCAAGTGAAACCTGTCTTTTTAGGCCTGGTGTGGCATGTTTGCTTTTGGATCCTGGTTTTTGTTGTTCATACTGTAGAGGTAACAACAGATCATGATGTCTTGGTGTGTGGGGTCCTGGCATGGTCTTCTCTCTGGGGCAGAGGATCACTGATCCAGCACAGTATGAGGCTGGATTGTGGCTGGGATGCTATCCTCACCCACTGATGTTTATTATATCCTGTGGGGCAGGAGGGAAAATGCCCTATTGATACTGTCCCTGTACCACAACTGCCTGAGAAATCTGTGTCCTGAGTAGTTTGAGACCTTGCTGGGCAGCCAGACTGCAGCCCAGGCTTCTAGGTAGACTTTAATTAGAGRAGTAATGTATGGAATACAGGCTTTGCTTTTAAAGGAACATTATGTAATTGCTTTTGGCTTTTGAAAGGATGAATCATTATCCCTTTTCCTCTTTTCTATTRTTCCTTTTATTTATAAAATAAATAATTTATAAATAAATATTTTATAAATAAATTGCTTGTATCTTTGAGTGTTTCCTTTATACTGTGATTTTTTACTGATTGTAGTAACCTTTGCCACCTCCAAAATCTTAATTTCTTATTTTGAGCATTAGAGGTAATAGGCAGAGAATGTTGCTTGTGATTTTGGTTTTGTTTTCCCCTTTCTCAGGTGTGTTCAGACCTTTAGAGAGGATTCTTCTTACATTAGGCATTTAGGCTATGCTGAGCATCTCTGCTTTCAAGATCAGCAGCAGAAAGAAACAGACTGAATAATTTTTGGGAGATGCCACCCTTCTTCCTCACTTACTACAGGGATGCTAACTTGTTTCCAGTTACAYATTGTAGCTGATTAAAGCTATGTGATATATATTCCCTCCCTTATAGTGTTTTTCAAGTTTTTTCTTCGCAACCCAAGGACAGTTCTGTGTSTCTCTGTTCTCATTCAGTTACGTGGTTCTCCAGAACTGGGATTTTGTGCAAGGCAAAGTGCAGGAAGTGCTGTATTTCTTTGTTACAATAGTAATATGAAAAAACATTTATACTGTTGGAGAACATTAGCATGTAATTGTGTTGTGTGTTGGCCTTGGCAAGAGACTTGCATGAGCAAAGCCCATCCCTGTGCTGCAGTGCACCTCTCTGTGGTTGCACTGAATTAACTGTGTGCTATGCCATGCCAGAAGCAGATTATTTTCAACTTACATGGGTTAAATRTATGCTCCAGAAAAGATGTCATCTCAAAGGCTTACTTTTTCCATGATGGAGCTTACAGAGCAGACTGAAAAGCAGTTGTGTCTGCAGAAGGGAGCCACGGGCTCCAGCACAAAGCAGAAGTGCTGAGGCTGGAGGAAGAACCCAGCAAGATGGTTTTGTCATTAAAGCCAAAATGTTGTGAAACTGCAGCTGAGCTGATCAGAACTTTCCTGCCGTCCTCCTGGCCTTGGCTGCTCATTCCTGCTCCTCCACCTGAGCTCTGCTTCYCTGCGGTCATGCTGCTGTTGTGTGTTSTAGGTCCCCAGGTCGGCTCTCTGGRTGGCRGCAAGGCCATAGGGAGCTGGAATCATTGGAGGTCCCTTTTGTGGGACAGCTCATATCTAAGATCCATGAAAAGCCATTGTGAAACTACACTCGTCGTGCTGAGGCTTGTCTTGTTATTGTCAACATGCAGTGGGTGAAATCTGGCCCCGATGAAACCAACTTCAAACACTCATTGATGGAGCAGGGCCAGGATCTCTCTTAGTGTTGCAAGTTGTGCCACAGTTGAGAAAAAAGCCACCTTTTCTTTTTCTGAAGAGCTAGACTTCTGAGTGATAATCTTGAATTTTCAGTGTTGTGTCACCTRCAAATTAAAGTGTGCTTCTTACCTCCTTTGTATTCTGCATATCCCAGCTTTTATATAACCTTGTGTTGCTGTACAAAGGATGGATATAAATCTTGTATACAGACTGTCTCTTGGATTGTGTGTGGGAGTGGGAAATTCTGCAGAAGTTARAAGTACCTGTCCTGAACAAAGGCTGGGTTGATTTGATAGCAAGAGCAGTGACCTTACAGTTGAAGTGAGGAGCAAGATCTACAAAACTAGACACCCCCCAGTACCTCCCATGGGCAAGAAGAGGGACAGCCAAGCCTTGTGGTGCCCAGGAGTGAAGCACAGACTCAACTGAGCCTCTGGAGRTGGGCATGTTTAAGTGTTGATTTGCACCAACACGGGAGGGGAGACTGAAGTGCAGCAGCTTTACTTGGATACACCTTGCTTGGGGAATAAATGCATCTCATTCATGAATGGGTTTATGTTCCARTAGTCCCTTAGTTTTATATTCTCACTAGCCATACATAGACGTGTCYTAAAAACTTCAAATTCACTATGTTCCTGGGCATGCTAAATTTGGTCCACACTGTGCAGCTGGCCACACTTGAAGTGTGGGAATCCTGTGATTTTTGTAAGTGTTTTCATGGATCTCGGATGACTTGTCCTCTGCTGTACACACACAGCCAAGCTGTATTTGCTGTGCCTGGAGGCCATGTAAATACAGTGACTTTCCTACCCATTTCATAGCTGTTTGAGTTGCTTTTTGAGGTCTACAGCCTCAATGCTCTAGTTTATTTATGCAAGATTTTTTTACAACTGTGTTTTCTTCTGTATTCAGTTCCTGTCCTGTTAGTAACAAATTTGATTTTTTGAAACTTGTTGCTTATCACTTCTGTTGTTTACAAGACTCTTATTTCTGAGTCTTGGTGACTCYAGCCTAAGTGTTCTGGTTCTTTGCACCTCCAGTAGCAGTTTGCTCCATTGCATGCTCTTCCAACATACTAATCAATCTGGCAATGCTACACAGAATACCGGGTRTTTGAATGCTTTAAAGACTTCCTTTCTTAAAAAGATATTTTTTTAAAACAAAAAAAATCAGAAAGCATTCCCAGATTTGTAAGAAGCTTATCTTTATTAGCTAAATTAGAAAATCGTGAAGTGTTCCAAAGATATGTGAAATWACCCCACAAAACACAAGAAAAAGAAACCCAGAAAAAAATGGGATTAGTAGGCTTGTAAAGCTCTGAAATGATCTTGGGAACTTGACTCACTACTCAGACTGTACAAAAGGGTAGTGACCCTTAGGTTTGGTTGCAAGACTGACTGCCTCATGCCCGCAGGATGGCTTTGCATTTTCTTATTCAGGAGTTACAATTTCTTTCTTAGCATGAGGCTGCTTTCGAGGTCCTTGGCATGGCTCTTCCAGAAGATTGAGTGCTGCAATGTGGAAATACAATTTTGCATGATCTAAAGACTTCAGTGTATTGATCTGGAGTGAGTTAATGCATGTTGGAGAACTTGGGGTGTGGTTGCATTGCACATAAAACATTTCAAGTGGGCTACTGTGGCACTAATCTCCCTCCACCCCCAGCTGTGTGTTCCTGACTCTTCCTTGCATGTTTCAGGCCTTTAGGTGGGTTTCTAGGGGCCTGGCTCAGAAACTAAACCGGCAATGAAGTGGGGCTGTTGCACTGGCCATGCAGAGCTGAACTGTCCCTTACACGGTGTTTCTGCAATCAGGGAGTTGGTTCACCCAGCTGAACATGAGGAGTGTTTGTGTTGTTTCATCAATAGGGTGAAATGATTCCCTACCTGAATATCTTTTCTGGTTCCTTTGCTGTCTCTGGGCGTGCTGTAGTTTCTCCCTCAGTATATTGCCATCAGCACAGCAGAGAGGGTGGCAAACAGTAGTTCRTGGACAGGACCACGCATGGCATGGCACTTCTTGAACCTGCTAGAGAAACCAGTATTACATGCTAACTGGTTTCAGTTTGCAACAGGAGAGCATGTTTTGTGAGCAGCTGCTAAATGCAGTGCTTTTGGAGGCAGCAGCCTTCTTCACATACTTATATATTGTTCTGATTTGGTGGGGTTTTTATTTCACCTTGAGTAATATGTTTTAGCATAATGCCAGTTTATCTGAAAGTTTCAAATTCTGTAAAAGTAAGAGAATAAGAACCATTGTGTCTGGAACAGTGATTAACTCCTTTTTGGAGGGTTGTTTGAATTAATCAACAGAACTAAAAAGCACTAGAATAGGGAGGCCATGGAAACCCCTTGCTGCCAATAGCCTAGATGGCATATCTCCGAACTCAGGGTTTAGGCATACAGATTGCAATACCTCACATGTTGCTTTCCATGCTGTTTTTTGAGAAATATGCACAAAAGCTTACACTTTGGGAGAGGACTGAACTACATCAGCCCTTTACTGAGRTTTTGTGCGAAGATATGGCCAACAGTGACGGCAACAAGGCTGAAGGTCAACACGGCTGCATGAGTTCCTGGGTTCAGGTTACCCTTCAAATACCCCTAAACAGTGTTAGGTCTAGTGCCCACAAGAAAGTACACAGTGGAGGCAGTCAGAAAACCTTCAGGGAGCTTTGGGTGTAGAGCAGATGAATAATGGCACTGTATCAGGTTATCTTAACAATTGATACAGTAAAATCACCTGGTTTTCCCCTCCTCTCTCCTTGTCTTCTCCTGGTCTCCAGGTCCCCAGTGGCTGGTGTGTGCTGCCAGCGTCCCTTTTGTGCAGAGGTGCTGTGTGGGGGTGGCAGTGACACACGGCACATGGTGAAGGTAGAAGACCACACTTTATAGCTCTGTGTCAATGCACTCACGGTTTTTTCCCTTTCATTTTCTTTTGTACATGAACATCAAATCTTGCACGCTGCATCTCTGCAAGTATTCCTGTGGTAGTTCTTGTTCTTTCAAGCTCTTTTACATGGCTTTGCTGGTTAATTTTTCTAGACCTCGTCTATSTGTCATCTCTCCTTCTCCCTTTAAATTTTTCTTGCCTTTTTTTCCTTTTAYGCTAACACTAAGGTGCCTAAGCAGCAATTTTCAATAAAAATCTTTGTATCTTTGCTTTCCTGTAGTTGCACCCTTCCTGTGACTTGGGCTGATGGACGTCTGTGCCCTTTCCGGGGTGGGCAAACACAGCTCTAGAGGAGGCAAACCCAGGTCTAGCTGCACGTTTTTCACCTCCTCAGAGAGAATAAAGCCATTGAAAGTTCAGTGGTTCAGAGCCTATCAGTTTTGCACAAGACAGAGGAGGTGGGAGGATTTGGTATCTTTCTTACAACAACAAAGGCAGCAGGAGGTGCAAAATGTGAGGCTGACTCAAATATTTTTCCTTTATATTGAAATTAAGCATGCTGAATCTGGAAAGGAACTAAAATATTAGTCTGCCTTAAATTATTTTAGGAAAAACGTGAGGCCTCTTTACACCAGTAATGTTCCTTGAGGAACAGTATGGACATCAGAAACTATGATTTYATGTGCCGTAGCAATTTGAACATTTTAAATTTGGGGTGAGAAAACTTAGCAGAAATGCTAATAAATGTGTTCAATACTGAAATATTTTTAAGTGCTGATGTTTACTTCTGCTGATAAAGCTACAAATCTCCTGAAATGGAGGTGCAAGTGAAGAGGTGGTAAATGTATCCTTAATACAGAGAAGTGTTCCTGAGAAAGTAAAAAACACATCTCCAAATCCAATAAAAATCAGAGATKAAGAGTCATCTGTCGTCTCATCCCGGGGACCTGCCAGAGCACAGCAGTGAAGCTGGCAACYCTCACTTCAGGATTTCTGATGATTTAGCTTGAAAATACCATTCTTAATTTCCATGACAGAAGAATACTGAGTTTCACGTGTTTCCAATTCACACATAAAAATAGATAAATGGAAATTTTAACCATCTATTAGAGTTTCAAAGGAAATAGTTATGTTTAGTTAATTAGCTTTGCTGTTTAAATATCTACAATCCATCCTTTACTGACATATAGATTTAGTAAAGAATCCATTACAGATACGATAGCCCGGGGTGAGTGTGTCTGTCCT
This sequence comes from Amblyornis subalaris, assembly GCA_018881555.1. Classification (NCBI taxonomy): domain Eukaryota; kingdom Metazoa; phylum Chordata; class Aves; order Passeriformes; family Ptilonorhynchidae; genus Amblyornis; species Amblyornis subalaris. The sequence goes on from JACAXG010000017.1 coordinate 6,960,961, forward strand.
GTAAACCTTTTTAGCTGATGGGTATTATGCATGTACGTGAAATGTCAGCTTTGTTCAAATGCTGGAATAAAGAATGCTTTTGTAATGTGCATTTTCTTAATCTGGTGCTTCATCAGAGGTTTTGGCTTCACAAACCAAAGCAGCAGAGAGAGTGAAGAGGAAATAGTGTAGAAAACAAAAAGGAACCAAAGCATGTTCTTGCAAAATATGTGAGGCTGGTGTCTGGAGAGCTGGGCGGTGAGGGTGTGCAGTCAGCTTAGCACACTKTTGTCTTCATGTGGTCTGACTGCATCTGTGAAGTATTCCATGAAGTGAGCCTTCATCCATGCCGATGAGGAGCCCAGCAATTCTTTGTTTGCCTTTTCTCTCTACTTTTGTGTCTTCTGGGTCACAATTCCTTGTATGTTTTCTTTCTAGTTCYCTCTCCTGTGTGTTGCCTGGTGCGGCGTCCTCATTGCCCCAAGCCCTGGTCACCTCTCCCACACTCCGACGTGATTTAGCAGCCACTGGAGCTTGAGGAGGCTGCTTGCACAAAGGCACTGGAGCTGTTGGCTTTGGTTTTTTCACTCAGAAGTTGAACTCCTTAAAACACCTGTTATTTTGGCCTTACACTTTAAGTTATGAATCTTCTTGCTATTTCTGTTATGTTGGCTTCATGGTAAATACTAAGTTATCTCTGCCGCTCACAAACCTCCAGAAAATGCAATTTGCGGACCCAGTACATGTTTAGGATTGTGTCTTTTACAGGCTGGCTAAGAAAACTGTCCTCTTTTTCAGAGCAGTGTTATTTTTTTTCCCCTGAGTATCTCAGCWGCTGAAGAACATGGGGAGAATGCCTCCATTAAAGCAGCGTATGGCAAAGTCAGTATTAATTGAAGCCTGAAGTTGTACATAGAGGCATTTGTGTGTTTCTGTGCATAGTTTAATGTCTTTGAAGCTGAGCAACAGAAATTTTCCCACTTTTAAAATCAGCAGTCACTTGCAAAGATGTCTGATTTTAATGGGACTAAAGCACATTGGTGGAGAACAAATAATGGAAAATGAAAGCAAGAAGTAAAGTCTGCAGAAGCGGTTCTGGCAAAGCCTTGCATCCACTGTGTTTTTAATAATGAAATKATTCTTTCTTAAATGGCAAGGGAACAAATATTATGGTTCATTTCAATGGGATCTTTAAATATGGTTAGTGTTAATGTACTTTATTTGCTCTAAGAATGATTTTTTAATTACATCATTAGCAGAAGATCAATTAGATTCCTTTGAATGCACTATGTCTGTAGGAGATTAAAAATGAAAGAGACCATATGTGTTTTCTTGAGTCTCAATCACATATTGGAACCTAATCCAAAGCCTTCTTAACTTGGTAAGTAGAAAGGAGTCTTTTCATTGACTTCAGGTTTCTTTGGACAAGTCTTCAGAAGAAAAATTCGTTTAAGCAATTTTGTTCTTATTACAAATATGCAAACATAAGTAATATATGGAATTGGATTTGTGCCTACACGTTTTTAAACATTTTGGTTGTTGCTTGAATGGTTAGGCGATGAATAAGATTTTACTTGTGTAAAACGTGTGTTCTTCATGTAGGTGCCTTTGCTGGTGAATAGGATTTTGTACTTTTTTTCTTGTGGCCTCCTAATAGACTGTTGGAATGGGACACCCCATTTCCTTGGCAGGTTCAGTGCTCTGAACTTATAACTGAAAGACCTCATGAGACTTTTCCCTTATTTGTGCAGCTCTTGAACTGAAACAAGTTTTGAACAGTTACAAACTTTCTCTATTTACTCAAGAGAAGGTTTTTTGGAAGTAGCACATCTTTATGTGGGACTACTAAGGGTATTGGTATTTCAATCACTATTATGGTGGCTAGGAGAATACTAATGGCAGGGCCAATTTGATTGATTTTGTCAGTACTTTTTCACTACTTGAAGTAATAAAGGCTTATGTACAGCTGTAGGGGAACTAAGAGAAAAATGTTCTGCCATGCAATAGTTTTCGATGCTTCTGGGAGATGCAAAGTGTTTTGTTGACCCCCCAGCAGACAGAYCAGAGATGTATTTTGTCTTGATCTTGTTATTGTGAGGGTATGAGATTACCTCTGAGAGGAGGAGAGCTAGAGAGAAAATTAGTCTTGGGGCTTACTCAGAGTCATTTATATTTGTCAGTACAGTGTTGCCTTGGGGATTTTTTTTGCACTTGTTAAAAATAAAGACAAACCTCAGGGGGGTGGGGAGTCTGGACAGCATCTCATCAGGGTGTGGGAACAGCGTGGGCATTTGGCTCCTTGCGACATCCTGTTTCCCCAAGTTATCACAGCAAGTCTTTACTCTTTTTCCAGCCAGGCTTCATGAGTCCCTCCTCTCACCATGCCCTCCCRCCTTTAACTCTTTTTCTTCCTACCTTGGCTGGGAAGGAGGAGGACTTAGCTGCTGTGTGCAAGGCTGCTTTTGTGGCTGTTCCATGTAGAGCTGGATGATGGAGGTTGAGGAGCTTACCTGGTGTGAATCCAGAAAATGGTGACTGGGTCAGGCTACTACCAAAGCATAGGTCCTGGGGAGAAGGGAGATCTCCTGCAACTTTGCTGGCTGTTGGAATCACATCTCTCTGTGGTGGCAGCAGTTGGTGAGCATCCCTGGAGTGCATCAGTGAGAGAAGGCTTCACCCTGGCCTRGGACGGGGTGGTGAGCACACTTCCAGCCGCTGGAATGCTCTCTGAACGATTTGTATTGGCAAATCCTTGGATTTGCAAATTGGAAGCACACAGGGCTGCTGCTCATAAGCAAGCTACTTTCCAAAGCTGTGGTGAAGACATCCTCATCCTGCAGCTCCCTCTGGGCTGGGACCACACTCGCATGCACTGTGTTGTAGGTTTGATCCTGTGCGTGTAGGTAAACATCCGTACAGATATGGCAGGGTGCCTGTCACCCCAGGATTCTCTCTTATACTGGCCAGTAACCTGGTATTTAGGGGGTGTCATGGTTTAATCCCAACCAGCAACTCAGCCCCACGCAGCACTCACTCACTCATCCCTGTGGCATGGGGGAGAGAATCAGAAGAGTAAAAGTGAGTAAACACATGGGTTGAGATAAAGACAGTTTAGTAGGTAAAGCAAAAGCCACACATGCAAGCAAAACAAAACTAAACGAGGAATTCATCACTTCCCATGGACAGGCAAGTGTTCCTCCATCCTGAGGAAAGCAGGTCTCCATCAYGCATGATGGCCACTTGGGAAGACAAATGCCATGACTCCAAATGTCTCTCCCTTCCTCCTTCTTCCCCCTGGCTCTATATACTGAKTGTGATGCCACATGGTACAGAATGTCCCTTGTGTCAGTTGGGGTCAGCTGTCCTGGCTGTGTCCCCTCCCAACTCCTTGTGCACCCCCARCCTTCTCACTGCTGGGGGTGGGATGAGGGGCAGAAAGGGCCTTGACACTGTGTAAGCCCTGCTCAGCAATGACAAAAACATCCCTATGTCTTCAACACTGTTTTCAGAAAAAATCCAAAACACAGCCCCACAGCTCCTCGGGACAAAATGAGCTATCTCAGCCAAAACCACCATGGTGGGGAACATATAAAAATCTTCCTGAGAGTGAGGTGCTGTTCCTTTCCTTTGTATCCCCTTCTGCTCTGGAGTGCTGGATCAAGGCATTGTACCCTGGCCACGGTGTGTCATAGCCACCATTGACCTATCCCCCATGGATTTGTTTGAAGTCTTTTTTTAAGCTTTGGAATACTCAAAGCTATGCCTGCAATATCTTGCAGCAAGCAAATGTATTACATGGAAAAATTACTTCTCTTTTAAGCTGTCTAGCTGATAATTTCACAGCATGATCATTAGTTCTCTGGCAGAAAAAAATGATGAATAGTTGTTTTCTCTGTCATTTCTATCATCAAACACATTTTTTTTACCTCTCCTGGTATCTTCAGTCTACTGATAAGTCTGGAAGCTGGCAAGCACTTACAGCCATCCTTYTAATCCTCACTGCCTTTTCTTGTTTTTCTAAATCCTTCTTGAGATGGGGTCACCAACAGTGAATGCTGTGTTGGAGATGTGAGTGTGTTGTCAATGTATTTCTCTTTCTTGCAGTCCCTGGTTCTGATGTTCCCTGAGCCTTTTCCACTGTCACCTTTAGATATCTTCCCTGGCTTGTAATAGCTAATGTTAATCTCAACAGTAATGCCTCGTGGGAGTATCTTGATAACTGTCCAGATTGGTTTAAAGTAACCTTGGAAGACTTTTTGTCTGGCATAGAACTGGGAGACAGATAGCATCTCCTGAAAAACTGGAACACTGGAGTCCCGGCAGAGGGAAAGCAGAGGGATTARGAGTTGATGAGTGAACCCGTCTGTCTTGTGAAGAACTGCTCCCAGCTCTGTTTGGGAGATGTGCTRGAAATAATATGTTTTTTCACTTCAACCCTGGAATAACTTCAGTGGCCATGGCATAAGGCACATGGGGAGGTTTTATTAGTTCTCTGTGACCCCRTGATGTACTGCTGTCAGTGATTCCCCAGCTCAGCCCTTCTGCCTCTGACAAGATCCTTAAACCATGACACAGACCCTTTCCCTGGTGATGTGGCTGCCCATTTGTCCTTCAGCTGTATTTGTGCAATTATTACACCAAGAAGAAACTGCTCTTGAATTCATTGAGTTGCATGGCACAATTTCACCTTCTGTGTCTGAATTTCTTGAGGGATAAGGATGGAGGTAAAGGGATCTGAGATGAGGAGAAGTCCTTCAGCAAMTGGAAATGCTCTAATTGGAGGCCAGGTCATGAGGGCTGCTTCCAGCTGATTTCCAGCTACCCCAGGTTCAATGGCTTTAAGAGTGTTTGCTTCAAACCTCCTRTAACTTAAGATTGTTAATTAATCAATTAATCTAACTGGAGGGACTTGAAGGGGGGAAGCAGGACAGCCTCTGTGGAGTCCCAGGTGAAACTTCTTGTTGTTTAATTGGAACAGGATTTTTTTCTTATTCTGTCTCTGAATCCTCAATGTCATTCAAGCCAAGAGTGACACAAGTAATTAATTTTAGTAATTAGAATATTTATGCGCTGTATCTGTTTATCATCTTACAAAGAGAARTATACCAAATGTCACAGTATATAGCAGCATGTCAATATATTTTGATAATTCAGTGCTCACTGTTAGATAACTTTATTTAAGAAAGAAAGAAAGTTACAAGTTGAATATTTAACTTTATAAAAAGATGGAAAATAGGATAAAAAAATGTGATGTTCATCTAAGTCAAGGCTTCCCACTGCTTTCATTGCACCAGCCAACATCTTCCTATCATCTCAGCCAGTTGAGTGTAATAATCTTTAAGGACCTSAACAAACTGTACTAGTTATTTATTTGTGAGCTCTCACTGTACTGGTTTGTTTTGTGACATCTCTTAATTAATGAGTAAACCCTTTGGAGAGTCTCAGTAGCTTATCCATTGACAAATGTCTGACCCTGTTTGACAGCATGGCCTGCCCTGGTTGGGTTATGGTGCGTGGTGAAGGTTGGGGTGTCAACATCCAAATATAGGGAGAAGTGTCCCTTCTTCAAAGGAATTAAAGAAACAATACCAGTCAGGGAGAGGGGGAAGGGGAAGTGAAACAGTATGTGCTAACATACTGTGTGTTAGCTCGACAACTTTTATTTTATTTTTTTAAATTCTCTTTTTGTGGCTTTGCCCTTGAAGTAACAGACTTTGGGAGCCCAAGTAGCAGCCAGTGCTCCAGCTGCAGCTTTTATTGGAGCAGGTAAGGCCACAGATGGTGCAGTGCCTGCAGTCTGTGAGGCAGTCACCCTTCTCCTTCTCTTTGGGCTGATGCATGCGGCACATCTCTGCTTACAGTGCCTGGGACTTTGCAGAAGAACCAGATGCCTCCTTTTCTGTTCAAGGCATGTGGGCTTATTACTGGGCAGACCGAATGCAGGTGATGGAATTATCTCTGGCTTGGTTTTTTTTCCTCCCCCCTTTTCCCTTTTTAGTGATTTCAAAGTAATGGTTTGAAAATTGCATCTCCTAAAAACAGCCCTTTTCCTTGTAGTAATGCTATTGAGAAAACTTTAAAATAAGCACTCAAATCCTTGCTCCCAGACTATCTGCAATTGCAGCAGGTAAATATATTCTTTAGACACGTCTTAGGCACTGCRTAAGGTAAAACTCACAGCTCCATTCCAGTTACATTTCTGTCTATATTAATGCATCTAATCTTGCTTTTACTCACAATTGGCAATTAGTTTTTTCTTCATGGTGGTTCTGCTGTGCTGGTGACCATGGCTGCTTTGGGACGGTCTGTCCAAATAAAGATATTTGAGTGTTCTGAGAATGGCGCATTGCCCCAGCCTCGTTCGCAGAAGACCTGTGAGGGTACATGCAAAGCCTTGAGCAGAGGACTTGGACTAAAAGGTGCTTGACTGTCTGTGCTGGTAAACAGTGCTTATTTCACTGTCCAAGAAGATGAAAATTTTCACCCCCAGAACTTTCACCCTGTACTGATATGGTACAGTCTTTAGATTTTTCCCTTTAACGTACTGCAGACTTCATGTTCCCTAACTTGAGATGTATCTCTGTTCAGTTCCTGGTGTGCCAGCAACCTTGACATCATTTGGTGGTTTGATCATGAAATTGAGAATACAAAAATAAGGCCTTCCACTGGTGTTTGAAATTCAGTTCATGTCAGTAGTGACTGAATCCTGTTATCTGACGGTTGCTCAGTGACCTTTGCAAATTAATAGCTTGTTTGCTTTCCTTGTAGTTCTCAGTAGATAAATACTTACGTTACAGGAGATGCTCATTTATGATACTTTTCTGATTTGTCTCGGGGTTTTGGGTTTTCTTTCTTCTCCCTGAAGGATTTCACCTCTTTTGCACTTCTAGAGAGAAATGATGATTGAATCCAGTTTTAGGAATGGCTTCTCTATATGTGCTGAGCCATAGTGAGGGCTTGCCGAAGTGCTGGTTACATTAGTAGGGAGATGCAGTATTTATTAAGAATGTGAAAGATAATACAAAATTATCATCCTGCTGAACACAGAAGGGATGTGGGACAGTACCAAAACCCAAGTCTTAGATTAAGGAGTGCTTAAAATTATGGTCAAATGTGCTGTGCTGGCATAGAGGCAGTYGTAGGCTGTGTCAGACAGTGAGATTTTTTGGAGGGTTATTTTTGGGGGTTTTTTTTGGAGAGGACTACACTGTGGATTTGAATCTTAAGTCCTTTTTTTTGCCAGTTGCAGACGTGCAGCTTTTTTCCTGTCTTTTTGAATCCAGGAGGCAGCCAGATGTTCAGTTCCTCTTCCAGTCCTGTTTGCAGCCTGTCTGCTGCCTGTACCAGCTCCCCTCTCCTCGACTGCTTGCTGGATTATTTAGAGCAGAGAAAAGCCCTKTTGTCAAACTGTAACAGGTTATATAATCATTTTGAAACTATACCCTCTAGCACTTAAAGTCTTTCAAGTGTTTTAGAAAAAAAAAATTAAAATTACAGGCTTGCTGCATTTTCCAGCCCCAGTCTTTTGTACAGGGAAGGTAGGATTCTTGGTAACATTTTGTTCTGCCCTCCCAGAAGGTAAGTGGCCAAGCTCTTTCTGCTGCATTTATCAGTGGCTTTAAATAAAAAAAACACAGTGATCAGGTGAACCACTTAGAATTGGAGTGRGTTGACAGATCATAGGCTTTTTAGCATTTCCTTTTTGAGGCAGAACTGGAAATATGAAAATCAATAAGAAGTAAGTATTCTTTCCTTTTGCCTGGAAAGTTTTGTAGGAAGTTTTCACGTGGGTATAGAATTTAAAATGTAGTTTAATTCAGCCTTGCGGCACAAGAACTGCACATTGTATTTCCAACTGCGAGACACAAGTTTAGGAGCAGAGGGACTACTTTAGTACCACCTGCCAAAAATAATAATAATAATAATAATAATAATAATAATAATAATAATAATAATAATAATATAATAAAGCCCTTCAAAACTGCTTTAGTCATTTGATTACCTGCTGTGTATTTAATGTTTTATTCATTTGTTATGCACAGTCTCAAGTACCAGACRATTCTACTCATGCCTTGGCTGCAGATAAAACTGTGTTGGATTTTGGGGTCTTTATCAGGGTTTTTCATGAGCTGTTAATAGTAAGAGGATATCAAGCTCTCTGTTGAAATGGTCCAGTTCCTGCAGGCTGCATTACAGGCATAGTTTGTTAGCAGTGTGAAGCCAGAAGGATATGATGAACAGTAATCACAAAGTCAAAGTGTCTGTGGTGGCCGTAGATTTTCAAAATCCCAGCTGTGCCCTGTGAATTTGTAGGTCTCAGTGGATGACGAAATGCAGTTGTTAATGTGACTTGAGAAACAAAGAAATGTCGCGTGGAGGTTGTGTTTTGCCTGTATCACTTGGGCATGCTTATTCCTCCCACTTTCCTGCTTTTTTGTTCATGCTAATGAAATGTAGCTTCAGAGAAAAACCTTATCTGAATCGATTCACTGCATGTTCTGGCAATTTAATGCTGATTCGATTTAGCACTTTCRTCATACTACCACCTAATGGTTGTTCTAGACCTACCATAACCTTTTTGTACCTTGAGTACCTCAATAATCTGATATCCCAAGGTGTATTTTTCGTGAGGATTAGAACAACAAGTCCCAGCTCTTTGGTTCCTGTTGCCTAATAGTCTTGACCCCAAAATATGCATTTGTCCTCCTTGTAATCTACTTCGTTCATTTGTCTCACAGTAAAGATTCATCAAGATGACTGTAATTAAGTTTGATATCGTGAAGAACAATCCAAGAGATCTCAAGAATCAGACCAACAAAAGCCAAAATTTTGCATGTTTTTCATCCTAAAGAATGTGTTTTGCTGTTCATATTTGCCTTATATCAAAAACCTGAGAAGTTTTCTAGAAGATTTCCATGTCACTTTCACATCTTGGCTGTAAAAGTTTCTAGGAAGGTCTTCTGTGTATCCGTTCATTCTGCACATTGTTTTGTACTTCAGTTTCACCTTAGGAGTGAACTTGTGGACTTGTCGGCATTTAAAATCACATTCCTTTACAGGCACATCTGTCCTGGATTAGCCATATATTCTGTTACCACCCACAAAAAGCTGGATAAATTCACAGTTACACACCTGGTCCCTGAGGGACTCCTTATCTCAACTGAGATAAGCACTCCGGCTGACAGCAAGCACCACCCATCCTGATCATCTAATCTCAGCAAATGGCCCATTACACCACTCACCCTGATTAATGGCCCGTTACTGGACTTGGTAAAAATAGAATGTCAGAAAACCATGAGAATCATCCGAGCTCATTGAAATAGAATATCAGAAGCCATAAGACTCATCTGAGCTCAGAAACCATGAGAATCATCTGAGCTCATTGCCAAAGCAACCAATAGAACGTCGGGAAAATCCTCTTCCGTTGTGGAAATCCCCGCCCCTGGGGGAGGTGCCAGCCAAGAAACATACCATAAAACCAGGGTTTGGGGTGGGAGGCACTCTTGGCTCGACTTGACTGGACTCCACTCCACTCCTCGGAATTGGACTCAGCTACTCCACTGCTCTGGACTGGACTCCACTCCACTCGACTGGACTCCACTCCACTACTGGACTGAACTACCGGGACTGGACTACCAGGCCCTTCTGCAGGACCAGTGCCTAACTGGACTGCACAGCTACCACCCTGGTCAACAGGGTGTCAGGTTGTACCGTGACCCTGTCGGTTTGTTTAAGCCCGTGTTTCTGTATTACTGCATTTATTTTAACCTCTTTTATTAAAATTGTAATTTTGACCTAAAATCTCTCRAGGTATTTTGTGTGGGGTTAATTTCCTCTTCTGGTTCACAGTCAAACCAGCACAACATCTTAACAGGAAGAAGAATCTAGACTTAGGCACTGATACCTTTGCAGGCCAAAAAGAGCTTGGTACTGTTGTGCTGGTATTGTTGGAGTCTCCTGATGAAACAAATGGCAGGATGTGCATAAACCAGCAAGTGGATTTCCTGTGGAAGAGGAAACATCCCTGTGGTGTTTTGGAAAGGAGTCTGTGGCCACCACTGAACTAAGAACTGGATAGGCAGCTTTTGGGTTTTAATTTTTTGTTTCGTAGGTGAATGTAGTTGTCATTTTTGCTGCAGTAAGCAAATAAGATGACTGAGCTGACTGATCTATTTAAAGTTTATTCTAAAAATGACTCTTTGGTCTGACTGATCTTGAACAGAGACAACTGAAAGAAAACAATAAGATCCTAGCACATGCAGCCTGAAWGTGTGATACACGACTTGTGCTAGAACTTCCTGATGAAAATAAGGAAAGGGATAGACTGTCTGCATCTCATTTATACAAACTGATATATACAGTTTCTACATCTGATGTTCTCCCTGCTTTGGGAAATAGCTTCTAATATTGTCTTGTCATGTTGTTTTCTTGCTTAATTTTGTGCTTATTGCAATGAAGACAAAATCTCCCCCTTTTTTTTTTAAAGAAATAGTATTGTCAACTGACACTGTCTTGAGATAAGAATATACTGGCATATTTTACTTGGGTCAGTATTATATTAGAGATTACCATCAAGCTGTACCTTCTGATATACAGGCTTGCAGCCTGCATAATTCAACAAAACTTTTGAAAATGTTCAGGCCAATTCAAACATTTGTTCTGTCTGTTGTGCTGTTGACCAGAGTTTATTTGCTTTCTAAGTTTGACTTTTTAAAAAAATAAATAGTTCTCCAGGTGGAAAGAGAAACATCAGGGACAAATTTAATGGTGCAAGCAATTCAGAAGCATTTCCTGAGCTATTCCACTGCATCTGGTAATTCTTTGCATAATCATCTCTTCAGAAATCTTMTCTAACCAATTGTATCCAGGCAACATATTTTGCACCTTTAATCTTCAAAATCCACAGCGTGTGAAACTTAAAAATTTCCTAAAGAGTTGATTAGTGGTAGAAATGGATACAAACAAAAGAGACTCTCCTCATGGTACTGACCCAGGCTCCAGGTTGGAGCCATGGTCGAAAGCTCCTTGGGCCCTTGGCCAAAATACCCAGATGGGCTCTGGGAAAAGCGGGAATGGCCATGCATGTGTGTCTCCACTACTTTACTTAGTTGACATAGACTTTTTTCCTTCCACTTTCCTGCCTGTGTGCTGAGGAGTTGGGATTTGCCAACACTTGCAGTTCTTAAGGCTTCAAATAGCCATAGTTGATATTTTTTAATTTTGCAGGTTGAAACAAGGGAAATTCCAATTTGATATAGGGCAGAAAACGTTCAGAATGTGAGGTCAAACAGTGGGACAAGTTGCCCTGAAAGTCTGTGTAATCACCGACCCTGGAGGAATTCAAAACTTGCCTGGGCAGGGCCTCGAGCCGCTGGCTCTTGACTGAAGGTTGGTCCTACCCTGAGCAGGGGCTGGACCAGGCAGCCTCCAGAGGTCACTTCCAGCCTCTACAGCTTTGTAGCTTTTGTTCAGTGATTAATTACATTCTTCTGAAGGCTTTCAAAATGAGCCCGAGATAAGGAAGTTAAATGTAGATTCTTTGGATTCATTTATCATTACTTTCTTCAAAAATTGAGCATCTTACTGCCAGTTAAAAAACCTACTTTCAAAGAAATATGCATGAAGAAGGCAGAAATTGGAAGAAGCCAAAGTTTTTCTTTTGTTAATTTGCTAGTAAGCACAGAATATTAGTGCAGATATTCAAACGGGAGACTACTTGTCTTCCTAGAGGAACTTGTATTTGCTGGCTTTATTCAGCCTTTTCATGGGATTGGAAGCGTTTGTGTAATTAGATTCTATATGTCCAGACTGTTCTTTATGTCTGTGATTTTGGTAAGCAAACCCATGCCTGGCAGCAGCCGGCCCACTGTACATGCTAGCAAAGCCTGTATCAAGAGGATATTCAAAGTCTTYAGTCTTGTAAAGAAGTAGCTTACAAATGTATGCCCAAGAATTCCTGCATGCAACAGCAGCATTTCCCTGCAGGCTTGTTTGTTGGTGGCAGCTAAGCCGAGTTCTCCTTTCAGCTCTGGCTGTGACAAGGTTCTTCGTATTAGAGACCTACATGGGTATTTTGTGACCTTCTCTGGGATTAGTGTTTTTTTACTCTGTGTACAGCAGTTTCACGCTATTGCCTTTCAGAATCACAGAATCATCAAGGCTGGCAGAGACCTTCAAGATTCATCTGCGCCAACCGCCAACCCAGCACCACCATAATCACCCCTAAACCATATCCCCAGGTGCCACATCCAGACGCCTCTTGAACAGTTCCAGAGATGGTGACTCCACCACCTGCCTGGGCAACATTCCAATGCCTGACCTTTCTTTCAGTGAAAAAAAAAAAAAAAATTCTAATATCTAATCTGAACCTCCCCTGGTGCAACTTAAAGCCGTTTTGAGCTGACCCCCATCCCACTGCAACCTCTTTACTAAATGACAGAGTTTTCAATTCTTGGTGAAGTAAGGAAGGGGGTCCACAAAACCTCTGCCTGGGACTTCCAGAGGGTGGACTTTGGCCTGTTCAGGACACTGGTTCAGAGAGTCCTTTGGGAAACAGTGCTAAATAACAAAGGAGTCCAGAAAGGCTGGACATCCTTTAAGAAGGAAATCTTAAAGGTGCAGAAGCAGGCTGTCCCTATGTGCCAAAAGATGGGCTRGCAGGGAAGAAGACCTGACTGGCTGAACAGGGAGTTTTCTCTAGAACCCAGGGAAAAAAAAGAGAGTTTATAACCTTGGGAAGAAGGGGAAGTCAACTCAGGAGGAGTAAAAGGATGTCGTTAGGTCATGTAGAGAGAAAATTAGAAAGGCAAAAACTTATGTAGAACTCAGTCTGGCCATTGCTGTATAAGATAATAAAGAGTGTTTTTATAAATACATTAACAACAAAAGAAGGGCCAAAGAAAATCTCCATCCTTTATTGGGTGTGGGGGGGAACATTGTCACCAAGGATGAGAAAAAGACTGAGGTACTTAAYGCCTTTTTGCCTCGGTTACTCTCAGGGAAACCAGCTCTCTGAACTGGTAGACAGGGATGGGAAGCAGAATAGACTCCCTACAATCCAGGAGGAAGTAGTTAGTGAGCTGCTGTGCCACTTAGATACTCACAAATCTAGTGCTGGCTCAGGTTCACCTGAGGGTTCTGAGGGAGCTGGTGGAAGAGCTCACCAACCAACTCTCCATCCTTTGTCTTCAGTCCTGGTTAACTGGGGAGGCCTCAGATAACTGGAGATTGACCTGTGATACCCATCTACAAGAAGGGTTGGAAGGAGGATCCCGGGAATTACAGGCCTGTCAGCAGGGAAGGAACAGATCATCTGGAATGCAATCACATGGCACATACAGGACAACCAGGGGATCAGGCCCATCTAGCACAGGTTTAGGAAAGGAAGGTCCTGATTTTCTATGCCCAAGTGACTCGCCTAGTGGATGAGGGAAAGGATGGGGTTGTTGTCTGCCTGGACTTAAGTAAAACCTTCAATACTGTCTCCCACAGCATTTTCCTGGAGAACCTGGCAGCCCATGTGTTGGAGAGGTGCACACTTTGCTGGGTTAAAAACTGGCCCAGTTGCCAGATCCAGAGAGGGGTGGTGAGTGATGAAAGGTCTAGAGAGTAAGGCCTATGAGGAGCAGCTGAGGGATCTGAGGGTGTTTGGCCTGGAGAAAAAGAGACTCAGGGGGGACCTTATCGCTCTCTACAACTCTCTGAAAGTAGGCTGTAGCCAGGTGGGGGTCAGTCTCTTCTCCCAGGTAACAAGCAATAGGACAAGAGGAAATGGCCTCAGGCTGTGTCAGGGAGGTTCAGGTTGGATATCAGGAAGAATTTCTTCACTGGAATGTTTGTTAAGCACTGTAACACGCTGCCCAGGGAGGTGGTGGAGTTGCCATCCCTGGACATGTTCAAGAAATGACTGGACATGGCACTTGGTGCCATGGTTCAGCTATCAGAGTTGTGTTCAGTCAAAGCTTGGGCTTGATGGTCTTGAAGGTCTTTTCCAGCCTTAATGATTCTAACTGATTGGCATCCATGAGCAAAAAGGCTAAAAAAGCCAGAGAAGATGAATTAGTTTTGTTTGAACCTCAGCAGCTGTATTGGTTCACCCTAACTAATGCTTGGTCAACTCTGCTGTTGTCAGCAGAGCACCAGGAAGGGGTACACGCTGTGGTTTAGCCAAGGCATGTAGCTCTCTGTTGGAGATCAACTGTGATCTTGTTTCTGTGTAACCAAGGGACTGTCTCAATAGAAGGGCTGTCTGGGCACAGAGAGGATTTACTTCGTTGTTGAAATAAATTTTGGCCCCTGAGTGTCTCCCCTACAAGTACCAAATAAATTCCTTGGAGCTCCATGTTTCGGACCATTATTTTTACCACCCATCCCTGACTGAGATTGTGGCAGAGGTCAGTGTCCTGTTTTTATTGCCAGGAAATAAAAAAGATTTTCTATGCAAACTGAAATATATGTTCCTCCATGCTCTGCTCAGCTTAGAACTCTATAGGTTTTTGCGTATAGACTTGGAAAAATTTGGATTGTCTTTTGGTTTTATTTATAAGTTGCCTGATTTGAGGTTGATTTCCTGTGTATTTCTTTCCCATAGTTTTGAATTTCTTACTTGTTAAACACCCATTGTAACTCTGACATTTGAAAAGTCAAGTTCTGTGCTCTCCCCTTCTACATACACATTTAGCATTTGGAAATTAAGATCCCCGAAATACCTATTGGTCAACAATCCATATTAATGTGGATTTACCTGCAGAAAAAAAAGACCTGAAAGACCTCCACATAATAGCTTTAACTTTTAACTTGTACCCTAAAATTGTGCATATTAGACTGGAAAACATGCAGTAGTCTGAGCCTGGAGAATTTATGTGATGAAGACCTCAGACACAGGGGCCAATTGTCTAAAGTGGTTGTTCAGAACAAGGTTTCCATGTGGACACTGTAGTTTTTCAGAGGGTGAGCGAGCTATGTTTTGAAGATACTAGTCATTATGCTTGAATACCAGTTCAGACTAAGTTCCTAAATAATTGTGTTCCGGATTAGTGCTTGCATTAGTGAAAAGTAATTTATAATTGCTGAAATATTTTTGAATATGGAATAAAGTGGTTTGGTTTCTCCTGTCCAGTTAAGACTAATTATTGTAATTTTACCATAAAAAATAGGATAAGGTAGTAGCTGATTCAGTGATGGAAGAGGGTTTAGAGTGCAGTTCAGATTTTAGTTGTATAAATAAAATATCTTTATTTTTCTAAACAGAAGAAAACATCTATTAGAACACAGGCAATACAATATCTAATTCCTGCAACCTTTTTTCCCTTTTTCCTTGTTTTTTGGTAGTATTAGATTCTGAGTTTAATCCTTCCCTACAAACAGTACTCACTGTTCAGTGCAAATGCACAAGTTCATCAGTTTCAACAGTAAAAATCTTCACAATAAATATTGGTAGTAATAGTAAGAGAAGTTATCAGTCAAATTTGCAGGACTGTGTGTAATTGCACCGTGTTTTGACAGCTTGGCCTTTAGTTTTAATTTTTGTCAGTGTCATTGGGAACCATCATTGTGCAGAGTAGTGGAATGAAGGCAGTCAGAGGCTGAAAGTTTGACATCCACCCCGGGACTGGGGAGACTGCCTAGCAGTGGAGTTTTGCCAGTTCAGCTTGTATATTATCAGGTGTAAATAGTACATTTCTGGTTCCTCACTTCTGATCTTTGATTTATGAAGAGAAAAAGCAGGACATTTGAAAACCCTCAGGCTTCCACGAGAGATTTCCAAGGAGAAGGCGGCATCGCTGCAGGGGCCGTATGTGACAGTTGGTTCCTGAACTGTCAAGATGCATATTGAGTTGTGCAATATATTGCTCGGTGACAGGGATGTGTAGTTTGTAACTCTAGATGAAAAGGGGCAATACGTAGTTTATTCTTTGTATGTCATTATCTTTTAAATTTATATTTCTATTTAGTTTTGCCTCACCCAGATAGTTACTTTAAAAGATTATTCAATTTCACACCTGCTGAGAAAAGTCTTTTTTTTATCATCTATTCCTCACTGTCTGTGCAAGACGCCATCAAAATAAACCTGCCCAGAAAAATTCCTGGATGTCTCTGTTCTATCTCTRCCTATCCAAGCTTTGTGTTGGAAACAGGGTAATTAATACCTTTGGCTTGGAATAGGTTTTGGAAGGAATGGGAAAAGGAGGGATGGATGGGTTTGAGCTACCTTTTTTTTAAGATCCGTTATTTGGGACTTGCAAAACTTAATGAACTGCCTTGCCATCTCTGATTATGGTTTGCAGTTAAAAGAATAATGTATATGCATGTGATTTGGGTATGGTAATGTAATCAAAAAAACCTTATGGAAACTCCAGAGCATTTAATTTGCTCTTATTTTCCTGCTCCCAAGTCTTTGCAGTACCACTTCAGCATTTACAAATTCTAATTGGATGATATGACCTTGGATTTGAAATACTGAATTTGATGCAAAATCAAATACAGGTTGATCAAGTGGAGTCTCTTGGTCTTCTGGTGAAGTTCATCTGTCTGAACTTTAGCTAAGTGCTTGACAGCCAGCTAAAATGAGATACTGACTATTCCCACTTGTTAACAAAGAAAAAGAGAAAACCTGGCAGCTCCAAAAGCTGATTTCTTTCCACTTTACAATAACTACTGCATGAATTGCCCTCTGGAGAGGTCTATTTATCTCTGTGAACTATAGAGATTGCCAGTTTCTAACATAGTAATTTTAACTCAGTGGATGCCTCCCGTTATGCCACATTGTTGGCTGTTTTCATTTCAGATTTTAAGTTGTGTTAGATCACATTAAAAGCCTCCTTCTCCCCTGAAGCTTCTCATTTTTAGTCATTTGATTTTGCTAACTTGATCACTGAGGGAATAGCAGCAGCATGTGTCTACCAAAAGCTAACTGTGCCAAAGGAGCAGAGACAATTAAATCATCTCCTGAAGTCTTGGGAGCTCAGCCAGGCCTAGTTTCTGTTCTACAAGGAGATTTCCTTGTATTTTTCGTCTTAAAAGACCAATGTCACCATGCTTGGTCAAGGAAGGGGATTGATGGCATTGGTGACTGAAATCCTCAATAGGGGCAGCTGCTGCACTGGATGCTGGTGGCGCCCAGCTAGTGCCATGCCTCTGGACTGAAGAGCATGTGTAGAAAGAAGGGGGTTTATGGCTCCTCAGGCCGCAGTTCTCTACTCAGCTTCCATCAAGGGCTCCATCTGGCCCAGTCTGGAGCATTGCTAAGATGGGGATGACTCTATTTGTGAGTACTTTTGGCGAGGACTTGACACAAGCTGAAGGCAGCTGCGTGTCTTGTGCAAGTCAGGCTTTTCCCATTGCATGGGAACAGCTTCCTGCTCAGACAAACTGTTATTTGGGGCTTGGGTTCTCTCTGTTAATTCTTTGAGGAATCTAATGTTCTGAGTGTTTTGCTGTTCATATAATTGGACTTCCTGGTTATTTGCAAAAAACATGAAGTCTGACAGCCCCAGAATTAATAGAGCCTGGTTTTCAGCGAATCCTGTTTCATGGTTGATTTATTTTTTAATCTAATTAATCAACTAGAAATATTATAAGACTGTGGTGGGAACTGATGCCTTGTAAACATCAGAGTCCAGTGTCAAGAGTGACAGTTGTAATGTCCTAACACAGGAAAAGGAAAAGTTTTTCTGAGCTTTTATATCTCTTTACCAAAGAATCTGCAAGAAAATATTTTGTACCATTTTCCCTCTGTAGATCTTCTGGTGTCTAAGGAGGGTTTGCCTCTGGTTATTTCCTTTACCAGGCTGCTGATAAAGTCTCTCTGCTCTGCTGTGTTTGATCACTGTTCCCAAGGAGGTGCAATACATTGTCCAAGGTTTGAGGTGTGTTTTCCTTCCTCCTGCCTCTCCAGCTTTTGGCGGGAGTGCTTGGATGTCTGTAGTGGTAACAACCCAAGAGCAAGAGAGACTTTTTTTCATTCTAGCAAACATCAGGATCATATCACTGCAATGGTGGGCAATGCAGAAGGAAGGCAGAGGAGACAGTGCTTTGATTGAAGAGATCAGCATTTAAGGATAAGTTGTGACAAGTGTGTGTAACTGCTGATGAGAATAAAATAGGGATGAAAGGTGAGAATAATAGTGAAAGATGATGAGCTATTACATAGACTTAGTTTTGTGGAATTACTCAGCCCTGACCTACCTAATTGATTGATTGTATGAAACAAATCAGACAGTAAAACAGAGCTGATCTCTTTTCTTCTACTTAGTGGCAACCAGCTGGGAAAGCCCTATAGGTTTTGTGTCAGAAACAGAGCACAAGCACAAAGGTGTGTCCTTAAAAAGGAATGTAGTGAGGACATTGAAAGCAGAGGATGGTAGGAAAAGGTAATTTAAATTGAATACCTGTTTGAGGCTGCAGAAGGACAGTAGAGTAGTAAACAGTATGTTGTATAAGAGAATATGTAGGGAAAAAATCAGTGTGTGTGTGTGTCTTTGTTTGTGCACTGATATTTCTGTGTCTGATAGATGACAGGAACAGGCAGGGTTGTGTGAGCAGCTGAGGCTTTGCTCCGTGCAGGACGGCCCGGCCAGCAGCGGGGCTGCCTGTGCACACATTTCCTTTCCTCCCACTGGAGGAGCAGCTGTTGAGTTTAAAGAAAAACAATGGTTCTTCTAAAAGTGATAGCCCTTGCAAAGGAACCTGCTTTTTGTCACCATGCGAGTCAGATGCTTGACTTCAGACAGCTGCAGTTACAGCAGAAGTCTGCTCCAGCACGGGGTGAGGGGGAATGGACACAGCAGAATGGGCCACCTGGTCCCTGTGTGCTTTCCTGCTTTCCTCACCTCTCTCCTGGGGGACAAGGAGGCCCTGGTGCTCCAAGAACTCTTTCAGAGATTTGGGAAATGTTTTTTAGTAAGAAGCGTGGAACCAAGGCAATAGTATAGCCCATCTTTTCCTCAGCAATGTTGTTCAAGAGATTCTCGTCTGCTACGAAAACCCTGGTCACAAATTTTGAGGTAAATATACCTGCTCATTCTTGAGCCTCACAGGTACATGTCAGCCATACACTCCTGAGTGTGTATTTTAAAAAATAAATATTTCTGTTCACAAATAAAAAATAGCAAAATCTGGGGTGCCATAGGAGTGGGGGATGTATGTCTGGGAGAGGAGCTGTTGGTGGCCCATTGGGTTAGTCTTGCTGGAAGGTGAAACATGACTTAATTGCCTGAGGGTTTCTGTTGGTGTTTTACTTCTGAAGAATTTCTTGAGCTTTCCATCTTCTGAGCACAGCAGGCATCCGCACAGTTACTGCGGCATGATGCAAACAGAAGGGGGGAGAAAATGTTGACTGTGGGATCCTGACAAACATTATTTACACCGTTGGAGAAGTGCGCCAGATTGACTCCCTGGCCGTCACTGCCGATAATGCTGCTCGTAGAGCTTGTCAGCATTCCAGCTCAACATTTTTATAACCATTTAATTACTGCCTGTATTGAATGTAGCTGGAATTCACCATTGCAGCTAATGCTCTGGAAATGCACTGTAGACTATAAGAAAGTGGAGAATTTCAAGGAGATAGACAGGCTGTAATGAGTTTGCTTCTCTTGTTGGGTAACATCTCAGTAACAGCCCCAATAACCATTCTGTTTGGCTTGGTTTTGGGTGGTTTTTTGTTGTTTGGTTTTGTTCTGTTTTTGTTTGTTTTTAGGATACAGTGTCCTTGATTTGATGAAGTTTTCCATTAAAATCACAACCCCTTTCTCAAAACTTACACATATTTTGTTTTTAACTTTCTTCTAGCTCCACAAGAAGTGGTGATGGGCCATGCCACGGTCCAGTGTGGACACCGCATTCCTGTTTTATCCCAGGCTTCCTTTTGTAAGAAGCACTGCAGACCTACTGCCGCAGCTTAATCTGACTGTGGTGGGTGCTGAGCTGCTATGAAGTGATCTGAAAATACTGCCTAGAGAGTGTTCTGAATGTTATATTTTGTCAGGGAGACAATATTTCTGTGTAATGGTAGATAGAATTCCTGACATGAACATATTGGTATCATTCACCATAGTACAACATGTAGCTCATGGGGTGCTTCTGCCCTTGCTGCTGTGCTTTCACACGAGGAAAGCTCTGCAAGCTACACAGCATAGCCTGGGAGCTTCTTGCAGCACCTGTCCCACACAGGGTGCTGCCAGGGGGAGAGAGGTGCTGGGGTCCGGCCTCAGCTGCTGCTCCCTGTGTGCAGCCTTGTGCACGGAGCAGAGGGGGAGCAGGGAAGGGCAGCCTGGCCCAGCAGCACTGGGCCTCCTCTGTGATCTCTGCGCCTCCTCTGTTCCCTCCTTCCCCTCCTTAGCAGAAGCGTTTAGAGGCTGCTGCTGTGGGAGGGAAAGAGTAAAAGGGAAGGTGAGGTGTTTTGGGCAGGGAGGGAAGATGCTGGCACTCACTGGGGTGGGTGAGAGAGGTGTATAGTGTGTGCCCATGGGAGGGAGTCAGAAAAGGACTTGGGGATCATACTGGCTGAAGGGGAGACTGCTGCTGGTGCTCAGTTCCTGACAGAGAAACAAATCTAGGTTTGATCCCAGGGTTTGAGGGGGTGGGACCACTGTGATCAGGTAACAGCTTCTGGAGGAATGGGGAGTCAGAAATCTCTAGTTGTCTAACAGCCCCCTAGGACATGGCATATGTTGAAAAGATGCAGGTATATCTGTGTACATTTACAAATGTCTATGCATTACTATATTGGCTTGTGTATATCTAGTTGCTCTGTTGTATATCTGTTAATACTGAATTACCTTGTTAACACTTTTGTTAAAGAGGGCTTTCTGGTCATTGATCATTAATGTCACTGCATGCTAAGCACAACTCCTATAAACCTCAGAGTGTGAGCCAGGTCTAGTGTTTGTAAGCTAAACTGAGATTGTGCTGTCAATCTGAAAGGATCCTACAAGTCTCCTAGTCCTGCCTCTGAAGCTGATGATGATTTTTCCCCTCAGTGGGCTAAGACAAGGCAGTGCAATATTGAGTGAAAAACAGTCTGGAGGAAGCTGAAGTGACCTAGAAATACTCTGTTTACTGGCACATACTTCAGAACTGGTCTGCCCTCTTTGCAATTGATAGGCTTGTACATTCTCTGATCTATCATGCATTTAATAAAAGAGCTACGGAATAACCCTTGGTTAAACAAAGAGTGTGTACAACAATCCAGTATTCTCAGCTCCTAACTTAGGATAACTAGTGAGCCATTATTTACCCACCAGAATAAGTTTCTGACACTCCCTGTGGTGTAAGAAATGTGAATGTCATAGACATACCTCTGCCACCAGCTAGCTTAAAATCCTTTCCCAGATCCTCATCTTCTTTTCTTAAATGCAATAACCAATCGGGCAGATTGGTCTTATGTTCCTCAAAGGCTTTGCTTTAAGCTCTGAGTCTGCCACCGACTTTACTTCAGCCTCTCATGGCCTCTACAAGGGGGCAATTGCAGGATCAGTTTTTAAAGAGTTGTAGATGAGTGTGATATAAATATTGAATTACCAGTTTTTGATATTTGCTGAAATCTAAAGTTTCAAACTTGTCCTTTAAAAACTGGAGCACAAACCTACAATAGCAATAAGCCCAAAGGTCATCTTATTTACGTGAGTGATCTCTTTAGAAATATATGTCAATAATATCCTGATTGCCTTTGGTGTGCCAGATGAGGGAAGAGTCACCCTGACTGTAGGGACACAGATAGGCTGGTGTTTGTAATCTGCACTAAGGTATGGTGTCAGCACTAAGGCTGAAATCAAAGCTCTTTTCCAGTGGTTCCATTTGGGATATCTCTTGTTGGACTGGAGTTCAAACAGCTGCTCATGCGACTACCTGCCAGGGTTAGTTTTCCTCCCACTTCCCGTTCTTTGCCTCTATATAGACTATTCATACCTTCAGCTTTGACCATTTGACCTGAGCTGATTCCCACTGATGATGACCCCTGTGACTTTGGCAGAAATTGTAAGTGACCTTGACATCAGAATCTCTTTGAGGCAGAAATTATTCTTGATCCATTCTTTCTCCCTCTGTGCCCATCAGTGCTGCTGCTGTTAAAAAAAAAAAAAAAGCAAAAAAGCAAAAAAAAAAAAGCAGCAGCACTGATATAATCTGATTGTGCTCTCTGCAAGTAGCAAGAGAGACCTGCCCTTGAGCTAAATAAAGCAAACAAGCCTCAAACAGATAGTTATCCCTGTTGTGTATCCCCAAGCCTCTGTAAAAGCATAGATCTGGCTGAGAAAGCTGTGCTTTCAGCTCTTCTTTTCAAAGGTACTCCCACACTGGAGCATAAAGAAAACCAGTTATACTAATGAAGCATACACATGTGCTATCCTTTGCTTTCAGTCTGCAAGCCTTGCGAGCTTGTTTACTTTTGCAACAGGATTATTCCCAAGTCTTACAGGACAGCCATACAAGCAGGGTAGTTTTTTTTTCCTTTTTACATGAATTGGCTTGAACATGTGAGGCCAAGACAGAGATTGTGAGGTTCAGCAGAGCTGCAGTTAATCTGCACGTGTATTGAGAACTTTTCATTATATGTGCCTCAAGGCTGGTCTGCCTGCCCTGCTCTGCTGGGCATCCTCGTCTGGCTAACCGCTCCTAATTGCTTGAGCATGCTTCACACAAATGCTTTTATATCTATATTTATATTTAACGTCAGAATTCAAGCAACAGCTCCAGCGTGAAAACCTTTTATGCCTGACGTGGTGCTGCAAGTTTATGTCTTGATGGAATCCCTGCTTCGGAAGCAGCAGTGATAACAACACAGGGAAAATTCTTGCCACTATTAATTGTAAAAAACATCCTAGTATCACCCTACTCATGTTTCCTTTTCTTCCCCATGTCTTTTCAGGGTTTTTACAAGCAGCACCTGTTACTGCTGTCTCCCTTACAGGGAGTACAATACAGCTGTAACAACACGGGGAGATACATGCATGATTTTTAGTGTGGGCTCTTCTGCCTGCTTATTTCCTTGTCATGTCCTTATTGTTTTTTTGACTTGTACTTGATTTCTAAGACCTTTGGGAGGGGACCAGCTTTTTGTTCTGTGTTTGCACAGCTTCTGAGGCTGTCATGCCCTTGTTCCTCACTAATCCTGGTAAGTGCTCCGGTAGTACAAATGGCAAATAAATTTGAGATACAAACAAATTAGCATTCTTGTCACTGATTAAACAAATGGTTTTCTCTGTGATGATTTGAACCGGGGTTGTATTTTATTACAGCCCTTTGAAGCTCAGCTTGAAATTGCCAGTTTCTTTTCCAGCTTCTGTTATCAGCCTCTTGTACTAGTTGACCAAAAAGTACTTGGCAGGCAGTTTGCAGACTCTGACAAACAATAGGTTGTACTATTTTAACCTGGCTTTGACCTAACCTGAAACAGTCAAAACTGGCATTTAGCAAACGTGTTTTGATGTGCCGACTCAAATTCAGTTGCTGAAAGCAGCTGCTGAGATCAACCTGTGCCTGTCTTGCCCTACAGAGAGGTCGGGGGACTTTGCTGGCCCCAGCATCGGCACAGGACCAGGACAGACTCAGTAGTTCTCTGTAATAGGGCTTGAATGAAGCAGAGAATTACTTTACCCTTAAATTGAAGATTAATGTGATTTTTTTTTTTTCTGGGACAGAAAACACTACTTGTTTTCTGGAAGGATAAAGTGTCCACTGAAACGGGATTATGTTTACATTATTATTGCGGGGCGATCTGTGAAATAGGCTTTCTGTGCCTCAGTAAAGAGCCATGACCCCTTACAGAGTTATCTTTTAAGCTGCATGCTAAACCCACGGGGGCTTATGGCTCAAAGCTAATGGGGATTTAACTTCTCACTGAAAGGAATTTGAAGCCTAACCCTATTTAGATGCTCTTTGCTCTCATTGATTAAATGCCCAGTCCACTGCAAGAAACCTGATAGAATCATAACTGTATAAATTTTCCATCTGACAAAATGGATGCTGGGAAACTCTATGCAATATTTATTAGAAAAGGARTTTGATCTTAAAAAGACATTTTAAATCAAAATGTCAATTCACAGTTCTGTTTTGTTTGTAGAGAAAGAAAAGAATTTGAATGAAGATGTATTTTTTAGAGCACTTCACAAAACCGTTTCATGGAAAAAAAATCAGTTTCTGAAATCAGTAGTTTTATGAGGATTTTCACTGCTTTCCTTGTTCACTGTGTTCACTAATTCRTTTTTGAGATCCTGTCTGTAGAATAGTTTTAGATGATACTATTTAAAAGTAATAAACCTGCCCCTCTCCCCGAGTATTTCTCACCCCAAATTTCATTATGCACTGAAGTTCCAGGAAGACTATATTCCATCACGGATCACTGGCATTTTTTAAGATACAGTAACTATATCTCCTCGGGGATGAGAATAGAAGAGCTGTTATCTTGGTAAGAGACTTTGAGATGCAAAGAGCAGCACACGATGCCATCCATGGTCCTGTGGCAGCACAGTTGGGTTTCAGTCTCAGTCTCTTTCTGTGCTTCAGTTCTGAGAATTTCCCATGCCCAAAGTGCAGGTGCTTTCTGAAAACCTTTTAGCTGGTGCTAATGACTAGTGTGCTTATTCTTTAATTGTTGATTGTTGTACTTTGTTGTTAGGATTTTAGTGGCTTATTCCTAGAGAAAACCATAAGCCCTCCAAGAAAAGAGCTCCATTCAAATGGGAGCCAAAGAACTGAGGCATAAAGATGTGGCTTAATGTTTCATTGTTCGACTCTTTTCATCACCCTTCCTGCATATACAGTCCAGCTTCCTTTACCCCTCGAAATACAAGGGGTGGTATCATGTGAGCTCTCCTTTCCCGTCCAGTACCTCAGCGAGCAATCTGTCTGCTTCAGGTAGTTTTCTTCTAGCCTGTAGATGAGCCAGGAAATAGGTGTAGAGCCAAACATCATTCCAGGTCTGCCACTCTCCCGCTGTGTCATCTTGCAAAGGGCTTTAGGTGGAGCAGAGGCAGTGTGAGGCTGTGCTTGGACTTCAGAACCAGGCAAAGGTGGTCTTGAGCTACGTAGAAGTCAATTTACTACATTATGCCCATGATGAGAAACATTCATCCCAGTTTCCCATAATCAGTTTAGGGACCTCCTTGGATTTGTGTTTCTTTGGCATTGAATCTAAATAGTGTTCATATGCCTGCCTTCCTTCCTTCCTTCCTTCCTTCCTTCCTTCCTTCCTTCCTTCCTTCCTCCCTCCCTCCCTCCCTCCCTCCCTCCCTCCCATCCCCACTCCCTCCCTCCCCTATGGATAAGTATTCATAATCTCTGGCACTTGAGTATTCTGGATATGGCCATTGGTCTGTCCTGTTGGTAAGGTTGCAAACTAAAGGATTCCCAAAAATAAGGACTTGTATGGTCATCTGATGCCTTTTGGTGCACAGCACAGCCACAGGAGTTACAGCAAGTTCTTAGCTGAATGCCTGCCCTGAGTTTGTTCATTTTCAAAGCTCTTGGTATTGTCCAGTGAAGAATGAAAAGGATGAACTGAAATTTTGCAAGTGATTGCAGCCCTGCTCTTCAAAGTAAATCCTGGAGATCTTAGCAGGTCTTCAAAGATCTTCTCATAGGGAGAAGACAGTAGACATTGAGAACCCAGTTTTCACTGGCACTAGAATATCTTTGAGTTTTTTAAACAGGAAAAGTCATAAAGGTAGAAATCAAGTTTAATGCTGAGAACTCTGTCACTGACTTACTGCATGACYTTGAGGAGGGCATTTTAACTTGCCTGTGTCAGTTTAGCCATCTGTAAAACAGGTACAATCATACACAGCATAATAATTTCCCTCTCAGTGAGTGCCATTTTCAGTCTACCCTGTACTGGTTAATGATTTGTATGACTGTTGAAATAACAGCATCCTCTAAAACCGTAATATCCTTATGTATTTTTCACATAATCACTAGTGGTTGAAATATTTGTTCTGACACTTGAGATTACTCATGTAAATAGAAAAATTATAGCATGCTGGCAATGCCAGACACCTTGAATTCCATCTGAGTGTGTGGGTGATGGGAGAGGGATCTATAAATACTATCAGAGGCAGGGAAACAAGCATGAGCAGCACTTGTGAAATTCTGAATCAACTTATTCCTGAGGTTTAGGTAAAAGATTTTAAAATATAGTGTCAGTTTTGGGTAGGAGATGGCACTTAGAAATCTGAGTGCTACAGATCCAGTGAAGACGTATATTTCACTCCATTTCTCTGCTTTACATGAAGTTATATTTTTATGTTGTGCTCTGACTAGGGTTACCCACTCCTAATATCATTTGACTAAAGCCACTTTTTTTGTTGTTGTTGTTAAACTTAGGAAACATTCTGCCTTGAAAACAAGCAGAAGCTCCAGTTTGGTTATCAGTGAGTGACTCACAGATCTCACAATACTTTTTCTCAAAATGTGACTGCTAATTTCCGTGTTCAGCTCCCAAATTGCCAGTTTCAGATGTTTTCCACTTCCATTATGAAAGATCTGCATAGTTCTAATTGTAGAGTTCAGTGTCACATAACAGTGTAGCAAATGAGCTGTGTCACATTTTACATAAAAATGTAGTAAGTTAGATAGGTACAACCTGCAGGTTGTGACAGTAGTTTTTTCAGTTTGTAGTTTATTTGATAAGAGACACTTGTGCAATGTCACTGCTCCCTGTTCTCCACTGAGTCCTGTTTCTTTCGAGTACAAGCTCTTCAAGATAGCATCACTGTCTCCTAGATCAAGCTATAAGCATCTTCTTTTTAACCAAATATTGTACTTCTGGGATTTACAGGATATTTACAAGAGAAAAGTTTTTTTCAGGTTATGAAGAGAGAAATATATCTGCATTTATTTTGCTGCAGTATGTAAAGTTTTTGAAAGATAGATGAATAGCTTATGGGACCTTGACTCTAGAATTCATGCAATTATCAGTAGTGATATATCAAAACTCTGAACTGAATACATCCAATTGATTGAAACAGAAACTTTGGAATTTAAAATAACCGGAATTACTTGAAGGAAACTGTAGCACATTCAGTAGTAGGTATGAGTAACGGACATTATAATGGAAAGGTTTGAGAAACACCAACTGGAAAGAGTCTGCCTTTAGTTTATTATTATTATTATTACTTTACCAGCTTGAAATTTTTGTGTACCAGATTACTGACAGCCTGTGACTGCTTTTAATCACTTCATCAGCTTTAGTGCTGATGTCACATATTTAGAGCTTTGATCCAGCCTCCGGTTCCGTTGTGATTCTGTGTGACACAAGTTTGTGTCTGTTTAGTTTCTGTTAATCTGTTTTGAACAGAAATACAAAAAATCTTATCCCAGCATTGAAATTTGTCCTGCTTCCTTGAGCATGTGTGCTATTAACTTCGAACGTGGACTTTATTATTAGACCATGGAAATGTAGGTCACAAAGGAGCTGAAAGGGGATGCTTAGCAGTGACCAGCTTCAAGTGACCTCAGAGAGAAGTGGATGGGAAGTGCTGACTGGAGGCAAAGATTTCCATCTGGTATGGGCTGGTGGGGCATGAGTTGTGTGCTTCACTCATGCTGCTCTATGTGCAGTGTAAAACCGTGGCTTTGTGGGGGAATGAAAATGGATTAATACTTAGAAGCTTTGCAGTTGGCAAAACTGCATAAGGTAAGACACATAAAGCCTTCTCTCCCTAGAAAACACTTGTGCTGAGGAAACTCAGAAGCTGTTGAAGGAGTGTTTGCTAAGGGGGAACAGCAGCCCACATGATAGGCAAAGTCTCAGGAAAAGAAACTGAGGATAAGTAACTGAAGAATTTTTGGTGTTATACAGAAGCATGGGATGGCCTGGGAGTGTAATCTCCAGCCTCACAAGTGCTGAAATCGGAGTGGAGGCTCCTGGTACAGGGTGGGAGGAGAAAGCAGCCACAGGGGCTGCCCGTTGCTCCGGCCAAGACTCGTGCTGGGTTTTCCCCTCCAATTTCTTAATTTCTAAGACATTTTTGGTAGTGAGTTATGTTTTTTGAAACCTGATATAGATAACACAGTGTGGCTGATCACTGAAACCTATTCAGGGTATCAAAACCATGAGGTTTCATAAACTGCACCCTGGCATGGCTTCCTGAGAACAGCCTATTTAGTCCCATTTTCTTCACTTGATGGGGCCAGGACCACAAATCTTGCCTTGTTGACAAAGAAATTCTCTTAACCACACAAAATTGCTTTTTGGAAGGTACTTTGAGAGCACTGCCTTCATTTGTTGAGTGCAGGGGTGTGATGGTGCTTATAGCCCTGCTTAACATTGCTTCACCTTTTCTGTAAAAGCAGCTGCAAATTTAAAGGAACGCTGTGAAGTATTCTTTATATTTTTAAAATGCAGTTGTTGATCTTTTTAACCCAGCCTGTTTGTAGCCTACTAAAACTCAAACTTGAAGCCTAATTGTTTACCGGCCACCTTTTGGGACCAATTGCCAAGGCTCTCCTTCAGGTAAACTTTATCTTAAAGATGTGTTTGTCTCTGGGATCTTTCTGAAGATATTCTTTCAAAACACTCATTCTTGTCTTCCATATAAAAAGTATAGTAAGTGTTTTAAAAAGGATTTTAAAACACCCCCTTACAATTTAGATTGAAACCTGTCTGTTTGAAAGATGAATAGAGAATACACTGAATTCAGTGGAATTACTTTAAAAAGAGCAGAAAATGGCGAAGTGAGCATAGTCTCACTACAGTGTGAGAAATGGCCAAAGCATAAAGGGGATTTTTATTCTCACAAGGTGTTTATTTTAACTAATCATCTCCCGAAGGTGGAGATCTGATGCTCTTGGCAGACCAAGAGGTTTACTATTTCAAATCCCTTTCATCATGGGAGAAAGCAGATGATATTAATGGATATTACTTGTCCAAACGTAGTAACAGATGTTTCTGTAGGAAATGGAGTGGAAACACTGACAAGCAGGATTGTTGACTGTTTTTTGGTTTATGCCCACATTAAAGCTGCTGAAAGGATCATGTGACACATCTTCATAGATGATCTGATTCATAAACTCTTGTTCTTGAAGTATTTGGGTCTTAGTTTTGATGATGGCAGCAGCAGCTCATCTCATTTTTATACAGGTCTTCAGTATAGGGCATGCAGTTAGCTTGAGTTTAGTGGAAATTTGATGTCTCACATAAAGCCTAGCAGGCAAATTCGGGTATCATGGTAGAGGACACTATGTGCTTTTCTCCTGCAAAGGGGAATTCCTTGATCAACTGTCTTCGAGCAGATTCGGGTATGTTGTTTCTTTTACTTTCGTATTGTAAATGTACACATCCTGTCCTCATTCCTATAGCAACAAAAGAGCTTTCCTCTGGCTTGCTGGCTTCCCCTTAGTGGTCTTTGTTTTCCCTCCTAGGAAACAGTTTGAATGTGTCAGAAGAGTCCCAGTTCCTCAGAAAGGCATCTGGCCAAGAACTTGACCAAGTTGGTCTGTAGTATTTCTCTCATTAAAAGCCTGCTTCTTCCCCCAAAAAAGTCATCTGTGAACAGTGACAAAGGATTAATTGTGGAGTCTTGGGACTTGGCAGAAGCACATATAAATGAAGTGCTTTTTTGGAAGCTACATTGCCTGTCTTGGAGATCAAAAAATAAATCCAAAATATTTCAGTGTGTATCAGTGGATTAATTCATTTGATTGCCACTTCCCTTCCTCTTCTCTTTGTGGGGAGGGGCACTCCGGAGATTGGAATTTTAATTGCTTGACCGCAGTTTCTTATTAGTGGTGCACCAAAAGGGTATGGATCATTAATTAGTACTGAATATAAGGATGTCTGAGGTTGAGCTATAGCATCAAACGAATGAGTTTAGTCAGCTCCTGACTAAAATTACAGTTTATCAGTAAATTGAGTTATAATAATGAAAAGATTAGAATTTTTTTCTGAGTCCCTGCATGTTGTTTTCTGTGTTTGCAGAGTACATTCTGGTGGTCTTAAAGATTGTGGCATTTTTATATAAATATATATTTAATATTTGCATAAATGTTAAACATGTATTTATTCTGAAGTCATATATATGTGTGTACATGCCTATAGAATACTTACTCATAATTCAGAGTTGTTATACTATAGCATGCTTTATTTACTTTTATTAAATGTTTCTAGGTTTTAATTCATTAGGTGATTTCATTGGCAATATATAAAAACAGTGATTTTGATAGTTGCTTTCTCTTTGAGTCGCTACCTGAATTTGTGCTACTGTATCCAAAAGCAAATCTAGCTGTTGGGTGTAATGTTCTGAAAACAGAGTATTACCCACATTATTACTTAAATGTCCAAGTTTGTATAATATTTGTTCTGGTTTTAAAACTTGATAATGGAAGTGAATTGTATAACTTCAGTTACATTTCAACTTTGCTGTATCCAGGATTCTCAGATAGTGCAGTGTGGAATAGGAATATGCCTATAATAGATACTGGTATCAACTTGTTTTCTGCTGTGTGGATCAAGAACTGGTTAGTGGACAGGCTGCAAAATGTAGACGTGTGGGGTCACCCTAAATTGCTGTGTACGTAGTAGGGTTACTGGTGCATTGTTATAAAACAGCATGTTCTGCAGTATTTGCATCCAGAATTTAGAGGTAAATAGGAAATAATTGCTGATAAAAGTTATGAGTCATCTGAACAGTGTGTGCCTGATTTCAGCCAAATTCATAAACTGGAGTTTGGTTATGGACATGTAATTATGGATCTTGATGAAGTAAATGAAAAACAGTGGCTCTGAAATTTAAATAATAACAAAAAAATTATATAAATGGATCAAGTTCTCTCACCTATTCCACTCCCGTATTATATTTGGGCTTTCATATGTATCCATTTTTGGGCTTTTAAAATATGACACACATTTGAATATGCAACAGCCATAAAATCTGGGCTGTAAAACCCAGCAGAATTCAGCCATGAATCCAGAGAGCTGTGCTTGTATTTAGTAGGAAGTAGGATGTAATCAGTAAAAGCTAGAGAAACACACTTTTTTTTTGACGGAAAACCTATATTCACTTCATTTTTCCATTCTACTGTAGAATTTCATATGAACATGGTGTTAGAAGTTTATAAGTGCATTAATAGCTCTTTATTCATATAAGTCTCTGGGTGAGCAACCATCTCCTGTTGAGATGTAGTGGAAACTAGGTGTCTGGAATCTCAGAAGTTGGAAGGAATTTTCATAGGATGTTCTTCCTCAAGGTAGTTTTCTTGGCTTTTGCTGTGTTTGAGACTCAATTTCTGAAAAGAGGATTGTGTTTCTGCTCTCCCCCTGCTCCTGCTTCCTTTTTCGTGGGATTTTCTGAAACATTGCAGCTGTCTGCCATGAATCCACTGGTACGTCGCATGGAAACTTGGCTTTTGGCACATGGAAGGGCTGGCTTTTTTCTTCTGTCCCCTGTCTGGGGAATTAACTTCACGTATTGTGTTCCTGCTTAGGTTTTCAGCCAAATTTTTTACTTCAGCTTCCTTCCTACCCCTGCCTCTCTCTCCTTTCCTTAATTAAAATATGCTAAGGTTGAATGCATATAGCTGCAACTGAAAAAGGACAGAAATAGCACAGATGAAATAGCTACACTATTGAGACCTGGACCTTTATTTAGAATCACATTTGCTGGCATGTCACTGTGCCAGGGTTCAAAAACTGACTGGATTAATTTTTTCAAGAGATTAATTATTAATCTCTAATTTKGAAGGGAGCAAAATTTTGTTTGCAGTTGAACATGATTTTTACAGCTTCAACTGCTCCTCCCATCTAAATTAATGACAAAGTCATATTTGTTCGGTGTTAACAGGAACAGATTCACCACATCTGTATGTGTTCAGTTTCTTGGCTTCCCTAAGGGTGAGTACATCCAAACCAAGATGCCGACTGCTGAAACCAACATCTCTGTGACACTGCCTGCAACTGCTTATTTTCAGCACCTTTGAAAATCATGTGATTTTTGGAGTACCCGAGGATGAGCACTGGTTTAGGGAGTTAGGTGACACAGTTTTTTAGGTAACTGACTTCAGGTAGATGTCTGCAAAAAGTTAAAAAAAAATCATCTGTCTCAACACTTTTTGTCTTAAATAATTTCTGGAAGCCTGGTGGAATTTTGTGCCAACTCTTTCCTGAGAAGGAAACAAATTAATTTTAAAAAGTACTCAGAATAGGATCAGACAAGGAAATAAAAACATCAGTGTTGGGTAGAACAGCCTTTCTGATAAATCACAAATGGTCCTTCTCACAGAGGAATATCCTGTAACATGCCTAAATGCAGAAGTCCTTGTGATTGAAGTTAACAGATTTTTTTAAAAGGAGAAAGCAAACAATGGCAAGACAGGCACTAAGGTGTTTTAGAGAAAAAGTAGCAATAGGTGCTCACAGAGCCTGGACTCTCCCTTTGCACTGGTTTCTCTTGGTAAAATTTTTATGAAGTGCCTTGAAAATAGTGCTGCTGCAGTTAATTACTTTATCTGTGGTTTTGACAGAAACACTGTTGTTCTTCTCCACTCTTCTTCTTGCTTTTATTTTGAGCTCAAAAACTTTAGTTGGCTTTCCCTATGCCCTTTTGTAATTTACCCACCTCTTTGTTATTCAGTCATTCCCAGCTTCTTCAGCTGAGCTGACACGATGATCTGCACCATTTCCTTGAAATGTTCTCTCACAGCATTTTAATAACTTCCCCAAATAAGTTCACGGTGCTCCTGCCCTTTCAGTTCATGTCACTGCAGTTTGAGTTGCGGGTACAGTCAAGTGGCAGCAGCCAGTTAGGCAGCCTCAGCTGTGTGCAGGGGGGATATTGGCTTAACCAGAGCGCTTAAATGGGAGGTCTTGTCTTGTCTGAGCTCCATCAGGTTTGTGAAGGGGAAGGAGGCTATGACTGGCAGATTTGCCAAGCACAGCAAAAGCAAAAGTGAGCTTAAACTACCAGAAGAATTAAAAAACAAGAGAAAAAGGTTGCAGTATTTGCCTGCATAAAGAGGGGAATATGAAGTATACATATAAAAGAGGTATTGGTTTTGAATCCATTAAGATAATTTCAGAATCCTACATTCACTTTTCCTATCCATTCTGAAAAAAAAGCCCGCAAGAGGCTGAGATCTAGTCTGTCACCTTCACTCTCACAAAAGGCTAAAACTCAATTTTATTTCCCCTGGAGAAGGCTGAGAAGTGAATTGGTTTTTGTTTACTTCATATATATATGTACAAGTAGATTAGCTAAAACTGCTTCTCAGCAAGCAGAAATAGCTGTTGAGATCAGTGGTGGGACACTGACAAGTGTGAACCAGAAGCAAGATGTGAGTTGGCAGCACTGGAAGTATTGCTGGAACATTTTAAATAGGGGAATAAGAGGTTTGCTGTCCTCTGGTTGAATGTTTTTCTTGAAAACATCCCTGTGCCTCAGACAGCTCACAGCTTCTGTATGAGGGAATTGCTGCATGACGACTTACCCGCTGTCATATAAYGGTGGGATGGCTCTCCTGGCCTTACACTGACTGTATGTTCTTGCTTTGCCTACTCTGTTCTTTTCCCTCATTTTACCCATAGCACCATACCGAGGCTGGCAGCAGGCAGAGCTCCATCTTCTGTATTTCCACAGTTTCCCATGCTGGGATGCCGGGCGAGCAGAAGTAATGGACAGCATTGGAGGTTAACACCAGTCCAGAGAACTCACGTGGGGATGCAGCTTCTGAATATTCATTTATTTATTGTTTTCCTTTTTTTTTTTTTCTCTTTTCCATAGTGAAATATATGAGAGAAGCAACCCCCTATGTGAAGAAAGGCTCCCCCGTGTCAGAGATCGGGTGGGAGACGCCGCCCCCCGAATCCCCGCGCCTGGGCTGTGCCTCAGCTGACCCCATGTCGCAGCTTTCGCTCTCCATCCACAGAGACAGGAAGACAATTCCGCTCAAGATGTGCTACGTGACACGCAACATGACGGTGCCAGACCCCGAGAGCAGGTGAACTGGGGATTGGCGTGGGGTTGGAATTTCACCTTCGCTTTGAGTCGTTGTTGACCTCTTCAGCGTCAGGGTTGGTGAGCAGGAGCTGGGCTCCGGCCACACGCAGCGACCCAGCAAGGGAAGCGAGCACCACTTTGGGAAGGGTGGATGGTGGTGTCTGAGCCACGTGGTGAAGTGTTCAGCTTTTGGGTTGTGCTAGAGAAACTTCAATGCAGTAATCCAACACTTTTATTAGAAATGGAATTTCAGGGGGTTGTTTTCATCCAGATTAAGTGTCTGCTTTTGAAGGAAAAGACACGGTACACAGTAATTGGTTACATCCTCCAGGCTGGCTAAATCTTATTCCACTAAATTGCATTTTCTTTCCCTTTTTTTAATGAGTATTGTTTTAAGAATGGTCTGTTTTGTCTATTCAGTTATGGACATTAAAGTCAAGAAGAGGAGAAAAGTTCCACTTACAAGGCATTAATGGGAAGTTTTTGTGACTTGTTTTTTTTCATAATGTTAAAAATAGGATGAGGTTTTACCAGTCCTTATTTATAACATATGTGGAACAGCTGCACTGCACCAGCACACTCCCTGATCCCTGCTCTAACAGCTGCTAATAAAAAAGGGAACAGTCAAGTCAGTGATACAGACTGATTCTCCATCCAAATAATGGCCTTTTTGTTTTTCTGCAGTGCTCAGAAGCAGTGTGTAATGCCTTTGATTCTCAGCATTTACATATAGGCATAAACAAAAGTTATATTTTCATTTGCAGAGAAGAATAAGGGGAAGAGGGGAGAGCAGAAATGGGTTTGAGAAGGATGGGTTTCTCTGTAATCTCTTGCACTGCAATTCAGAAACTTTATCAGTATCTCTGTGATTTTCCATCTTTTTTTTTTATATTTTCCTGACCTTTAAATTTTCCCCCTCCATGCTTTATTGTTTAGTATGAGTTGACTTTGCTTCTGCTCTTCGTCTCACCTAGTGGCTACCACCACAGTCAGTGGTAACTGACTGCTGCAGAAGTGCAACTGTAAACCAGAAAAAACCCTAGCAGTCTTTCTCAGGTTAAATCAAGATGTTTATTGATATTGGCCCTTTTTTTCCCGACATATTTCTGTATAGTTTAAGATGTTGAGGTTTGGCGGCTGTATCACTTGTCTGAGAGTCTGTCTCTCTGCCATGGAGCGTGTTTTAAAAATACTCATACAGGTCACATTTTTTGCATCAGTACGCTGTAATGATACTTTACACACATTGGCTTAATTTTCGCATAATTTTTCCCCTTTCTTTTTTGACCATATTGTAGTTCTCACCTCCTGTCACTCTCCTGGCCCTCAGCTGGTTTGAGAGCCAGGAGGACTGACTCAGAGGGTCACACACTCATTGCTCATGATACCTCTGCAATGGAGCTGACTTTTTTGAAGTATGCTACAAGTGTGTGTGTTCTTCAGGGTTACTAGGAAGTAATGTGTGGGAGAGTCATATTGCTTGTTATCATGGTTTTCATTTTATGTTGCTGTCATTTCCTGTGGAAAGAGTGACTTCTGATTTTTACTGTAGTCCAGCACAGTGCAGTCTAAGCTGGATTTTTCCATCCGAGCATGCAGTACCTCACCATCGTGCTAGCTGCAGTGTATAGTAGCACCCCATGGATTAACATCTTTACTGGTTTCAGCATTTTTAACAATTCTGAATACTGGAACTCATATTTCCCAGTATAAATGCTACAACGCAGCGACCCTTTCCCACTGGAATGCATCCCAAGATAGTAATCTGATTCCACGAAAATAATTTTATCTTTGTTCGCAGCAGAGCCTAAGCCATGTCCTTGCATGCTTACAACACTTCTGTTTCATAACCCAGTGACCTGACACACACAGGTTTTGTAACTGATGGTGTCACTTTGCTGGATGGCTTTAGGAGAGCACTGCTGGCAGGATGCCAAAGCGTATGTTGGCCATTAAAGGGCTCCTTTGGACTATAACTGAGCTAATTTTCATTTAAGACCAAGCCTGGGCATGGAAAGCCTGAGTTTTCAAGTGCAGCAATTTCTTCAGTGCAGGCTGGGGATAATGTCATAGCAGCCTTGTGGGATTGGGATGGACTGGTTGGATGTTCAGCTTGTGAAGATACCAATGTTAAGGGACCCAAAAGGAAATGATTGTTGGCACCGAGTTATCTCCAGTTCTTAGAAAGCTGCAGTGAAATGTGGATTTAATGGGCGTGGAGGAGTATTGTTTTTCCCATTAAAGCTGGTAGCCCTGGATAGGATTTCTTCTTCTCATGGAAGACTGACCCCMGTTCAGAGATTCTCAAGTCTGTGTCTACTCTGAGATGGTTTGGTGAGCTTGTTATTTTGGAGCAGGAGTGAAGTTTGAGGCTTTTAGAGCCAGCAGTTCTCTCCTTCACTTAATCTGCCTGTGGGTTCACTCTGGAGGAGATCAGGAATTGTCTTCTCTGTTACCTGATTAATAAAGCTGTAAGGTACCAAGGAGAAGATGCTTAATATAAACCAATATCAAACTTGTGTAGGAATTTTTTTTAATAATAAAAACATGACAATGAGAGAAAAGATGCGGAGCATCTATGTCATTCTCCTSTAGGTGCAGGGCTCATTAGTATATTTTAGGCTGGAAGAAACTGGTTAAAATAATTGCTACTTAAATCAGTTGTTTGCCTGTATTTTCACTGGTAAGTGACCTTCTTGGTGGGAGCACTAAATGTTAATGTCTGGTATCACAAAGGAGCATCCTCTCCCAAAAGAAGGGACTTGTGGAAATGGCCATGGCTAGTAATACCAATAAGCAGTAAGTCTTGCTGCAGTGTAGAAAGCTTTTCATCAATTTCTGGTTATGATATTAAGGAATAGGAGAAAAAAAATGGTCTCTCAGGTGAAATTTGTTCTGTTGGTGCTTTTAAAGTCTTGGGACATAATACAAAGGTACTTCTGTACACAGCACAGGAGACGTGACATTCCCTGGAGAAATGAGACCCTTCTGTGTGGACTGAAAAGGTTTTCTCATCTGCTTTTGAAGTCACCCTAAAATCCTGCTTGCACGTCTTTCAGCCGAACCCAGAAGGTGTGGGCCTGATCCTGTCGGCATTTAGTGTGCACACATCATGTTCTTCCAGTGTCAGGAGTACAGAGCAGTGCGATGCTTACAGGGAACTTCGGCAGGGCCCAGTCTTAATGATTGAGTTACTCATTGGCAGGATTTGRCCCTCTGATGGGAAAGGTTTGCTTCAGTCTGGAAACTAGGAAAAATGGGCCAAGACAGATTCTCAGCAGTGAACTTTCCCTATCCTTGTCCATTTCAGGATTGGTGTGACAATTACAATCAGAAGGTAAAATTRAGCAGGTACATTTTATAAGTGTGTGTTGGGTTTGCATGGCCAGGTTCTGGTAGCTGGGGGGCTACAGAGGTGGCTTCTGTGAGAAGCTGCCAGAAACTTTCTCCATGTCCTACAGAGCCAGAATGGATGTGCCGCTGGTCAAGGCTGAGCCAATCAGGAATGATAGTAACACCTCTCTGTTAACATATTTAAAAAGTAAAAACAGAAAGTTATTGTGCAGATTTAATTGTGGCCAGAGAAGATTGAAGTGAGAATATGTGAGAGGAACAACTCTGCAGACACCCAGGTGAGTGAGGACGGAGGGGCAGGAGCTGCTCCAGGTGCCAGAGCTGAGATTCCTCTGCAGCCCGTGGTGAAGCCCATGGTGAGGCAGCTGTGCCCCTGCAGTCCATGAAGGACCACAAGGATGCAGAGATCCACCTGCAGCCTATGGAGGAGACCCATGCCCAAGCAGGTGGATGCCCAAAAGAGTTTGTGAACCTGTGGGAAACCTGTGCTGGAACAGGTTCCTGGCRGGGACCTGTGGAGCCATGGAGAGAGAAGCCCAGGCTGGAGCAGGTTTGCTGGCAGGACTTGTGACCCTGTGGGGGACGCAAGCTGGAGCAGGCTGTTCCTGGTGTACAGAGCAGGTGCAGGATTTTCCTTGAAGGGCAGCGTGGTTTAGGGCCACACCTTTGCAGCCTGTGTTTTTTCTCTGCTGTTGGGGAATGGTTTTCCTGAGTCACGTACATATGGGGCTCATAGAGGGCAGGGCATTGCCACAGAGAGTGACCAGAGAACCAGAATGAGTTACAGCTGCACTTGGAGAGCATAGGTCATTCTTATCTTGTTTTCTGCCTCCTAAGAGGTAGTTTGATAACACTGGGCATAGTCAATGACCCTGGCAGTAGCAAGCACAGATGGGGTTTGGTGCTGGGCAAAGGCTGAGTCCTGGACCAAGGAGTAAGGAGGTGATGGACCGTTTCCACCACTGTGCTGGCACTGCTGGCACGCGGGAGCTGTGTCAGTGCTGGGTGGACACCTGCAGTTCTGTGGAGCTTCCTGGAGAGGTGGAAATTTTCTTTTCRTAGTGGACAGTACAGATTTAGCAGGTCTGGGCTCTGGCTTAGGAAACTCGGGTCTTTTTTCTCTTAATGTATGTTGTAGGTGGGCAGAGGAAAGACAAAGAACTTACGTTTGCATGTGAGATAGAGCATAGGTAAAGATATATAATGGGTGCATTACCAGTATTAAAAGTCCCCTCCACACCTCCTCAAGGAATTTGTGCCTTGCTCCTTGTGTTGTTATTGAGCTGCTCTCTGGCTGTAGACAAAACCTCTGTGAAATGCAGAGACCATATTTAATTCACACTGTTGTTGTGAGCTTGAGATCCTTGGATGAAAGGCACATAGCAGTTAATTATCATTATTGGTACAGACATGTTTTACTATATGAATATCAATAAGTCCTTTGAAGAAGTCATTGAGCCTGCTCGAGTCAGTCTGATTTATATCAAGAATTTTTGTTAGGGTTTTTTTTTTTTTTCCTGGTGGGCTGTGTTTATTATCTCCTTGGATTACCATATCAACAATCCAACATTAAAGTAAAGCAACTTGAAAGAGTGTAATTCAAATCCAGAAAAGAACAAAAATGATGATAATCAGGGTGAAAGTTTGGTTGACTCTCATCTTTAAACCACCCTGTTGTGCTATGCTGTCACAGTGTGAAGACTTAGAGAGGGATGACCTAGCACTGTGAAACGTTTTACATCCTTGTCCACAAAAGGTTGCGAATTTAAAGTCATGTTGAACAKGTGTTTTTAATGTTAGCTTCCAACTGTTCTACTGCGATGGATCCAAATCCACCTTTTGTATGAAGTTGGATGTCTCTTGTTGTGTTCTTGTTTGTTCATAGTAGTGTAACTGCTAATCTGCTCACAAAATCTGCTCTTTACTGGAAGGGATGAACAAGTAGGCAGCACTTAAGGTTTATCTACTGTTCTCCCTTTCAAGCTGAGAAAAGGTGGGTAAATTAGCTAAAAAGGCATTTGCCATGTCCCCTTCAATACTCTTGAGGGTAGGAGGGGGAAGTTGGGCTGTGGGAAACAGGAGTGGAGTTCTGGAATGGGTCATGGGGAAGGCCTCCTCTTCCTCCTCGATACATTGTGTGGCTGTGGGACCCTTCTCAGTAGCCAGGGTCAATG
The DNA here is from genome assembly GCA_018881555.1 of Amblyornis subalaris. Classification (NCBI taxonomy): domain Eukaryota; kingdom Metazoa; phylum Chordata; class Aves; order Passeriformes; family Ptilonorhynchidae; genus Amblyornis; species Amblyornis subalaris. The sequence continues at coordinate 7,000,391 of JACAXG010000017.1, forward strand.
CATTCAGGGCTAGGGGTGTCAGATGAGAGACCTGTAACATCGCATTTATTCTCTCATAACAGAATTTTGGGGGCAAGTCATTAAGTGCTTCAATTAATAATACATTAACTGATAGAATTAATAATTAATGGTTCAGTAATTGCCTGTCTGACAGTCCTCTCTCATCTACATCATCTGCTTTTTGGGCAGCTCTGCAATTGCTGGTGCATTTTGCGAGCTGCAGTCATCTGTCTTGATAAGGGGCAGTTTTTCAAACATATAGGACTTGGAGCTCTGAAGCCTCTAGGCAGAAACAGTGATTTTTAAATTTTTTTTTCATTGTGCAGAATAGGTGTTTTCCATCATTTGTGAAACTCCCCACCAGCCAAACAGGTCATKGGTTTTAGTCTGGGTCATACCAATTTTTGTCTTAGCCTCAGTTTCTCCTCAGTTTTCTTGAAAGGCCACTGAGATCGGATRCTTCTGTTGGACTGTTGCTTCCATAAGGATGAGCATTTTTGTCTCTTTTGAGTCAAATCACCAGCTAAGCTTTTTGGAAGATGATTAAAAATCCACCAGACAACTCCCAGGCAATTTTCTGCAGAACTCCAGGGTATCCAAGGCAGACACAAATACATCAACAAACCAGGTTGAATTTTTTATTTTTTTTTTTACCTCAGGTTGAATTCTTGTTCTGTTAAATCATGTTAAAATAGCCTTCTAATGTCCTAAAGACTGCTGTAGTCTCTGGGCAACAGTTTGAGAAGTGAATTTCTGGGAGGTGTGCCAGGATTTGGAGACACAGTGGAAACCCCTGAGTTTTCCTGCAGGGTGTTTGAGATATCAGTGTAGAACTGAATAGTTACAGCATGTTGTGACTGACCTTCAATCTCTGCAGGTCCTGGTGAATTTGAGATTAGTSATGTCTCATTTTCTTGAAAAAAAACATTGAATCTTTTCCCCTGACATAATGACATGGGGCTTTCTCCCTTCCCCATCCTTCTAGGTCAGACAGGTGAGCTCCTGATGTCCTTCCCATCTTCAGCATAAATCAAATAGGAATGAGTAAACCTCCTGCATGTGTTACTCAAAAAAAAAATGTCTGCCTATGTGACTGTAAATAAAACTTCATGTATATGTGTGTATCTGTGTTGAGCAGAACCGAATGTGACCTGACAGGAATAAAATGAGTCACTGTGAGTTGGGTGGTGAGGAAGGATGTGGGTGATGAGGAGGTGGCAGTAACTAAGGCTGGAAGATCGCTTTCAGCTGGATTTTTGATTAACAAACTTTTAACCAAAGTCTTTCTTTTCTGTGAAAACATTACTAAATAATGAAGAAAAAATGCTGGTAGGTTTTTGTGTTGCATTTTGGGTTTTTTCAACCGTTGCTTCAGCTAGGGGAGTTTTGTAAAAGTCAAAGAATTTTGATTTTTTCAACTGGCTTCAACTGTAGAGGGTTGAGCTGAGAAATGAAAATAAGAACAAAGGAACTGGAAATTAAACAGTTGAAGGGCAACAACAACAAAAAAGGAACTGCCTTGATAAATGCACGGAGGGAAGAGAGGAGCACAAATTAAGAAAAAGTGATAGAGGAAGAAGCCAACCAACAAGGCGGAGCAACAAACCACGAGAGTGAAGACTGCAGCAGACTTTACTTAACAAACATTTTTGTTAAAAAGAATAAAATCAAAAGCTCTGGAGAGATGGAGAAGGATAAATGCTCCAAGAAATGTGTCACAGAATAAAGGGAAAGGAAGAGCAGTGAGACTGCTGGAGGGCAGAGGAGAACAATTAGTTAATCATCTTTTTATGTGCATCTGTATGTAAAGGTATGTAAGTGCTGACATCCAAGCTGCTGCTAAATAATGTTGATGAGCAGTTTTAAGACCCCTGAGATCTCCCAAAGAAAGAAAGTTGATGTGCAACGGTTTCAGTTTCCTGCTCTGCTCCCAGTTCCCACAGTCTTTGTGTTATGGCTTGGAGACAGTGACAGCCTCGAGGCCCTTTTTCGTGCCTGGCTGTTGTCCTGTGCTCGGTGCTGGGCTTTCCCTTCCTTATCAGTGGGTCTGCAAATTGGATTTCAGTCTCACAGCTCTGATCTGGCCTGACCTGCCATCGATTAAGGAGCAGGATTTTCAGCTGGTGTATTTAAAGCTGCTCCCTCCTGCACCTTGTGTAGTCACTGGTRTGGCAGCAAATGACATCCGCAGCATGGTGGGCTGCCATCAGAGGTGCCCCGGCTCGGTGTTGGTAGAGGCTGAGGCTGATCCCTAGTGCTTAGGTTGTGTGTGGATATATTGCCGTTTTAATACCCTCCAGTCACTTCTAGCTTTCTTTCACCTATGTTTCTGCTGATGGAAATTCCTGTTTTACTGTAGTAAGAGTTTTGCTGAAGTTGCTACTTCTTCACTTACATATAGCTTTCCCATCAGTCTCTGTGTCTGTTCATTGGGAAGATGAGTTTACTGCCAGTAGTGAAAGTGTGGGGAGGTGACCCATGCACACTGCCCCCAGAGAAGCCGGCAGTATCTCTGGGAGACTGGCTCCCAGGTGGTGCCTCTCCCAACAGCACTCAGAGGCCAATAATTGATCCAGAGGGAATTTGTGGCTTTGTTGTCATGGTTGTCTGGCTTCTGTTTTGCTTCACTTAGCAACTAAGTCATGATTCCTGGGATTTTTGATCATGGAAGCCAAAAAGTAGGTGTATAAAATAATGAGACATTGAGACACAACCTGCTATATGAGGTGGACCTGCCATTTCTCTCTTCCAGCAAGACTTTCTCCTGTGACAATTCATCCACAAGACAGAGCTGATCTACAGCAGCCTACTCATTTTTTCTGTTTCCATATCAGTTTTCACCCATACTTGTGGATCACGTCCACTCCTTGCCCTTGGGTCCTACTACAGCACTGTCTAACAGCAACAGTGGCACTCCTTCTCAGAATACATCTAATTCATCTCCAAACCCATGATCTCTTATTTATGCAGCAGCATGAGACCCTCCACCCTCTTCTCAGTTTGGAGGGGCCATTTACCACTATTACCAGCTGCAGGCATRTGCTCTTTGCTTAGCCCAGGTGCAAGTCCAGCTGCAGAAGATGCTTTGAGTTTGGCTGTTGCTTTGCTTCAGGGAAAACAGCTGCTTCAGGGAGCTGTGGTCTGCATTGGCTGACATCGTCTGTTCTTAAAGTTTCAAACAGCATCTTCCAAAGGTTAAATCAAATTCCTGCCCTCTCTATGAAATAATGCTGTTTGTGTTTGTTCTCCCAAATAACTGACCCCAACTGCTCCTTGAAACGACACTTTTGCCACTGTTTGGTGCTGAATCCACTGTGAAGAAGACTGGACTGTGTACTACCGGATTACCCATGTTCAGCACAATTACAACCAGAATACAAAAGAAAAGTTCAAGAAAGTAAAAAGATAAGAGGTCTTTCGGGCACTGTGGGGTAAGAGTCCTGCTCCTTCACATCCATATACATTGAAAAACTATTCAATTACTTTTGTGGTGGCTCTGGGTGGAGAAGGCAGGGGGTGATATCTCTGCAGATCAGTCAGCATTGGCACACAGTGGTGTGAGCAAGTCCATTACAGAACCAAATCCTTTCTCTACTTGCATGTGGCTCAACTCTGCTGATATACCTTTTATTAAAGCCCAKCTGGTAGTAAATATAAATGAAATCACCTATGACAGCTCATTAGTGATATATACACCCTCTGGTTGGACATCAGTCTAGTCCAACTCCCAAGAAATTAGTATCTACATCGTTTTTAGCATTTTAAGTTGAAAGTCACCAAGTGACTGTTAATACAGCCAAATACCCTTGTGACAGTGAGGGRACCAAGAGTCTTTCACATAGAAAAATTCCACTGGATTACCGAATAGAGCTTGCTCAGTTCAATTGCTTTCACGTCCATTTAGGTTCATCAAATGAAGATGCTTCTTCAGAGAGTATGCTGGGGGATTCACTGCAAGCCTAACAGTCTCTCTGGAATATTTTCCTTGCAGACAAAATCCCAAAGTTTTCATTGCTTAATTTTAATATATTTCGTTCCTGGTTCATCTCCTGATGCTGCATGTAGAATTCAAATGAACCGTAACAGTTTTTTAAAATTTATTTTATAACAAAACATACAAGTTTTTAAATATAAATCAGATTGTGTTCCTCTAAATCCCCCCTTCTCCTGGAAAGGCTCCTATGTTTGTACACTCAGAAATAAACAAAATTACTTACTGTGGTTTCATGTGCAGACGGTGATGAAGGAGAAAGAGTGAACAGTTTGGCCTTTGATTCATTTTTAAATTTGCAAAATCAGTGACAGACTGTTTTGTTCCTTGCTATGCCAGTGCAAAATCAAAGTAGTGTGATGGACTCGAATAACTCTGGCTCCAGCTTATCAATAACTTCAAGGGATTTACTCCACACTTTAATCAGTCACTGAATACATAATCTGACCCAGGAAGAGTCATGAAGTGTAACTCAGTGCCTGACTTGGTCATGAGCCAATGCTGGTGAGAAAAGTACTTTCAAGAGTTTTGATAAAAGGTATTTCTTAGATAATGAACACTCCTACAGAAAGAGGCCTTATCAAATGTGGAATGAGTATGGTCTACCAAACATTTGCTTTCAACTTCTGATCCTCTGTAAAGTAAAAAGTCTGGATGATGAAGCGAAGGAGGGAGATTTCCTCTTATGTGCTAGGTTATAGCATTTGGAAGCACTGGGTTTTCTGTCACCCCTGTATTCTGTGAGTGGAGAAGGGAATGCTGGAAACACTCCTCAGCTCACTGAGGGTCTTTGAGAAGGAGAGAGAAAATTACTCTTTTATTATAAGGTTTGCCAAATGATCTCTGAGAAAATGTGATACCATTCATATGCATTGCCAAGCTGGAGAGATGCCGCACATCTTGGCAGTCATCTATAGCTAACATATAATTCCTTTGGGTTGGTATGGGCTTTATCAGAAACAGCTCCATATGCAGTATTTACATAACTATGGTGGAGTGTGAGAATAAACACAGCTGTGGCATTGCCCTAAATATTTCAATTCAGTGGGGAATTAAGGGAACTTTATCACTGAACTGCAGATAAACAGAAGTCGGTAAGAGGTGGTCAGTCTAGCGAAGGAACAAATCAAAACTATAATGGCTGGACTGCTGGAAATGTTTAAGTGCCTTAGCCTTGGAGTTTACTAAGGTCACTGATATTTTCTTGCTTTTCAAAAAGTATGGAAATGCCATCAGTCAGCTGCTATAAAGAAAGCATCATCCAATTGGACTGGTGAATCAAAGCAGCGTAGGCTGAAAGGCAGAAAAGGAAAGAGTTTATAGGGATGCAGCACTTTCAGCATCTGATTGCAGTCAGAGCCCATGGGTTTCTGGGAGGATTTAAAGTTTCTTTTAGTGTCTCCGTCCCAGCTGACTGTGGAGACAGGAGTCCTGGGTTTTTAGTGGAAGTCTGCAAGCTCAGTTTCCTAAGGTTTTCTAGTCCAGATCTTATAGCAATAGCCAGTTGCAGAGTTCGGACAGTTGAGGATTTAGACTTTCATCTTTAAGGTGTGTAAATAAAAGGTGCCCTACCTAGCAACTTCCCAAGGAATGATGCTTGCAGATGTGTTTCTGGGACTGGACAAGTGCTGTGGACAAAAAGAATCATTTTCAGGTCTATCAAAGTTGCATTTATTCCTGTTTTGAATTAACTTTTGAGAAGTGTAGCATGTATTGTCCAGTCATCCTATTACTCATCTCAGGGAACAAGGTAGACTTTCTGCAGTTGTCAGTGCATCACCATCAAACTTTGATGACTGACAAGCATTCCCCAAAGTAGCTCCATTAGAAGACACTGAGGGATGAGTATTTTTGCAAGTGTGGCTCAGTATGTGTGTGTGTGTATGTATATGTATACTAAAATTTAGACTTTGATATCACATTTGAATGTGTAGATATTAGAATATACATGGTTTAGAACCCCTTAAGCAGAGTTGTTAACAGCTGTCTAAGTGTCCGTTATTTTAGGGGACAGAACTCTTGTATAAATACTTAAATAGTCACCATCAGAGAAAATAGACTTTGATGAAGGCCTAAGTAACAAAATACCTGTTTGTATGTTAATCCATATGCTTTAAGGAAGAATTTACAAATTGGAGATAAGCAAATTGCCATTTGGAAGCTCTTTCAGCTCTCGATAATTTAATTTTAAGGCAAAGCCTCCTACAACTCTAACTTATAAAGAAGTGACACAAGTTTGCTGCTGCTCCTTTGCAACTGAAAAATCAGCGCATTCTTGTGAGTCTTTATAGCCCATGTTCAGCACTTTGTTTACTGCATGATGTGCAGTGACTTTGTAGGTGGGAGTTCCCATGTAGAAACCACAGGTTTTGTAAAGAGCATTGTTTCACACAGTCCACACAGTGTATTAACATTTTTCAAATGCAGCACAATTCTGCTGTGCTGTCCAAGTAATTTTTGTTTTAAAAGAAATATTAAAGTGGGAGACAGAGGGCTGAAAATCCTGATTGCTGCTCCTGACCTGTTCCCTGCTTTGTGTGGGTTCTTCACTTTTCCACTTTTTTGTTGGTGAAATGGGGATGCTGTCACTGACCTCATTTCTAAAATGTAAGATCTCCTGCCAAAAACTGTTCTGTAAGTAATAAGCAACATTTCACTGATTACCACAATGTATTTTGAAAATCTGAGCCTGTCTAGTTTGTTGATGGCTGCTGACAAGAACATGCTCAGACTCCAGTTCAGAGTCGCAATGGGACTCGGCAGGGGGAGAGCTGTGTTTCTGATGGAAGGACAGACCAGGGTGTGGTAGCTGTGCATGATTGTAATCATCAGTGGACACAAATGGCTAAATCATAACCATGAGGGAGATGGCTTTTTCTAGTAGTTCAGAAAATATGAGAGTGTTGTTGGGAATGTGCCTATCTATAAACATATTTTTCTAGTTCACCGGACTGGCATCATGTGTCAAGGAATTTTGCTTTGGTACCTGAAGTTGAATGTTTGGTTCATCCTGGAGCGGCTAAATAAGAACATTCATTTTTAAACAGTGCTGAGTTGCAGCAGCTTTACTGAGGAAGCATGCATTACTGTGTTGGTTCAGTGCTTTCTGAAAAATCAACCCACTTTTTAAGCTATCCAGTGATTTAAGACCCTGAACAGTTCAGCTGCTGAGTTTGGAAAATCATGACCTTTTCTATCTTTAGAACAGTGTCTATGTGGAGACCTCCCCTTCCCAAAATGGACAAACATGAAACCAGGGATCCTTGCTCTCTGAGCCCCAGAGAGCTGTGCAGATCAAGTCACCCTCTGTTCTGGATTCTGCTCTGGTTTAACCAAATAATTAAAACTTCTTAATTGTTAGTTAAGCTCCAAATTGCARGATTTTGTAATTGCGTAACAAATATTTGCATTACAGTACTGTTTTGAACCTCAACCTGAATAAATTCCACTGAACTAATTAATTTTTGCTCCAGAAAGGAGTCATTGTGTGTCCCAGAAACTGGGCAGCCATACACAGGACAGAAGTACATGCTTAGGCTCAGATCCCAGGTCAAATTTGTGAGGATAACATTCAGGAACAGTCACAAATGTGATACAGAGYTGAGTGATGGGCAATGACCAGGGCTTCGTTTTATAATTGCCACATAAAGATAAAACAGGCTATTAGTGTGTGGGTTATTTAACAGATGTTCAAGTAAAATGGCCCACAAAGCTATAAAGAGCACACAAAGCCCCACTAATAACTAATAACTTCACTGAGAACAGAGCTGAAATAGCTGCAGCTACCTGTCAAAGCACTTTTGTTGTTGTTGCTAGCAAAGGTGTTGGCACAGGTCCCATAACCAGAATGAACAGGATTCATTTTCCTGAAAACTGTGTTCGGTTGTAGTTTTCAAACCACAGTGGAAACCCACAGGATAGTCTAGTAGGCATGGTTTTTTTTGAAACAAAACTCATCTCTTTCCACAGGAGTTTGAAAATCTGTAGAAGATGCCTGCCAGCAGCAATCATATGGTTGCTTTTAGCACTTTCTTGTTGCCACTGTCAGCAGGATCTGAATGGAGTGTTGAAGATGCTGGTAACTCCTGGAGAAGGCYGGTTGTGACAGGCCTCTGGTTAATGTGTAGTGGTATCATTGAAATCACAGCACAATCCTAAGAAAATTCCTCTGTTTGGGATGAGGATAGTTTTCATTTCTCTCTGTATGTAAGGAAGGCAGCAGCTTAGCCCTGGCTTCTCCACAGTCATCTTCGTGCAGTTCTGGGTGGTTGGCATGTCGGTGAATGTTCCTCTTGCCTTTATTTTGAAACTCCTGACATGCTGTATGTGGGTTTGCATCAGCATTGGCACGTCCCCTTCTCAAGGATGTTATAACGCCAGAAGAGACCTGGCTTCAGTTAAGATAATCCTACTCTATTCAGGTGTTGTAAAGGTAAGTTTTTATTGCTAGGTCTCAATATTAGTATCCTCCTTTTTAACTCACTGCTATCACTAAGTGAGGTAATAAATTYAGCTGCTTATTAGTATATGAATGAACATAATGTTTTTCCCCCCATTTTTCTAGAATTATTGAAGTTCATTCACCTGATGCCAAGCACACCGTGGTGCTCAGGAGTAAGGATTCGGCTACAGCCCAGGCCTGGTTCARTGCCATCCACTCCAGTGTCAATGAGCTCATCCCCAGGGTGATTGCAGAGGTCAGAGACCAGCTGGGTAAAACAGGGATTGCTGGAAGTCGAGAGATTAGGCATCTAGGCTGGCTTGCAGAAAAGGTAATGAAAACATTCTTATTTTCATTTCTAAGGTCTCTATCACTTGCTCTCTGTTGGTGAATTCTGCCTTGTCTGGAAGTAGAGAGACTAAATGAGATTCTGGGGTTTGATTTAGCTTTCCTTAAAGACCTCTCTTTTCTGAACAAAGAATGTTTATGCTTCAAAAAAACCAAGCAGAAAACTGGGAGGTCTCCATAGTCTTTGCTTCTGTATGCCAATTAACAAAGACTTTTCTGGAAGATCAAAGTCTCATGTCAAGTTCAGGGATGGGAGACATGAGTCACAAAAACTGACAGTAGCCCTGGAGTTCTCCGCCTGTTACAACTCCCATCATGTATATGAGTTATCACCTTCCTACTCCCAGCTGGGGAAGTACCTATTTGCTTGGTCCATGGTCCACCTCTCTTTCTGTGCCTGGGCTCTGGAGCTGGGCGTGATCTGAAGCATGAGGTAGTGTCCCCATGAAGGCTGGGAGCTTGTTCTTTAATTGTAACCCTGTGTTTGAGCTGAGCATGATATAAACTGAGCTTGCAATTCCAACTCTTGCCTGTCTTCCGAAGTTTAAGTCTCAAAATGTTTTATGCCACAGGGGAAACCTGGTGTTCAGTTCAAGAGTAGTTTGGGATCTGTTGACCTGTGGAAAGACAATCTGTGAATGCACAGGGGTGGTATCAGTATTAGATGATCTGATTTTTAATCAGTAGTCGAAGAATTTATTTTAGGCACTGTACCAACTGATAAATGTGTATTTGCTACTATAACAGTGTTAGAATTGTGCCTAGAAATAATTCCCATCCATCTACTGCCTGGGCAGCCATTCAGAGCATCTCTGCCTTTCCAACTGGGGTGTGTGGAAAAATGGCCACTGTGTACACACTGCCCTTTCAACCTGTGCATCCAGAACAGATGTGGAAAACTGACTGCAACTGTCCTGAAAAAAAAAATAGTGTATGTTTTAACTCTGTTTGGGATTTTGTAGATTGAAAATATGGAAGCCCCAGGCACAGGTGCCATATTTCTATCTACTGTCCTTTCAGAAGGCACACCATTAATTTTTAGCAAAACGTGGGTCAGTCCACACCACTTGCAGTGACACAAAGATTGCAAAGTTTTTCAGGCAGATTTTGTATCTTTTCCTGTCCCTCTCTCCAAGCTTGCAGAGTGGGGATGACAGCACAACTTGGTGGCTTAGGGCTGTAGAAAATGTAAAAGTTTGGGGGAATAATTTGGGGTTAAAACACCAAAGCATTGGTAAGTAAACTGTGCAGCCATGGGATCTTTAATCTTTTTTTCCTTTTTGTATTTCTATAAACTTATAAAAAGCTGAACATMAGAGGCTTTTTCTGTTGCAAAATCCTTTCCTCCTGAAAAGGTTACTGCTCTGTAGCAGATCATATAGATCTTGTAAGTATAACATTCACAGGCTTCTGGTTTATGAATTTCCTCTTCTTACAGTGAATACACAATATCCTGTTCACATGTTTCTTTCTCCTTTTTTTTTTTTGCCATTATGGACTAAAATCTTATTTCATGTTACCCATTATGGACCATTTTRAGATTTGCTGAATTTAGTGGTGGAACTTGTTTTGCCTTTGTTAGGATCAGGCTGTGGCTCTGTGCATGTTCCACTGTATTTATGGTGGCTATTACCTAGAATTAGCCTTGAGAGATTTGCAGTGACATTGTTACTCAAAAGCCAACTTGGTTTTTTTTGCTAAAAACCGTCCAGAGCTGTGCAGTAGTAACTGAGTGAGGTCAAAAGTTCCCACCTTTCTCTCATTTGGAGACCTGTTGAAAAGTAGAGAAAATCCCTATGTATGGTAAAAAGTGATGTGCAATTCCTTTTATTTTGTTACTGGGCTGTGTGCTGTAAAGCCTGGATGAAAGAGTGATAACCTGCATATACTGTATATGTGCCAACTGTTTATATACTGTTTCAGAGGAGGTGTTCAAAGCAGCTGGGTGAGATGCTGACCACAGATGCTCCTTGTGCGAAACCTGGTTTTGTCAGTGAGGAGAGATTCAATTCTGCAGTGATTTGTGGAAGTGCACTGTGAATACCACAGTGGTTGTTTGACCCTGCCTGGATGCCAGGTGCTCACCAAAGTTGCTCTATCACTTCCCCTCCTCAGCTGGACAGGGGAGAGAAAATAAAACAAAAGGCTTGTGAGTTGAAATAAGGGCAGAGAGAGATCACTCACTGATTACCATCACGGGCAAAACAGACTCAACGTGGGGAAAAATTAACTGAGTTTATTACCAAACAAACCAGAGTAGGGTAATGAGAAAATAGCACCAAATCTTAAAAAAAACTTCCCCCTGCCCCTCCCTTCTTCCCTTACTTGTGATTTTCCCTACCTTTCTCCCCTCCCTGTGGCACAAGTGGATGGGAATGGGGTTGTGGTCAGTTCATCACACCTTGTCAGTGGTGCTCCTTCCTCCTCAGGGGGACGACTCCTCACACTCCTCCCCTGCTCCACGGTGGGATCCCTCCCACAGGAGACAGTCCTCCATGAACTTCTTCAACAGGAGTCCTTCCCATGGGCAGCAGTTCTTCACAAACTGCTCCAGCATGGATCCCCTGCAGCGTCACAGGTCCTGCCAGCAAACCTGCTCCAGGGTGGACTCCTCTCTCCACAGGACCACCAGTTATGCCAGGAGCCAGCTACAACATGGGCTTCCCACAGGGTCACAAAAGCGTCTTAGACTGTGACTTTTAAGACAGCTTTTATGGCATCCTATTATGTTACTTATGTAGCATATCCTTACAGTGAATTCTCAGCAAAACTGAAAGACTGTGAGCTGAATTCCTCTGCTTGTTTGGGGACTGCAAAATGTAATCCCATAGAAATTTCACTGTAATTTGCTGTGATTACTCTCTGCTTCAATTAAGCTATTTCCTGGTTTGATATTTTTGTATGACTCTGCTCTAAACTTAGCTCTAAACTTCAACCTTCATGATACTACAAAAATAGATTCATTAGGGGAGCCTCCCTCAGGTGGGTAACATTAAAATAAGTAGTAGGTTATCTAAGATACTCAGCTATTGCATGCTAACAGGATTCTACCACCTTAGCTGAACTTCCCTCTGAAGAAAGCCCTAAGTTTGTGGTCTTCAACCTGAAACTTCCATCTTGCAAGTCCACTTTCAGGTTCTTGGTGGGCAGGGAGGGTCTGTCTGCAGGTAAATAAACCGCTCTTCATCACTTTAAGAAAGCAAATGTTCACTGTGGCCTTCTTATAGGTAAGGAGAAAAACWGCCAGAAGCAATCATTAGAGATTCCATATTCCCTCTTTTATTAAGGAAGTAGCCTTGTCCTGACCTTGGCCTTATGAGGAAAGTTTCTAAAGCTGACTGAGGATTAGGGAGGTGTATTAGTCACCAGCCTCCTAAAACTTCTCTGTAACTAACAGAAATACCAAGTACTGGTTTGTAATGAAGTGTGTGCGCTCCTCATCACCTTGTTTTTCCTGTATTTGTCTTTTCCCTTCAGCAAGACCTGTGCATTTAACAATCGTGCAAAGTATGAGGGAACAGTTACATATGGGTTTTAATCTTTCCAGGTCTTGTCTTTTTTTAATGTTCCCTGTAAAGATACTTTTAGCAACCAAGTGGAAAAAAAGAAGKTAGTAATGTTACCCAAATTGAGGAGCTTTTCCAAGTGTGTGTTAATTGTTCCTATTCCTTCCAGGAAGGCTTTCAATTCTTGTAGAAATGTCTTCTCCAGCTTTTTTTCCCCCCTCTTTTTAATACTTCTGGACATCTCACAACTTACAGAGGAGCTGAAACAGGTATCGCTGCTTTCCCCTTGCACTTACCCATCTACCACTGAGTTCCTTCGTGAGGAGCAAATTCTGCTCTTGCACTGGAGAGCTAACACACTGAGGAAATCATGGTTTATTTTATCACTCTGTAACATCTGCTCCAATAGACCAAAATATCATTGGCAAAAGCTTTGTCTAAATTTTTTCCTCTTTAATGCAAACACAAAAAGGTGTTCTGGCAAAAGGGGTTTTGTGAGGGTAGCTTTTGCCAATTCAGCAGTCAGCCACACAAGCAAAAGCATGACTGGCTTCAGGGGCGGCTGAAACTGTAGCCAGGCGCCAGCTTCAAGCTGGGTCAGTTAAAAGAAAAACAAAAACTAAATGAAGCCCTGAGCTGTGCATCTCTCCCTGTCCTCGCTGTGCCAGTGACACTTTTCATGTAGGCTTGGAAGAAAGAAAAAGCGCTTCTGCAGCCAGAGACTGTTCTCCTTTCCGGATGTCAAATGTCTTACAGGCAGTGGACTTCTTAAAATTATCTCAAAGCTCCTTTGAGAAACTTAAAAATAGGAATTGCTGCAAGTTGTCTTTTAGAATGTTAATTTTTAAAGCTGAAGAAAAAGTGACCTTATGGGCTTTTCTCACTAGATCTTAACCCCAGCACTTGGTTCCTGTTCATGTTGCTCTGCCTGTGCAGGGCAAGGGTGTTGCTGTTCTCACAAATTTGGTGTGGGTTTCAGMGGGAAGAAAAGACCTGATATCAGAGGGGAAATAACCAAAGCAGCATGGTGAGCCAGAGTTGTTTATCAGCTCCTGACACTATCTCTGAAATGAAAAGTGTATTAATATATCACAGGCTGTTCAGTCTCCTCAAACCTTAGATAACCATATCATTGTGTTAGTGCTGAAGTGCAAGGCATGTCACAGCACAGTGATCTTCTTCAGTATTGAGCTGTATATTACAGTATTGCATTTATCTGCCTGCTCTCACTCTAATTCAGAGGAGCTAGWGATAACAGGAAAATTGTGGGACATGCAAGCTGTCCAAACAAGATTTAGGCAAATGACATGAGAGTGTATCTKAGCTTATTTTTTTCCCCCAGTATGAAATGAAAATGTTTCTGTTTTACCATTTCCTTTGGAAGCATGTTCACTGGTTAGCAAAATAAGTAGACAGCAACAGATCCATGTTGTTATTCTCACCACAGACAAATGAGTTTTCAAAGAAACAGAGGAGATCTTTAGTTTTAAAATTTTATATCATTTCCAAATTGTAAAAGTGACCTTAAAATGTCTTTGCACAAGAAAACTGCCTGCCCACTGCATAGTTAAAACATTTTGCCATTATTTAACATTATGAATATGATGTTGTCTGATTTTATTTATATATTTCTGACTTTAACCACCTTCCAATGAAGCACAGCATCTGCTAGGCAGCATTTTAAAAAATCTGGCATGGCCATGTCTGTGGTCGCAGCTGCCACTGTTTGCCTTAGCTCTCCCAGCTCTTCCATCATGGTGGTGGCAGTTCCAGTTTAAAAACTCGTTACTTTTGGAGGGACACCATTTATTTCCTGCAGGTTTTATGACAAAGGCAAATCCCAGTGCAAGACAAGTAGTGAGAACATGTGGCAAGGAGGAGGGGATTGGGAAGCCACTGCCTCATTAGGCAGTGTGTAACTGTTCCCCTGGGGTGGCTGCCTCATCAGGCTGCACAATCTGAACCAACAGCATTTTCAGGAATAAAATCCAGGTTATACTAATCCCCAGGTCTTTCTTCTGTGCCTGAGAAGTACCTATGCATGTTCAGGCTGAGACAACAGCAAGCTTTGGGTTGTACCATATCTTAACCCAATACAAATCAATATATGATTTAACCAGATAAATAACCTGCTAGAAACGTGGATGTTTGCAAAAAAAACTATTACCGAAGTGCCTAACTTATTTGCAAGGAAATTACAAACAAGTTTGAAAATACTACCCACCTATAATATCCAAGAAGAAGAACAAGGCAATTTGATCCTGGTCTCCTGTTTTCAGTGGTTAAAGAAGGATGCAATTTCTCATATTGATAACATACATCTGGTCATAATCTTAAAACTGATCTGACCTTTCAGAGATTAGACATACCTCAAATGGAAAACCTTCTCTGTATCCTAAATTAGAAACTGCATATTTAAATACCAGCTAATGACTTGCTGTGGAGCACTCATATCCRAATGAAGAATYCTGCTTTTGCCCTGTGTCACTTAACCTTGCAGCTTATTAATTCCGGAACTTATTTGTTTGCTTTGTAAAACACCAGAACAGAGCTCTTAATTACATTAACAGTCTTCATTATCTGGAATAACGATCAGCCTGTTCTTAGGAAAGACGTAAACCTGAAATAGCATGAAGAGTAATTTCCTCTCCAAGCTTCAGCGAGGTTCCTCCACAGGCCATTTTTACCAGCAGTGACATCGTTCTCTCCTTGCCTTAGGTGCCTTCAGTAAATGGCTATAGTAAGGAAAACTCAGGCTGAAAACAGCCTTTTCATTCACTGTGCTGTTTTAAAGGATTTGCCAGTCTTTATCTGTAACACAYATGCTATTTCTTCCCGTGCCAGTGAGAGATGAGCAAATAATGATTAAGTCAGGCAGAAGTGCTCGTTGCAAGGGGACTGGAAAGAAGAATAGGTGTAAGTAAATAATGAAAAATTACAGGAATATAATGGTAAATGCACGAAGGACCTGAAATTGAAAGTCTGTATTTCTGCAGTACAGTTGGTTGTTGCAGTGAAGGAAAACCCCTCTATCAGATAATTATGGAGCACAGCTAAATAGTGAGTGAGCACTGTTGTGCCTGTGGTAGCCTTCAGGTATTAAATTGTTCTTGCAGAAGTTGAGCTGCAGTGTAAACTGGGCCCTGCGTATCCCCTCACCCTTCCCACGAGGGCTGCATTAGTTCTGGTYGGATCCCAGCAGAGGTAATCACACCCTTCCCGCTCTCCTCTGCCTGAGCTTTGATCTGACTGTCCTTACAGATGACTGAACTTTCTCCATAGAATACAACATATGTCTATAGCTGTTCCTGTGAACCCCGGGAATGATGAGAAAGTTCCTTTTTATAGTCATCCCTCCCTGTAGATCCCTCCCTGCATCAGGAGGAATTCTGAGCCCAGAGATGTGGCTGCTGCTCTGGCAGCTATGCCTGCACAGGCAGGGAGACACCAACCACAGGTGGGATCCACATGGCTCTGCTGTGACAGGGACCTCTGCAGTTGTCTGGTCAGCAAACTCAGGGCGGGGTTATAGAGGGGAAATCGTGGGCTGTAGCTTGTAAGGAGGAGAGGATGCTGAAAGGAAGTGGGGAGTTCAGTGCCTTCCTGAGGTGTGGGAGCTGCTTCTCTTGGTTTCTCCAACATGACAGGGTGTTGGCTGTGGGACTACATCCCGGTGTGGTCCAGAGCACATCCCAGTGTGGTTCTCAGCACTGGCTAGTTTGCACAGTGTGTCTGCCATGGCATGAATACTTAACTCTTTCTTCTAGATAACCCAAACTGGAACTGATGTTTGGCTGGGTTGGATTTTGCTGGAGAAGGACCTTTCTAGAATTTGGTAGATGAGGAATTTTCTTTCTAGATTTTGCTAAATTTTCAGGATGTTGGGCCTCTCCATCTTTTGCCTTGGCAGCTGCAGTTGATCTGTCCAAAAGGGTCCACCTCCCCTTGTGCATGTACTGGGTCAGCTCACCTTTTGGAGGCTTCACAGGTTTGAAAGCCTGTGTTTGAACATATTTGCGGTAAAGTTCAGTTGGAAAAAAACCCAGCAAAKATACAGGTGTGATGTGAAGGAAGGCTTTGATCCCCTTCCTTCAGAAGCTGGGGAAAGGCTTCTTTCTTTCCTCTCAGCCTCTGACAGAAAATATTGCAAGAAAGACAGTGAAGGAATTGGAGACAGTGATGCTCTTTGGTTTTCAAATGTGATTTAAATGTAACATGAACCTCCTTCATAAAACACATGTTGCATAAGGAAGCAGAGACCTCTACTGAATCCATATCCATCACTGCTGTCAGTGGGGAGTGGAGGGTGGCCTTCCTCATTATTTTAAGTGCTTAAATACCAAAACACCTGGTCTGCTGCTGCCCTAGTGTGCTTCTGCTTCCTCTCACTGATGCAAGTAGGATGCCAGCAGTGGTGGGTTAGGAAAGGGGAGCGCTTGTTCTTGTCCAGCAGTGGGATGCAGGGTGGGAGAAARAAGAGCAGCACAATGGTTGAGGAAGGTGTGGAGCTCATCCTGGGCATTTGGAGATGCTGTGGAGTGGTTATCCAGGGTGAGGAAGCTGCCATTAAGGCAATGGTTTGGGGCAAACTCAGCTGAAGCAAAGAGCAAGGCAAATGCAGTCTGAGCAATAGGAAGGCCCTGAGCATTGACCCCATTGACCACACTGACCCGAGCAGTGGGGACACCCTTCAGCCCCTGGATCCCACTTCACTTCCATGGGACAAGCAGAGTTATTCTTACATCCCCAGGGCTGATCCACCCTGAGTACACATCTGTGCAATGTAGGGGTGCTGGGAAACACTGTTTTGCAAGAGCTATGCCCTTGCACTCTGTCTGTTTGGTCATTTGTCTGCATTTTTCTGCTTACAGGCTGCATGTTAGAAGCTTGAAAAAAAAGGGGTTGTCTATCTTAGAGAATCCCAGATTTTCCAGGCATTAAGTTCCCATCAAGCTGCGTTTTCTCTRTTCAAAGTTACCTTGTTCTCATTTGCTGGTTTTGTCTCCTGAAGTTAAAAATCACCTTCAGGGGAATGGAGGGGCCCATTAGGGGAGTGTTGACCTTCAGGCTTTGCCCAGTATGAATTCCTCTCACCCCAGTCATAATTTCTTTGTTTTTTTTCTAGCACAACAATACTCCCATTTCAGCTTTTTGATTAATGGCATGAATAAATAGATCAGAAAGCAGCAGAATTGGCCATAAAAAAGCCTCTTCTCTCTGCCCTACAGCCCTTCTTCTCCTCCCAGGTCCCTCAGCTGATCCCTGAAGAAAACTTCTGGCAAAAATGGAGCTATTAGTAAAAATACCCTAATTTAGAGGGAAACATTTGGATTTTTTCCTCTCTTTTTGCATAGTATTGCCTCATCACGCTCACCCACTAAGTGTGCCAGCTCTACCCACAAGTGATTTCAGGACAGATGAGCTGGTGAATGTTGGGGGGCTGTTGCAGAAGAGCAGAGTATTGTTGCTGGTACAAGCAGAAGCAATGTATGCCTTGTATGCTGTTTTGCCAAACAACTGTTAACCAAGCAAAMTAAACAGATTTTCTAAATATATCTTGAGGAGAAGTTGCATTCTCTGTTGGAAAGAGGGATTGACCTTTAGAAGAATAAGAGAGTTTAAAAAAAATAGTGAAGGGGGAAAAGTTATATGCGTTACGATTTTCAGTGTGGCAAGACATTCACTCAATGCCGACTCTACAAATCCAGTTCAATTTTATGCTCAACCTCTGTTTATGTAATAAGTTCCTAAGGCTATTAATACCAGCCTGTTACCTTATTATCAAATCCTGTAAAAATAAAATTAGACCCATAATACCATGACAGCCCTTACAAAAATGTGCCATTAGACAATTATATTGCAACACAGCAACTCTGTAGACTGCAGGGAAGTATTTCTCACACAGTCTAATTGTCGTGTCAATAGTATTTTCAACACCCTTGGTTACTGAGGAAGGAAGAAAGAACATGCTGATACCGTGTGTAAAACAGCATATTTTGAAGTTCTCATTTCAGGGCCTGACCGTGGCAAAAGTGCTTGAGTGAAATCCTTGTAAGAACTGTACTTGAAACAAATCCACAATTGAAAAAGTTTCATATATCGTTCCTCTCCTCTCTTCCACTCTCAAACTAATGATTGTTTTATTTTAGTTATTTTAAGATGGGAAATGTTTTGACAACGGAGTTTTAACATAAAAAATAATAGTGCTGATCAAAAAAAAGAAACCCTTTTATTCCCCTCTCCCAGATTCTTCAGTTCTTAAGATTTATTTCTGCCTACAGAATTATCCTCTTTTCTTAAATGGACAGTAATTGATAGTGCACATTATGATAATTAGTCTAACGAGTCTCCTAAACCCCAGGCCCCACAGCTATCTTTAAGCTCCACATTGTCTTTACTGTAACGTAAATAAAAGCTTTAGGAAAGAACTAAAAAAAAAATTTGATAGCGAGGGAGCCTCCTTGTCCTCTCCAAGGGATTTCCTCTGTTCGTTTTTAATGAGGCCCATATTAGTTGTCATTTGTACCTTCCCTGATGAATAGTTTGGAAGAAAAGCTTTCTCCGTGCACAGCGAAATTTGTGCCAAGTTGCTGACCTTTGCTTTTGGTGAGGCCTCATTTCAGTCTTAGTCCCAAGCCCAAACATATTGTTGGATCAATCATGTTGATCTTTGGCTCAGATAGTAATGCAGGGCTAATGAGTTGTACTGTGTACACATTAACCTCAGACCCGGCAGCGCTTATGGCGGGCTCTGAGCAGAACCGTGCTGGGGCTGCAGGAAAGACATTCAGTGCTGGCATCTTAATAGAAGGAGACAATTAAAAACAGTAGAGCAGTATCACAGGTTCACTGCTTGTGGGATGTAGGATTTAATCAAAGCTGGAAAAACAAACTGCCTTCTGTTCTGTTTGGAAAAAAGAAAAACGCCTCAGTACCATAAAGATGCTTTATGAACTGTGAAATAGAGAGGAAAGCCTGAATGTTTAAACAGTAAGAAAATGATTGTACTACCAAAAGGGAATCTGCTTCGGGGAACAGCCTTTGAATAACATTAGATTAACCTTGTCAGAGCTTACAATCTAATGGCTAACGTGGCATTGCAAGGAATTTGGGAGCATTGATATACTTTTCTAGTTAACAGATACCTTATTTAGCAATACTTTAGCGAAGATCTCCTTTATTCATAAGTAAAATTCCTAAGACCAATTGTTGAATTACCACAAACAGCCAGCATCACCAGTTTTGAAAGCAGCTGTTTCTGATCATTTCCAAAAGTAACACTTCCCTCTAAGGACAAGATTCTGACCTCATTTTACAATTGTAAATCTAGGGAAAGACAGTATTTCGCTAATCATCCTTGTGGAGAGGTGGACAAAAATCCCGACATGCACAATATCTTTCTACTGACTCTTTTCCTCACTTAAAGGATTAGGAAAGGAAAGAAGAGTTCCTCAATGACTACATAAGAAAGCAACATTTTCAGTTTTAATATAAGCCCTAAAAAAACAGATGTAGGRGACAGAGAAATAGAGAATAAACTTGATTTCTGCTGATCACACACAGTTTTGTGTCCTCCTCTTTGTGCARTGAAAACTGATCAATAAGGCTGAAAGACTGTTACTGCTTCAAATAGAAAATTGTGTGAAATCAAATGGAAAAACTCAAAGTACATAGAGAGTACATCTTTGGTGTTCACTTTAGACTTTGGATGCAAGATAGGAAACAGCTGAAAGAGACAGGGTGAGAAGGGGGTAAGAGTAGCCAAAACAGGATCTGCTAGAAGAGCAAAGTTCTCTACAGGGATGAGAAACTGGCCCACCTTTGCGTTGTTGTGCAGTGTTGGAAGGGCGTACTGGCTTCTACATTGAGCCTGTTTAGTAGCCAGGGTACAAAAAGGGGATCTGGAGCCAAAGTGGATGTTTCTTTGGGTGTATGTCTGAAGGACTACGTGGGGGTTTGGACCTTCTGCTCTCAATGTAATGACACTGCTTTTGAAGACAAATGGACTTACCAAAGGTTTTGTCAGATGTTTCTCGATTCCTTGAGTTTCAGGTACTTGTCCGGTACCAGCTGTCCTGCTGGAAGGAAGCACCTGGATTTTAATCACTAATGACTTAGCCACAGTGAAGATTCCTGAAACTGTGTGAACACATCATGTTATTGTTGGATCTTTTTTTGTTTATACATTTCTGCTGAGCAAATGCTGCTGTGCAAACATTCATTTGTTGATCTTGTGCTGAAAATAGTTGCAGACATTGGCCAGAGTGGCTGCTGATGTGCAGTAATGGCTATAGCTGCTTTTTTGTACTTCATGCTGGAAATGCCAGTGATGTTTATGGAAATGGCTCTAAAAGGTTCACTTTGAGAAGAAATCTGCTACGGGAATAGAAGATTACCTATTTGTTTGTGGAATGAAAAGCTTGTACATTATTATGAAAAGAAGCATTTTATGGTGTTGTCTCGGTCTTCTCTCACCCAGGTTTACTGAAGGGCTCTTCAGGTTGGGGATTACATTAAAACTTCAGGTTTAAACACACACATGTATTCATTCCACATTAAAAAATGCTTATTATTGCTATGTTCTTTGAAGCACAGGGTTAAAGAGTACATTAACATTCTCCCACCTAACATTTCAAAACAGACGTTTAAATCTGCAGGCATGTGTTAACAAGGCAAAGGCAACTGGAAGAAATGGAAGAAGCTGAAGGTATTACAAGGAGGAGCAGAGTGTAGAGGGGTTGCACAGCTGCATGGGGTAGTGTGAGAACCTTTTATGAGATGTTTTTGTCTGGTTTTGTGGGTTTTGGGCAGGCTGGCTATTGAGGATGAGCTGACTTGCTGTTGTATTCTTGCTTTGTTGTTGCAAAAGTTTGAAATGAGGAAGAGAGCAGCACTGATTCTGGGGATGGTTGTCGTGGGTATGTTGTTAACATAATATTAATAATTATGATAGTGTGAGAGTGCCTAGGGCATAGCCCAACCTGGAATGCCATGGTGTGAAATTGCAGCAGAAATAGTACCAATAAGAGCAGATGCTGCTCCAAACTCTAACCGTCTGAGTAGGCAAGAGGTGGAAAGAGGAAACATGGGACCACACATCCAGTGTTGTGTCTCTGCTGTGATTTTTGTTCCTGTGGGACGTAAGCCAAATGGATAAGTGCAGAAAGGCAGTTGGAGCCAGGGAGAAGGGAAGAGTGCAGCAGCACTGGAAGAGATTGGAAGATGAATCTGAGCTATGGGAGCCTGCAGGAAGGTGACACTGAAAGGAGCAGCTCATACAATGAACTGCAGAGAGCCCTGGGTGCAGACAGGTGTACGAAATGTTGAGTGAGTTGGAAGGTGTTGAAATCTTCTCTACTGGCAAGAATAAGACCAGCCTTCTCTGAACCTTTCCTAGCCCCAGAAGATTAACTCTTCACAGCTGCAAGGAGACCTCAAAGAGAGGAGTCAACTTCTCTCTCTTATTTTTGTTCAGATTGAACAGTTTACACTCATCAAAGGTCACGTTCATCATCAGTTTCCATTAGCCTGGACACATAAAGTAAAACTTCAGTCTCTGTCCGCTTCAAATAACTTGAAACAGCTGCTTGGATATTTGCAATCAGAAGCAGAAGGAACAGGTTGTGGTTACAGGATCTCATTCAAGTGAGTGAACAATTCTGAAAAACAGTGACAAGGAGGCAACCACTAACTGGTAATGGTTACACACCTGTAGCCCTGTGTAGACCTGCAAAGGGGTTCCCAGTTTTGGAAACAACAGCATTACAGGCTGCTCTGGTAAAAATGAAATATAAGAATGCCAGTCTCATAGGTAACACAGATCTCAGACTGCTTTTCTGCTACGGAAGCAAATAGCCACCATGTTGCCTTGTCTCAGCCCTGGAGATTATCAGCTTAGTGCCCAGGATTCAGCAGCAGTGAAGTTACTTGCACATGCAGATAACAGCAAGTGAAGTTTGCTCCAGATCTCCTCTTTCTCTTCCCTTCCAGCACTCTGCAGCTCTGCCTCAGCATTCCCCATCCCTGACTGACCGTTCCTCTGATGTTGGCTGGGTTATCTGAGCATGTCTGMTGCCTGAGGATGTACTTTTGAATAAACAATGCTTTTAAAGGGGCACTGGTTATATGCATGAAAATGTTGTAATAGTTAGCCTGATTTCCATCTGGCATAATTTAGGACTAAATCTATTGACGTCAGTAGAATTGAAAGGATATAAATATAATGGAAGTTGGATCCTATATTTTTAAGGTTAAGCCTAAAAAACTCTGTAACTTACTCTCCCCCCTCCGTTCTCCCATCTTTTCTCTTTCAAGTTCTGTCACAAATATAAATGTCTTAATTGGGATTTCGTCTATTTCTGCCCAGTTTAATCAAGGATCTGTCAGTAAAGAATTTTAGGAGATGCAGAGGTGAAGCTCTCCTGACCCCCTACCTATCTTTAGAAAATCTCGCTGACTGCTGGTTCTGAAAAACCAACAGCAGCAGTTGTTTTCTGCCTTGGTCAGTTGTGTCAAGCTATCTGTAGCTATGTTTAGTTCAGAGCACAAACATGAGGCAGAAATGAAAGCTTTTTGGCAAACAAAGAACGTGATTTTCAGCCCATTCACACAGAATGGTGTTAATTAATAGATTGTTTTCTGAAAAATAGTTAATTGTGCCTGTCTGTTTTCCATATGGCTAAGGGAATAAAAAAAGCCARTAAGGACATGGTATTTAAAAATCCAGAAATTTTGGTATGAAACTGCTGATATGATATCCAGTGCAATCCCATTTGCTATACTTCTAAAATGGRTTATGTGAATATTAACATATGACCATGTAATGAAATACATAGTTTCCAATTTTCTTTTTGCAGTGTTACTCAAATGAATTACTTAAGATTTTTTATAGCAGTATATGTAAGATACTTAGGCAAGTACAAACTACAAAAGAGATCTCAATGAATAGACAAATATTTATCTCTATTGTAGGAATAAAACTGAGAGAAATAATTTGTAAAATTTCCTAGTGACTTCAGAGCAAGTATATTTCTAACACCAAGGGTGGAATTAGGTGTAGTCGCTTGGTAATATTCACACATGTTTGTCTTCTTGGAGTTTCCACTTTCTTGTAGGTATGGAAGTAATAGCAGCTCTGTGATGTTCATGTTATCCTCAGCCAGCTCATACTGTAAATGGCTGGCACTTGCTGGCAGGGGTGATTTATTAGCCCATGGCAGGAAAGAAAGTTCCATTGATCAAATCAGTTGGTTCGTGAGATTGTATGCCTCTTGTGCCAAAAATAATTTCTCTTTGGATATGTGATATGTTTGTTAAGAGACCTGAAAATCTAATGCTGTTACCAGGAAGTTCTTTATGGGGTATTTCTTAAATCTGGAATCTTGGTTTCTCATCCTGGCCCCACAGGTAACTAACCTGTAGCATGCAATCTGGTTATACTAACTTTGGAAGCTAACTTTATTCCTACCAAGTTTTTCTTCTAGAAGAATGTTCAGCTCTCAGTAGAATTTCCTGTGAGTAGTTAAATGCTGTAATTATTTTAAAAATATGAAACACTGAGAATTAGAACAGATAGAGAGCATTAGCTTTCAAAATTACATAGCTTATAGCATGTAATTTGCTGATATTTATAGGATTTGGGTCTGTAGATTGATGGCCCTAATTGTGTATTTTTTAGTAATCTAGATGAAATAACACGGCACAGCACTAAATCCGTTTGTCCTGTGTGGCTAATTTAAAGCTCAGCATAGGTAACTGCCAAGTAGAAGATTCTTTATTTGTCTTCCTTGTTCCTCTGTTGAATATTCATAGTTTCTATTAACACATGCCCTTCAATATTTGCCTTTTTTGTTGTTGTAGGTAGTACATTAATTAAAAGAGTTGTTGCTGTAAACCCCTGGGCTGTGATCTTGCCTGGTCTTGTAATATAGACGGTATCAGATCTGGGAAAGTGATGCCTCTTGAGAAGTGGCAGCTCACATSCTGACCATAGGTGCCAACCTCACAGCTTGAATACTTTTACTGTAGAGATATTTCTTCTACTGCATCTTCTGCAATAAAGAGGTTTTATGAAAGCTGAGCTCTCACTTTTATTGTATGTTTCTAGTCACAGAGAAAAGCTTGAAACTATGGAATGTCAGCAAAGCAAAAAGTCTTGATGTTTCAGCAAGAATTAAAAATGTATTTTAAATACCAGGCAAACCTCAGACTGATTTTCGAGCCCAAATTGACATCCCCAGGGGAGCTTTGGCTGGCTAGAGTTGGTAATAGTGGTTTCCTATTAAAGCTGCCTTGCCAGTTATTTTTGCATCATTAGGGATGTGTGTGTTCCTTCATGTGCCACATAGGTGACAGCTGTCCTGCAAGTCACAGACTGGTGACAAACTGCAGTTATCCTCTAGCTCTGAACTTCCTCTCCTGCATTATTCCCACTTACCCATTTCCTCTGTGACCATTGCTCTCATGAAATTTCTTTGGCAGGCTACAATAATGACCATCTTAAAACTACGTTTAGCTAAAAAACCAAATTTGAGTTTTCTATTAGTCTCCCAAGCATGTAATGAYACCTGAACTCACAGTATCCCCAGGACCAGTGGCATGTCCTCCRGTATGGGCAACAATTTCCTAATGGTGAAACTGGCGTAGGACTATGATAGAGTAGCTGGGGATTTCTGTCAGGGAAGGTTTTAAAGAACAGGCTAGACAAATCCTGGGAACAAAGTCCGTCCTCCCCTGAGAAGTGTTCATCTTTCAAGTCATCTAGGAGGTTCCTGGAGTGACATAGCTGGTGAGGGAGCCAACTGAGGAAGGCACCTCATTGGACCTGTTGTTTGAGAACAGAGAAGGACTGGTGGGTGATGTGATGGCTGGAGGTCATCTTGAGCACAGCGATCACAAATTGAGTTTTCAATTTTTGGAGAAGTGAGGACAGGGGTCAGTAAAACCAATACCTTSGGCTTTTGGGGGGCGGACTTTCACCTGTTTGGGAGACTGGTTCAGAGAGTCACTTGGGAAGCAGTCCTGAAGGCAGAGGAGTTCGGGAAGGCTGGACAGTGTTCAAGAAGGAAATCCTAAAGGCGCAGGAGCACACCCTCCCCGTGTGCTGAAAGATGAGGTGGTGGGGATGAAGACGAGCCTAGCTGAACGGGGAGCTTTGACCGGAACTCAGGATAAAAAGGAGAGTTTATGACCTCTGAAAGAAGGGACAGGGAACTCGAGGACTACAAGGGTGTTGTCAGGTTATGCAGGGAGAAAATCACAAGGGCAAAAGCCTGTGTAGAACTTAATCTGAGTGCTGTTTTAAAAGACAATAAAAAATGTTCCTATAAATATACCAGCAAAAAAAGGGAAGATTTAGGAGAATCTCCAGCCTTTATTGGGTGTGGGGGGAAACACCATAACGAAGGATGAGGAAATGGCTGAGGTACTTAAAGCTTTCTTTGTCTCAGTCTTTAATGGTAAGACCAGTTGTTCTTTGAGTACCGAGCCCCCTGAACTGGGTTAACAGTTGGAATCAATGATCTTAGACATCTTTTCCAGCTAAAACACTTCTATGGTTCTATGATTCTATCTTCAGCCCTTTTCCTGTGAATCCAAGCATTTGTATTTCTGAACCACTGATTGGCTTAAGCCTTCTTGGAAGGCAGAAAAATTATATTCTCAGCTTTTCAGTGGGGTAAATGGCACTTTTGGTTAGACACTGCCTTCTGTACAGATTCCTTAGAAAACTAGCAAATCGCAAGTCAAACAGAACTCTTTGAAAGGGAAAGATTTTAAATTCAGTTTTTTCTTGATTAAGCACTGAAAGAAAGTGAATTGGATATTAAATGGAATAGCTGTTCCTTTCTTACCTTTCCTGGCACCCTGGGATCCTGGCTGCTAAGGTGTAGCAAACTGAATACTTACTTGGTGAGCAGAGGTCTCTTGGAGCTCAGCTGGGTTTCTGGGGAAAAAAAATCCTGCCCATCAGAAAATTTTGAATTTGATAAATTAAAATGAAAATTACATGTTTAAGTTTCTTTCCCCTCCCTCACCTGCCCCCAAAAAGCAGGTATGTTGCTTGAGTATCTTAGATAGCTTGTGGAGCTCTGTCGTTGTGCTGGTGGAGGTACAGACTTTCTAACCATTTTAAAAAAAGGTAATAAAAAAGCCCTCAAATAACTGAATGGCTTTGAAAATGACAACTAGGTAAATAAATAAATCATAAAAAAAGACAAGTATAGGATTTTTTTGGTGATAAATCTTAATAAGTAGATTTGGATTCCAAATTGAGACTAATTTTCACCAGATTTTTCAGACATGTGTGGCTGCTCCACATTAGTTCAAAATTAAGCCAAATTATTAAGAATTCTAATTGAATTTTTGCTTTTTCAAAAAGGCTCCCAAATATTTCTCAGCCTGTTCAAAATTCCAGTTGATGAAGCATAGCATAAATAGCATAGTATAAATACAGATTTTAACAGTGGTTCTTGAAGATAATCCATTTTTGTGCCAGGCATGTAGTGAATTCACTCATTTGCTCGAGGTCATTAGTTGCATTGTGGTCTATCAGTATTACTGAATATTGATCAATGACACACAGACTGAAATGACACAGTATTCTGGACTGTCCTTCAGACAACATAATAACAATGAGAATGAAACATCTTGTTCTCTCTGTATTGCTCCCTTACTATTTTTTCTTCCAGCACTTGTGATTTATTATGACCCTTGAGTAAAGTAGTCAAATCTGTCAGTCTTCAAAAGGTACCAGTCATGATGGACCATTATTTCTGAGACTGAATATTAGGGAAGACAATGTGATAGAGAAAGGCACAGAACATCTCCCGGGACAGATTTCAGTCACTGTAGTTTTAATGTAGACATTGATGATTACCTGTCCTTCACCAAACAGACGCTGTAATAATTTCAAATTGCATTTTTCATGTTTCAGCCATCATTAAAAACTGCAAGCTGCTTTCAAATCAAAAGTCCACCTCCAGCATTCATATTTGATTGGATGCTGTTGAAGAGTGTTCTTGAGCTGATATTTAGAAATCCATACAATTTTACTGGATTGAAAGATGAGACGTGGATCTTTTGAGACAATGGGTATTATTACTCATTTATCCTAATGTGGAACCCATTTGCTCAGCAGAGGTCATATTAAATTGTAAGTTACAGACTCTTCAGGGACAGTGAGTACAGACTCTACAGGGACCATGAAACTGTGGTGTCTGTACATGGATTCTGCTCTTGTACAATTACCATTATGCCCCACTGATGATGACAAACTCCCTCAAAAAGTGCTTCACCTTGGCTTGAACAGAAAACTCTGSTCACAGCACAATTCCAGCACACAGTAACCTGCAGGGCATAGCAGGGATCAGTGGCTGTTCCTGGTATCCCAGAGCATACCTGTTTTCCCCACCACTGAGTAACAATATCTGTGCTTGAGCAATTGCATAGGAGATGTGGTAGAGCTTCCAAAGCCTCCAACACAAAGCCATTCACAGCTATGATCCCTTTCCTTCTGTGGCTGACCCTGATGTTCAAAATAGCTCCGTGGACTGAAGCAGAAGATACATGACCGTGCCGTGCTCCTGCTGGGTTTTTCCCAGGGCAAGCCTGGCTTACTGGAGGAAGGCGACTGCTCCATTTTAAAGGAAAGTACAGGGTTTTTCAGCACTAGGTTTATAGTGCTTTGGGGTCCAGTGATTATTTTGGAGACAACGCGGCCTCTCACCTCTCCCAGGACTGACCTGCGTCTTAGAAGCAGAGTTCCTCCCACATTTCAATTTTGTGATTTTTATTTAAATATTTATTAAACTTCAGGCAGCTGCTGTCACCAGCTTTTTGATGATACGTTCATGAGACGTGTTTCAGAAARCAAGTTTACAGCCACTCTGACATGCAGCCTGGAGAGCCCAGACACCTCACTATAAGTTACACATGAACACACAACAGATTCAAAGGTGTCTGCTCATAGCATCTTCGCTTTTATCCTGACTGTGTGGTGTGAACATGCTGGAAGAGAGATAGAAAGCTGTGTGAAACACAGATGCTAGCAGGTCAAACAGTTGCTGGCAGGTCAAGGAGGCAGGTAGTTGTGATTGCSTCTACTTTTACAAAGTTTTTTGCTTCAGGTTTTCCACTCATTTGTTCAACCAGTATAACTGATTAGAAAAGCCTGGAGTTAATGGTCTTTCCTTCCCTTTYGTTCTCCTTTCCCTGTGCCTCTTTATAAGCAGTACTAAAAATGTGACCTCTTGCAGTCCAGRTTTGTCCCTAGTCAAGTTGTCTTTGAAGGTAAGTTGAATTTTAGCTGTCCACTCTCTCCTGATGAGCCTCAGGGGCCAGTGGAGCTGGGCTGTGCTGACCTTCCTGTGTGTCTGACCTGCCTTTCTGTCGCTGTCCTTGTGACTTACAGGTTGGCCACAGCCCTTGAGTGATGAAATGTCCTTTTACCTTCCCTGCTCTCCCTTGGCAATTTCTGAGAAGCAATAAAAATGAAGGAAAAAAAGTAGCAATGTGCAGGTTTTTCTGCAGAAATCATTTAGTTCAACACTATCATTTCAGCTGTGGACCTTTGCTATTTGCAAAGCCTTGCTATCATGAATTACCACTGCTCTAATTTCACACAGTGCTCTCACGGTTTGAAGACTGCTATAGAAGAAAATGTGTTTTACCCAGGAAGCACCAGCATACTTCTTAAATCACAATGGTTACCTTAACTAAGATGAAAACCAATTATGTCTTAACAAATGATGTGGGGCATTTGCCATCTCCCATGCATGCTGTTTGTTTTTCCCTGGAAAGATTCCTGACATTATCAGAAAGGTAGAGTCTCCTGTCTCACTGCAGAGTAGCTTTTACTTATGGACCTTCAAATCTCAACRTCATGCATAGCAAAAGGATCATGGGTCATGGTAGGGATTTCTTAAATAGATAAATTGCCATTTTGTCCCTTTTTGAGCACCCTGGACTTGGATTTCTGTGTATTTAGTTAATCAGTTTCTGTGGACCCCAAGACAACACATCAGGATTTTAAACTTTTCTCATGTTGTTGTGTAATATATTTTTACTTAGGATAAAGTGAATATGTGATGTGGGTTTTTCACTCCCTTACATTCCTTATCTTTTGCAAGGAATCTGCTGCAAAGGAAATGCAGAGTTTTAGACTCTATCAAGTCAGAAGCATCAAGGATGCACATCTTAYACAGCTCTAGAGGATTTAAGATTCAAGGTAACTGCAAACCATCTTGCAAACCTTTTAGCAGCAATTTTGTATTATGACTGCATTCATATTGATGCAACATTCATGGAACACATGCATGAAAAACTGCATGTGAACAGAATAATTATGCAACCAACTTTAACTCAGGGGCAATCTAAATGATGACTCCCTGATCCAAATCTGGACTTCTTCAATTTTTTCTGGTATTTCATAGACTCACAGAATAATATAGCTTGGAAGGGAGTACTTGAGCTTCAACCCCCCTGCTCTAAGTAGAGCCAACTAGACCAGCTTGCTTAGGGYTTTGGGGCATGGTCTAAAGCTAAAGAGTTACTAGAAAAACTCCAGCTGACTTCACCAAACTCTGGAACAAACCTCTACTGCAAAATTGGGATCAGGCATTCCTGTTTGTCTGTAGGAAAGGTCTCAGATCACTTGTCATTCTTGCGTGAGTGAGTCCACAGCACTTAGGTACTTCTCTTGCTTTTAGAGGTATTCGGATATGAGCCAGAGCTGTCTGAAAATCCCATTAGTCCAGAGAGTAAGGACATTGCTTGAAAATACTGCCTGTTGATGTGTTTGACTGTGTTCATTTTGACGAAAGTTGGCTTGTGTCCTGTCATTTCAAAGGATAATTAGGAGTTCAGACTTGAACAAACCTGTCTTGAGAATGAGTGTCTTGTCCATGCCCAGTAGTGCCTGTAACTGAGGCTGTCAGTGTGTTCCTGGGCCCTGCTCGGGGTAGTGCAAGGGTTGGATCAGTGTGGTCCCTGCTGTGGTTCCCACCTGACCTGTGTGGCTCTGGCTGCTTGCACAGCGCTGGTACCGTGGCCAATTGTGTGCATCCCTCGCTCACTGCTCACTGCTTACAGGAAGCAATATTGTGCCCTTTGGGGGATTTTCATGTGTTCATTGACTTCAATCCAGATCTGATAATGGCACAAGCCACCTTTGAGCTGTCACTGAGGTCAAAGAAAGAGAAAAAGAAAATGAGACACATTTTCATTAGCTTTTGTTTTAAACCCTAAACAACATGCACATTATTTCCTGTTTAAAACTACAAAGTTTAGCAGCAAAACACATCTCATCCGTGTGTGGTATGGGAGGTGTTGATATCCCCTGCCTACGGCTGTGACTTACACCCACTCCTGCATTGCAAATTGCCTCTCATGAAATGAGCTCACAGAAATATCAGCGTTGTTGCATATGCTGGGGTTTGCAGGATGTATTTCTGCATCCCTGCTGTTCATCTTGTAAAAATCCTTTTCAGTCCCAGCTGTTATTTTCAGGAACTGACAAGTAGGTTTCTGTAAATTAATCAAATTTATTCTGATCATGGATGTAACCCTTCATCAAAAGACAATAAAAAGGCAAGAAATACGTAGCAGAACATATCCCAGCCTGTGTCAAATCTGGCCTGTCAGCACAGAGATTTTAAGGAAGAGGGAAAATAGCAAGACAATTCTTTCTTGGTTGCTCCTCCTGTGCTCTCTGTAAGAGGATAGTGTAGGTCTGGGATTTGGGAGGAGGTGTTGGAAAAGGGGGTTAAACAAAGCACTTACTGTAAACATAARCCTGCTGCCTTCACAGTGGTCTCTGAAAAGACACATTTTGGATACTCACTGCAGTGGAGTCTGCTGGTAGTTTATAATTTGTTTACTAAACATGGAATGTAATTGAAATGTCCCTTTTGAGGTTCCAAAAATATAAAACAGCTTTTCAGAATAGACCAAGGCCTCTAATTTAATTATCTGCRAGCCTCGTAGATTAAAAGTATTCTTTCATCCATTCCTGGCAGCCTGAAGTAGATGAATAACTGAAATTCAAAGAAAAACCTTTCGAAAAGGAGACCTGGCAGATGAAAGTGCAAAGGGCCAAACAGTTTCTAAAACGATTTATCTCCAAAGACATGCCCATTGTCTTTATGGCAACTAATTATATGTGAAAACTTGTTACAGGTTTGGAAGCTGTGATACCCATTGAAGGGGTCGGGGGTCCCCATTGCTTCAGGCACAATAAGCTGGCTCCTTTGAAACACTGCTGTGTATTGGGGGAGTTACTCCTTAAAGGTACACTGTGAGCAGTGGCCTTAAGCACGTGAGCAGTGGCCAGAAAAGCAGCAGGAGCAGAGCAGTCATACAGGTAGCGTTGAGCTTGTGTCATCTTTTGCAGTCAGTCCTTCACACCACAGGTCTGGTCCCGAAGCAGAGCCTGGAGCGATGCTGCCCCAGCACTGCAACGGCAGCCGGAGCTCGGTCGCATCCTCGGAGCCGTGGGGTCTGGTATGTCCCAGTCCTGCGTGTGCCCCGGCTTCCTGCACTCGGCTGGGGTTTTTTTGTTAGAATATGTTCTCCTTTTTCAGGTTTGTGCTTTAAGACTTCAATCTAGAGGCACAGTGTGTCTAAGAAAGAAAAAAAAATCAAGTTTGCTTGTATATGTATAAACATTTACAGCTTCCTTGACTKGAAGTGGAATTTCACCTGGGAATGTAAGCAGTGTCCCCAGTGACACTTGGAGAGGGAACACTGGTACCTGTTGCTTAGAAGTACTTGAGTGGTGCACAGAACACCAGCAAAATATTTGCTGATTGATTTTATTGTGGAGTAGTGATTTTTCTTTTCTGTAGTTCTTCTAGATTTGATCTAGTATTTTGGCTTTGAGAARGGGTTGAGCTTGAAAAGGTTTTTAGAGTGGGTAGTGATTTTATTAGTCTGCAACATGGATCAATGCACTTTGAATTGTACCTGCGCAAGTGTGAACTGGAGCAAAGAGACTGTGCAAGTGCCAGTGCCAGAATTCTGCAAAATTCTGGCTAAGAAGCTGGCCCTAATAATTATCTAAAACTGTGCCTCTAAAATGTATCTCAAATTATATTTAAATTTACTCTTACACAATCATTTCATGTTATCCTTGTTCCTTCATGTTATGTCAGATATTAAAACCTTTAAAACTTGAACAAATCCTTCACTTAGCTGCACATAAGCAGCACGTTTTTTGCTTTTGTTTTGTAATTTGCTGTTATACTCATGCTTGGTATGACACTTGCTTGATATGGATGAATTTCGTATGCTGATTTGTGATGAGTGTGCCCTGTAGGCTAATGGTATATTTGCAGCCTCTCTTCTTCCATTGTAAAATTTGCTATTGCCATTTACAGGACAGCATGTTCTCTTTGACACCTTCCAGAAGTGCCAGCTGCCTGTTGAACAGCACGGCATCAGCTGTTACAGCCTGATCCAAGCCCTACGAAATAAGGGAACAGTGATGCAAGTCAAGGTTTTTAAGGAAAGGCTGTATCTTTTATTAGATCAGCTGTTACACTTGGGAAAAAACAGACAGGCACACAAATCCTTCTTCAGGTCTGAAATAGCAGCAGTGTTGCTTACAGCACCATTCCTCATCAGTGAGGCAGCTATGGTCCCAGGAAGGTTTAAAAAATGGGCTTAAAAGTGTGTGTATTGCATGGCCCTTCTCTCTGGGCAGGCCTTCAGAGCAGAACACAGGTAAACATTATTCCCCTCCTCTCCCYTTCCCAGTACACACCTACAAATGGGATACATCCTACAAGGAGAMGTAGTGTAAGGTCACTTATTCTTGAGAAAATACCTTCAATACCTTACGACCAAGCCACATCTTCTCCACAGTCACACTGCTGTTGGGAAGGACTGGGGCAAAGCTGTGGGCTTCACTGTGCACGTGGTRACCTCAGGATTCATGCTGGAAATTCTGTCTCCTAATGTTTACAGCTGTCCAGCAGAGTTGTGGGACCAGCTGGCAAAATGAGTTTTATTCTCTTTCTTGTGATTGCTTTACAGGGAACAGTGTTTCCCAGAGTTTCTGGAGTCAGTGTTTACTGACCAGCCACCTGATAGCAAAGCTTGTGGTTGAAAATTCTACACAGGCAGGATGGTTCTGTGGAAAAGCTGTGAGCAGCTTCCCATAGTCTTTGGATTGCTTGTGGTCACAGAATTAAAAAATAAGAAGCAAAAGCCCAGTATACTGACTGCTTACTCCTCCAGATTATGGATCTGAACATCCTGCTTTTTGGTSCTATGAGAGATTTCATATTATCTTCCTTTTTCTTTTCTGGGAATCTTCAAAAGTATGTACTAAAATCTTTCTAGTTAAAGAACACAGGCAGGTGCTCCAAAATTCAATGCTAACATTAACTGTAACATTTATTTAATATTAACATTAACTATGACACTCATTTCTGTATTCCCACACTAGGAATTGGGGTGTTAACTGTAGTTAATAGCTGTGGTATTAAGAAGCTGAGGATAGTTTTTGCTCTTGTGAATATTTCCATGGTACATGGACTGTGAGAACTCTGGATTTTGCATTCTTTCTTGAGTGTAGTAATAGGAGTGTTAATTATGTGGCTTCTCTATTTAGCCCTATTTGAAAATGAAAGATCATGTTTCAAGAAACTATCACCACAAGAAAATTGTAAATAAGTATTAATGCTTCTGAAGAAATTAATGCTTCTGAAGAAAGGATGAACTGTTCACGGCTTCAAGGTGATTAACGCAGAGACATGAACAACCAATGAGCAAGTAATGCTGTAAACAGGAATATGATTATTGGAAAAGCTTAATTCAGAGGGAAAAATAMGTCTTAAAAATTACACAAGCCAAAAATCTTCGTTTAACATCTGCTTTGGGCATTGGTGTTCTGGTGCRAAGTTACATTACATCGGTCTTGAAAGCCCTTAAAAGTTTGGAAATTTCYATGAGCCTGTCTTTGTATAAAATACAAATGTTCAAACACGGTTCTCAATCTGAATCCATCACGTAAGGCACATCACACTTAAGGATCTGAATTATCATTCCTGTCTGTGCCACTCCCAGCCTGGCCAAACTTTGATCCCTTTTATATGTTTCTCCACCCAACAATGTGCCCAGTGACACGTGCCCATGGCAAGTAGGCTGACATCAACCATAAAACAGCACAGACAGCTGCTTCTCTATCCCAGAAAAGATTTTAATGGAGGATTCATGTAGACAACCAGATTCTCTGGTGAATCTCRGAATTTGTTTCATTCCTTTTAGTACCCAGCCAAGATGTTTGTGTTTGAAAGCATGGCTGTGAGTGTTACTGGGGACCAGTGTTTCTTTTTCTTTRTGTGCACCAAAAGGAAAATTATTAATTTGTCAGTGAAAGAGCTTGATTCTTATTGAAACAAAGGTCCTTTTATATTCCCARCTATTTTAATACAGTTCTATACTGCCAGAGTAGAATAAATAAGAACCAGGATCCATACTTGGTCCCCATACCAGTAATTGTGTAGCCATGTGGACTATCAGACATCTAACCTGCAAAATATAAATCCATGTCTGGATTCTGCAGCCAGTAAAGAGCTCTGATGCCCCAGTCTTTAGACATCTTCAACAGACAGGTTCRGAATGTGAAGACAGATCTATCACTGAGTCRAAACTTGAGATCAACCCCATGTTTAGGCTGGATCTCTTTATAAATTGACACTTGTAAAACTGGAAGAATGGTATGGAGGAAGGAGAAGCAAAAAAGTGTGAACTGCTRAGGAAGAAAAGCATCTGCTCCCAAGCCACTAGTTTTTGCTACCTGTCACTTCTTTAACAGTGATGATGTTGCAGCTTTTTTCACTCATGAAAATAGAAACAGCAGCAGCAGTGTCCAGGACTCAGGTTAATGTGCCAGCTTCACATGAATGGTGCACATTATAAATATACTTTTAAGGTCCCTTCATGAATACCACAGCTAAGTAACAGCCAGCTCCACCTCAGYGTTCTTCCAATACTGCATTTATGGAGAGCCTGTAGTAAGGGAAGGCTGGAAATGGCAGTGCTAATGGGAGCAGCAGATAAYATTGCACATTATTCCATTTCTGCTGCATCTGATTATAAATTCAGGTGGGAGCTGTCAAAAAGCCAAAGAAGTAAAACTCTCTTGTGTTTGTTTTCTCACCCAGAACTCAACATGCTCATATTGTCAGGCTTTGCATGAAGGTAGCTTTGTCTCTTGTTGTTTCAATGAGACTTTGCTCTTTTCCAGGTGCCAGGAGACAACGAGAAGCACTGGAAGCCAGTGCTAGTGGTTTTGACAGAGAAAGACCTCTTAATATATGAGAGCATGCCGCGGATGAAGGAAGCCTGGTTCAGCCCTCTGCACACCTACCCCCTGCTAGCCACCAGGTACCTGTGCTTTTTTATCATGACAGCTCTCAAGAGCAGTGGGAACAGCCAAGTCAGCCAGGAACAGGTATAGCTGGTGCACAGCTGTATGTCACACTTGAAATGTTGTGGCTGGAGAAGCAGTGGCCCGATGTGCTGAGCTTAACTCCTCTCTTCGCCTCCATTTCAAGTTCTGGCTGAGGCTGATGGACAGAAACTCACCGGGATTTTGGATGTGGCCACTTGGCCTAGATACAGAGGCAGGAGTGCTGAAAAAGCCAAGAGCTTGATCTCCTTAGGTTCTTATGTCAGTGTGCAGACCTGTGAGCTTGGCAGAAACACTCCTACTTCAGCTGCTCCTCAAGGCTGGAAAAAAGTGAACTTGTTGCCCCGAGTTGAACATGCTGGTGTGGCAGTTCTGCACCACCACTTTGGGGCTTTTGGAGGGTTCCACATGGGATGGAGACACTTTCAGCACAGYTTCTGTTCCTGCTTTAGTGAATGAATTCCTGGCTTTTTTAGCTTAAAATGGAAAGCTTGGATGACACATTCTTGAATCTAGGTTGGAAATAACCATTTGCAGTATTTCAAAGGTATCCATTAACACTAATTCAGAGAGAGYTTTCCCATGGTTGCCTTTATGCAGTGGAAACTGTCTGTGCTTCTTGATGTGAATCTTAATCATGTTTCTCTGCAAGTATGGTCAAAGGGCTTGAAAAAGAGCTGTTGTTCCTTGTTTCAGCCTTGCTACAGACCTCTATTATACCATTTTCAATGAGTTCTCATTCAGAAGGGCTGGTTGCCCATAGCCAGAAGCAGTGGGTCTCTTACTGCACTCTCATTAGTTAATTTTTCTTCTCTGTCTCTCCCCAAATGAACTGAGGCTTTGCTGCTAAGTCATTATATTAAAAAAATAAAATTGAACTCAGTGTGTTACACTGATGGTTGTTTGTCCCAGTCTGCCTACCCATGACAGAGCTTTCAGACTTCCTGGGAAGCCAACTTCTGACTMACCTTTTGTTACCATAGCATGAGAGGAGAGACAGCAGCTTTGCAGCTTGCAGCCTGGTGCATGGTGTCGTGGTGGACGTTGACAATTCCAGCTGACAAGTCCCAGTGAAAGCTGGGTAAAGTATTGCCTGTGTCCAGGTGTGTCACTAAGCCTCAGAGTCTGAGAAGCAAGAGCACCCCATTGGTGATGCATTTCTTCCCCACTGTTTCGGGGTGTCATTTTTACATGGACCCAAGTCTTCCTTAAAGTGACTGGAGATCCTTTAGTGCACCCTGCCCCTTCCTGGCCACACGTGTAAAGACAACTCCTTRTTGAGTATCACCAGCCCCCATCATCAGTGACCACCAGTTTACTGCATCAAACAGTCTAAGTCCTCATCTTAGAGGGCCTGTTATTTAGTTATTTTTTTCTCAAAAGATCACATTTGATAGCAGACAGGGTTGCCTTGGATGGGGATAGTCATCTCCTTGTCCGATGGGATACCTGCCTGAGTGGGAAAATCATTGGTCTTCATGCTGGAGGGGAATGAGAAGTTGCACAGCATGTGTCAGGTCTTTACAGGCTGGGAAAATGGTCTGTAAGAAAGCCAGGATGTGGTTCAGAAAGGACAAGTGCCAAATTCAGTGCTGGGCAATTATCAGCTGTGCTGGTTTGAGGTGGAATATGAGCAACAAAGTAGTTGTTCTGCCAGAAAGCACCTGAGCAGTGTGATGAAATTGCTTAAATCTAAGGTGTTGTTTTTGAGAGGGGAAAATAAAGACAATCGTCTTGGATTATAGCAGAAGTGTTACGTGTTGGGCAGATGTAGTAATCACACCTAACTACAGAGAGTGAGTAAAGCCTCAGGTGATACACCACATTCATGAGAGGCATTGCACTTCCAAAAAGATGCCAGTTAGCTGTGGAAGGTCTAGAAGAAAGAAATGTGAATGTAAAACATAGAAACACCATCAGTAGGGGAATACTTAAGAAACCTTCGTTGTTTAATCTAGAGTAGTCCTTGGAAAACATGTCATAGTCCATGAAAAACGTCAGTAGTTTTCAGGTGTGAAGATGAGWCACAAGCAGGACCGGGGAGTATCTCTTCTGGGTCCCTCCTGGGCACAACAGGACATAGATGCCTGCACTTGTGGCAGGGAATTGGTGTGCAGGTGAGGTCCTGGATTAGATTCTCTGGGAAAGATGTATGATCCTCATCACTGGGGACTTTGATGGATGAGTGACACATGGCACAGTTTGCCCTGCTGCTGTGAAGRGGCATGTGCTGGGTGACCTCCTGACGACAATTCCAACCCTGTTTCTGTGATTTCTTACTCATATCACTGTGAATTTAACAYTCAGGTGAAAAGACAGCAGCTATACAGAAGTTGGCATTCAGAATGGAGCCACAATGTGATAAATACGCATATATACATGAATCCCCAAGGTGAGCAGATTACATAAATGGACAGTTGCCCTGAATCATTACACCTACTGTTTTGGATGATTTTGATTAAAACCTTGCAGGGTCCTGGTTTTATGATCTGTCACACTGAGTACAGTTATACCAAAAAATACAGAGGGTTTGCTGTTGGTACTGACTGCTGTGTTCATTCTCAGTCGGTGATTACCCTCCTCGTGACAAGTATTTTAATCCCCTCTGTGCATTGATCAATGCAATTTAGAAGTTTTCACCTGGAAAGTTTGCACAGCACATGTTGTAATCTTAGCTGCTCCCATCTTTCAGATTTTTATGAGTCCTTGGGAAAACATTTTTGCTTAGCTAATGCATATTTGAAAAGCTGCTGAAACTGGAAAACTTCAGTGCCAGATACTGTACAGAGTCATGCTTAATCTACCCAAGACATAATGAGCAGAGAAAATTGGGAAGTGGTGGAAGGATTACAATCTTCTCACAGTCYTTTAACAGCAGAATTTCAACATGCCCTTTTTGTTTGTTGATAAGTTTGCCTACAACCTATGGATGCTATTAAGACCTAAAAATATTTTGCAGTCAGTCTTTTCCAGCTTTGAGTGGAATATAAATAATAACTCAAATAAAACAGAGATCAGATTTAAGTTGTTCCTTTAAATCTCTGTGCTGGGAGGCAGGGCAGCTGGCACACAGCCCTGACTCCAAGGACCTTTTTGTCACAATCTCTGTTTCAGTGTTTCCTTATGCCTGAATAACAGTGCCTCCCTCTAGCATGGGAATGGGGCTAAAGTAATTACATCTTATATGTTTGCAATCAAATTCCATTATCTATCATAGCCAGATATGAAAGGAAAAAAGAACAGCAGACCATGTTGGGCTCTGATTAAAGATCAGGTAAGCAGGTTTTGTGTACAGCTGAGGTCTGTAACCAGAGAGTATTAAAGCAGTTTCATAGCTAATGACATAGAAAGATGGGGAAGGAGTTTGGGCACTGATCAGTCATCTGGGCAAGCAGGCAGAGGGACAGGCAGAGAGCACTGGTTTCCCTGAGAACCCCTGAGCTRTGCGAGTTCTCTGCTTGTCTTCCCGAGGCAGTGAGGGGAGTTGTTGCTCCCTCCATGCAGATGAATTGAGAGCATGTGCATAGGTTTCCA
This sequence comes from Amblyornis subalaris, assembly GCA_018881555.1. NCBI lineage: Eukaryota > Metazoa > Chordata > Aves > Passeriformes > Ptilonorhynchidae > Amblyornis > Amblyornis subalaris. The sequence continues at coordinate 7,039,624 of JACAXG010000017.1, forward strand.
AGGAGTACAGCCATTCCAGAGCAGGTTTCAAATGCTAAGTCAGGGTGACATAGGAAAGGTCAGATGATAGTCGTGTTCTAACCGGCAGAGCGTTGATGCACTTGTAGTGTGGTCTCTTCTGAGATAAATCTCAAGTGAGCAGCTGAAGCCTTCCTTTGAATGTCAGTGCTGGTTTCACTGTCCCTTCTGAAGAGGCCATTAGATCTGGCTGTTCCAGTAAATCGTTGAAACTCTTTCCATAGTATAAGGATGAGAAGCAGGTCCCGATGCATCTCATCTCACCCTGCACCAGCACTTCATCTTGGACCGTATCCATCTTGTTACGACGCGTTTGCAAAGAATAATGTTAAAACGGTGCCCAAAATAGAGAGACAAGGGMGAAATGAGGGATTACAAGTGTGTCCCTGGCTCCCCGCAGCGTGCCGGGAGTTGCGTTTCGCAGCCGCTGCGCTCCGTGCGCGCCGTGCGGGGCGCTCGACGGTGACCGGCCTTCTCCTGCCCTCTCGCGGCTCTGCCTGTGCCGGGAGGAGCGCCCGGGGCTCGGCGCTCAGTTCTCGGGCTCCGGTGCTCACGGAGTCCCGCAGAAACCTCCACGGAGCAGAGAAACCTTCAAGGGCTGCGGGTAAATATTAGCAGAGCCGGGCCTGAGGTGCCTCTTCGGCTCTGGGGTGCAGCCCTCGGCGCGCACGCAGCCCCTGCTGCAGTCAGAGTGATGGGAGGCACGGGCGAGGGGAAAGCCTTCTGTGAGGTTTCTAAGGCTATTTTTTACCTTTTAAGGTATCTTTGTGGCCTTTAGGATAAAATATCTTCTATGTAAATGAAGMTGCTTACATGAGTGCAACTTTATTAAAGCTTGGGAATCCTTTGACTCATACTGACAAGCTGGTACATAAATACTATAAAATGTTCTCCTGCAAGTTTATGTAGTTGTTCACATCAATTTGTAAAGTGCATCTTCAGCCTATCGATATGCTGAAAACCCTACAATGCCAGTGCTATGGATACAATGTGAAGGTGTGGGGGAGTGGGTGGTGGTGGTGTGTGTTCTGAAAGGAAATAAAACCTTGGAACCATCTGTTTGTCATGTATTCAGTAACACAAGTAACAGAAAATTATTTTTAGTACAGCTGGTGAGCACTGCATAAAGGAGAAGGGATGACCCAGGAAAAAGCTAGAATAGTTTTATTTCTGGTGACAAACTTGATGTGATTTTCCAGGCTGCTTTCCCACAGCCTGGTAGCAGAAGGCAGCATGAGAGCCATGGCCATGCCTGTGCCTGGGTGACTGGCCAAGACAGACAGCAGCAGATGTCACTGGAGATTTCCGTTCCCTGATTCCTGCCTTATTTATCAAGACGTAGCTTCCCCACAGAGTTTGCACCCTCTCACACCAAATGAAAGGGAATTAAAATTTTTGGGCTCTTTGTTTGCCACTCATTCCTTGACTGCAAAATCTGCCCGTAGTGCAGATAGGAGGACCTGAGTATCAAAGCTGAGTGGGGCATTAAATCAGCCTTTCTAGAGGGAAAAATGCCCTGCTGTCCTGCCCAGACACAGGGCAGGGCATCTCTGGCCAGGATACTCTGTCTCACTTCTCAGGAGCTCTTGGGACCATAAAATCGAGGGGCGTGCTCAAAATCCAAAGAAAGTTTCCATGAACTTGTGCATGAACAAATCTTGCAAGCCTTCAAGGGGGGTATGAAAGAGGGGTGCACATCTGTTCAGCACAGTGTGCATCCCAAATGTCAGCACAGACTGTCAAGGAGTTGGGGAAAGTTTCACATGCCCTGTGGCTGGTGTTTCAATAACTAAAAARCTAAAGTTGTGCTTTTTCTTTCCTTTCTGCTTTTTTCTTTTCTATTAAAACATCCCTGTTTGATGGCATACTCCTACAGTGTCAGCTAACAAGCAACTGTGCTTGCAGATGCAAAACAATAACATGAGGGTAAATTAGCAGTCAGTAGATGATTAGTATAATCTAATGTTTCATCCTTCAGCAGAAGTGTTCTACTACCATGCTACATACTTTATAGACTCCTATGAAATATGTTGTTTGCCTACAGAAAGGGAAACAGAAGGCACAAGACAGAAATAAGCTTTTCAGAAAAATTTAATTTTGTGATTGCCTCTGAGACTTAGTCTCTGAGTGTCAAAGAGYGATGAGCTCCCCTAGATTATTCTTTTCAAATGAATCAGTGTTGTGTCCCTGAGTGAATTTTGTATTGACTGTCCACACTTACGCAGGGGAAAAAAAACCAACGCAAAAGGGCAGTCTTAAAGAAGAATTAATTATTATGAGGTATCGATTTTGTCACTCAAAAATATTCCCTGCAATTTTTGTTTGCCCAGATGAACAAACGTTTACTGGCCACAGGAGAGCAGCTGTTGGTGCTGGGCAAAAAAATGTTAATCACAGACAAATGTGAGAGAATTTCAGATTACAAGTAGCTGCAACATTTCGCATTTTACAGGTTCCTTATGGGAAAAGTAGGTACCAGACAGTACTTTGGCATCTACATATTTTACAGAGCTTCTTACTTTATTCAACAGTGTTTATCATTGAGTTTGACTGCAGATGKTTAAGCTTCAGGGCAAATGCTGCTTCACAGTGGAAGCTGGATTCAGCTGCTTTGTCTGAGCCAGCACTTGTATCTGTGGACCAGACTCCGTCACCACAGACCAGTCAGGGATTTCTCTGGGTTCCTCATCCAAAGGGGTGTTTTGTACAGTTCGTTTAGAAAATTTGGGACATCCATGTCATCACCTGTATGTCCAGCTGCTTCTGTGGTCACAGCCTTGGACCTTCACTCATCTGAGTGAATACAGAGGAGATGCCAGTTCTCATGCTCCCAACCACGTGTATTTAGGCACATGCAGAGCAGAGCTGTGCTCAGGTGGGGACTTCGGTGCAGTGCACTGTTGTTAGAATTCCCTGATGTGTTTTCAAATCTAATTGCAGGTTGGTTCATTCTGGCCCAGGAAAAGGCTCACCAAAGTCAGGGGTAGATTTGTCTTTTGCAACCCGTACCGGTACGAGGCAAGGGATCGAAACCCATCTGTTCAGGACGGAGACCAGTMGAGACCTCTCACTGTGGACGAGGAGTGTGGTGCAGGGCTGCCACAATGCTGCAGAGCTCATCACAGAAATCACCACATGTGAGTAACACCTGCAGCGCCGCGGCTCCACACCCTTCGCATGACACTTGTGGCAGYTGAAGCTCTGCTAGAGGTGATTCATTTAAAAAATGTGCACGTTTAGGATTCTGTGTGTTTAAAATACTGTCAGTTTCTGAGCCAATCCCAGCTAGTTGGTATCTGTTTCCAGTGACAGTCACTGTCATGCTGACTTTTGGGTTTGTTTGCAGCATGTTGTTTCAGAAACAAGTCTGTAGTCAGCCRTGTAGGCCTTCATTTCACAGGGGACTGATTGTCAGAGGTTCGTCCAGAAACCCACAGAAAAGACCATTTTTCTGAGATTCAGGAGACTCCTGCAAGCCAGGCAGGAGTTTCTTCTGCAAAGGGAGGAGGCAGAAGAGGACTGACACATTCACAAGTGTGAATTGGTCATTCATTCACCCCAGCTCTGCACACTTGAAAATAGTAAAAAAATACAAACCAGTCCAATAGGCACATTTTGATGGGTAGTCATTTCCCTTGCTGAACATCAGGGTGTCACTTCTCAGGACTTCTGTAAATGCAAAATCGACTGGAATAAAAAGTACTTGGCTGCACATGCTCTGGAGTAATGCCCTGTTTGGCCAGGTACCTGCAAGCCTGGGGTGGCTCTGGGGCTTTTGAGGCTGTGCCTTTCTCTTGAGTGCCACCAGGTTTGCAGTCCTCCTCCCCCTGCTAGTCCTACAGTTGGCAGGGCTGTTAATGTTGAATGTTCTCTCTACTCATTTCTGAAAAATGTGAAAGCAGGAGCCAGAACAGAAATCCACCCATGCCAAAGGGCAGTTCTGTTTTCTCAAAGCTCAGGTAGAGCCACATGCTGCTGAACACAGGACTCCTGCCTGTCAGCTGCTAGGCCCCAGCCCCCACAGGGAGTTCTAGATTCTCTTTGAGGGCCCCTGATGTGGAAACCAACCAGAGCCCTCAGTGGGAACCAGCTTGAAGACAGGTCCATCTCCTCAGCACCGTGACATGGATGCCATTCTTTCCAAAAGAAGGAAGAGGGCATCAGCTCCTTCTTTAATCACAGTGTTTTTATCCCAGTGCCAAGGATCCTTCTTGGCAGAATTTTCACAGAAAAGTGATGGAATAGAGAATTTGGGATGTGAACACTAAAACTCTKCATTTTTTAATTTGGATCATGGCCTCTGTTGAGGGGAAGATGCAGATTTTCTGCAGCAGTAGCTACAGAATTATCTGGGCCCTTTTTCAATTACCACGACACTAATGAGGACTCAGGAGTGTCTTCATCTTTGTCAAAATACTTTAGGGAAACCCTTTACAGCTTCTAATTTTCTCATGCATTGTGTGCCGTGTTTATTGATTTTGGCTGTGTCTGTCAGATGCAAGAAGAGTAGCTGTGACTTTGTCAAGGTTTGGAAGGAGGAAACAACAGTATGAGCTTTCTTAAACTTCAGTACATTGTTTTTTGTCAGCATGTAGATGTATGCTGCAACATAAAGAATTGCTTTTAAGAACGTTAGAGACTAAATTCTGATTCTTCTCCAGCTTGCACATACAAAAGCCAGGAGTGCCGCTTGACCATCCATTATGAACATGGATTCTCTCTTACAACTGAACCACAAGATGGTGCCTTCTCCAAGACAATTGCACAATATCCCTACGAGAAACTGAAAATGTCCTCAGATGATGGGATAAGGATGCTTTATTTAGACTTTGGAGAAAAAGACGGAGAACTTGTAAGTACTGCATTTAGCAGAGGGATGCATGTTACCATCTCTTTGGTGGTCCGACAGGCTGTGGGGTGGAGAAGCACTAATGGAAGTTGGACTAGGTGATCACTGTAGGCCCCTTTCAACTGAAATCCTTTATTCCATTCTGTTCTATTGTAACAGTTGGCCAGTACCAATATTTAGACACTGTGTTTTCTAGTACAGCATGATGATCTGGCTTTAGGAGACAAACTGAAAAGACAGTTAATATTGTAAAACCGTGCAAAGAGAGATGAAAGCTTTGTCACATTTCAGAACAAACTGTACCTCTAAATAGCCAGATGTTAAAATTTTTGTATTCATCCATTTCACTTTTTAAATGATTGAGGGTGAAAGAACTTAAGAATGAGATCTTATTAATTCCAACATACACATAGGGACTTCATGTTACGACAAGCTATGTTTCAGATGTTTTTGAACATGTAGTTGCTGGGGGAAAGAAAAAAGCTACAGATGTAGTGCAAACTGCTGAGGTCTCTAAGTTGTCACAATGCCTAAAAATAAGGTGCATATTCCAATGAGCACTTTAGATCCATAAATTATGAATGTAAACATGGCCTTTCCTCCCACTTTTCAGCAGTTCCTAAGCACGTTGGATGTTTAATTCGAAATATAATCTTTGTTAACATGTATTCTGGGAACTGCTTATTGTCAGGCTTTAGAAGGGAATTTGTTACTAGCTCTCATTAAATTTGATATATGACTGGTGGAAAGGCAAATCTGGTTTGTTTTGATGTGACCCTATCTTTGGGCTGCTGTCCACACTGACAAGCCTGTCATGCTTAGCAAGTGTGTGGTGAGATCATCTGAACCATGACTATGGAAAACAAAGTCTGAGTTCAGTCTCACTGGTGGCTGTGAGAACAGAGAAGCAACTGTGCAGCACCGGCAGAAGGTGCTTCAGCTGYACCAACAGCAGATGCACTGGGCATCAGACAGAGCAGTCCCACCACCATCCTTGGGCAGAAACAGAGCCTGAAAAGAGAGAGGGGTTGAGCCTCTTGGAAAACTGCTTGCAGCATCTGACACAGTTTTCTGCTGCTCACCCCGGTGGATGCAGGGCCAAAGGAACCAGGATCTCATCTGCTCTCAAGATGCTTATTAGTTTTAGTAACCTAAATATCTGCAYCTGTATGCAAAGGAAAAACAATATGTTGTAGAGAAGGGTTGTTACTAACAGAAGCCTGTTCAAAATACCAGACAGCAGTTCATCAAGTTCTTAGTAAATAGTTTCTTGTTTGAGCTGTAATCTAATCTAATAATTCTCAGCTTGATTTTTTTTTTCTGTACTTTCAGCAACTGGACCTTCATTCCTGTCCAAAACCAATTGTTTTCATCATTCATTCCTTCCTGTCAGCAAAGATCACAAGACTGGGCTTGGTGGCATAAGTGAGATCCATCTGTTTCTTCAAAGAGAGACAGAGTGACCATAGTAATCTGAAGTACAGTCAACAGCAGTAACCTGGTCCAGCTGGCAGCAGACACCAGTCTGGGACTCAGGACTGGGCCTTGGTCAATTCTGCAGTCTTCCAAGGCCCAGGTTTCATTTTGACCGGCTAAAGAGATGGCATGACAAGGAAGACGGGGGATTTCATTGTAAATAATGGGATTTTAAAATCCCATGAGACCGTAAAAGCGTGTAATACCATACATGTAAATGTTTCAGAATCATAAATTGTGCCTATTTCAATGTACTTGGCTATATAGAGTAAGTAAAGGGCTAAGCAGACAAGCACTTGTTGGTTGTGATGCAAGCCAAGGTTGCTTGAGGAGATGTCCTCCAAACAAGATTGTCCCACCACCCGAAAGTAAAAGATTCTTTCAGTTGTAACCTGTGCACCACTTACAGAGGGTTTTTCTTTGGGAGCTGCCAGAACCTGTTGTGTGAATACCCAGCAGAGCATGCAAATACACACCTTTGAGTTGGACACTCTGAAACAATCCAGCTGTGGTCAGGGAACAGCTGGAGGGCCCCTGCCAGGGTGCAGTTTCACATTAAGCGATAACAATATGTCAGGTACATTCCTAGAGGTGGAGCCAAAGCAGGACCAGCCACAGGGATGTGCTGAGAGCCGGCCGTCAGTGGGGCACAGGCAGGAGCATCCTGTGTATTAACGGGACGCATTTTTATAGTGACTTCCCAGAATAGCTTAATGAGTTTCAGCTATCTGGGATGCCCAGCTCAGGTAAAAGTTACCTGAATCCATGTGATGAAGGCTTGATGAACCTTCTGCCAGCATATTTCCATGGCAGTTTTCCAGTAGAAAGCCATAGTAAGCTTCCTGTCCTTCTACCCCTACTGAGTCACCCCTCTGCTCAGACAAGGCGGGTTGTGTGGTCTCTATAGAAGAACAAATGTGGGGAAGGAGGAAGGCTTGATTTTATGAGTTTTTGAAAAATTCATTGAAGCACCTCCACAACAGTGAGAAAAATGCACCAGGGTGGTAACATGAGCTGCACTCCTTGACATGGAACTGCTCCTATGGGCATGACTTGGCAAGACCAGATTTCTTGCTGGAGAAATGTAAGATGTTCATCTCYATGCCCACAACTTACTGGTGACTGTTTTGCACCACAACTTACTGTTGGGAGTCAAAATGGGATTCACTGAGTTTCACCATTGTTCACAGTTATGTTGGGCAGCCAAAGCAGGCAGGAACACTGACCTTCATCATCAGGGATAATACACACAGCTTGCACCTGGAAGTAATAAACTGGCATCACATGATCTGATAAGRAGAGGAAGAAGCAAAACAGGGATAGGACTTAGGTTGTTCTTCCTTTGTAAACAGAACAGCTTCACACAGGGGTGGGGTTTTGTCTGCTTTTAGAGTTTTGCCCTAAACTTACACTGTGAAGGACAGGATGTGTACAGGTAGTAGTATATTCAATGTTTGTGGATGTTCAGTTGTCATCTTACAACGTTTCTTTTATTCCTGAGAAAGCACATAAATTTCAACTTAGCATCACTTGGCTGGCAAAGAGGAAAATTAAAAACACATTTTGGCTCCATGTTGTTTTTAAGATAAGTTTGAGAGTTCAGCATAAGTCATGCTGTTTATCCACAGAATTAGTTCATGGTGATTTCCRTAGGTATCTTAATCATCAAAACCAATTAAAAAATTAGGATGATGGRCTGCATTCGTAAATACAGAAAATAATCACTGAAGAACAGCTCAATGCCTTATTGGAAGAGCAGCCCCACTTCCAGCACCTCTCACCAGTCAAAAGCGTGCCAAGGAGGGATCCACCCAGCTCCGCACTTTGGTTTTACTGTCATGGTACTTGCACTTAAAAATTAATTCCTCATGTAAATTAACAAGATAGGAGGSAATATGTTACATAACTTCCCAGTAATTTCCAGAGGCACATTTCTCATTTAGTGACCACTGCCATTCACACAAGTTTCTGTGGCAGTTACTTGGGTCTCCTTGGGCTTGGAAGCTTCTAGGAGAGATCTGAGAGGCTGAGAGCAGTTGGTACGTGGGGCATGGGAAATTGAGTAGGAATTCATGTCACCTTATCAAGGAAACGGTTGTGTGAAGTCTTTAAAAACTGGTTCAGGACATTTTTATTGCTGTTCCAAAGTGTAACTTAAAAATTTGGACACAGGCTCCTATAAAAGTTCCAGAGGTTGAAGTGAAAACTTGCATTCTGGGGGGTAGGTTAAATACATATGTAAACTATACTGCACTATTTCCTTATTCCTTTTAACACTTACAAATCACTGGAATGTTATACCTAACATGTATGTGCATTGTAAATATTACAAATTCCTATATTAGTGCCAACAATTAAATGACACAAAATGTAATCTAAGGTGCTCAGTACTATATGAAGTCTAAGTGAATAACTAAGCAGTTTGCAAAGAAAATTCATATTATATATATTTATAGAAAAGAAATGATAATTACAGATTCTATTTCTTCATTTTCAGATTTTGGACTGATTCATATTTGGATGGGATAGACAAATGAAATATGAACCTACTCCACATTTATAAGAGTATAGTGAATATTTATATTTTAGAGGAAAAGAATATATTTAATAAAGTCATTTATTGGATTTTTGTGAGGTGAGCTTACTTTACCAAACTATTTGGAAGGCTGTCCTTTGGTTTTGGGCTGGGGAAAAATACATTTAAACTTCAGTGCTTCTGTTAAGAATCCTGTTACTTGAGAGAATTGTTAATTGCATTGGTGGAATGACTTTTAAGAACTTAAAATTAAAAAGAACAAACATGAAAGCCCACAGGGATGTTCCAGGGCAGGTCATTCAGACACCTCTGCTGAAGTTGCAGTGCTTTCTCTGTTGCTAATACTGGACTAGGTGGTAACAGAAGACTTATAAAAAAATAAAAAAAGCAGAAATTCCTGCTCAAGCTTCTGCATTCAAGGACTGAGGTCAACATGTGCCTTTTTTCTCTCATGAATGGTTATGGAAAAAGAGATTTTTTTTTTCCCTTTGACTTCAATTCTTAACTTAGTGGCCCAAATAGAAAAGCTAACTGTGGTAATTTAAGCTTGTTCTTTTAGTCTGACCCAAGTTATGACAGAACAGCCTCATGGAAATCCTAGAAAGGGGTATTCCAGAGTTTCACTCTTTCCACAGAATAATGACTCTAAAAGGAACGGTCTTATCAGAAAGTTTGTATAGCAGCTTCACCATTAGAAAGATCTGGATACTTATTGGAACATAAATGTTATTGGAAAATGTGATCTAAGGTGTTTGTTTGAAAAAAAAAAGAAAATAAAGCTGATCTGATTGTGTTCAGGGAGTTATACTGGTGTTTCTAACAGTCCTGCCCTTCAGATGGAACGAGCATCTCTCTTAAGGTACTTTAGAAATCAGAACACAACTCTTTATGTGCTACCAAGCAAATCACCACCATAAACACCATTAGAATTGATCTTTTGCAAATAACAAAACAAGTGTTTTCTCTTTGCAGAATGTTAGTATTCCTTCTTCCCACAGCACATGGAAGCACACTCTATCCAGCTCTTCATGTTTGGAAGCACAGCTGATTTGAAGGGGAGGTTGATTTGATTTCCATCTGGAAGAGTTCTCAGTGTCCTCTTACCCTTGTTTAAAAGTTGATTGGAGCTTCCTTGGTTTCAGTGGAAGCAGAGTCAGAGCCTAAAGAAATTATGTGCTCCAGATCATTACACAATCATTGATTTCTAAATTTATGTTATTTTTCATAAAAGTCGAACTGGCAGGTTTATAACTAGCTGTTTACTGAGTCTATATACTAGATATAGGGACCATTAATACAGTATATATTAAATATTAATATATATRCACACTGATAATGTGCATATTATTACTATAAAGTATAGGGGAATTGTATCTAAAATACAATTTTGAATTCAGTGGTGACTTTGATTTTAAGGAGTGGATATTAATAGTATGCTCACAAAATTTTGAGAAACAGCCTGCTTGATATGAGTGAACTCCTGGATCGACCAGGGCAAAAGTTTAATTTAAAAGCAGGAGGGTAAAAACATTTTAAATATTTAACAAAGATGATAACCTATTGTTGAACATAATCACCTGCTTTTCCCACATGCGATTAGCTTTTCAGTTTTTTCCCTCCATCAGAATTCCTGTGCTTGTGCAAATAATTACAGGCATTAGAAAACAAATTTAGAACACAAATTCCAAGGGAGAACTGTGAATTTGGACAAGGAAGTTCGTGAATTTGGGCAAGCATTAGTACCCAAACTAAGTTCTGTGGGTGGTAGCCCAGTGATATCCATCACGCAATTGCTGTAATATTACAAGTAATCGTATCACCAAGTAATTGCAACCACATCAGTGCTGTCTCACCCCAATCCTGGGGGGAGTATAAGCACATAAAATGGATGGATTTTGTGCTTCTACATATAATACATAATGTTATATTATGTATATTATGCTATGTTATGTGATGTGCTTATTAAACAGGATRGATGGATGATGGGTAAACCATAAATGTGTACTGGTGAATATGACTTATATCCTGACTTGCAAAAACATGAAACCCCAGTACCCAAAATATGCAGAAGACAGACTGGATTTTGGGTTCAGCAGCCACAAACAAAATAATTTGAAGTTCAGAGACAAAGGGTGATATTGCATTCTGCATCACAAGTTACAACACATCAGCTGAGCTGTGGGAACTCTTGATGTGGGGTTTTTGGACTATGACAGACGTAAAATAATTTGGTTTAGTGCTATTACAGAAGACCAGGTCAAATCATTCTGCATGCTTTTTTTGTAGGTTAAGAGCATGGAAAAGGACAGTTATAACAGCTCAAATGGGGCACAGTGTTATTAAGCCACAATAATAAACCAGCTACCCCTTACCCTAAAAAAAGGACATACAGAGCAAATGAGACACAGGCAACAGTGTATTAGTGCTGCACTGGGAATCGTGCAAAAAAAAAAATACATCAAAATGCTTATGTTTCCCTAACTGCTTTCCTTCTGATTATTTCAGGCCAGCCTTTGAATCTACAGAATTAATTAAAACAATAACGACTGGGTTCTACTTGAAGTAGAAGAAAGCCAGTTCAAAGTATTAATTACGTTCCTTGAAAGGTATTTTCTTTGCTTATGGCAGCTACCTTCTAGGATTTTATGAAATGTAGAGTTTCTGTACTTTTGCTTATCAACTTATGCATAATTATTARCTACAAAGTTTTTGTAATTACAAATATATAATCCTCCCAAAATGAAGTAGAAAATACAACTTTCAGTGGCCTGCTTTAGTGTTCAGACAAAAGTATCAGCATTCAGGCTGAAGAGATAAGGCTATAGCTTACAGCTTTTCTCTGTTTGGAAGTGGAGACTTTCCTGATTCACTATAGAATGTTAAGAAAGGTTAATGTCTTGATTACTTTCTTGTTTTCTATCTTGAATGCAAAGAAATGTGAGCCATACACAGTAACCATTACATTGRAGCAATTTTGAGCACGCAATTATTAAATCATCATTTAAATATCTCTCTTCATTGCATTTCTRTTTCACCGAATCAGTAAAACTGGGTTGCTGTGGATGTGTGGCATTCTGCAGACAAATGTAATCCATCTTATAAGTAGTTATGTTTGTCCTGGGCTTAGATGCACATAGTACTCAGTAGAGCCCACTGTCACAGCAGAACAACTCAGAGCTCTCCTATTGCAGCTCAGAGTGCAGTTAAACCAAGTACACAGCCACCTAGAAAAGGTCTTGTAGAGTTCAGGACAATGGTAAGCTTGGGAACAAAGGAACAGAACAGTTAAACTCAAGATCCTCTAAGACATGAAAAACCTCCCTAGGGCTCGGCTTTACATGAAATAGAATTAAGCAAAGAATAATGTCACAAAATCAGGAAGGCTCTTTAGAAGCATAGATTTTACAGTATTAAGTCTAACCTCCACATAATTTAGTTCAAATACTTTTTCACAACATTACATTTCATTTATATCTGTATTGCTTAATCTGTTTTCCTACCAGGAGAATACAGCAAACCACAGCACTGCATCTCTATCAGTTTTTAATCATGTTAGTTTATATGATGAATAGGAAATCCTTATATTGAAAGCTGTAAAGTATATTTCTTTTCGGAGGAACTCCTCAACATAATACTAACTTGAATAATTACATTAGTACAAGCCAGGTACATGCCTGASACTTAAGCAAACTGAGGCSAAATTTAGTATTTTACTGTTTTAGTATTTTACTGTTTGCAACACAGGTAGAAATTCTTTTTTCCCCTTACATTTCAGCATAGCATGCCAGCTCTTTCCCAACTCTAACCATCATCATTACTACTATTGCTGATTTTCTCCTCCTTCAGGAAAAGGAATCTCAGACCTCTCCTTAGATTTTTTTCTAAGGAGTGTTCCAAAGAGCATGCAGGAAATTATACTGAAAATTGAGCTTGTAAAACAATGAAACTTCCTTTAATGGCACCTTGCATCAAGTTTCAAGACATGCTTTTTCTCCCTTCTACTACAACACAGAGATAATTATGACTCAAATTCTAATTACGTTTGCTTTCACCTGCAGAATAGGAACTGTTCTTAATTAGCATTTAAAATGTTAACGGTTGATGCTGTAAACAGCTGTTTATGCAACAGCAAGCTGTAATAAGTAGAGTAGAGGTCTTCACACAAAAAGATAAAACAAAGTAGCTTCGTTATCAAAATTAAATATGTGGGGTTTTTTTATTCACATAAAAACCAAATATACTGGTTGAAAAATATACAAAGCTTTATCAAGCCAAGTCAAGCTATATTCCTTTTAACAAACATAATAAATACACATATAAAATACAACCTCTTTTCATTTGCATTTAAAAAAAAAATTAAAAACTTTCAGTATAAAAAGTTTCAAACCTTGCTACCATGCTTGAAGAATGAGTCTATATAATTACACTGGCCAAAGTCCTTCAAGTGTGCAGACCTGTGTGTGCATGAGGCAGTATAATGCTTCTCTTATAGTCAGAAGTGCTCTGTTCTGCAGTTCTGGGAAGGTGTGAATAGCATCCACACAGTGACTCTACTTGCCAGTCTTCTCCAAAACCCATTCAATCACCTGGGCAAATAAATGAGAAAGTATACAATTTACATAACTCCAGGTCTTGAAAGCAACTGAAGAACATCTCACACACTTTATCAATTCTTTCTTTATGACCACCTTTGTCACCATCTGTGTGGTATTTACTAAACAGGATTTAAAAGCAAACTACTCAAAAGGAGAAAGTATTAAACTGAGACAAAATAGCTTTACTCTCGAATTGTATTTCATCTTACAGAATGCTTTGTCTTTAGGAAAAGGCATTTTTAGAACTTGGGAATTGAGATGCTTCACCCCACTTTCTCCATGTACTGGCAACAAGGTGCACAGAATGCCAAACAGCTCCTGCTTCCAGCACTAAAAATTCCTAATGCCAGAGAAGAAAGAATAAAGGATAATGTGTGCACTGCTGTATCTACCACCATTATCACTGCTGCTTTCCAAACAGTGCAGTTGTTCAGACGACTGACTAGTCCTTGGCAATCATATTTTTGGTAAGGTAATTTCAAAATACTCTCTAATACAAGGAGAAGTAAGCAKCTTAGGAGAACATCAATTTTAATGCCTCTTTTGCCAAGAGCAAACATACAAAAAACTACCAATTTTCTACCCAGACAAAGATGGTTGTGAGAAGCAGTCTATCAGCACAATAGCCCAGTTCAACATCAAACATCACAACCCATTTAGTTTTTGAAACCTTATCATTCATACCAAGCAAACCACAAGGGAATACAGTACAGAACACAGCAAATACTCCTGTCACAGGATAAATTCTGTGGAGATCTAGCAGCTTTCCTTGAGTGTGTGTAATATTACTTAACTACCTCAGTTCAAATTCTTCCATTTAATTTATAATCATGAAAACTGTACTGTAACTATGTATGACACTTTTTTTTTCCTTTTTTTTTTTCCCAAGTCATGGAGTCACTTCAGTATATTTCTCAGAATTTAAATCAGAGTTACTTAATTTCTGGAGGAATATTTACTTCTGTCATTTGCTTTGTGCTGCTGTTCACGTAAGTCCCACCTTACACACAAATAACCTCATGTGATATCCCTTGTGCTTACAGTTATTCACAAGCCTAAAATTATTAATTTTCATTGCTTCTTTTAAAAAATTTATTTCCTTTTATAGGCTCACTTATTACTKTCTAACCTTTGAAAAGAAATGTTATTTCCTTCGACACAAGAAAAGAAGAATTCCCTAATGATCCAGGCTTCCCTCAATTAAAGAAAAATCTCATCTCTCTTTTTTTTTTTTTGTTTCACTGATGTGGAAATATTTATTGTCTTCATTTCCATTTCTCACTGTGGCACATTATCTCAGCAGCTGTAACTAGAATACCATCCAAAACYTGAATATGTGCAACTGGAAATTTTGTCTTGGGACTACTGAGAAAAAGTTTCTGTGAGATCAGAGTGAARCAAGACCCACAGCCAAGGGAATCTACCTCTTTGTCTCTTAAAGCTGTGGATTAAACCATCCTACAGCCAAGTTCCACCAAAACACTTACCCTTGGCTACGTACAGAAACAAACACATGGTCTTACCTGTTTAGCATTGCTATTTGCCGTTTTCTTCATTTCATCAAGAAGTCCTCTAGAAGTTTTAAGATCCTAAATATGAAACAAAAAGCCACAGAAATCTGCAAACTCACATGGTCACCCTAATTCGGGTTAGAAGAGCCCTAATAACCACGGCAGTGTTACTCTTTTATCACCTTGTTCAGAACAACAGAAGAATTATTTGACTTTGCTTTTTTTATAAAAAAGGGAAATAATTTATATCAATTCCAATGGATTGCAGCTTTCCTTACAGCACAGTACTAGTCCAAACCTAGTACTCAAGTACGACTTAGTCTTCCTAACCTTCTGCACGTTTCTAGAATTTTTTTTCCTAAATGATATTCAAAGTTCTTACAGTCTTGATTGAAATCCTATTTCTATATAAATATGGAAATCAGCTGCGAGCATACACTGCAATACAGAGCTCTGGCAAAGAACAGAGAAGTGGACATCGCACAACTGTTCCAATTATTTAGGAAGTTGGTGCTTATCAGCAAGATGTTCTGATTCTCTCTGTAAGCATTCAGTCCTGTTCAACTGCAACTGTGTTTAGCTTAAATCACCTTTACTGAAGTTGACTAAACTGTGTTAGTTCACCCATAGTGGTAGGTTAAACACATGCAAATGAACAGAACCAACAGCTCAGCTGGTGAGCGATAGCTTTTAAACGCTCCATACTGTAATTAACTCGACTTTGTGCCCAGACCATGTAACATGGGCTTCAGCACTGACTCACAGTCTCCTAGGTATTGTGGAAAGAATTCCCATTTCCCCCTTAAACATGAGGTTGATGCAATTCTGCAGGGTGCTGCTAAGCCAGGATGTGTTASATAGTAGTGCACATCATGTCAGGGAACTAGAATTTCTGAGTCAGTTCTGTAACTTACTTGTTGAGCCAACAGCCTTAGAACAAGGGAGAAGCTGAGCTGTCACAGCTACAGCTAGGAGATGCTCTATTGCTTCCTTAGCTGKTGCAGCTATAAGCACGACCTGACCTAACAGACCCTTGTTATTTCACATAAAAGGCACACATTTATTCATTGCCTTATAAGGTTTAAAAACAAATAAAACCCCACCAAAATATATTGTAAAACTACCTTCTGCATTTGACAACAAGTCCAAAGGTTTCTCCACACAATCTACACATTATTAACACACCATTGGGAAATATTAGCTTAATCAAATCTGAATATCCCACAGTCTATCTCAAGTTTTATTCAGGAATGGGCTCACTTAACTAAGAACAAAGAACTGTAAGAGTGTGTCTTCTAGTTACCTTTAAGTAGAATTTTGAAATCTCAAACAGACGCTGGCTGCACGATGCAAAGCATTTGTGATCCTCTGCAATTCCRTGTTTTTGAAGAGTCTTAGCAACCACCTCCTTCAGCATCTTGGAAACAGCAGAAACACACTCAGAAGTTCATCCCAACTGTTGACATGAAAAATTGTCCAAGGGAAGCAAAAAAACCCAAAATAGAAAACCTGATCTTTTGTGATCTTGCCTCTGTCTTTAATCCATTGCCCAAACACCGTCAACCCACTGACCAAATTTGAGCAATTATTTAACAATCTATTTCCATTTCCTTCATTTAAAAAAAAATTAAGAAAATGCTTACATGTCAAAGCAATATTTCCTCTGACATTCTTTATATCAGAGATGTTTAAACTCTGCTGTAGGTCTGAATGAGTTGCACCAATTTACGCTTCCTTGGACCATTCCAACCTGCCTTGACAATACAATATTAACATTCTTGCAGTGTTCTCTTTGTACCCTGGGATTAATTTAAAATTAGTATCACCAAGCCAGAAACAGTTTTGTGTATTGTATTTTAGAAGAGGCATTCCTAGTATATACAGCTATAAATTAAACATTATTCCACCAAATTATTTAAATGCTATCTCAATTAATGGACTTCTACAACTACTGGAATCTCTTTCTTCTCGGAATAGTCTGTTCTTCCACAYTGGCTTTGACCCTTCCAGCACAGACATCTCTTTGGTGCCTTTAGGTTTTATATTAATCATCTTTATTTCATACCTCCTATTCATTGATGGTCATTCCCACCTTTTTTATTCCTAGTTGTTATCTCTCTCAGCCCTAATTCCCTGAGCATGATAAAATACTCCTTTACATACTTTTTCATTCCTTGCTTGTGCAGCACTCTCCTCAGTGCCTTCAGGATTCACTTACACAAGGGAACAAAATGAAATGTAATAATAACAAATAGAGATGAAGACAGCTCACTTTGGGTTAAAAAATTTTTTAAAATCAAGTCCCATGGAAAGAAGTTAAACAGATCCTTCTTCACTAAGAGAACAACATAGACCTTTACCCTTGTATGTTTCTGGGATCTCGATTCCTTCTCTGGCTTTGAGGTCTCAGACTCGGCAGCTGAGCCAGCCTTGGTGGTTGCTCTGTGGGCTTGGCCAGGCTGTTTCGATGGCACTGCAGCCAAAGAAACTGATCTTTCAGAGCGTTTCCTCGTGACAGCAACTGAACAGTGGCTCCTACTGCTTCCACTTGCCTGAGAGAGGAGGGAGTCTGTACTCTCAGATTTAGTTAGCCTAGAAAGAATAATTTTAAAAAAAAGATCAAACTTTCAGGTTTTGTACTGACTCTTAGTGCCATTATTTCTGCTATAATGGTTGCTGTTTTMAGTAGTAAGTACTGTGCATTCTTGCAAACAATATCTGAAAACAGGAGGCAGGAAGACAGGATTCTATTCTGTCAAATTTTTTTGTATTAGAACACTCTACTGACTGGATTGGGCTCTTATATGTAGGCCTATTGCACCTTCGAATAAAAAAGTCTAGAAATGAACTGAAGAAATCATGTAACTAAGAAAATAAAACTCTTTGGAAGGGAATTGGCCTCCAGTTTTATCCTAACACAAAACTTCTTAAAATTATCTAATTTCTTTTGGCCCCACAGGAATGTCACAACTCATCTTTAACCACAGAAAGTTCTATGGGAACATTGTAATCCTTGATCCTTCAACTGTAAGAGAGCTAGTAATTCCAAATTCCTATTTACAAAATGTTAAGTACAATCACATCTTCTTTTCTAACTATTCAGTAAGCTGCAAAAGACATCAGTATTTCTAAAACCAGACCTCTGTCAAAGGTTTATTGTGATTAGATTGCAACGGGTATCAAAGTGGAAATAAGGAAGAGTGAAGTATTACAGTAAAAAGTGAATTCAGAAATAGAGTTACATAGCAGTTATTTTTCACTGATGCAAAGAGTTTGCATCTTCAGAGTGAGGWCAAGGTACAAAGCAAAATCTTAAAACTAAACTTCCAAAAAACTCTTTAATAAACAAGGCTGACAATAAGATTGAATTTTGGTAGGTCATCTTATGCCAGCAGTCCTTTGGATTAGAAATTCAATTATTCTGTTTGTACAATACTTGGCTTTCTAAACCTTTAGTTGTTTATTCATACTGCAGCAGCACTGACAGTTTCAGTCCTAGAGGAGGCTGTCATCTTTTCAAAGGCACTTGAAACTTTGCAAGATATAACCCGAAATCTGTTAAATAAAGTGTGCCTGTGCTGCATGGTTTTGATTAATCTAACACCATCAATGAGAGATCACACTTGAGAAAAAAAAATGAACCTACAGAAGAGGATTAAGGAACTAGAACATTTGTCTAGATAGCTTCACTAAAACATTATGAGATGAAAGAAAAGGTGCAGTTCACAAGAGACTACTGAAACATTTCATGCTAAAGATTCATTTTATTCAGTGCATTACCTTTTCTTGGGATAAAAGCAATCCAGGTCTTTTGATCTGCATTTTAGCCTTGATGTGTCTGTTTTGAATTCACTTTGTAGAGACTCTCCATCAGGGAYGCTTCCAGGCTCTGACAAGACCGCGGGAGATGGGAGAGGACTCAAGACAAGTKGCACAGGGCAGCAGTCTTTGGTGCAAGTAGTCTGAGTTTCATAGCGAATCAGACGAGTTTGAAGTTCAGCATATCCCACATCTCTCTCTAAGGCTCTTCTGTTATCTAGACAATATCTGAAATTGAAATTGGGTGAGAAACTTGTGAGAGAAAGTCTCTGCTTTATTACAATCAGAAAACCTTACTTTTGACAATCATGTGAACTTCAAAACTTTTTTTTGTTTGAACTGGTGTATTGTTCTGAAAGACACCTAATAACAACCCAGTAAATTAATACTTGCCTGATGGATTTCACTATACTTAAGCCCAACTCCAACAAAGAAGCTGAATCATACACTATTTGTAAGTCTTTACTCTGTGTTCTTTTAAGATTTCCATGGACATTAGCAGAATTTTCTTCCTGAACAAAATGACTTGGCTGCACTCTTTGAAAAGCAACTTTTAGCTTTGTCTGAGATAAACACTGCTGTATAAGAGATTCACATTTTTTAAGTGCTAAAAATACAAAAAGGTATCACTGAACAAGCACAAGCTTCTTATTGACTACAATGAATTTGGTTTAATCAACCAAATCAACAGAACAAACTGTTGTTTGTTGTCAACAGTGRGGCCGAAAGATAACAAACGAACAGTGCTAAGTCATTGAAACATACATGAGATAACAACACAAAATGTCTCTTAACTAACTTTTCTCTGGTGTAAATGATTTCCAAGATTCCTTGCAAGAGAACAGTGTTTCATCACCCAGTAACTTCCATTACCTGTACTGCAGGGAAAGGTAACAGTATTACCCGGTATTATTTCAGCCTCTTTGTTACAAAGTGTTCTGAACAGTGTGAGCTATTGCTTAGCCCACCCTTCAAACTGCTCAGCAACATTTCCTRCTCTTAGGAACGCCAGACACATTCTTTACTTCTATCTCTTAACATGGACTCATGTTAAATTGCTAGATCTGATGTTTTCACTTTCTTCAGAGTATTTTCATATTCAGGGAGAAATTAATTTTTCTAATAACTGGCTGATGAATCCATTTCTACAGTTGAGTAAGACTTTCCACTAGACATAAATTCATTATCTGATAAGAGAGTAAGTTCTCTTAACTTAAAAATTTCAAGGTATTTAATYTTCCTTATTTATATTCTCAGTCCCCTGAGTAGTCACATCCCCTACAAAGATAAAAAATCTATTTAACTTTAGAAGTTAAATTGCCATTTTACTCACTGCTTTAATGGCAATTACTTTCTCTCTGCAACACAGCATTCAAGTGTCTGGCACATGTTCATTACACCAAAAATTTGATTTAATCCTAAATAGGAACAGCCTCATATTCACAAGTCCTGGTCTTCATGGGGGACTTCAACCACCGCAATGTCTGCTGGAGGGACAATACAGTAGGGCATAGGCAATCCAGAAGGTTCCTGGAAGGCATTGATAACTTCCTTCTCTGAGTAAGGTGAGGTGTTATGCTGGACCTTGTTCCCACCAACAAGGAGGGCTGGTGAGGAATGTGATGCTCAAGGGCAGCCTTGGCTGCAGTGACCATTAAATAGTGGAGTTTGAGATCGTCAGGGCAGCAAGGACAGTGCACAGCAAGCTCACCCCTGGGCTTCAGGAAAGCAGTTTGCCATCGACACCAAGCTGTGTGGTGCAGTCAACACTGGAGGGAAGGGATGCCATCCAGAGTCTTGAGAGCTGGGCCTGTGCAAACCTTACGAGGTTCAACAACGCCACGTGCAAGGTCCTGCACCTGGGTCAGGGCAATGCCAGCACAAACACAGGCTGAGTAAAAAATGTATTAAGAAGCAGCTCTGGGGAAAAAGATGTGGCATGTTGGTGTCCCATGGCATGGAGGCTGCAACTAGATTATCTCTAAGGTCCCTTCCAACCCAAACCATTCCATGATAACTGCTACTCCTTGTTTTGTTGGCAAGACTGTACCTCTAAATATAAATACAGCAGCTGGGCAGATGGAAACTGCATGGTACAAAACACATCTGCCCCAAAACCGTGATACTATTGTTCCAATATGTTCTGGTCACACAGCTACATCTCACTCTACTGCTTCCCTCCCATATTGCTAAGCCCATTGCYCCTTTAATATTAATATGCCGGGATCTTCCTCCTCTCCACAATACCCAGGCCTCCCTGTGGTCTAATCCTGTCATATTTTTCTATAAGAGGCAGCACAAGCTGTGCTGTGCCTAATTTGAAATCCCAGGCACACTGCTTGCTGAGGTCAGGCAGGGCAGCAAGATACCACACAGCAACAGACAACAGACAAGTGGTTTCTTCCCACACCTACCATATGCATTTCTCTGATCTAMCCAGTTGCCTCTCTGTGCCACTTATTACAAATCTAAAAAGACTAACAGGCTCATGAGTTACCATTTAGAAAAAGAGATAACTAAAGAGATAGAAGGAGTGCTTCACTGCCCTAGAGAACCTGGCTAAAATGAATGACCAGATATTAAACAGAGGCTTAACCAAACTGTTTGTAAAATTGATAGGAGAAAAATACCAGCAGCACCATTAGTCACATTCTGATAATCTGAAAATGTGATTTTAGAAGGCAGCAGAAATTTGCACAAAAACTGAACTGACTACACTTGGTATCCACTGCATTTCCTAATATATACTGCACTGACTGTCCATATAGAAGAGTTATGCTGAATTATCTACTCTAGCATTTCTGTAGTCTTTTTCCTTTTCTCCTCAATTTGTATTTTTCTAAACTATTTTTATACAGCTACATTATATGATAATTTGCCCATTTGTTTGCTTTGACAAGTAACTATTGGTGGCTGGCTGGGATAAAATAACAGTCCTAACCATATCTATCCTTTTGAACATTGTTACCACTAACACTKGCCTGCTGGTGTTTTAAGGTTCCCTGAACATACAGGTAGCATCGCAGCAGGTCTCATAAACCTTGTGACTATTAGTCTCAAAGTGTCTACAATTGAATATCAAAGTAGAAACTATGTATGGACTTAACTCATGTGCTCCCCTAAGAACTTAATAGGTATTAAGGAACCCTACTTCCCTTGCCATTTTTAGTTCTGAATTAAAATTTTAAGAGACACTGAGAATAGATACAGCAGTACAACTGAGAAAAAAAAAAACTTACATGTTTCTACAGTACCATCAAGGCAGCAATGTTGCAATTTAAACCAGTGACTAAAATAAAGGTAAGAAAGAGAAAGATGCAGTTGTTCCAATGAAGGAAAAGGATACGTAAAATTTTCCACAATTAACATACCTGTTGCTTGAAACATTTCTAATTATACCTAGTCTGGAAACTAAAAAATAAATCTGAGAAAAGAGCCCAGGAAACTTACTCAAGTCCATGATAATGGCATCCAGCTGCTTTTTCAAAAGGCAAACCTCTGAGTTTTCGAGGAGTAAGCTCTGGTGTCAAAAGAAAYGCGTTTTCCCTGAAAGGAGAAAAATACAGATCTAGTTTAACTAGTTACCAACAGGATTAATTATACTTCCAAAAACCAGAAACAAATGCCTTGACATAGGAAGACCAAAACAGCATGCCTTACAGCTAAGCCCCTAGGATAAAGCATCAATGGAAAACTAAATCTGTATTGAAATGAGAATTCCTACTGAGCTATTATTATTACAGAAGCTCTCAGACATTTCTTAGACAGTTAAGGTCACTACTCCAAATAATTTACCAATAAAACCAGGCAAATATCACTCCATTTCACAACGGGACACAAGAGTATTAGAATGAACCGAGAGGAGCTGGAAACTGACCTCCCATTTCTCAATTCAGCAGTATAAGCAGTGAATTCCTTCCCTTTAGATTCAAGTTGTTGCCTCACCTAACAGTCACCTTTCCCAGTCTTCATAACTAGAGGCTTGTCTCCTGGGAAATTTCAATTCCAGCTAGTAACGCTCTGCAGCTAAGTCACATGATTGTATTTGTTTGGAGGTATTTCAACAGAATAAGCCATTGAAAGACAAATGGAAAAATCTTGCTGCCAGATCTCAACATACCCTATCACATCCTACTTATCTCTAAAGAAGGGAAGAGACGAAGGCAAGATGTAGCAGTATCTGAAACTTACACATTGCTTCAGATTTTATGCACATAGCCTGTCTCTGCACCATTACCACAGGAATAATTATCTGAGAAAAACATCCAGAAAAGATGTTATACTGAATCTAGCAAGATGATAATTTAGAAAGACTGTTAGCCAAAACTGTAATCTATCAAACTTCTATTTAAGCTCAAGCACGGAAAACAAGTGAATATGCCTTTAATTCATCAGTGTCTCTCAAAATCTCTTCAACCTTTCTGTTGGTCAGGAAAATCCTTGGGTCTGTATTCACTGTTCTTGACCACCTACTATGCAAAGCTGCTTCATTATTCCAGAGAATTTAGTCAGAGCACCAGCTCAGGGAGTGAGCAGCTCGGAGTACAGAGTTCTGCTGGACTCAACTCAAATTCAGATCTCACTCGTCCATAGCTCAAAGCAAATCATTCTAGAGACTCAAGGTATTCTATGCTATAGAGCTTCTCTGGAGGCTTTGAAAAAAATCAAAGACTAAAAAAACCAGATCTTTGTAGTGAAAAATTATTCACTTCTTTCCTGCACAACTAGTTGGAAGGAAAATATTTTAGCCAAAATTCTAAGTCTTCTGCACTCATTAACAACTCAGTAGGAGATTCTAAATCTTCATATGCATATTTCTAACTTGCTTGAATTCTCTGCTCAGAATATATTAAGGTTAGTTTCAAAMCTTCAGTATTTTAAAGACGTTTCAAAAATCCCATAGAAAATCCAAAATACTACAGAAACTTTCCCTCTCACAAGCACTCTTATTACATATAATGAAGTCTGAAAAAGGATCAAGGGCTGTATCAAATAATTGCATTATAGATTCTATTATTCAATATTAAAAAGGTCAACAAATACAACTCTAGTGAGTTAGTGACTGCAAAGACTGTCTTGCTTACCTAGCAGTCTATGACACACTGCACAAAYAGATTAGGCTCTGATTCTACAAACACCATCTGACTGTTAAGGAATCTGGCCTTAACTCTAACAGATGTTCAGATCCTGAAAATTACTGCATTAACTCCTGCTGAAAAAGCAGTGGTTAATACACTAATACTTACCAGCAGACACACTAAGAAGGAATACTTGCGAAGCCATCTGAGTAGATAAGCTTCCTTTAAGAAGCACTTTACCACATAAAAAGCATGACAGGAGACAAACACAGTTAAACAGGCTCAGCTACTGCCTTTTCTGGACTTTGTCTTCCCACCTAGACTCCCCTCCATCGAAAGAAATCACACCAATAAAATTAAAGTTTTGCCACAGTAACTTCTGCTTTGCTAGAAATACTCTTTTGGAAATGGACAATGCATATGGCAGCAGCAGCTGGCAGGGCTCTACCAGCACACTTCTGTGCTTCAGGTGATTATTTTGTTATTTAAATGCATAGGACCAACATCGTCATCTCCAGCCATTTCAGATTCTGAAAGAACTAAACAGCAAGACTGACTGGAGCACCAAAACAGTTATTTCACTGGCAGGCACGTTGCAAGTTATAAACTCAAATCCAGTTAGATCATTCTGTGACTCTTATTAAATCCTTATTTACATTCCCCTACATGACCTCTGAGTATGGTCTTCAGTGGCTTTAATATGCTGATTCATACCTCTTGGGAACTTGTAGTGGCTGAAGATCACCCACTGGCAGCCCTTCTGGTGTGAAATATTTCAGTAACTCTTTAGCATCGAGCAATGTCAGTGACTCCCGCTGGCTGTCTTTATGTCCCAGCAATTGCTCAGATGAATGTGCGAACAGAGAAACTCTAGAAAAAAGSAAACAAACAAAGACTAATTTAAGATTTTTTTCTTTTCTTTAGTAAACTCATGGTATTGAAAAAAACAATTAAATCACTACTAGTCTGGAGCAAATAAACTATTTCCAAATTAAAGTGAACATGGTTGCTCCTTGAGAACATTCACACAAATGTTCATGATAAAGAACATGATATTTGATGTAAATTCTCTAACATTCTACTGAATAAAGTACTTTCTTCAAGTTTAGAGCTTGGTTATGAAAYACAACATTGGAAGGATATTATTCACCGTTTTTTTCCATTGTAGCACCAGAAATTGGTTCCCATTAAAAAAAAAATAATATACAATATACAGGAAAGGAACTATAATGCCACTACTGCATGCAACCCTTCACTGCTTTCTTAGTGTCTTCAATCAAGTATAGCGAAGTTCTCTCTTTTCTACTGTTAAGTAATATGCTGTATCCTGATTCAGGATAAGAAAGATAATCAGTTCAGATTACGAGCAATGACATAGACACTGACTATGTAACAGAAAGGTCATTCCAGAAGCTTTTGGAACTAAGAAAAAGACAGCTGGACACCTGGCTCTACGGGTCTGTCAGCAAAAACATTAACACCAGCAAAGACCATTAAGTCACAGAATCACAACATATGCTGAGTTRGAAGGGACCCACAAGGATCATCGAGTCCAACTCCTGGCCCTGGCACAGGACCATCCCCAAGAGTCACACCATGTGCCTGAGAGCATTGTCCAAACTTCTTGAACTCTGTGGGTTTGGTGCTGTGACCACTTCCCTGAGGAGCCTCTTCCACTGCCCAACCACCCTCCGGGTGAAGAATCTTTTTCTACTGTCCAACCTAAACCTTTCTTGACAAGTCTTACATAAAGTGAGAGCTAAACTGAAATCAATAAGTTGTATCAAATTACACAAAGGCCTACATGTTTCATTTGAACAACACTGAAGGAAAAACATAACTAGATGTAAACTTCAAACATAAAACCAATAGGCTCTTTAGCTTCAAAATTACTTGATCCATGATACTAAGTACTGACTATTTAGGAAATATGAGGAGATTAAAAACACATTGTACATGCTGACAAAAACTGCTAAATTATCCCTATTATTTACGGCATGTTGGGAGAAAGAAAAGCTTTTGTATGTTTTTCTACCATGGCTACTATTTTCTAGAAGTGCCATTTTGGTAATTTGGCTTTGGAACTATTCTACTTTTACCTAAGTCCCAGTTGCATTTAGTCAAAAAAAAAAAAAAAAATCAAAACAATACTTCTTTAAATACCAAGAAAATACACTTTTGTGAATTAACAGAAAACTAGTTTTAGCCTTAAGCAATATTTTCTTTGAAAGATTATCAATACATTTGAAAACAGTTTACACAATGGCTATCAACATACAAAGTTCCCTAATGTTCGAAGGCCACTACAAAGAAAATCACCAGTATTTCATTATCACCTCATTTTTTGTTTGTTTTTTTCAAAGTTTTCCAAATTCTGAAGAACATGTCTTTCTGGCCACTCCAATGGATTTGGCTCTATTAAACCAGGCTCTGCAAGAAATGTATGTTGGATAACCATTAATAATGAATCTTATTCTTTAAAGAAATATATATATATATACAGAGACACTTCTTTATATACAGATATTCATTAATACATATATCTAAAAGTATGTAAATAAAAGAAAAACCTACTTTTTTGTTAAGGAAAATAAAGGAAATAGTTAATGCAAGGATAATTTCAGTTTGCAAAAAAAGCCTAGAAAGCTACTTTACTTTTCCTTCCATGTTTTCCTCTTTTGGTAAAAAGACTTTACTCCTTTTAGGAAAAAAACTGACAACCAGTATCAAAAAACATCAAAAGAGAATAAACAGCATATTTTGTAAATAACGATGCTTACCACAAGTCACAGTGCATGACCTGGTTTTATTGGAGACCTTCTGTTGAACAGGATTAGGAAGACTAGTGCTGCACAGGTCCAAAAAACATTCTCTTGTAAGTTTTAATAGGCTTTTAAACTCATTGGTAGAAATAACTGGAGGCTGCTTGGTCAATTCCTTTCTCTCTATAAAAGGAAAAAGAAAAGGTACTGCACCTGCTAAGTAACAAAGAACAACTGGAACCTGCTAAAAAATAATTAAACATGAAAATCCCCACCCAAAACCAATAACACAAGCTAACTTGACACTTACTATTGTACCAGTAAGAAAGACATGGGTGGTTTATTCCACAGACAAGTGAAAAAACTTAGCAGTGAGAACAGCTGAAGTCACATGTCAATCACATTTCTACAGTCCTTTAACTTCTGTATATATGCACTTCTGAGTTATAACCAGGTTTGAATCCTCCAGAGACAAACATCTGGACTTGCCGAGACTAAAAGTGAAGAGCTCCAGTCTGCAGAGCCTYCTACCCACCTGTTTTTACTGCTATTGCAGGAGTGCAGCTCTAGCATACTTCATAGCCCGTTCTGGTTTCTTTGGTCAGAATATCAAGGGTCAGGTAATTCTGGTTTGATTTAGGACAATCAGTCAATCCCAACTGCTCCTATTCAGTCTTCATGCTAATGGAAATGGGTGACCCACTCAAAAGAAACCAAAACACAAGCTCTAAAGCAGCCCCAAGCTCAGCGTTGAACCAAATGGGAATCTGAGGATGACTGTAAGTTAGCATGGGAAGGCAGGTGAGAAACAAGACTACTTACAGAAATGTAATTTTAAGATGCTATTCTGTTAATGATAATACACTTAAATTATCTCCACAGAATGCCATTTTCAATAAGCCAGCCAGTCTTTCTTTTGAAACATTTTTTCTTTTGAGTCTCTTTAAGATGGAAAAAAATCAGGACACTCAAATGTACTTCTCTGTGAAGTCATAAAAATCTAAGGAGGATGACCCTTCAGTTTTTATTATGAATGATGCATCATGATAAATCTAACAAATCTCCAATGCATAGTTTCCCTTTACTGCTTAAGACTTTTGAAAGAAAGAACAAAATTTTAAAAAGCTGAAAAACCCAAACCAGAATTCTTATTTTTGTAGAAGGCACATCCAGCACTAAAGGATTTTGGAGAAATTATCACGGAACTACCGCAGAATTATTCTAACACTATGCTCAAAAATTCAGAGTATTCATGTAACAACCAACCACCAACCCTAATTCAGTGTTCTCTTTTTCATTATCTGACAGACAATCATGGACATACTACAAAGTTTCTATTTAAACTTTCACCATTTCTTCACAAAGCGATCAACACACTTCAGTTGTGAAAAAACTTTGGTTTTGTAAGGGAAGCCATCACATTCAATTTGAAATAAAGACCTTTAAATACTAGTTTGAGATATACGAGTGCTTTCCTCATTACTTACTGACATATTCCTTCAAGGCAAGCATTTGGAGATGAGACAGTTTTGTTTCTCTCTGTACAATCTCCTCTTCACAATAGCATGGCAGAGACTTGATAAAGTCAGCAATATGGAAGCCTGTAGAGATTAGGAGGAATTTTTATTACGAATCTCTCGTAGGTCTTTGGAGTCATTAATTCTTAATAGAAGACATAGGAGACATAAAAATTTCATATTCAAAGGAATCAACCAGACTTTCAAATATGGCTAATCATTAAAAAACCAAACAAATCTATTCCAATTCAACACAGGAGGATAACTTGGAAGAGATGCCTGACTAGTATTTTTTAATTTCTCTACAAAACCAATATAATGACAACACAATTAATGTGACTAACATCTAAAGAAGATAAAAAGACTGTAAGTTTGATACCAGGAAAGGAAAGAAAAGTTTTCTTCCAACATATGGTCAAGGACTTTCAGTCTTCTGACACTGTTCTAATGGGATTTTAATTAGGATAAATGGTAGAGTAGTCGGTCATGCCGCACACAGATTTATTTTGATAATAAGGAATTAAGCAGATAAGATGCAGGTCACTGGGCTCTTTGTCTTTGTCAGTGTTACCGAAACAAATACAGGAATTAGTAGAGTTATCTAGTATGTGTAGTTGTAACATGAGAACTACTCTATGATAAATGTCTATATACCTGGTCTTAGCTAGTGGAGCAGTTATGGCATGAGTGCCAGCTCATACCCTAAACACTCTGCAGTAACATGGACATCTGCAAAGGAACTGGAGGTGATAATGAAACTCAACTTGCCTACTGGCCTTGCAGGTTTTATTTTACATCATCAGTGAAACAGGATTTTGAAGAGATATTTACCTAGATTTTTGGCATGGGCAGGTCAGTCCTTATAACAATATACGCTTTTTAAAATTTAAGCTTTCACAAATTTGATTTGCATTAATATTACCTGTATGTCCCTTTACAATAAACAATTTTCAACTAATCTCGATTATGAGAAATGACTGACTATAATTTTACATAGTCAGTTTAAAAAATATAGTAGCAGTAAATTCTGTGAATAAATAAGTTCTYATTATATTTCCTTATGGAGCTGGAAAAATATTGCTAATAGACACATTCATAAAAAATTGTTTTCTCCCTTTTAACACTGACTGGAGTGAATAAAAGGAACTTATGAAATTTAGTAGCATTTGCCTGCATTCAGCTACTCTTAAATAAATACGTAATTACTCTTACTTGACTCTGTTTCTTCTGCTTTTGCCTTTAGCTTTCCATTTACCGCAGCAAGAGTAGCCATCCCATTGATCTGGCYGGCTGAATGAATCAAGGTTGCTTTACATCCTCCAGAGCCATTGCCTTGCAGCAAGAAATAATATCGGCAAGATTCTCCTTTCAGTTCAATTTCTGGAACTTAACAAACATCGGGACATAACTGTGAAACATCCTCAGGAAAACAGCTTTAAAACAAATTATAATCCACCATCAAAATTCTTTCACTTGCTTTCTGTTCTGTGAGGAATCTTACTAACATCTTTTGAGGAGACACAATAACTACAGGTGATATTTATCCCCTGTGAAGCAAAATAAATGAACCACAGAAGCGAAGCTGAGCTGGACTATGCTACTGCCTTAAAGCAGCACCCAAAAACCAGCACTGCACTCCTGTGACTGTCAGAAGGGCCAGCTTTCTAATGCGGACTACAAAGTACCCCTGGAAACTTTAACCACCAATCAAAAGAAGTTCTTTAACTGGGCTAAGTAACAGGCAAGCCTTTAACTGGCAAAGTTACATTTCTACCATGAAACAATGGTAGAGATTCTACAGTGAAGAGAAGTTTCTACATTCTACAATTCTACAATGAAGAGAAGTTTCTGTTCTGCTAGAAACTTCTGCCAGACCTTTTTGCATATGTGCATTGAAATAATCTAAGTGTTCACTGGAAGAACATGCAACCGTAGAAGAAAAGGAAGTATTATACACACTCTTCTCAAGGATACTGCATTATTCATTAATAAAAGCTTCACTCTGTGCTTTACCCTTGTGCATAGCCTGGGTGAGAGATAAAGACATTCTATTTTTAAACACTGCCATATAGTATGCAGTTTTGAAAGTATGTTAATGTGGGACCTGACAGTAACAGTGAAAGGATGGGTTTGCTATCTTTTTACACAGAAAACATTTTATAGCACCTTGGTAGATGTAGAAATTGAGAGAATAAATATTTCTTGAGGTACTAAGTTTTAAAAGTCAAATATCTTAATTTCATATTTGCAGTACTGTCTCAATAATTAACTCGACAGGAATTTAACATTTATTAATATTATAAATTTTTGTTAGCAACAAATATAAAATATTCCAGTGTTTCTTGAAAATTTTAAGTTGGACACAGAACGGAAGAGAGGGGAAACCCCACTACCTCAATATATAAATTCAGAGAAAGAAAAAGGAACAATAAAGAAAAAAGGATTTCAGAAGCATTTTCTTATTGTCCTGTTCCCCATGTCATTCGAAATATTTTCTTTGTCCGATTTATCTTGGCACCTCAAAG
Source organism: Amblyornis subalaris (assembly GCA_018881555.1). Lineage (NCBI taxonomy): Eukaryota > Metazoa > Chordata > Aves > Passeriformes > Ptilonorhynchidae > Amblyornis > Amblyornis subalaris. The sequence continues at coordinate 7,070,310 of JACAXG010000017.1, forward strand.
CTGATTCCTCACGGGTAAGCTTTTATTTCACATTTTCATCTTAGCATTTAAGAACTACCAATTCCAAGAATTATACCTTCCCACAGATCTAAGACATTAAGAATTCACAAATCCTTAGTACCATCAGATTAGTGGTAGCCGCTAAAAAATGAACAGTTTTCAACTAAACAAGAAAATGCATTTAAATGGCTGTGCTTCTCCTCCTATCCAAATTTTACTCAAGAGGCCTAAGAAGAACCTGTTGTGTATTACTGATCACACTATAGTTAATAACTGTACAAAACCTCTCCACCAGAGCACAGGACAAGTATCTTGCAGACACTGGGGATCTTGTGCTCATTTCACTGCATCAATAGTATCTCTCCAATAAATATAAATGCTGCTGCTATGACCAGCTCTGTAATCTCACTCGCTCTACGATTTCCAAACACGCAGAGATAATTTTAAATCTATATACTGCCAGCACCCATTTCATAATTAAGCTCCTGTTATACAGCTCTTCCTAATACCTCTCAATTTTTTCCCATCCCTAAACCTGAAATAATATCAGTCTGTCAGCCATCTTCATCTGCCTACTTGTTTACAAAAGCTGTGTTGAGATGGCAGCAGAAATAGTAACTGTTCTTGGCATCTACACAAATTATATACTAAGACATGTATAAACAACAACATCATGAAACATTGAGACATTGTTTCCCCAAAGCTCACCGTGACATTATCATCATTTTTTCCTACAAGTTTGCATAGCTGAGCTTGCATTCACCAAATCTTCTTGTGTCAATGAAGACTACAATCACTGACTTCGTGTCACTGAAGTTAAAAAGAGAATCCCAAATGTACAGAAAAAACTCACCATATACGTATATATATACACACACATACACATACAGATATAACCACAACAAAGTACACATACCAGTAACAACCTTGGGTTTCTTAGCCATATATTCCTTCCATTTCTTGGTACTCAGCTGGGCAGGAGATGGGATCATTACACTGCTTACATTACATGGCAATGTAAATAAAGCTCCCACCTAAATCAGGAGAGCAAATACAAGACATGCAATATTACTGAAACCTGTTTTACATTTCATTCTTGAGCTACCGATTTGGCATTATTTCAAATCTACCTCAATTGAAGAAAAACATCTTTACTTAACACATCTGTCATTCACATCAATCAAAATGGAACTGCATCTGACACAAAAGCTGTAAAAACTGTGTTTACTTTTTGGTCCAGTTGAGAGATCATTAACAGCTGAATTTCTGTTTCATACATAAAAAGGTATTTTTTAATGTGTTGCAAGTCTCTCAATAATCTGGCTACAAACTTTTGTAGAGTAGCATCCAGAATGAAAAGAGAATTCAAAGATAATAGCTGGCACTGGTGACTCTGCATATTCCTTTGGAAAAAAAGTCTTTTTTTTTTCCCCTCCTAAAAATTACCCTTGTCCCTTGATCAGATACTGGACTACRTTTAGGTCTCTATGTAGACTTCAGGCCAACAAGCACTAACAGAAAAAAAGCACATGTATTTTAATACTCAAGCAATAAAACAATGCTATTACAGCTATTAGAAAAGCTGACAAATGCACGATATTTCCAGTAGCAGACTGAAAAAAAATCCCTATGAGAAACTGTTATCTTCAAAATATATTCAATTCAACATGTGCAGACTCTTAAAAGTAACCTGAGAACGTGTTTTAACTGTTTTGGCTTCTTCTACAAAAAAACTAGTAGAAATGCAAGCTCTAGATTGTAAAACGTATTTGACCAAATGTTCAGTGTCCTTAAGTAAAATGAAAATTACCTGGGATATTTACCAATATAAAAGCATTTTAAAAGATATTTTTGGTACAGCATTAGAAAAAGGACCTTTTCCTTTTCTGGCTAAGCATAATGCAGAATGGAGTACCAGAGGACAAAAAAAGTTACTAAAAACCCAAATAACAAACTGAAAATTAAAGATACAGTCTGATAATGGGATACCATCTTCACAGTAAATAAAGAACATACATTATTCATAATAACTGTATCAGCATTTTCACATTGCAGGTTTTGTTTTCATTGGCATAGATTCATTTTGTAAACACTAAAAAACTTGTCTAAACAAGATGTATTACCTTGTATGTAAAGGTGATAGAATATTCAGGAAAAACATCTTCAAACTAATACTGTGGCTATGAATAACCACACTATCATTCCAAGGCAAAGTGGGGAGGGGAAAAGTAGGATTGTAAATGTTTCATGAACTTGTTTTATCCAAAATCAGAATGTAAAAACAGAATATGCACATGTAAAATAAAAAAGCTTACCATTTCAGAGTAACTAGATATATTTTGTAGGCTGCACACATGCCTGCCTTTTGCTAAAAACAGATCAATAGTTCAATTATGATAGCACAGAAATTATCTCTCAGGATAGGATTAAAAATTAGAAAATGTTTTAGGAGACTGAAACTTAGCTGAGGTAAAGGGAAAAATGTTCAGTGGGTATGTACAGCATGGACTGTTAAAAGCCATATTGCTTTAGAACTAAATATTGAAGAGATTTACAGAGACGAGGTTTAAAAATATCATTCCTGTATCTTTTATAGGCAATATACATACCTTCATTTTTCTGCTATACATAAGTAAAAGGTTTTTACCTTCCCAGAGAGAAAAGAAATCTGGTCCAAAAGCAGTGCAGATGTCTCCTTGGTATTCTTTCTTGACAGGCTCCTGAACAGAACGGTTTAAGGAACCTTATCCTCACAAAGAACTATGCAACTCTATTTTACAAATCAAGTGACCATCATATTTGACAGAAGCACTGCAAGTAATTAATTTTTGATACTACCGTATCACAAAACATAAAAAACCTCACTTTTCCAGGTTAAGTGATACACTTGAAAATGTTATATGACAAAATATTCCACTGACATCTCTATTATATGCTGAAAGAAACAGATATTTATATATTCAAAATCATGGCAGGCTTATACATCCTAAGGTAGTATTGGTACACGAAGACTAGTACCAAAAGTACATACATCTAAAAACCAATAGTAATACACCTTGAGATCGCTACAGCACACACACTCAAGAGAAAGCTCCTCTGCCACACCTTGCCACAGATTTTGCTGCTGCACAATAAAAATATGATTTGTAGACAAATATTCCTATACTGTGAAGCACAGTACATTCGTCATGAGTAAGGCTTGAGGCTTTTTTTAACTTATGCAAAGTAAACATTTCTCTATTCTTTTCCAACAAAYAGCAAGCACATCAACAGACAAATTATATGTGCAATAATATCAACAATACCTGGTTATTGCTAGTGTAATTTAAATATCAAAATTAAGAAATCCAGTTGTGAAGAATCACTATAACTACTTTGGCAGGCTAGAATGGAATGAGCCCTTACTTATCCTCATCTATCTCTTGCTTGCACAGCTAGATCCTGATTGTTTTCTTTCTGCTATAGACAATTATTAGTAGTAGTTTAGATCCTCAAAAAAAGGATACAGCTCAAATTCCAGATCTGATATAAAAATGGAAGGTAGATCAGAGAGCACCACCATCTGTAAAAATTCCAGTGCAGGCCCATAGTAATGAAAAACCTGAAAAGAGATCAAATAAAAACCTGTAATGTTATATATGATATAATCTCAGCAGAACTTCCTTGAGTGTTTTGCTGGAGGCATCTGCCTTACAGATAACATCTGAAAGAGGTATAAGGGAATAGCAAAACACTTCACAATATCATATTAAAAATAATTATAGAAAAAACAAGGGAGGTATTTAATAAATCTGATTTTGTGGAATGTCAACAATATACATCAAATGAGTTCTAACACTTATCCAAAGAAAAATAAGGTCTACCAGGAACAGACAAATGCAATCCAAAATGCGTGTTTTAGCAATGAAAATAATAAACTCTTAACTGATACCAATTCTCAAAAACACTCATTTTTGTATTCATCAAGAGATATGATTCTGGAGTTCCCATCAATTATCTGCTTCCAGGAGAAAATATGAAACAACAACAGTGTAAAAAAAAAAAAAAACAAACAAAATTTTAAAATAAAGTGGAAAAGGTTAGATAAACACAGAATTCACAATTTAGATATTTTGAGTATTCAGATTGAACATAGTCTCAATTTCTACTTGAAAAAAAATCTGGTATTGTATTCCTAAGAACAAACAGATGAAATTTTAAGGACCTGTTTTGAGAACACCCACGAACAAAAGAAGTATTCCTCAATCTTATGCAATTGTTACTTTTATATTTAACTTTCAATTCTGACTAAGGTTTCCCCAATTACTAATTTTCTCAGGAAAGTAAAACAGTTGGATTCTAAAACTCAAAGAGAGATCAAGAATAATACTTGCTTCTGGCAAAGCATCAGTATTCCTTGATTGCCACTCTTTTTTAACAGACAAGAAAGAACTTAAATTTGCAGTGCTGAATGTCTTGGCTGAAGTGCTCTTCATACAWAATTCTGGAAAGTCTACTCCTGATCCAAACTGGAAAAGAAAAAGACAATAAATGTGTCGAAAAGAGATAAAAATTATTTCTCTTCAGTCAGTTAGATGTGCTATTCTTTTTAACAATTAGTACTGTATTTGTTTCCACCACATCTGTAAAACTAAGTAAAAATACTAGACATAGATAACCAACTACTAAATCCAAAACTTTAATACTGAAAATGTAAACGTCTTTGACAGCCACAAAGCTCTCAACCTCTGCAGAAACATCACATATACTTGCAACAACGACTTACAGTTACATGATAATGATTTGTGATAGACACAAAACAATCTAATTTTGAACAGTAAGTTCTAAGACAAATATTTCAGAGGGGAGCATCTGGATTTCYGAAGTTCAACTCTTGATGCATTGATCTCATGTATCCTTTCATCATACCACCCACCCAGCCAGGTTGCACGTTACCTTCAAATAATATTGTCAGAACCAAATCTGGCTTAAAGCCTAAAATGCACTGCATGATAAATGCTTTAAAAAATAACCACAGTTGAAAAAAAAAATTTTACCTTTCTTTCCCATATCTGAATCTTTCCTCTCCAGAGCTCTTTTAAATCAATAATATTCATGATATCATCTGAAGATACGAAGTCTGCTGATAGGTAGTCTGCAATCTTTTGCCAGCTACTGTAAAAATATGGAGGAATTAGTCTTACTCAATTTAGTATTACAAAATCAACATGGAGTGCAGTTTGACTGAATTTACCTATTACCTCTTAGCACTGAACAGTCTTGTGTATGTTAAGACAGACAAATAGCTTTATAGCTATTTTACAAAGTAAAAAATATTATAGAATTACTCATTCAGGCTCTGTAAAGGAAGTTGTTCATATGCTTCACGAATGTGACAGCAAAGAACTTTGACTGACATCAAATAAGACTGGCAATGGCAACCTGCAGGCACACCATAGTAAGGYTGGCTGCTAGAAGCTACAGTAAAGGCTGGTTGCCATCACCAGGGCTATCACTGGTCCATCTGGATGGTTTATAGTTAACCTTCTAAGTAGAGATATGACTCCAGCACAAGATTTATCCAAATTCAACAACGGAGAGAACAGCCAGTATCTGCGGATTCTACTGGCAGTCTGTCTTCTAAGGGAAATCAGCACCATCAGCAGAACAGGAAGAATAAGTGAAATAACTTTCATCAGAGATACTCTATGCTCAATTAACCTCATTTTACATAAAAGGCAGCAGAAAAATTTATTCAGTCAAAAAGTGGTTCGACAGGATGGTATCAGTGAGAACTGAGATCAAGTGTTCATGGAAGTCACTGCAAGTAAGTGACTGTAAGTTTATTGTCATCCACATACCTCAGGAAGTACTGTATAGTAGGTATATTGCTTATTTTATCCAAGGACTGAACATTCACCCGTTCAATTTTAAACAGTTTTATTAATTTAGGATTAAGACTAACTACATATTCTATGAAGCAAACTTAAATCTTTTGGGCTTGGAGGGGAGAGGAAGCGGACAAGACCTTGCCAAGTTATTCAGTATCCACACAATTATTTACTGCATGGCGGGGGGTGGGGGGGGAGGGGGAGGGAATCAAACCACTGTGGTTCATATGTTGAGACATATCATGAACTTTGTATGTCAATTAGAGGAGGACAGTAAGGAAATTACTGGACTTAATTTCAATTTGAATTAATAGACTCAGTAACTCTTCATAGTAACAGAATCTTCAGAGGCATACAGGAAGTAATAGAGCATTTATACTCCTTTTTCAAAACAGATAAATCAGGCACTCTACTTTTCCTCTCTGAATGTAATACCAAAGATAATATAAAATTTAAAGTAAAACCAGTAGAGGTATAGATTACTTTAAAAAAAAAACCTGGAAAACTACAATCAATATACAAGTTATTATGTAGCATAAAACAACTGAAAACACTGTAGGCACACTGAAGCCACCATCCATGGAAAGGAAAGAGAAAATATTTTACACTTTGCTCCCACAGAAAACAAGAACTTCAGAGAACTTGCTTTTTTACCTGCTTCTCTGGTTAGGACATGTATTTACAAGAAACTAGCATGAGTAACTCCTCCCCTCATGCAATACTAGAAGACTAATTTATCTATTTTCAAAGTATACATATAAAGTACTCAAAACACTGTTTTTATTTTAAACCATTGATCTATGCTAACACAAAACAGAAGTGACCCTGTTTATAGCCCTGAAATAAATGCCATACCCTTTAGCATCATTTGCTGCAATAGTGATCTGTGCAGAGTGCCATTCCCTCAGGTGTTTCAGGGCACCAATAGCAGGTAAGCAGTCTTTTAATTTCGGTCCATCCCRTTCGACAACCTGCAGTATTACATCCACCATTGCTCTGCCTATAAAACAGTTAAATATGACTCAAAGTATCACGATTCAGTAAATTATTCAGTCATTTACAGATAGAAGAGCACTGATTATCACTGATTGCACTAAAATGGGCAAAAAGATCAACTTTGAGTAACTTCAGCAAGATTTAAAACACTTTTCACACATTTTAGCTTATCTCTTGCTGCTTCTCTTAGATGAACACAAAATATTTTGCCATTCCCTCAGTGACAGTGGTTCAATACCTTTCTCCACTCTCTCTCAGCACTGATAGATGAATGTTGTCTCCCGTACAACTAAGCGATGTCATTTTCCTACTTTTAACACTCTAAACTGATATTTTTCATTCTTCTCGCATTCCTTTGCTATCCCAAATCAACTTCTGCAACATTATATAACCCTAACATGCAAGGTTATCAGCTGTCTAATCAGATGTAAGCCTGATATCAACAACTTCGTTTTTTCATGAAAAACCTCCAGTATTGAGTTTTGTATTGCTTACTGTCTATCACTACTTTGGTGCCATTTCAGATGGATAAATTCATTATATAAACAGCTACCTTAAACGCTACTGAACCACAACCCGCCAAAGAAACTAGCAGCAAACTAGTCTGAAAGCTGATTTGCACTGCCAACTACACCCAAGTTCCTAAACTACCTGCAAGAGCTGCATGAAGTTAATTCAGCTGCCAATCTAACACCCTCTGAACTTTTCCATTTGACTATGGTTTTACCAGATGAGTTTTCAGAGCAGTAACTAACCAGATAAACTACAGAGATTTCTTTTTAAAGACACATTACCTGGGGCAGGCAGTTTATCAGCTAGTTGATGCAGACTTTCAGCAGCTTCATCATAGATACTGAAAATGAAGAGCAACATGGTTGGAACCAAAATATAAACAAAGTCATTTAGAAACAAGAAGTTACAACTAATGAATAGAATCTGATGTAAGTACAGATGTACATCTCTAAAACTGCACAAGAACACCTAGGCAATGAGAAATACTTATCTCCTCTTTTACCGAGACAGAAGTAGGCCTAATGACATCAAAATAATCTGCAGTAAAGCTGAAAGTAGGATTCAAGATGAATTAGCAAGAATATTTTGTACATATAACGTTAGCTGTTAGGAAACTGCTCAGTTATCCTATAAAAATCATCTATAACTAAAAAAATTAAAGCCATGCTAAACAAAAGTATTTGCAGTACTTGTAGGAGATTGTTCAGTTAACTGTTGCTTTGGTAGTAACTTTCACTTGTTAGATTTTCTTGATTCCCTTGGGTTATTACTGTTAGATGTCAGATCACTATACTTTCAATAAAAATAATAATACACATACTCAGTCAGAGACAGGGACTCCCGACTGTTATTGTCATCTTCCTCAAAATTTTGGATGGTTCCCAGGTTCTCATCAATGCTTGTTTGGTGAGAGTCTTCATTTCTCTGTGTGTCAACATTTATTTCCTCCCAGTCAGAACTGCAGAACTAATCAAGCAAAAAGACTTAATTTAGGAGAAAGAATTTTGAGCATCACAGTTTTAACTTGTTCTACAGACAGGCAGACAGCTGAGGAATTTATACTCTGAAAAAAGTGTGTCTTACCTGATAATAACCACAAATAACATGACTTGCAAAATACCATTTCTTTGCAACCGGAATACCAGCCACTGAGCATGCTGCAAAGAGAAACAACAATTATTTAAAATAATCAATCCACTACAATTTTTTCTTCCTGTTATAATGAACATCTCTGTTGAAAGACTGTAAATCATTTAATGTGCCACAATGACTTGATTTCTACTCTCCTTCACCATCATAACTAAGTTCTAAACATATTAAGGTGTAGGTAAGTGTCTTGGCAAGTGTCTAGTTATTACTGACTTCTCACTGTTAAAAAGCAAGAAAATCTTTGACCTCTATTCTGGGTAATATTGCTTTCTACTTGCAGGATCTGTATCACACCTGAACTAAATTACACCTTTTCTAAATACAATTTACAGAGTTCACAAAATGAGATGTTTTATCAACATCTGTTTCTATGCAATAAAAAGCGTAGAAGTTGAAAACAGCTTAACATTTCCATCTTAATGAATTTTAAGAGCTTATAGCAGTCTCCCCACATGAATCCCAATTATATGACATTTGTGACAAGATGAGCTTTTAATAGCTCAATAGTAGATATCCAGACCAACTAAAGAACTAAGAAAGCACTTTTTTAATAACATAAAAAAACCCCAGAACAGAACACAAACACCCCACCCCTAGAAGTACTAAAGCAGATCTTCAGAAATCTATCTAAGATGAAAAAATTATTTAATATTCATGGATTAGGGTTCTGAATTGTTACCCAACAGACAAATATTGCTTCCACTGAAAAGATCATAACACATTATAGGAGTAATGAAAGTATCACGTTTCCCACTGACTTGAGAAACAAGTCTTTTCCTTCTCTTCCTTGCTCAACTGGATTGAAATTTGTCAAATTTTCGAAATCCTTCCCTTTCATTTCTCGTGTCCAATCTAATCATCTCCTAACACCTTAGCTGCTGAAATGACATCTGTTCTTCACAGAAACAGGAGCAGAAGGAACAGGCCCACACTGCAGTAGTTGGGTTTACTTACATTTCTGATTTGTTTCCCTTAGATCATAAAACATGCCTAGGCCAATTCCTTGATAACATTTGCCCTACCTTATTGTCCATTGCTATATTTACCCGGGAACGTGCTCACATCTGCGTGTAGAGATGTATTAGAAGCATTAAAGCTTTCTTTCAGGAATTGATACATGTTTGCAGTGGTCCCAGCTGGGGAAAAAAAAAAAAAGTATTTCTTAAAACTACCGAATTACGAAGTTAAACCTTACTTTCCTGCAAATACAGTATAAAGTTCAGTGTAATATTAGAAGGTGGGTTTAGGGGGGGAGGGGTTGGTTGGGTCTTTTAAGAGAACTGTCACCTGCAGATTCGCAGTTTAAAAAGGCAAATTTTCCTAAATTCCCCTTAAAGTCGTGCTCAGGAACGATTTACGGAGTTACACGACAGCATCGCAAAAAAGCGGGAAACCCCCCAGGTTTCTGCGGGTTAAAGTCACCAAAGACTTCCAGCCTGAAACCAGAGGAGTGTTCGGGGAGGCAGGAGCCAGGAGAGCCCGCACGGCCGCGGACACCAGACCTGCGACCGCCCGTCCTCGCCCAGCGCCCATCGGGCCCCGCGGCCTCCCCCCAGCCCCGTCCCCACGGCGGTACCTGCGGCGCTCCCTGCTCCGGGCCCGCCCTCGGCCCTGCGCTCGCCCCAGCTCAGGAGCAGCACGTAGCGGTCCATGGCCGGGCGGCGACCGCGACCGGGCCGGCGCCGCTCCGAAGGTCCCGCGCTGCCGCCCGGGCGCCGCCCCTCGCAGGGCAGCGCTTCCGCTTCCCGCGGGCGCGGCGGCCCCGGCGCTGCGCTCCCTGCGCCCGGCGGGATGGCGAGTTACACCAAGGCGGCCCAGGTGAGCGCGGCCTCTGCCCTCGGGCCGGGCAGGGCCGGGCCGGTCGCTGCCTCCGGGGCAGGACCCCGGGGCCGTGAGGGAGCGGGCGGGCACGGAGGGTCCTTAGGCCCCCAGTGGAACGCCCCGGGGCTCCCCCCGCTGTCCGTCGTGAGGGTCCCGCCGGCAGGAACCGCTGTGTGCGACGTGTCTGAGGGACAGGGACTCCCGCAGCAGGCGGCTGAGTCCCTTCGCGGTCCGAAAGCTCCGTGTGGGGGAGTTGTGCCCTTCACGGGGAGGGAAGGAGACCTTGGGTGTTAAATATCCTGCAGCGATGTTACAGTTCAGGTAGCGATAATGGAAGCTTGCAGCAGGAAATCAGCATGTTTGAGACAAAACCCTGAGGGCCGGTAACCTTTCAGTGGTGTTACACACGTACGTCGCACTGCACCGGGTGTATCGCAGTGCTCCGTCCATTTAAAGGTTATTTGAAGGGGGCGGTGCTGAATATTAATATTTCTTCTAGTATTTTTGAATGTAAAAGAAGTGTTGATCTAATTAAGGAAGCTAGATTATGATAGTGTGAGCTTTTACTATGATACGTACTGACCCTCTTTCTTTTCAGCAATGGGCTACTTTTGCCAGGGCCTGGTACCTCCTCGATGCGAAAATGCAGCCCCCAGGAAAAATAGCAGCTGCCACTGTAATCAGACTTGAAGGCAGACATAAACCTATTTATCATGCACTAAGTGAGTACTACAGTGGATGAAAGTAAATTTGCTTTTCTTCACATGTATGTTTCTTCCAAGTTCAGTTTGAAAATCGAGCTTGATATAAAAGGTTACGTTTTTCAATTGTTTGTAAATTATAAATTAATCATACCCCTCCACCACCTAATGTTGTTTCTTTATCAATACRTGTGAAGGATGTTAAGAATTTATCATTCATTTTGAGTAGCTGAATTACGGTGAGTTGTTCTTTCATCTTTTTAAAAACCTCAAAACATGTTTTGTTGATTTTAGATGTAATGAAACATCTGAGTGCTACCTTTCAGTAGGTGCACAGCACTGCATTCTTGGAGTGCTTTATTCTGAATCACGTGCAAAGAAGTCCTGTTTTCATGAGGCAGTGGGCACAAACTGAAACACAGGAGGTTCCCTCTGAACGTGAGATAACATATTTTTTACTGTGAGAGTGACTGGAAGTCGTTGCCCAAGAGGTTGTGCAGTCTCCATCCGTGGAGATTTTCAAAAGCTGGTCCTGTTTTGAGCACAGGACCTTGAGGGGTCCCTTCTTGCCTCACACATTCTGTGATGATGAGGCTGGGACTTGACTGGTTCTTAAATGGGAAACAATCATTGTTGAAAGATACCTTGCTTATATAAAATCATCATTTTGTTTTTCTGCAAATTAGAAGATTCAGCTATAAAGTTGTATCTCTGATCTTGTTCAGTGCTTGGAATACTGTAGTGCCTGTCTCATGGGGATAAGCATTTTATAAATAATAAAAAGTTGATCCTTCATACTGCTGGTACAGGGATTCCTGTAATAGCCATGCAAATTTTTCAAGAGGCATTGCTGGAACATAAAGGAAGCCTTGAAGCTGGCTCATACATGTAAAGTGTACGTACTAAAATTATACTTGATCTGTTTCATAATAGAAGGTAGGATTGGTAGTGTTGTAAAGATTTTTAAATATCAGAGTTCTGGTGTTGCAAATTTTGTCATATCCACAAGATGTCACTGGAGACTTAAGGCTGAGAAATAAAGCAGATGCTGAGGAAAATGTTTTGGTTGTCCTTTGGGAAAGAACTTTGATACGTTTATGTCTGTGAAGTTATAAAGTCTTGGGAAGTCATTTCAAGGATAACTATTTGGTTTAAGGGATTCTGTAAATCAGTGCTAAATGCTTTACACATCAGGTTGACATCAATTGGTTGGTTACTACTACTGAGACAAATTTGATACCCCCTAGGAGAGCAAAGTACTTGAGGTTGATGTACTTGACACGTCTTTCTTTTCTTTTTTTGAACTAACAAATATTTTAGTGTCTGTGAGATAACAGTTCCTTAGACAGAATAACATCGGGGGGATTTTTTTATTGTTTTTTCTTAATTTGGCGTTAATATTTGTTAATTCAGTGTTCACACAAGTGAAAAACTGTTGGCAGAAGTTTCCTTAGATGAGCTTATTCTGTCCTCTTCCCAACCAAAAAAGCCAAAAAGTCACAAAGTCCGGTGTCAGTTCCCTGATATTTATGTAGACATACGGTGTTTTTAGAGCTGAACTGTCAGCAGTGAAAGGCTGCAGCAGCAAAGATGTGTAAATTGCATTTGCATTTCAGCTGTAATTGAAAGTGGAGCATTAAAAGAACACAAGATTAAAAAAAACAATAAAAAACTGAAATAAGGTGCTCAATTTAAGCCTTGCTTTGTGTAGCTGCTTTGCTACCTACTCAAAAATGTTTTAATCAAGTGACGCTCATCAAATACTTGTGTTCTAATATGGTGATGCAAATGAGACTGAACTTTGGACAAATCATTTTCCCATTAATTGAATGTGTGGTTATAGCTTATACAGCTGATCAAGATCATTACTTCTGAAATGAAAAACTACATCTTTTCTTTATATGATATTTTTGAGATAATATGGGTTTTCTTAGCTCTTTATGAGTACAGAAAATCGATAAAACTAACTGTTTCTGGCAGGGTATTGGTGATAGATTATAGACCTTGCACTTAAAAAACTGTTTATGTTAAAGTTGCTGATATAACTCTAAACATAGGTGTATAAGTTGTAACATTCACTTCTGTTTGATAGGTGAAAATGTGGGAGTTTCCCAACAGAGCTGTTGGGGGGTTTTTTAGGACTTTTTTCCCTCCCTGCTTCCCTCAATGCAATATTTTTGTTTCTTTTATGTATTTAGGCCAAGAGTGTAGCTATTTAATAGAAGTATTTTACTTACCCATGATRTTCAGTCCTTCAGTAAAGGTGTATATACTGTATTTATGAAAAAGTAAAATATAACAAATGTTTAGGATCATTTGGAACTAACCTATTTTTTATGATTTTTTTTTTTTTTTAAATAGAAGTGCATATGCAGCATAGTGTGTTGAATAGAATAGAAATTTGCCTGTAAGCCAAATTTCCAGATTTTATCTGAATGATTGCAGTGGTTTAATCACCTGGCCTGATGGTATTTTACCTGCTCACCTGCCTTCTAACCTGACAGTATTAAAAACGGTAATTAAGATTTGTATTTAAGTGCTGATTTGGATGGTGTGACTCTAAAAGCTCAGATCTTTATAAAGGTCAGCTTTGTAGAAGTTGTATTTATGTGCTACTGTGTATGTTTTGCACACATAATAGTTGTTATTTTAGTTGATTCCCCCTATGGTTTTCTTTAATATTTTCCACTTATTTCTGCCTCGCAGATGACTGTGGAGATCATGTTGTCATCATAAATACAAGACATATTGCCTTCTCTGGTAACAAATGGGAACAGAAAGTATACTCTTCACATACTGGGTAAGATTTATAATAAATAATCAGATGAGCTTGTGGTAAATTTAATGTCATATTTTTTTAATAGTTAAAGTCTTTTTTAGCACATTGCTTCAAAAGGGAATTCCTACTTAAATTTTTTGGGGTGTTTTTGTTTGTTTGAATATGTTATGATGTTTAAAATTATGCAAAACCCYTTTCTTCCTTTCTTGTTTTTGGTTTTTTATACCCAGTGTATGTTGTTAGGGAAATAATCTAACTCAAAAAGTAGTCAGAGCAATTGAATAAGTTAACAGATTTGGTGAGCCAGATTATGTCTTGGGTGAACCTCTGGACCCAGTGATCTGTTCTATTCTGTTTACTATGTAATAGAAGGTACTTCTATTAGCACTACACATTTAATACATATATATGTAGTCACCAACTTTAATTACTTTATCCTACCAATACCTATTTACCTGATAGTAAATATTGAATCAGAGGATGAAAAAAAAATGGAAAAACTATTAAAAAGTTAAATGCTCTCAAGATGTACTGATGTGCAGTAGTGCACAATTGTATGCAGTAGCGTACAATATATTATTCTGGCAGACATTACTTTTTTATAATAGAGAATGCAATGAWCTACTGCAGACAGGATGGCAGTGATCAGTTCAGTGCTCTTATTTTATATAATGATACTACTCCATAATAATCTCTAAGTGTCAAAATGTATGTAATTGGGAGATGAATAAATCACATTGAGAAACTTAATTTTGATGGTGCTAATGGTGCAGTCCTGAAATTTCTTAGCTGAATTGCTGAGAAATTCTTGTTCAGAGTTGATGAAAATTAATGTGCACTTTTTTTTTCTCTGCCTCCCCTATGACTTCCTAAAATTTTCTCTAAAAACTTACGTGTAAGTTAAAGCACTTGCATGAGTACCTAAGTTGATTTTGAATAAGTGAGAAGAATTGTGCACTTACAACTAATACTTAAGTCCATGTAGCTCAGTGGACATATCTTAACGATGCTGGGCTTATTTTCATTTCACTTAGGCTGATACCTAATAATGCAATTAAATCGAAATGAAACCCAGCTTTACCTGATGTCCATATAATTTCTTCCTCCATGCTGTCATTCATTTAAAGGTTATGCTTAAATCTGCAGCTTCAATATGTCACGTGGGATTTAGAAAGATGGATCCATTGCAGTAAAAGTAAAATATTACTACTGTAGATATGCCAAGTCTTGCGAAGGTTTATTTAAAATAGCAAGAAAATAATAAATACTGTTCAAAACGGATGTCTTTTGTGTCAGCCACAGRCTGGTTCTGAGCCTTGATCATCTGGAAGTACTTCAGAGTTCTGCAAATCTTATTCCTGTTGTATTCTATAGCTGTTATGGTGTATTTAATAAACAGTTTTGAAAACATATCCATCTGCTTGTGAAGCACAAGCTTTTTCATACTCAAGTGAATAAATAAGAAAGTACAGATTGTGTTAAAATTAGGTAGTTGACAGGATAAAAAAAAATTAGTTTTAGGCCTCATGAGAACAACTTCCTTTTTTGAGGGCTTATAATACCATTACACCGTTGTTCAAGAGGTAGTGATACTTGTGTTAACATCATGCTTGAGCATGTATGTTTGTTTGGTTTTTCTAGTTATCCTGGTGGTTTCAAACAAGTGACAGCAACTCAGCTCCATTTGAAGGATCCAACTGCTGTAAGTGTTTTTCCCTTCTCTTTCATTCGTGAAAGTGTTTCCAGTTAATTAGTTCCCCTATACAAATGGAATCAGTTACCTGCATCTCTAAAGCTAAATTACGAACCTTCTTCTACTGGTTCTTAAAAGCTTGGCTTGTGACACCATTTTTGTTAACAACATTTTCAGTGTTAGATTGTAAGTTGTGTATTTTTGTCATTCTTCCATGCTGTCCAAAGGAGCAAATCAAGCYCGTTTGCTTCGCTAATTTTTCATTTCTTTACTTCCTTTTAGTTTCAGGGGTCTGACCTTTCTCATAAGTGAACTGCCTCCAATTTGAGTTAGCTAAGCTGTACTTCAGCTTAATGACCCTACTGCTTTTTTAAGAGCCAGCAAGAAGAATGCTAATCTTAAAAATGTTGGAAAGTGCATCTGCCTCCTTTTCCCAGTAAAATTCAACAGTAGGTTTTAAGGTGTTTTTTAAATCTTTTCTGCAATGCTGTGTGTTCATGGTCTGTGAAAGATATGGAAATGGTGATTATGTTGAACATAAGCCTCTTTACTACCTGTCTGAATTAGACTATTGTAAATTCTGAACTGCAGTGTTCATGCGTTTGTACTGATTAAAAAAATAGGGAGCCAGATATGAGTGTTTTGGTATGTTGACAGTAATGAAATTACTTCTACTTAAGTTTTGAATAGACAGCATTGGAGTGAATTCTGTAAGTACTAGTGTTTCAGAACACAAGACCCAAGAGGTTAACAGATATTTGTGTTTAGTTTGGACTTTGAAATGCTTTTGTTTGTGTCACTTTATATATAAAATATAAAAGTGCTTCTTCCTTTTTTAAGAGAAATTTTATCTGCTATAAAATTCGTGGGTTTTATCAATGATTTTTTATCAATGATTTGGAACTCGTGGTTTGTCCCAAGTCTGCCTTATACAAGATGTTGTGCAAGAGCTCAATAAAAAAGTGGTCCACCATATGAATTTGCCTGATTTCTGTTTTTACTGTCAGAACTTCTTTAAATAAAGTGAAGCTAAATCCTACATTTCCATATTATGTTCTGCCTAGAATTTTTCAAAACAAATGCCTTTGCGAACAGCCTCTAAGATAGTTGTAATTCCTTTGGAAATTACTGGTAGTTCCATGTCTAAAATGGATTCTTCAACCTATTTTATTTGAGCTTCAGGCAGATGCTGTGCACTGGGAGGCAGTATAACACAGCTTGTTAGGGCATGAGAATTGGATGTTCTCTGAATTACCTTCTGGCATTGATTCTGAAATACCTCTTTTCTTGCCAGACTCATAGATGAATTTCTCTGCAAACAGAAGAGGATTAAATGCRTTGCCAAAAACTAAAGCATGTTGGACAAAGGTTCAGCAAATGCTGATGTGGCTCAAGTCTTGGTCTAACTTAGCAAGAGACACTAATTTTTAATCAGAATTGTGGAAAGTCCTCAGCAATTAACTCTATCATTCTATTGAAGATGAAACATTCGGTTGTCTCTCTCATAAAAATATCTCTGACGTGTTTTTGTCATAATTAGTGGGTGGTAATTTGGCAAGATACATTCTATATGTGTAGCTGTTATAGGTTTTGACTTACAAGGGATTTTATGGTTAGAAACATTTGTTTACTGGTTGAATTGTTTTCACGTGAAATGCATTGGGATATGACAAAAATGGAAATTATGATGATCCTTTATTAACAGATTTTATTTTTAGAACTAGTTTTTAAAACCTGAAAAAGTAGTACTGCGAAGAGAACAATGCCTAGCCCAAGTAACACATGGATCTTCAAGTCATAATGTAAATGACACATAGTTATTGTGAAGACTTCTGTAAATCACTTTATTTCACTTCCTTTCTCTTTTAATCATGTTGGATTCAGTTCCTGTGAAGCCAGTGGAGTTAGGAAGATTGTAGGAAGCAGGCTGTATCTTCCTGTGGCATCAAAAGCTTCGTTTTATAAAATGTTACTTTCGTCCTGGAGGTTACTGCTTTTTCTCTGCCCTTGGACTTAGTGACTCTTGCTAACTCATCCTGGTAGTGCTGCTTTAGATGAGTCAACACTGGTTTTGGAAATAGTGCTGTTACAGAAATTAAGGCAGTAAATTAATGGAAGAGACTACTTCGAAGGAAAAGGATGTTGTAAACTTGCATGGTGCTACATAGAGATTTTGCAATGGAAATGACTATTTTCAGTTTATATAAGACTCCCTGAGTGTGTGTATATAGTAGGACTACAGTAATGCTTAGCACTGTCTTTACTTACATATATCTAAATTCAAACATACAAATCCCCAAGATAAATATTTTACTGTTAGTTTTGTTTCTAGTATACAGAGTGCTTTTAGGAAAACCTGGTTCACAGCTAATAGATAGTTTAAAAGGTTATAATGAGTAATTTGGTGCAAAAAGCTATAGTTTATGCTTACATGGGGGACTGAAAGTCATAAGTATAGTTGTCAGAATTTAGACAAGGTTACTGTAGTATCATCTTTGATCATTTCTACCTCCTTCCTAAGGTACCACCAAGGATGATGATCTGGTATTGTCACTTAATGGAGGTTGACCTCATTGTATCTGTCTTACTATGGAGCTTTACATTCCTTGTACATGTGCCTTTTTTCGTAGGACTGTAGGATGATTCAGGTTGAAGAGTATCTCAGGAAATCTCTAGTCCAACTTTCTACTCGACGCAGTGTCCACTGTTAGGTCAGATAAGGCTGCTGGGGATTTCTCCAGACAGGTCTTGAAAGCCTCCCATAGCAACCATTTGTAATCTTTAACTTATCTTCTTTGTTGAAAAGAATAAAAACCCCCACCTGTCCAATCATAAGTGTTTGATCTCAGATGTATTATTTTGTGCCTGAGATTGGAAAAATGCTACTTTTTTTTCCACTGCTAAGTGTCTTTTTTTCGTAGTATGGGGCAGTGAACGCAAAAACAAGTCTGCGTAGTTGATGTTTTTTATAGAGCTTAAAGTTCCATGTTCATTTTGCCAAGTTTTTCAGTACTTCAGAAAACTTTGGGTTTTTGCAAGGGTGAAAATCAGTGTTTTGACAAAAAGATATCAAAAGTACACAGTCTAGCACATTTTTACCTTAAATACTTGTGAGTTCATTTGGGAGGCATGAGGAGGAGAGTGTCTCTGAATCTGTTTAAAATTTCTAGTGTTTTCAGTTGTCTGCTCTTCTGGAGAATAGCACTCATCTATTGGAGTTGACTGGGCTACTTTAAGAAGTGCTTATTGAAGAAAAAAGAATTTCTTGTTCACATTTCTCTGACTGAGATGGAGTGTAAATTCTTGGACCACCCATAAGCAAGACTATTAAATAAGTTCTTTACATGCACCATAAAACTTTGTTGCTGTAGTTCAAAACAGCCACTGTTCTTCAGGTTAATGTAATACTAATATTCTGTATGGTAGGAATAATCCCTTAGGATGTAAGTGGGCAGGCAGCATTAATTTCCATTGCTAAAAAAAATCTGATTGAAAGGTTTGGTGTGTTTTCTTTGCCATGACAATCTTTTGAAAATAAACAGGTAAACCTCTTGATTTTAGGTGTAGGTGTTTGGAATGTGTAGAGGTTTGGGATTTTTTTTGTCTGTTTTTAATAAAACTTGTGGAAGTGTCRTTTAGCTGGAAAACTGCTGATAGGCATGAGAGCAGCACTTTCAAAATTAGACTTCTAGATACTTGATACAGAAAGACTAAAAGATGCAGTTTTAAATCTCAAATTTGAGAGGGAGCAAAGATTAACTTTCGGGAAAAATCTTACGGATTTTCATTTAAATGCCTGCAAAATAATGTTATTAAATCTAATCTGTAGAACTAGATAGTAATCTTGTGAAGACAAAGTTTTCAATCAATTTTTATTTGATTTCTAATTTGAAAGGTGGGCAAAACTTGGCTTAGTTTTTTGGGTTTTTTTTCTGGCTGCATCAGAAACTCACCTCCAAAAAAGAAAAAGAAGAAATTACGTTTGGCTAAGACTAAATGCTCAGTGAGAGGATTGACCTTTGCAGTATTCAGAGGCTATATTGCCTGTGACAGAGAAATAATGGGCAATAATTGTTCAGAATGAATGTTACCTGCTAGGGAAGATTATTAAGTGAAGCAGGGTAGCTCTATGGGAATGTGCTGGGAGGGAGCCTCCAAGGGTGTCAGGGCTCTGGTTTGTTCAGCTGCTGGCACTGATACGAAGGGGTTTAAAATGTTCTAATTCTCCTTTTGAATGCCCTTTAGCAACTGCTTGCACGTATAGACTTGCTATTAAATCTGCATAATAATGGTCTTTTGAAGAAAAGCTCAGACAGAAAACACAGTTAAATCTTGCTGTTGATATTTGAGAACCTATTTTCTTTGGATCAGTAAGGGATAGTTGATTGAATAATACTTATATGCTAAAAGTCAGTTACTGAAACACTAGATGTAATAGCATTTTCTTTTATTACTATGGAGTAATGTTTTTTAATTAAGTAGAGCAAAACTTCAAAGTCTGGATTAGTAGGCACGCAGAAGTTAGTTTGGCAAAGGAAGGAGAATATTGTTATGGAACATGTCATCTTGAAACCTCYAGGTGATCTGAATAAGTCTTAGAGCTGACTTGGTCTTTCCTTCATAGTACCCAAAAATAAATACTTGTATTAAAAAGTCTTAATCCRTTCTGTATTTGAATTTTCAAGTCAAGTTAATAAAGAAAACATTAAACTTCAATGTTTTTGCTAAGTGCTGAACAACAGTGGAAAGCCAAATGGCTTGCATGGAAGTTTAATTTGTCTGTGACCAAATGATTCTTACAGCAGTATTGAGTACATTCACTGTTGCTGTACTGCTTGTACAACTGTCAGAGGTAGAAAGTTCTTTGTATTGTATTTTATAACATGTGTGGTGAAAAGAACAATGTTGTATACAGAACAGAAAACCATGAA
This sequence comes from Amblyornis subalaris, assembly GCA_018881555.1. NCBI lineage: Eukaryota > Metazoa > Chordata > Aves > Passeriformes > Ptilonorhynchidae > Amblyornis > Amblyornis subalaris. Next base: position 7,090,763 of record JACAXG010000017.1, read on the forward strand.
CTGGTAGAAGTAAGATGTAGTGTCAAACTGTACCTCCAAGTAACTGCTGTGTCTCTTGAAATTCTTCTAGGGGTTTCTTTTGGTATGCCTTGTAATTAATCACTTTGTTTTCTCTGGAGCATTGTCCTTCCCATGTTCTAGAGTTGCTTCCTGTTGATTATTGGACTTAATTCAGCTCTTAGGGTAGACTTTCTTCTGGAAATTCAGCCAATTATTTTGTGCTTCTCAGTACCAGGAGTGGTATTGCTCTGTTTATTTCCATCTGTAAAGTATGTTTTATCTGGCAAAGAATCTTTCTCAGAACTTGTTCTTCATCCGATGTGGTCTACAAGTTGCACATAATCCAGAGCCTGTCACAAAAATTGAAACGTTTCAGCCTCATATTGTTTCAAATAAATATATTTTAATTTATTTGTACTCATAAAATGTAGTAATGTCCTGTAAGGGACTGAAACTGCAAGAGTTTTAATAGAGCTGCCTTCAGATTCCTTTCCTCCTAATTAGCCCTTTAAATTGGAAACTAAAAGTATAATGTCATATAACTGTGTTATTAAGAGTATGTCTATGCTGTATCTAAATTAGCCAACTTGAAAAAAAAAGTATTGCAATATTCAAGATGACAATGGTAATTAGGGCCAATAGGAACTTTGTAATTCAAACAGCATTCTAGTAGCATGAAAATCCCCAAATACTAATGCTCTAGTGGCTGGTGATGGATGTCTTTACCTGATGGAGAAAGTGTCATGGTCTTTAGGAGTAAGTATTTATGAGGATATGGAATTTTACACGTTGTTAGTACTAAAGGTAAAGGACTGGGGGAAGAGGCAGTGAGAGTCCGTGAATAACTAAATAAACTGTTAAACTGTGCTAATCAGTTTTAAACTGACCTCAAGGTTGCAGTGAGACCTGTGAGTGGGTAGACCTCTTTGCCAGTCTGAAATCCCACAGAAATCACTAGGTTTTTTAACTTCCATGTAAAATTAAACTCTTGCTATTTTAATAGCACAAAGTAAGCCTAATCACACAGAAAGCAATAAAGTTTGCCTTTTATTAGAAGTGTACTACAAGCATATAAAAAGAGTTGTTAGTTCCTGAAAGAAAGAAGATGTTCTGATGTGTATTTTCAGAGAGCTCTGAACCTGGGTTTGGGTTTTGCATGAGTTCAGTAGCAGATTGGCAATGCCATACTTTTTTATTTAAAGTTAGTCTATTTTTAGCAAAACTTGAGCATGTTCAGGTAACAGGAGAGCCTTTACTTACTTAACACCCTGCAGGTAGTGCTGGTTGGATCTGTCTTTTCTGTTACACAGCCTTACTCAAGGTGCAAAAGCAGTCTGTACAACTTCAGTTAAGCCTGTGCTTTACTGACTTCTTTGACTTGTCACCACACTAGTGAAAGTGAAGTTCTGGCTGTAGGCAGAATTTTAGGCAAGAAGTTGGACATAAACTTGGTCTTTCCAGGAGATGGGTTTGGATTTGTTTTGGCTTGTAAAAGAGTCTTTGAGGCAGAAGTTCCAATGAAGGAAGTTTTCCAGGAGTACCTTCTGTGTCCTGGCTCCTTGTATAGCCTTCTGTTCAGTAGCTGAACTAATGACCTTGCGGTAAATTGAAATCCTGGGCTGCATCCAAAGCAGCGTGGCCAGCAGGGTGAGGAAGGTGATTCTCCACCTCTGCTCTGGTGAGGCCCCACSTGGAGTGCTGTGTACAGCTCTGGGGACCTCAGCACAGGAGAGGCATGGACTTGTTTGAGCAGGTCCTGAGGAGGACCATAGAAATGATCAGAGGGTTGGAACACCTCACCTGTGAGGAGGGATAGAGAAAGCTGGAGTTGTTCAAGCTAGAAAAGGACTCTGGGGAGGGTCTTATTGTGGCCTTTCAAGTATACAGAGGAGCCTTACAAAAAAGTTGGGGATGGACTTTTTATCAAGGCCTGTAGTGACAGGACAAGGAGTGATGTTTTTAAACTGAAAGAGATTTAGATTGGAAATAAAGAAGAATGTGAGGCTGGTGAGACTGAAACAGACAATCCAGAGAAGTTGTGGATGCCCCATCCCTGGAAGTTTTGAAGGCCAGACTGGATGAGGCTTTGACCAGCCTGATCTAATGGAAGTTTTCCCTGCTCATTGCAGGAGGTTGGATGAGATGACCTGAAGATGTCTCTTCCAACCAAACCGTTCTGTGGTTTGCCTGGCAGTAAAAAATGGTTTGTGTTTCATGTGAACCGATTTTTCTGTTCGACATCTTGTGGTTGTGAACTTCTTGCATGTGTGAGGGAGCACGGAAAGGCAGACGAGTTCTTGAACAGCATGGAGAATAGCAGGTGTACCACAATGCCTTGGATTATGCTTATTGCACTTAGGATACTTACTTGCAGAAACTGTTATTGAATATRTAATTATCCATGATCGTTCATTATCCATTATCATTCTTCACGTCCTGTTTTCATAATAGTTTGTCAGAACCTGAGGTTGTCAGTACTGCAGTGACTGTAACACAACACTGGAAGTGTTTCTTCATTGTTAAAACTTGAGCATATAAATCAGTCATTCCTCACAGAGTGATTTTTTTTAAATAGGCACATTTTTAATGAACTGTTCTTTTTGTAATGTAGATAAAAAATTCAGAACAGATTCACCAGTAAGAAGTATCTACAACAAAAATAGACTAGCTGCTCTACTTCACTGGTTTGTTTCAGCAGATGTCTGTGCCACATGCTGCAGAGGAAGATCAAAAATCGGACATAAACATTGGTTGTTTGAAGAAACAAAATATTTAACATAATGTTCATTAAAGTATTTTAAAGTCTCTTTCATTGGACTGAAATCATTAAATAACTAGCTCTGTGTATCTGTAGATCAGGTCATATGTTGGAACATGAGTAGTACAGTTTATGAGTCTTAAGAAATCAACACTGGTACTAACACAATCTGAAGTTAAAAGTAATTTTTAGATAAAGAAAAAAATCCCCACAGGCAATGTGTTGTGAAGTCTCAGAACTGGTTGGTTTATATCTTACACATTTTCATTTTTCATTGGCAATAAGGAAAAACACTGGATAGAAAGGAAAATAAGTATATGAAATTAAAATTACTAATGGTAAAAGGGCTGTTCACATGACCTGCTGTTAATATCTATATATTTTCTTGTATTGTTATGGAGTCTCACTTGATTTTTAGTATTTAGTGAAGCAAACCAGTGAAGGTTTGTTTTCTATCTTTGTCTTGCCTTTATCTAAGCACATGGTATACTGACCTAAATAAATTATAGTTTGCTCTACAAAGTTCAGGATAGTTTTTATGCCTAAAAAGCAATAGTTTTCATCTTTGGTTTGTAATAGATGCTTACTAATTTTTATTAGAGAAGGTATCAAAACCGTAGATTATTCTGCATGACCTGATACATTTCTTCTGTCATCTTGATTTATTGTATTTGCCCACAGATCTGTGTCACTGGCTGCATAACACCTGAAAATCTTATCTTAACATGGTTCCACCTGGGAACTCAGTGATTGTCTCAAAAATTTCAATTCAATTCCTGTAGTTAATTTTATAAAAAGAAGCCATTTTGCTCAATACACTTTGCAAAATATCCTGGTGCCTGGGAGATTTGTTTGTGCTTTGTGCCCTGCATTTCGGAGATTTGTTTGTGCTTCGTGCCCTGCATTTCAGTGTGGTTTATTGGCTTGAGCTTGATGTTAGCTCTAAGCATGCCTAGGTGGTTTCTGATTTGGAACTGGTTTATACCCAGGTGTCCTGGAGCACACATTTTACTTACAAACTTACACATAGGTCTACCACTGAATGTTTTGCTGTCCTCTGTAAAACCTATTTTTGTCTCCTACAGTTTTGTGCATTGTTTTACATTTACAAATGTTCCCCTTCTGGATGAATTCCATAACAATGTGTTTTGTATTTAAATAGAAGGCATCTTTACCAGAGTCCAAGAGAAAATCCTGTTGAAATTTGTTTACTTTTCAATGAGCATCCTGTAGAGTAGATGTACAAATTCTATTCGTTCCTGATGTTTAGAAGTGAGATTGTTCATCTGGAACTAATAGCAAGGGAATAAATTATAAATATAAATAGTAAGTTCATAATGCAGTATTTTGGTATGTCAGCTTTGCTTAAGATACAAAGCATTAATTATAAAACTATTTTAAACAAAGCAAATTACAATGTTAAACTAGCTGCTGGGAATACTTGGGAAATTTGTTAGAGCGTATTTCATTTTTTTTCCTGAGTGTATGTATATAAATGTGCAATCAAATATGGAGTTACCACAAGTTTCTGAATTCTTTGAAGTTGAATGATTGTATGTAGTTATCCACAATGCTAAATATAGCTCTTAACTTTCTACACTGAAGTTTTCTACATGGCTCCTAAAGTGTTCATATGACGAGGAGTATTTCTTTTTTTACAACTTAARTGTAGAGCACCTGAATGTGGTGCCAGAATTCTTCAACACGGAAGATGACTAAAAAGAGGTTCAGTGATTAATGGAGTGGACAAAGGGAAACACAGCTAACCTATTCCATGTTACTTGTAACCTGTCTGATTATTTGTTAYTATGTTACCTTTCCTCAGATTGTTAAACTGGCTGTTTATAGAATGCTTCCAAAAAACCTTCAGAGAAGAACTCTGATGCAGAGGCTACACCTGTTCCCTGAAGATGTGAGTAGTTACACAGTTAGGTGTTCATTCCTGTGTTATATGGAGGTGAAGAGGGAGTGTTAGCAATAACATTCATGTAAAACAAAAAAGTAAATTTAAAAAAAACCAAGCTGCTTTTTTTATATATATCTATATGTAGTTGGGTTTCTTCCATATTATTTCACAGAACTATGAGACTCAAGACATGTGAGATTGTCTGCTGTGTTTAGGTCAAACATTTAGCATAAAGAATGCAGTAACATTGACAAATTTTGGTCTGGCTTTGTAGGCAGTGGTTTTGCATTTTAAACAATCAGTTAAGACTATTCTCACCTGGCTCAGGTTATTCCAGAAGATATAGAGAAGAACCTTCTACAAGAGATTCCTCAGCCACGTGCAGTCCCCAAGAGGTTAGATGAATATACACCAGAAGAAATTGCTGCCTTTCCACAGGTTTGGACTCCGTAAGTATCTTGGAATATTTTAAGCAGACACTTTGACTGAATATGTATAATATAGGCTCTCACATTATTAGTAAGAAAAAAGTAGTCATTTTTCTCTTTATGTCATCTTTTTTTGGACAGAGGAGGTTATTAAAGAACAGTGGTTGCTAAAATTTCCTATTTCTGGTCTTTGTTTTAATGAGAAAAACTTTACTTAAAATCATGTTTTCAGCTCTTTGCTTCATTTGACTTGTATGTGCTCCATAATGCATAAGTGTTAGCCATAGCCAAAGGAAATGCTACACAGATCTGTAAACTTTCAAAAGCTTATTAAAAATCACTTGTACTTAGGCTTGTCATCTTAGATGATACTAAAATAAGTCTGTGCTTCTGTCCTGTGTAATCGAGGCACCTCTGTGTTATAGTCTCCATTAAAGGGAACAGAATCCAGCAATACTTTAAGCCTTCTTCTGAGCAGAAATGGGGAGATTGATTGTGACTTCTTCTAGCCTATATTAGTGATAAAAATCACTATATTTGCTTTTATCGTCRCCACTGAATGGAGTTGAAATTCCTGAGACCTCCTGGTTTCTATGAGATTTCAGTGGATTAGCCCTGAAGAAATTTATTTTCTGCACCATTGAACAGAGTTCTGCAGTACATTACAGTAAAGCTGATAAGCCTCTCCTGTCGTATGGTATGCTATACTCTTCTATAACTGTGTTTAGTATTAAAACTGATAAAAGATTCTCCATGATAATTTAGCGTTGAATGAGGAACTGGCACTTAGTTTTAGCTGACTAATTGGGAGTGTCTGTATTGTCAAAGGAAATGGTGGTGTGCTGCCAGAGCTTTTGAAATGCATTTCTTTGTCCCTGCACACTCCCATAATCTTGGTTGAGTTCATCTCCTTAGCACTGGGGCACCTTGTGTTGACTCATAGGTGTGTGTGGCAGAGGACAAGTAAACTTGATGCCATCTAATTTAGTTGTTGCTGTCAAACTAAATATCCTAGTATTTTCATGTTAGCATATTATCCTTGGGGAAAATCTGCAGGTAAGAACACTATTGCAGTTAGAATTCCCCTCCTGTCATTTCTTGGAAGCATTCCCTCTGGAGGAATTCAAAGCAGAGAGAAAATAAGGATTCCCTTTTATTTTATATTTCTCCCCTCTGCAGTCTCATCTGGATTGATTGCTGGTAACTGCTCTCTGTATACAACCTTTTTACTCCGTGCCAATTACGGGGGTTGGGAGTGCTGCTGCCTTAGAAACCCTGCAGCAGATTTGAAGGCTTTCAACTCAGAAGATCATAATGCTTCTCCTGTGGGAGGGCTGGGGTGCTCRAGTTGGTATTCTGGTGAGAAAAAACGGAATAGGTGGGCCTGAGAGGAACGGAACRCTGGGTCTAAAATGAGTGTGAGAGAATGCTGGAGAGAAGTGGGGCTAGTGGGCTCTGGGTGGGGTAGGGAGAAACAAATGGCAGTTTGGGAGAATTTTAATGCTCTGAGTGTAGAGACTGAGCCAGAAGTTTCCCTTCAGCCAGCTGCTCCATCTAGAGCCACTTTTRAAGGCCCGGAGACATACGTAACACTGCTACCATATGCCTGCTGTGTTGGACTTTTGTCCTACCTTCTTTTCTGCTCTCAGGAACTGGTAAGATCTAGCAGAGGGATAAGACTGAAGATGGTTATCTACCATCTCTCCACTGACTGCAGGGCTCATCACTGGTGCAATTTCAGTTCCTTGTCCTGGCCTGCAACCAGACCATGTGGGTGTCAGATAAGTTTTAATTTAACCTTCAGCTCACTTTTTTAGCAGTTTGGATCTTGGGAAGAGTTTCCAATATGAAGTAATCGGAAAAAAAGTAATGTTTTTCCTGTCTGAAGTAGAAAGTGTATTTTGATTCTCTGGCATTCAGATTTCTGGGGGGGGAAGGGCTTAGTTGTGAAATAAAAGATCAAAAAATAGAGCAAATTTGGTAAAATAACTTTCTGATGTGATAAGTAAAATACAGAAGTCTGTAAAAGGGGACTTAAAGTGAACCATAGTGGTCACTGTTCTGATTAAAGTGCCAGCTGGAGTGTCTGAGAATAGACAGCTTTGCACCAAACACATTAAAAGAAAGGGTGTATGAATATGCAGCTGGAATAGACTCTGTGTTCTGAGCTTTTTCTGTGTGTGAACCCATGGAAGAAGTAGTGTTTGCATTATTACAATATTCCTGTATTTACATATTCTTTTTAGAGGCATATAGCAAAAATATTCTTTCAAGAATAAGTCAAAAAAGGGACAGCTTTGTTCAATAAACCAAAGAGAAGTTAGGTTAAAATATCATTGTATAAATCTGATAATTTGAGATGTACTGAAAAAACAACTACCTGACATGAAAATTATTTTAGAAGAGAAAACATGAAGGGAACRTGGGTTGTTTTGTAGAAATCCAAATGTTGCAGAAATATACGTGTATCTCAGAATGCCAAACTGACTTTCTGTTTGGGTTCCTTGTCATTTCATTCTTTTCAGCTGACAGGCTGCCCAGGGAATCTCCAGCCCTGGAGATGCTCAGGACTCACTGCACAGTTCCTGAGCAACCTGAAGTAATGTTGAAGTTAGTTCCTCTTTGAGTGTGGTCCTTTCGGATGCAAATTATTCTATGGTTCTTCATATATGGTGAAAGTAAACAAGCGTAGTGAAATAGATTAATATTTTAATGAACTGTTTAAAAAATGCAGTGCATCAGTTGCTAATAGGTTTAGTCCTGTTTGGCTTTTCCGTGGGCTATTGTTTGTTACTCTGTACTACGATCTTAGAAATCTGGGTAAGAACACACAGTGCTAAAAAGCAGTAGTCTTGTTATTGTCCTCTGTGTCCTGCATTCTGCATTGGGGATGTACAAAGCCTTATTGTGGACTTGGATCTGTGAGCTTCTGCAGAACCCATGGATAGCTTCCATGCAGTAAGAGCAGTCCTTACAGTAAACCAGAAAATGAAGGATGCAGAAAAGCTATAAACTTTTTTTTTTTTTTTATTCAGATGGTTTTAATATTTCTTCCTCCCTTATGTGACTTTCGGTTTTAATTATTATGTATCTTCCATGAAGTTCTGAGCCTGGTGACCACCCTGTTTACCAAAGGGTAGAGCTTCAAAAGGGAACAAAATACCTCTGAGGGTGATTAGAAAAAGGAGGAGTTAGAGGGAGACGGTGTTAGTGGTTCATCTTCTTTCTACAGAAAACAAAAGTAGTTAATATTAGCCCTTTAAAACAGCTGTATGCTTTAATGGAAAAGATCAAATGAAAAGCAGAGCTTGATTAAAGACRTGTAGGGCTATTAATACAGATAAACACAGTTATAACTAGAAAGTTAATCTTTAAGGTTTTACATTAAAACTTATACCCAAGAAATGTACSTTACCATATATAAACTACCCATGAGATAGATAATAGGGAATGAATGTAAATAACTGAATTTATGTGAGAAATTACTRGTATTAGGAGGAAAATACCCTTTTTCTCTCTAATTGGGAATAATAATGTAAATTTTCATTTGGAATGTGAAGAGAACATGCTGAGTGCTGCTAATGATCTCATTGGCCATTTCAGCTATATTTTGTATCAAAATGTCTTGCTATAGATGTTTTTTTAAAGGCTGTTTTCTTGGTAATTGGAGACTGACCCACCACAGAGAAATACACCGTATCCAAGTGAAACACTAAAACAGAGAAACAGTTTTTAAGGAAAGCACAGGTCGAGTGTGGAAACCTAGCAAATCATTTTTCAGGGTGGAGAACCATCCCATCACCCCTCCTTCCACCATGATAGGACATCAAGAGCGATCCTGCTCCATGAAAGTGGAGAATTAAATGTCAGAGTATTTCTAGTCGGAGAGACTTTCTTCAAGCATTCTTTCCTTTTATCCATAATTGGAACCAACTGCCTTCCCAGCCTGTGCAGAGGTCCTTACATCCTCCATGGAGAGGCCTGAAGTAAGTGTGATGGAAAACCATATAGATACAGGAAAGTAAATTATGTCTGTTCCAGGCATATGTCAAGGGGAGAAAGATCAAAAACTAGTTCCTTTGACAAAGTTTGATTTTGTACCATGAATGAAACCTTTATTTCAAGTGTGTTTTAAATTTCAGATTGTATGTCTTTTAAATGAGTTTTAAACAGAAATCATCACAGAATTCATCAGTCACATATGACTAAGCAAACAATTCTGTTCCATAAAAGCAAGGATACATCAGATTCATGGGTAAATTTTCCTGTTATATACCATTTTAAAGTTGTTTAACTGTCCAGGTGTATATATGTTTTGAGACAGTTTTAAAGGCAGGAAATTGTTTTTCAAGCAGTATTTAAATAAGAATGTTACCAGATATCTAGAACAGCAGCTCTCTGTTGTTCCAGTGAGATGGATGCATTCCTGGGAGTTTCCTTTAAGAAAGCAGGGCTGTCTGATTTCATGGAGTATGCTCGAGTTGGTGCTGCTGTGCAGACTGAGTGCCTGGTCCACTGCCAGCCCTCCTAGGCACTCCCCTTGGGCCAGACAGCTGCTTGCTTGTCCTTAGGGGAACAAGTTCTTCAACACTTTTGAAGTTTTTAAAACTTGATATATTGTAAACTCTGAAATTTGTTTTTCRGAAAACAAACACCTTCTTAATGTTTACGTTTCTGAGTAACTTGCCTGATTTCTGCCGCCATCTATACATCCTCCTTTGAGGTGGGGGTTGCAGAACCTGGTCTGAAGCCATAATTTTGTTCCAGCTGAGCAGCATGGGTTAGGCAGAGTCCCAGTACTGACACTGCGTGTCGTCCCCATGCCATGGCACACAGATTCCTGGTAGTTCATCAGCGCACTCTGTGGCTTTGAAAGCAGAAAATCACAACGTTTTCAGACAGAAAAGTTTGTAGGCGATGAAACACAAGCATGTTGAATGCCTGTGAACTGCAGATGGCGCTGATAATACTCTTACATATTTTGTGGTAATAATAACTTCCGCTTCCAGTTCCTCCCAAGTTTTGTGTCCTTAAAGCCAGCCTTGCCACACTAAGGCAACCAGAAGCTAGCTATGATGTTCCCAGCAAACAAATTTGTGGGAATTGGTAAACAGAAAGGCTTTTGGATTAAGAGATCCTCTCAGCCACAGCTGCCCTTTCTGTTTGTTTTCTTATAAGAACTGCAGTGGTAGTTGTCTTGCACAATTCTACAATTTCTAGTGTAAGGTTCTGTTTTCAGTTACACAAGTTATCTCTGGGATGTAGTAACAGAGCAGAAGAAGCAGCCAGAGATATCCTGGTTATGTGGCTGAAATGATGTTATAAACGGTACTTTTATATATGCAAGATGCTGACAGGCTTTTTAATGAGGTTTTTTGCCTGTTAATTTCAGATGACTTTATAAGGAGCCAACACCAAAAGACATATCACATTATATTGCGTAGAGAAATTACATTTGGAGTATTTTCAATGATGTGCTGTGTTACAAATTATAACTTGCAGTTATTACTAAGTTTATAAAATGCTTTTTTTCCTACAATGAAATACAAGGTAAAATAAAGGAAAAGTTGTTGGAGTGGTTACTCTAGTCACCTTGAGAAGTGCAGAGGGAAAGCCATAAAGCCGTCTCCAAAGATRGTGAGGTCTTGAACTATTTTTATAAGGACCATCTCGAGTTTATTCATTAGCCTTTAAAAATTTGGTACCAAATTAAATTTCTCCAGTCTTTTTCTTAGTTCCTGTTCAGTTGTAGAGTGTGTCTGCAGCTTTTTGGGATTTGAATTGTGTTTTGTATCATGCCTCACTTGGCAATATTTGGTTCTTATCTTGGGCTAAATACTGCCCCTACAACTTGAGTGCTCATCTTCTTTCACAAAGCAGGGCTGGCATGTAGCAGTGTTGAGAGAAGACTTGGCCAACACAAACTTCTGTAAAAGACTGGAGCCAGTCTTACTTTTTCCTAAAAACAAACTGTATAAACCAGGAAAAAGCTATCCTGCCAATACTGTTCTGTTCCAATGTACTCTTCAAGGAATCCCTCTGGAAGTTCATTTTCTGTGGCCTTTTTGCCTCTTGGTAGAAATTACATTAACTAACTGGAGATCATTAATCCCCAGTAAAATCTAGGAATTATCACTGGGAACTTTTTTTTTTTTTAAATAGTAAGGGCATAAAAATATCTCAGGATTTTGTGTAGCATTTCATTTAACAGGAGATTTGAAGGTAACCAAGTTTCACATTTCAGGCTACCAGAGCTGGGTCTAAATTCCTGTGGACAAAAAGCCACACAGATACTTAAGAAGAAAATTGTTCTCCTCTACATTAGGTTTTAACCGCAGGCAGCAACTGGACACTAATCAAGAAGGGTCAGTAACTCAATCATCTTAAAAATCCAACAAATTCATGTTTAGGTTGTTTAGCCTATTGAATTAAATTACTGGCTTTTCTCTGGCATTCCTGAAACAGATCAGTGCTACTGATTCTCATACCCTTSACCTGGGGGCAGCTTATGTTGTATCTAAAACTAAAGTTGAAGGTAAGAGATAATGAATGGGTAATTGGGCCCTTTTACTTGAACTGTCTGAAGAGGCTCCCAAAAAGAAAGTTCCAAAGCTACTTTCCTTTCCGTTAAAACCTGTTAATCTCATATGTGAGAATAGAAACTAAATTAATGGAAATTTGACAAGCAGTAGGAGAATGGTTGTATATGATACTGTTGAACCACTTGCCCAGATGAAATTAGAGTTAGATTATTTTTAATCACTCTTTTATAAATGTGTAGATTTGCTTTTTTCACTTCTGTTGCTGACAGTAAGTCTGGAAAGTATTTCACCATTCCTTCATCYAGTTCTCTGTTTATTTGAAGAATAACGTAATTCGTTGTCCAAAGCCAAGTGTACAGTGCTGTTCTGTTTACAGTCCTACAGTTTTTAGCAGAATATGTCTAAAAGASAAACCTTCCATTTTCAAAAAGCATCATCTTAACAAGATGAAGCTTACATGTACTTTGCACTGATTTAACTTAAACAATTTTCCAGACAGAATTCATATAATCAAGGTCAAAATCTGGAAATTACAGTAAGTTTTGAAAAGCTTAGATCAATTTTGCTTAATTGGTTTTTACAGAAACTGGGGTTGTAACCACTTTATTTTAAATTGCAATAAGCCATTCTTAATTTCACTGAGAGCATATTAGATAACTTGGTTTAAAGACACTTTTTAAAAATTACAAGTGCTAGTTTTATTTAGAAAAAAGCAAACAAGTTGCAGSCACAGACCACAAAATATACATCTTAAGTTTTGTTTGTGCAGAAGAGGGTTAGTCACTATAACTATACTGTCATAGCAGTATACCCTATTCTTACTCTCTTTTGTTACAAAATGCAGCTTCTGTTACTGTGGTTTATTCTCCAAGCAAAGTAAGTTACACTTGTAGAAATGCTTTTTAGCSAAGACAACAGTCTCCATGAGAACAACACCAACATGGAAATGCTTCTTGTGCCCCAAGGAGGGCAAGTTGGTTTAGATGGTTTAGAATAGGCCACAGTGGTAATTGGAAATTTAATGATAGTTTAAATATCATTAGCTATTTTGCTGATTATTTTACCAGAGGCATAGAGCTACCATGGGATAGTAGGTACAACTTGAGAAGAAAAATTATTCATCTAYCCCCCCAGCACCAAACTGTTGATATTTGAGTGTAACCACATAATTTGGTTTTACAGGGAATGATAGCAATGTCTGATAGTTGGTTTTTGATTTACTAGTGTGGTTAGTGAAAAAGATGAAATGTATTCASGAATCTTCCTTTAGCTATAGTTCACTTACCTAATAGCTACTGACTTTGGCAACTTGCAAAGTGTACCTGAAAAATACATCTATTCCTCTTGTTTCAGAATTTACAGTAAATTTTGTCTCTGTTGAAGTTTGTCTCTAAAAACAAATCTTAAAATACTCAAAATTTCAKAGCTTATTCATAAATTAACCTTAAAATGTGTGCCAGATAGACAACAAATTTCATGCTGTATGTATTGTGCATTAATTTTATACAAAACCAAATTGTTTGGAACCTTTTGTTATAAGAAAAGGCTAAAAGCCACCTATTGCCCTTAATAAGCAGATATGAAAGATGGGCCATAGAACTATTCTGTGTAAGCAGACAACTGTCATCAGTTAGCAATAATTCCACATTCCTGTGATGGTGATTTCACAATTATGAAGAAAAGCATCACAGTAATACAGATCAAGTGTGCCTGTTAGCACAGGGTAATGGCATCAAAGACTGGCTGAGGGCTAGTAACAAAGTGGCATGATCAGTCCACARAATCTTTTCACTGGTCTTCCCCTATCTGTCACCTGTTCGAAATAGTGTTGTTTATAAATTGTCCTAATGAGACATTTATGAGCCAGTGGATATCATTGGTTAAGTACTTAAAAATATTAGGAGTAGGTTAGAAGTACATTAACACCAATTATTTCTTTGTCTGTTCTAGTTTTTCAGCCAATTTTGGAGAGATTTTATCCTTGTTGTTTCTTAAAATTCTTGAAAAGTGTGTGAGAAAGTCAGGAAAAGCTTCTGTAAAACTACACAGTGATGCTGAAGATTCCTTCAGCTGTTTGGGGAACTCTACACTGTTCGGCAGGAAACAGGGTGGGGGCAAGGGGAAAAAAAGGCCACTGGATAAAAAGCTAACATAGCAGCCACAGACCTAAAACCCTCTGGGATGAGTTACTCCTAAAACATTTTGAAAACTGCTTAAGACTGATACTTYTTTTGGTTTTGTTTTTGATGGATAACCTATGCAAATGGGAATCCTACGAAACATTAAATTTTTCAGGTAATAGAAAGTGTTCTACAGACCGTGAATGAAAGAGATTGATGTGCCTTTCCTACAGGATGGTTATTAATTTTTAAGGGGGTTTTAATGCATCTGGAGTGGTTTCTCTCATTCATGGAAGCAGTAAAATCTTAACAGAATTCTAAGCCTATCCTTTTCAGCTTTTGCTCTTGTACCACTGCTCTCATCTCTGTCGGTGTGACATTAGCCTGTGACATTAGTTAGCCGTAAGGCACCAACCTTTGCRGTGCTGATGCACGAGTAAATCCTTTCTGAACACTCCTTGTTACTGCTGGAGAGTGCAGAAATTCCAGGGAACTCTGGCTCTCTCAGTCATGTGCTCCAATGGTGAGATGATTGCCCACAGGTGAAGAGAAAATTGCAATTTGAGATCCTCAAAGCTTCCACACCAGGTGTGCATTGCTGAGTCAAGAGCAGGTATTGACAGGTCACTTCTTCTGCAGCACTGACAGTCTTATTCCTCAGCAGAGGCAGGTTTGAAACCATTAGCAGTCATTAATGCAGGCTTGCAAGCACACAAATGACTGTAGCAATTCCATGAGATTTGGCTTCATATAAGTTGTTTTAAAAAGTCTCAGACAATGCAACATAACAACAAAGCAGTGTGAGTAGGGATTGTTTATGGAGAGATGGCTCTTCAGGTTTTTTGAGTTTGGAAGAAGATAGGGTCTTGTTATCAAGTGCTATTTATCAGCAGTATGTGGTAGAAGAAACTAGGCAGGTGTGTATCTTCTTTTGGAAGAAGAAGGAAGGAAAATGTCAACTACAAATTATATTGTTATAGCTAATCCCAATGCATTTAGAAGTTCTAAGAAACAAAGTAATTCCAGTTAAAATACGTAGTTTTGAAGAGGTATTCTGAGTTATTAAAAACAAAGAGAAAATATTTTTTAAAGGATTGTCTGGATTAAAAATAACTGCTGTACATATAAAAATAGACAGTGTCATGTGGTACTCTAGAGCCTTACCTTTATTATTTCTTTGAGGTAAGTAATGGTATTTTTCACCTGTCTGCTATAAGATGTTATGTGTTAGCTTGTTTGCGTAGAAATAAGATGGTAAAGTTGTCTTGTATATTTTTTTAAATCAAGTTAGTTGCAGCATAACACAGACTAGTGAGTACTTAGATTTGGCCTTCATAGAGTAACTCACACGCACCCCCCTTATTTTGTTTTTTCTGAGGCTGTTTTACCTCCACAAAACATTGCTAGGCAAAGGGAAACATCGTTGCTGGAATGTGCTGACAGTAGTTTAATAAAGATGGAGCTGTGCAGCAAGTCTCTTCAGAGCTGATKGAAATAAATATTCACYCCAGGAGTTGAAAGTTGAATGTATTTAACTATTGCAGAGAGTCTCTGTCCTGTCCTTTTTGATAGGAAAAAACTCTTGGAAGAGGATATTTCACATCACACTGAAAAAGAATATTAACTACTCTGTGAAGTGGGGGGTCCCATTATAGTTGCAAATATGCAAGTAGGTCTTTTTGTACTGTTAGTTTCTGTTTGCCATCTGCGATATTCAGAGGCTGAGGTCATAGTATCATAAGCATTTTTTCTGGCAATAAGGCTTGGTTTTAAGAATCATCCATCACTTTTCCCGCCTTTCCATTCTGCTTGTGTGGCCACAGAATGGAGAATCAGAGAACTGACCTAGGTTAAAGACAACCTTGTATTATACAGCTGCACGAAGTGGTGTATGTTGGAGTTGGTTGGGGTTGCTAGGGAAGCACATACATGATCACCAAATTTCAATATTAGTTAATTATATGGATGCCAGCTCTACAATCTGCAGTGCTTTTCAAACAAAACTGTAGCTGTGAAATCCACATAGACACTGAAGAGAGAATTTACAATGGCAAACTTTAGACTAAGGATACAAGCCTCTTCAAGTCGTTTCTAAAGTCAGTGAAGAAAGGCACGACTTCCGCATGTTCTGGTTTGACCTCAGTCTTATTTCTTGAAGTGGGGCATAGAGCAAAGAAGTTACTGTTACCCTGTAAATGGGAAAACTCTCAGAGTCCATTGGATTTTTTCAGCACTGCAGAGCGTAGAGCTGGCTTCCATATCAGAAGACAACATTTATGTGAAATAGATTAGTTCTGCAGAGTTTTTGGAAGGAAGCTCTACCAGTTACAGTGGGGACCACTAAGACCCTTTTGTTTTCCATTGCAAAAGCTGATCCTGAACTGGATATACGTGCAGGTTTATCTGTTTTGTAAGGTCCAGTGATGGTGGATTGTCAGCATTTTACATCAGCTCTATTTCTCTTCTGATAGTTGTGAGTGTGGATAAAAGCTGGGAGAATTTACAGAATCACAGAATGGTGAGGATTTGGAAGGGATCTCTGGAGATCATCCAGTCCAACCCCCCTGGCCAAGGCAGGGTCACCTAGACCAGGTTACACAGGAATGCATCCAGGTGGGTTTTGAATGTCTTCAGAGGGGGAGACTCCATGACCTCCCTGGGCAGCTTTGAGAGATTTAAAAGCTGTAATCAGATCTTAGGACCAGCTCTTCAGTTCGTTTTATTCAGAGGTAAAGTATTTGTTAAGAGAGAAGCACTGAGAGGCCTCCTGTAATGAACAGGATGTTGATTTAATTTCCTGAGTATTTTGCCTAGAATTCACTGAACTGTCGTAATGATTTTTATGTGGAGTATAAAAATGTTAGTGAGACAAATATTTTTTACATGTTTTGGTGGCAGACATCTGCACAGACTAATGTTCCATATTTTCAGTGAACCCATAATAGTTTRCTTTCAGCATAGATTGCAGACACTGGTTCCCATATTCTGCTGCCTGTTTCCCCTTGTCTGGGAGTCTGCTGTCAATATACAGCACAGCTTTTTTTCCCAAGAATGTTTAAAAAAAAAGAAAGAAGAGAAGCAACTATGTGAAGTCTTGCCTTTGGGTGAATTTCTGGACTGTCCATTCTAGGAGATAGCATTTCCTTTGTTTCAAATGCATAAACTCAGGGCTTTGCTGAGGAAGGGCAAAAGCGCTGCCATCAAAGAAGAACACTCTTGCATGGATTTATGTCCCTTATCAATGAGCAGTTACCCATTGATGTTCACAAGTAGTTCATAATTCTCTCTGAGTAGACAACGTTTTTGTGGGTTCATATTCTTCATCTGACAAAATGCCTATAACGATTTTGCCAAAGGCAGTGTTTTTCAAGGCTTAGCTTTCCTAGTGCCAAGGACTCCTCAAAAGCAGTCCAAAAGCCAAGTACTAGTGGGCATAAAAGCCTACTGTGGCAATAGAAAAGGCTTTAAAAACTTTTGAATTTGTTCACACAAGTGTTTCAGTGTGGAAAATCCTGCCTTTAAGCTTCATTAACTTCATAGGACTGCAAACTAAGAGTCCAAGAGTTTTATGCATTTTTATGCATTTAAATTTTAAGACAATGAGCATTAAAGTTGAAATGCAGATTACAAGTAAGAAAGAAAGAAAAAAAAATGGATTTTCACCCCAGAACAAAGTGTTGTGAGACCTGTAGCTCTGCAGCACTCTGGCATAACCCTAGATTGAAGTTTTAAGTGAGCCATTCATAGAAAATGCAAAATCCTTTGAACAAAGCAGAAAATGATGAATTGGCCTATTAAAAAAAAAAAAAAAAGAGTAATAACAATAAGCTGCAAGACAAGGATGTCTTTGCCATGCTGCATTGCCTAAAATCATTCTGCACTGTCCACCTGTCTAGGATGGATGCAGTGATAAAATGTCTTAGTCACTTCAGAGAATTTTTCAAAATCCTGCCCTCTTACTACCCCACAAACAGTTCGATATAATGAAATACCTGTTCTGGTGTGCAGGGTGAGATCTGAGTAACAAAATGTGGAATGGCAGAGAGGCTGGAACTAGACGGTGTTTAAGGTCCCTTCTCACCCAAACCATTTTGTGATGCTGTGATTCTATGAATATGTCCAAGTACTGAAGTCCAGGATTCTAGGAAATGTGACTTGATTTTCCAGTGCATACCAGCCATCAAATGTTGAGTATGTTCAAGTCCAACAATAAGGAAGTATGTAAACAACATATATGGTGCTTGCAGCAGTTCTGTCATGCACAAAAGATACAAGTCCAAATGTTAATACAGAATATGCTATTTAAATGGAAAACAAAGAAGCTTTGTGATTCATCACAGTATGAACACTACTTCTTCTTTATAGTTGTTCTGTAAAATTCATACAATTTTATATGCTACTCTTGAAATAACACAAATTGAATTCCAGAGTTGCTTTCACATAAGAACCCATGGGCTCATACAAGAGTTGTGTGAATGATGTCACTTTGCAGTGCTATTGCTTGACAAATTCTAGAACCGCAACATAGTCAGGACTAAGTAAGTGTTGGATTTCTGTGTGGTAGCTCTGCAGCCATCTAAACTCTCAGTCTTTAAGCTGCCTGCTTCCATTGCTGTCTACTTTTCATTTCCATTGATGAACTAAATTACTGATAAAATTTACCACCTTTGRAAATTTAACTTGGTTACTGTAGTGGTTTGCAGCTTCTCCTGTATCCCAGGATTTTTCATTCAACTTCACAGCAAATCTGGCCCTGTATCCCTTTACAGGTGTACAAAACCTTTATTACCTCTCTTGTTCAGTCCTTGTTGGTTCCCCTCCCTGCTTTGATTCGTAGCTGAGAGGAGCAGTGAGGAGCGTTGTGTTCTCACCAGGCTGCAGGCGTGTGTTGGGTGGGTGCCGCGAGGAGCGGCCGGGCCGTGCTGGGTGTTCTCTGGGCGTGTTCCAGCACCTCGGGGAACACTGACCTGCACTGGGGGGTTTTGGAAGCGCCTGAGCAGAGCCCAGGACATGCCACTTCTCTCCAGGATGTTAGGGATGCAAACCCACATCCAGTCTTCAACTCAGCATTCAAAAGCYGTGAGCTGGTCTGAGCTGTATAGTTCAGGGAGAATGTGGTTTCTTCAGCCAGTGGATGTATGGCAAGCAGGGAGAGTGATGTGCCTGAATAGGAAATCGTAGAGGGTTGCAAACGGCAGTCTGCTGCGTCTGAATGTTTTCAACGTTTGTCATCCAAGCAGAGGGGATTGCAGAACTTTTAAGATTCAAATTAGGGGGGCTTTAAAATCGTTGGTTTTAAGTATTTTAGTAGTGTTGTGGTGGACTGTGCTGTTGGCTTAAAACTTGACAACACCTGCATGGATTATTCAGTTTGTAAAAGTGGAGACAAATTAGTACCCATGTTTAAAGCCCTGTGAGACTGCATTCAGTTCAAGATGCTTTTTGTTTTGCTTAGGAAGGTAGAGTGACCATCTAGTCCAGATGTCTGTAAATTCTTAGAGATCTTAGTATTTAATTTGTTCTGTCTTCTTTGCGTAATCCAGGAAATATTCTTCTTTGTCAAAAAAACTTTTGAGCACCACAGTAAGGAAATAAAACTAAACTGGGCTGCTACTGCAGCCTTAAAGCAAAGCCACTGTAGTGCACATACATTTCTTAAAACAGTTRTTGTTTTTTTTCCCCACAGACCAAAAGATTTTCGAAGGAAGTAATACCAATAAAAGAAGAAGAATTGCCGTCAGGAGTGTCTCTCCTGCAAAGAAAATTCTTTTAACATGGAAGCATCTGTGCATCTCAGTCAACCCTTCTATACTGAGTGTTTCTGACAGCTGTTAGAAAACTTGATTTGGCAAGATTACAGAAATTACTGTATTTGAAACAGCTAAGAATAGGTATTATCTTGTTCATACCATATGTATTCTGCATTGTATGATCTGGTATCTTTTAATGACATTTGGTTTGATACTATTATTAAAGAATACCTTTTTAATGAATATTTGCATCTCATAGAAACAATACATTGACTACTGATGTGAAATATCTCACTCTGAAAGTTGCAAAACTTGAATTCTGTGCAGCAAGGGCAGTGAATAATTATGGTCACCAGCCATGATTTTTCATCCTTAAGCTTTRGCCAGCTTTTGATACTTTGCTTTAGAGAACAAAATGACTACTACTATTTTTTTTTAATAATCTTACTTTTTTCAGACCATTGTTCATCTGCACTTAAATCTTTGGATGGTGACTGACAACAGCAGGTTCACTCTACTTTCTAGCTGCTGAGTGTCATTAAATATATTCCTAATGGTATTTTATTCTTGATGTGGAGATGCTACATGATTGTCATTGGAAGACTCGACATCCATAAAGTTCTGTGTGCGTTGGAAAGTAGCCAGGCCAGAGCACTGCTCCAGCCAGGCACGGCTTTTGAAGATGGCACACTCTGGACTCCAGTGCTGGTTATCAACCAAAACATCCATATGGGGCTGTGCAGTGTATTTTCTGAGGTGACTCTTCCTCCCGAGGAGGAGGGCTGCCAGCAACCCAGTGTAGTATAGATTTTATTAAAGAGCTTTTTGAAATTACAGGCAGTAGAGGCAAATCACAGAGAGATACTCTTCCTTTTTTTCCCCCTCCTTAAGCCCAAATCTGATTTTGATTGAAGTCACAGGAACATGCCTTACTTACCTTAAAGAACATATTACAGAACTAAGCACCAACATTTTTATTATGAAAACCAAATGAGGAAACCAAACTTAAGTGTTGAATGATGCAAAAAAAGTCTTAAAAATTACTTTGCTTTTGCAAGTTACTTCCCTGAACTTTCTTACTGCTTTTCTGCACTGAAAACCTTCAGGCCAAAGCTGTTCTGTAAATAAATGAAGCACCTGTTGTTTTCTGTGTTGTAGGAAATGATGATACATTATTTGCCAAATTTTGCGATGTTCAGTGAGAAGAATTTGAATGTTCTACATATGTTTCATACAAGCATCATACCAGAAGAAAAAGATTGGTTTATTTATAATCATATTTCATTACATGAAATAATCGTTTGGTATTGGGCCTTTCTTTGGCATTCAGATGGGCTTATCCCAGGAAACATTCCTACCTAGTGAACGTGCAACCTTCATTTCCAAGTCAGTAACTACATTTCATTAACTAGCGAAAGTATTTGTAAAACCACTAGGTTGCAGTAAATGCTCTTTTCTGTGTAAGGACACAGTACCCAGAGTTTATTGGTAAGATCTGTGTGGCATCAGCTGTTCATCATATGCTGAATACTCCAGTCAGCAACTTCAGTTTCTTAGGTGGTCTGGAAAAAATATGAGACAGTTTTGATTATTCAGAGACTGGATTTTGGAGAAAATGTTGACTGACTGTGTCTTACTTTTTTTGGCAAACATACAATTCCTGAATAATATTTTTATAATTGGGTAGTGCCCACCATTTAGTTACTTTTTATTACAGAGACATGTCCAGCAAGTGACCATATGACCAATGATACCAGAAGCAGGGAGCCAGTAAATGGCACTGTAAATACAAAGTTAAAACAGATTAACTACTGCTACTGAAGCTTGTGCTTTAGTATAGAACTTGTTTTAAAATTGGCATGAGAATGGCCACTTTATTATCTCCAAGTCATTTGTTTAGTTCACTACATGTATGTCCATATGGTGTGAGAAGAAGGAGGTGGTGGTGGCAGCCGGTTGTGTGCATGTCCCACACGGGGAATCCCACAGGCCAAGAGCACCTGAATTCCCTGTGGGTAGAAGGGTGTTGTGCTGATTCCAGCTGCTCCCCCAGCCCTGGTAACTGGTGTTGGAGTGGCACAGCATAGGTGACACTAACTGCACACCACAAGCACCCTCAGGGATTTGGCCAGGCTATTACATGGAACAAATAACACCAATTGGCTTATATTGATCAGTTTGACTATGCTGTGTGCCTACCTCTCTGGTTTTGCCCTATCACTCTCTATGGTCCCACAGGAACTTGAGATTTGGATGTAGTGTTGCAGGACAGCTAGTCGGGACAATTTACTGTGCACTGTTAGCAGGACACTCAAAGTCCTTCTAAGACAACACAGGCAGAATCACTCAAAAGCTGATTTTTTCCATCAGCGACCTCCTC
Organism: Amblyornis subalaris; assembly: GCA_018881555.1. Taxonomy (NCBI): domain Eukaryota; kingdom Metazoa; phylum Chordata; class Aves; order Passeriformes; family Ptilonorhynchidae; genus Amblyornis; species Amblyornis subalaris. The sequence continues at coordinate 7,112,647 of JACAXG010000017.1, forward strand.
AGTCACTTCCACAGGACCTGCAGGATGGTATATCTCAAGGAGAACTCTAGACTGTGTCAGTACTACRTGGGTGGGAGGGGGCCAGCCTGGGAGGGGCAGAGGGAGTTTGCAGTTGGGGTAAATTAACATAGGTGTTCACAGCCAGTGCCAGGAGAGAAATTAATCTCATGACACGGGCATTACCTGTATTTAGTTTTAATAATATCTCTCTGACTGTCAGCTGTGTGTGCCAGGCTCTGGTACCTCCATGTGTGTGCAGAGAGCTCTGCTCATGTGGGGCCTCAGTGTTCTGTCAACTCCGGTTAAGTAGCTGAAGGATAAAGCCCATAAACTATGTTATACTTCTATTTTAAATGCAAGTGCAGGTAGGGAAATGACATTAACTCACATTCCATCAACTTTTATCACCCTTCTCCAAGAAAGTGGTTGGAGTCAAGGGTGAAAGAAATAATGGGAAAACAGAAACAGCAACCTTCAAAGGTATCCAGGCCCCAGCCAGAGCCTGCCCTGGGATACACCCTGTTGGTCACATGTGCACATAAATGGTGTGTGCTACTAATGAGGTTGAATTCTAGGCAAGATAACTGGAGATTCCACAGTAAAGGTACCCGTTCACCTGGTAAGCTAAGGGAGCTGCTGGCAGTGACCAGAGGCCCAACTTGACAGGTTTTTCTGTACTAAGCATGGACATGCCCCTCCCAATCCAGTCAGAGACGAGCAGGAAGACAGTTCTGGGATGTACAGGACAGCCTCTCCACGTCTGTATAGGGCTGAATAAAAAGTGTTCCTAACCTGTGCTTTCAATTTACATGGCCATTTTTGAGCTAAATATTGTTTTGATGGTCAGTCTCTACTGCTGTTCAAAGCTGTTTATTGAGTCACTTTATAACTTACCTTGTTTGTTTGAAGATAATGAATTGCTCTGTACTCAAGTGGTTGGGTTGGCATTTTGCCTTCCTCTCCTCGTTAGCTGATCCAAGTTGCCATCCCAACTACACCTGCTAATCTTTTGACTTGGGCATGTCAATATGTGAAATCTCACATCCACTGATAGTATAAACATTATTTAGACTTATTTTTTAAATTATATATGGGACAAATGTAGAGAGCAACTACAAGCTGAGGTAGTTGTACCAAGTGCCTAAATCCTCTAAAATAAAACTGTTGCCCAAAAGTGTTGAAAATGGGAAATGCATTTCCCTTTCATTACATTCTGTCCCCTGAACACCTAATGCAATTGTTTCGAGTTAAAAATCAAACTAGTACAGAATTACCATACAAAAGCTTGCCACTTTTATTTGCATATAAAACAGAAATGAAAGAGGTTCACAATAAATTACCAGTGTGCTCCCACAGAACATTCTTGTGTATTTATTTTAGGTGAGTTAAGAAAACAATGGTCCGTTACTGTAAGAAATCTTTGCAGAAGGGTTATAAGCTGGGTGCAAGGAAGCCTGATGCATTGTTCTCCAGTGGATTTATTTGGGTTACTCTGCTAGTAAAGCAATTCATCCAAAATGAACAGAAAATGATCAACTGGGAAAAAATGGATAACAAAACATGAACTTTTCTGAATGGTTCTACGTACACCAAGTAGCCAGATGCATTTTTTTAGATACAGTTTGAATAGTGACCAGAAAAATACTCCAGAGAAAGATCTACAAGTGACCTTTCATTATCATCTAGCACCAACCCACTAACATACTAAACTTCTGGCATGCAAGATAATTACCATTATTGGTTGTGTCAACTGGCCGTGTACACTTTTTTCTCCTTTAACACAAGAGCCTGTAAACATCTTCTGTGACAGGTGAAGCATCTGGACAAAAGGCCAAACACAGATGCGCATAAAATGTTTCCCTTTTTTCAACAGTTCATTGAGAGGGGATTTTTCCATTCGCCTTTGTGCGTGCTGGAGTCTTGGCGCTCCTTTTGGCTATCCTCCTTGCGAAGCGACTGATTCCCGGGGACCTCAGCTCAACGGCTTCCATCTCTTCTTGAACAGGAGTAAACTCTGGTTGAGCAAGATGAGGTGATGGATAGGACTGGGAGTATGGGGATGGTAAGGGGTAGGACCCGTGAACTACGTACGGCTGTTGCTCACCATCGTAAAGGTCCTCGGGGTCATAGATTTGGTAGGAGTTATGTGGCAACTGCACTACTGGGATGTCTTGGTCAGTTGGCTCACCGTATCCACCTTAACCCACCACCACCAAGAGTATTCATACGGTTAACACAGAAGAAGGGGAGTAGAAAATTAAAGCATTCATTAGGAAATTGACATTTTATATATAGATATATTTCTATATCATGTGTGTGAGTATATATATAAAATCTTTAAATACACATCTTTTATTCACATAAAGGAACAATGAAAACATTTAACAAAATAAGCTGGAGCAATTGGAAACCCACCAACAGACAGCCAAGTTAGTTGGAAACCACCACCAGAATTTGTCAAATGTCCAGTTGTAATACTGTGCTCATTACACACTGCACACTCTGCCTGCTATAGCTTATTCCAATTATGGGCTAAATACATGATTAACAGGCAAAAATGGGTCAGGCAATAATTTTTAGCAGTGCCAGGAAGCCAAGTGCATGTACAGCAGCTGTAAGTTCATTAGTGGTAGTCAATATCGTTGCTGGAAAGCACAGAGCAGTTCAGCATCCATCTCTGACCTTCAGCCCAATGAGACCTGAACCAGAATGAGTCTTTCACCTTCTGGATTGGTAGCCATTGTAAGGGATTGGGCCTTAAAACAGGAAATGAACAACGGGGAGGGGAAGTGAGGAGAAAAGGATAGGAAGAGACGACAACAAAAACATTCAGGTAAGTAAAACATACAAATCAGCTCAGGGGCAGATTAAACTGTAAACATCAACAAATATGCCTTATGTGTAACATTTGTAGCGACTAGTGCTTTACTAATAAATTTTGATTTTAGGTTGGGTGATATAATTTTTGGTAATTGTGTTAACTTCTTCCCATGGCCTCTCCACGCTATAACAAGCTGAGAAAGTAGGATACAGAGAGGATGTAGAAAGAATCATTTTCTCCAGATTACTGGTTAATGATGGACACGTGCATCCCTGTGCCAGGTTACACTACTACGGGTTTAGTAAGGGTCATGCTCTCATGCCACTCAGAGGCACATGGGAGGGGAGGTTGAGCAACACGTTTGAAAAACTACAAATGTAAAAACTCTGCTGTCACAAACATTAGGTGGTGGGGGTTCAACACAGACCATTGAGATGGAGCAGGCTCATACAACTACACAAGCATGTACAGGACAAAACCCACTAGGTGGGATGAGTTTTACAGGCTGGGATCAGACGGTGGAGTTCCTTTGGTCACTATGCTGGGGTCACCTTCTCTTCGTGCTGCAGTCCCACAAAGTACAGCCACACTGGACACGCAGGCTTTTAGGGAGCTACCACATTCAATGCAGGGTTCACTGGTAGCCTCCATCTCACTTGGGCTGTTAGAATATGCCACCCTCACATCTGCAAACAGGAGCTGCCCCGACTCCTGACTACTCACCTCCCATGCCATACCCAGCGCAGGAGGACGGATCACAGTACCCCGGCGGGCCAGCAGGACCCTGTGAGCCCGGGGGTCCCGTGTGACCGGCAGGACCTCGTGGGCCTGGAGATCCCGGTGGTCCTGGGCTGCCAGTTCGACTTTCTCCTGGGGGTCCTGCATAGAACAGGGACGTGAAACATCTGAGTGGTGTCTTTCATGAAAGCAGGGATWTGAGGCCATCTTTCCTGGCCCTGGAAAACATGGCACTGAGTGTGCTATAAACACTTCCAGGAGACAGCTTGAGTGGAGGAGCAAGGCATCCTGGCTCTGACTCCCCTGGGCAAGCTGAGGGAAAGACTGCAGCCTCTGGCAAGGAAGACAAAGCAGCAGCCTGAGAGGAGACTCACTCCTGATGAGCCTCCTCTCTGGCTGCTGCTTCATCTTCCTTGCCAGAGACAGGTTTTAGCCAGAACTAGAGCAAATGTTTCACCAAACACCACACTTCCAGAAAAGGATTTTCATGGAGAAAGGACAGCCCTGGATGCCTGTGCAGCTCTTGATTCTCCCACTCCCTTTCAATACAGTTTCTGGGTAATGCTGTGACTTGATACTGGTGTTCTAATGGCCAGAATATCCTAATGAGGTCAATGCAATTTTACTCCTGTTTCAACAGGACCTGGATATCACTCTCTCTGCTTTTTCAAGAGCTAAATATAAATCCATGTGATATAATGTGCTTAATTACTATATATTTCTCTGTCAACTCACATTTAGGTATGACCTTGAGTCAATGAGAAAACAAATGAAATTACTACAGATTAATTTCTTCCCCTTCCAGAACCCATGTCTGAAAAAAAAATACTTCAAACATTTTAAAAAGGTGGGCTTGGAAAAGCAGTTTATCATAGGGAAAATGAAAATACTGGTGTGACGGGTGACACCATCATGTGGCACATCATAACATGACATTACACAGTAAGAAAATTATGACAGTTAAGGTGCCTGAACTGCTACTCTTTTGGTGCTTAAAGAGAAAGACAGAGCTGGTCTAAGCTGCTTCTCACGTGGGTTGGAGTGGTCTAGTCCAGATGCCTCAAATGTAATTGTACCTGTGGATCCTGGTGGACCTCGGGGTCCTTGTGTTCCAACACCTGGATTGCCTTTTTCTCCTTTCTCACCTGGTAAACCTAAGGAAATAGTACTCAGTCACATTTTGATCAAAACTGTGAGCAGTGTTTATTATTTAACCAGGATTATAGTTCCATATGTTATTTTTCATCTAAAAACAGATGGCAGAGAAGGAAGGAGGTGAAAATTAAAAATTATTTGGTTCTTTTTCCATCCCTTCCCTGACAGCCTCTCAAGGGAAACATCATTCCTGGGGTCTTAAATATTCCTGCTACCATGGTGGTTTCATCAAGATGGTATGCAGAGACATCGGCCAGTTTCCAGGCTGCACTTCCTGCTGGAAAGCTGCCTCGGGACTACAGCAAGGTGCAACTATTGTAAGTCAGAAGAATCTTCTTCCAAGCCTCATAGCTGTTTATAAATTACTGTGTGGCCCAGAAAAGTCAAATTTTTAATGCTACAGCAAATTTTCCTTCAAACATTCACCCACCAAAGAGTGGTTCAGCACAAGATGGTTCTACACACACATGGAGAGAGTTGTCAGTTACGGCAGAGTCTTGCTGAAACATGAGAAAGGAGTTTCATCACAGCCAAAACTTGACCCTGCAAATAAAGCCCAATACAAGTGTTTCCCAGTCTTGAAACTCTGATATTCCAACATGCACAGCCAGTGAACTGCGTTCCTGCATTTGCTCATGGGACTAAATTTCTATCCTTGTGTCTGATCCATGGAGATCACAAACCTAGTAATTCAGAGAAGGCACTGCCTACTTCCAGCTTTCCATCTCCTTCTGCACTAGCTCTATGGCATCCTATAAAAACACTTTCTATATGCAGCCATCACAATAARCAGTGTTGAACTGTAGTAGGTGTCAAAACTATAAATTCCAGACCCTGAGTTTCCACTGGTGACTTGGAAATTCTCATAAATTCTGTGTTTGATTTGGATGGTTCAAAGACACCAAATCCAGGCTGGTTTGTGGGACTTCCCACCCATTTTCCAGACCTCCCTCCCAGCACTGGTAATTGCTCTCCTGGCTTCACAGCTTCCCCACTTTCAGAGTCAAAGCCTATACATGGCACCTTCATCAACACAGAGCAGAAAGAAAACAGCTGCTGCCCTGAATGGGGCAGTATCTACAGTTTCAACTGACTGGCCTCCTTCCTTCCCTTCTGCTCAGGTAACTGCTACCTCTTAGGGAAAAACAGCTGGAGAACACCTCRTTTTTGCAAGGAATTACAGAATCACAGAATAAGCTGAGTTGGAAGGGACCCACAGGATCATCGAGTGTGACTCCCAGCCCTGCACAGGACATCCCCAGGAGTCACACCATGTGCCCAAGAGCATTGTCCAAATGCTTCTTGAGCACTGTCAGGCTTGGTGCTGTGACCACTGCCCTGGGGAGCCTGTTCCAGTGCCCAACCACCCTCTGGGTGAAAAACCTTTTCCTAATATTCAATCTAAACCTCCCCTGACACAACTTCAGGCCATTCCCTTGGGTCCTGTCACTGGTCACCACAGAGAAGAGATCAGGGTCTGCCCCTCCTCTTCCCCTCCTGAGGAAGTTGTAACTGCAATGAGGTGTCCTCTCAGTCTTCTCTTCTCCAGGCTGAAAAGACCAAGTGACCGCAGCTGCTCCTCATATGGCTTCCCCTCAGGGAGTCATAAAAGACTTTTTTTACCTTCTTAAGCCAATTTCTAATGTAAGCAAATAAGTAAATAAAAAGTCTAAGTGTCAAAAATTTGTAATTAAAACCCATCACTGGCAAAGAATTGCTCACATCAAGTTTATCAAGTAAGAGCCTGTTGAAGTGGATTTGGTATCTGCTGAGGAGTTCTGGGTCTTCTGCAGGAACAGGGGGCTTCTAGGGAAACGTATTTCCAACCACGCGGAAAACACCGGCCACACCACTGCAACCAGTAAATACACACTGAGCACATCGTTTTTAACCAAATCATGATGAGGTCTTTGTCTTACCTCTACAGGGCTCTTTGACACTGTTCTGGCATAGTTAAGGAATTGCCTGTTTCCCTTTTGTACCTTTTATTTCCTTCAATTGTGTAATTTTGAGGGGAGGGTGGTGGTGTTTTTCCAGATACCTAAAATTTGCTTAGCCCTGGCTTGCTTCAAACATCTGCAGAAACTCATCTACTGCAGTTCTCTACCTGTGCTGCAGGCCTTGTAACAAGTCAAATGTATCCAAATTATCTCTTACCGCACAGGACCTGTAAGGCAAGGCTTGCTATTTGCAAAAGACAAAGTCTGTATGAGTGAACTGCTTTTTTCACAAGAAGACTGACCCATGACAACCATCTGGAATCTACACGGATGTCTAGTTACAACGACCACTGCTTTATCCTACTGCATGTAACATTACTTGGTGACTTCAAAGACAACAGTCACAATATTTTGAAATCATGGCCTTCCATGCACTCAATTGTAATTATTCACACACACAAAACTACATACCCGTATGTGATATTCACAGAATAAAATGTCAGTAAGAAATGCTAAACATGGAACAAATCTACTCAGGGTAAGAATAAAATGTTCATTCTGGAATAAGTGATGAAGTTCTTGTGCAGGGCAAACCTTCTTTGTTTTTCAGTGTTCTTGGCCTTCAGTGTTCTTTTCAGCAAACGCTGAAGGCCAAGATAAAAGTCTGCCTCAGGTTTCTTTTAGTCTGATTTCTGGTAAAGTTTACCCAAATTAAAGAGAACATAAACACTGACGCAAAAATATCCTACTCCTAAGGCAAAATGCTGATGTGTTAAAGCCATGGGCTTCCCTAATAGACTTAAACAGACTCACAGACCTCTTGGCTCACTCCCAATAAATGGCAGAACATTCAAAATTCACCCAAGTCATCTTTGGTGCCAGTAGAGCACAGCTTACAGAAAGCCAACCAGAGGAGCCATCACTCTCCGTGTAGGTTACTGCAATGGTTAATTGCCCTCAGAGTGAAAGTGTGTATCAAAACTTGCCATTTGAGTTGAGGGCCTTCAGGTCCCAGGAAGTGCTTTCATATTTGTGCTCTGGACGTGCTTCAGCAGCACCATAAAACAGCCTCTCCCCTTCATGCTAACTATGGTTTTACATCTTGTCCCCAACCAAAGTAAGCAATGGCTTCAGTTCAGCCCCAGGGAGATCACAAGCAACTGAAATCAATTATTTCCAACGCTTCACTAAAGATAACTCTGATAGCATCAGTTATTGAAAACAAAACCAAGCTCATGAGCACATTCTCTAGTAAAGAAAATTAAATTTCCATGGTTTCTGCACAAAAGGAATTCTCAGGTATTGTTTATCTAATCTTGTCTTTAAGAGAATACTGTCCTGTGAGTAGAACTACATATTGCAATTAAGAAAAATTAAACTGCTACCAAAAATGTCCTCTTTTAAAGATGTTCAGCTGTGACCATAGTGTAAAATAACACAGGCTTGTGATTTTTTTTTTCTTTTTTAATCCAGATGAAGCTAAAATTGGAAATAAAAATATTTAATTGACTCAACTGGCAAAAGTTCCATTTAATTCCACTGGAATTTTGCCATCGCAGCTGTAAACGTGGCTTTTGATAACACATGTTTAACTGGCTCTTTCATATGAAGCCAGGAAGCAAATAAGGATGAAGCTGTGCTTGAGAACAGTAACTTTCCCAGTGACAGCTTAGGTATTTAATGTACTTTAATCATAGTAGGATGGGGTGAGTAGCTGTAAGTTTTATGCACCACTGCAGGCCACATAAGAGCCAAAGTCCATCCAGTAGTAGAAGTAGTGCATTTTCACAGCATCTGAAAGTTAGCAGTGCCTCAGAATAATTTTTACTGTCTTTTCCATTTTTCCTCGAAGTTGAGAGAACTACCAATATACTACAAAAATCACTGAAAACCAAAAAGGAAAAAAACATGTTGACTGTTTCGCTTTTTATATTATTTTGCAGACGTTCACCTACTTCCTGGGCACTCAGAAGCCAGACACTAGTTGTTTAAGTCCCAGTTCATAAACAAAATCAGAACAAAATATGTTCAAACCAGCTGAAAGAAAAATAGAAACCACCGCTGTGAACTAGTTAAAATTAAAATGGAGATGAGTGCTGTGAACAATCAGTGTTTGGGGTTTCTCCAAACTCCTATACTTATGCAAATAAGCAAAGAGCAAAATTCTAGTAATTTATCTGGGATTATGTACTGTAGGGGCCTGGTAACACAATGTGGCTCTCAGCTGGCAACAGACGCTGAGAACTGAATCTGTCAAGAGGATGACTTGTCCTTGCTCACTGAGGTGGTCTTTCTTGGAAGGATYAGCTCAGTGTGTTACTAGTGAGAGGAATTCCACCCAGGAACGGGACATCCTGGGCCTAGAAGTTCAAGTGGAGGTTTCTAACAGAACTCCAAAACCCTCACTCAATCCATGTCTCTTTCCAAAATATCTGATAAATGCTTGGCAGAGTGACAAGGTAAACAAGGGAAAAGAAGCTATTGGCCAGGCAAGTTAGCAGGGAAGTTCACTGATGTCTCTCACTGCTGACATTTTCCAGSAAAGCTCTCTTTGGTGCACCATTTCTAACCAGTTCCACACACTGCTTTCTGACGTGCCCCCTTCTTACAGGSTGGGATAGAATAGGTGGTAGGCAGGAGAGGGGAGCAGGAAGAAACATCTGGCCTCCCCCCACTTTTTCTCTTCACACTCTACCAGCACCTTGCTGCTCAGCTCAGAGTCAGTAACAGGTTCTTGCAAAAATCCCAACAATTTAAGGAAAAAAGCAACACTACTAGATAAGCAAAGAGGTGGTTTTGTTCCTTCTAATGCCTATTACTTCTTGGTATGCTCTGTTGCAGTGCACTTTCTGAACTTAGAGGAGCCTGACTTTCAGAGTTGCTAATCTGGCACTGGCCTTGAACACTAAATTGGCTTCATATACAACCAAAATGCTGATGACCTCAGTGAAAAGAAACACATTGTTCACAAAGACTTCCAAGTGGCTGGCTGGAGATCTTTAGGACAGGACTATACATTGTGTTTGCTGAACAAGTTAAATGCAAACAATGCTTCAGAACCCACCAAGGGATGGAGTCTGACTTCATTTACCCTCCTCTCTGTAGTCACTGGAAACTTAAAAACCCTTCCTTCCATCCAGAAGCTGAGCAATTTTAGTCTGCTACTTTTCTGTATGATATGTAGTCAGGAATCAAGTGAGAATTGGGAACGCACAAAAAACTTCCGGTCATGCTCCACAAGCATGAAACTGGTTAAAATAATTTTTAATTTTCATTTTTGCATTTTCGGGTTAGCATAGAGCAATTCCTTAGAAACAGATTCAGAAATATCCCAAGGTCTGTAGCAAAAGGTATCTTCCTGCTCAATAAAGTGCTACTACATCAAACACACATCAGTCTAAAAATTCAGTTGCTTCTGAAGAAATTAAATCCTCGAGCACTAGGAAATTATTATATACTTTTGCCTAGTTTCTGAAGGAGCTCCTTCCTGTTTCTTCCAGATTCTGTTCAAGGCTCCAGTTACATGAATGTCCTAAAATCCATTTTCACTCCAAATAAACCAGCCAATTATTTTGTCTTTATGTCTACACATGGATTCTTGATTCTTGAAACAATCTCATTTTAAGCTGCAAATATTGTAAAACATTCCCAACATTTGGTATCCCATTTCATGGAAATCTGCAGACTTCTGGCTGACTGATTGTAGTTCTGTAGGATGCTTGATTAGAGTTTTCACTCTACCAAGTATGAAACTCCCCACAAGCACTAACTGCCAAAATCAGTCCCTTCTAACATAAGTTATCCATATAGAGAGGAAAAGGGTAATATAATTTTTAATGTGTTTTTACCCTTTCTGTACTCTATTGCCAGTGCAGCTTCCCAGACATTAATTTTCTCTGCAGTGGGTTGGCCCACATCATGTTTCATTTAAATGACTATGTCTAATCACTCTGTGATTTCACAGTAGTACAACATGCATGTCTGGACCTCAGCAAGCAAATACAATGGTAAGTACATGCTAAATGCTGGACAGGTTTCCTTTTTGTAGCCTGGYGTTTTGGTTGCCCCATTCCTGAAGTCTTGGCTTGAACAATCTCTTCCCAAGAAGTCACTTAAAATATGCTAGTATTAGTGTGGAATCAAGTATCCTGTAATCTGCACTCAGTGTCTCCAGACCACCCTTTTTAAAGTCAGTTCCTCACTTGCTGTCTCTTCCAATCTTCTGTTCTACTTGACTTACACTCCCTCATTCCTCCTTCTTTCTGGACAGTGTCTGGTTTTTGCTCAGGGGGAGCAGGCAGCAGCATGACTGAGGGGTCAGTACCTGAAACCTTGTCTCTTTTTTTCAAAATGCTAAAGRGCAAGACTCACAGGTTCACTCAAAGACTTTCTATTAAAAACAATGTTTTAACTATGGTCATAATAGCTACCGTGAACTGGAACTATTAAGTTCCTGAACGGAACTGTTCCTGAACTGAACAGCCTTCATAGCAATTAATTTTTAAAATCCCAGTTAGCAGATTTTTAACAGCAACACCAATTCACTGCTTTTGAATATCACATTTATCTCTTGGGTTTTTGGTCACCTCCTCATGTGATGTTCTTCAAAGCACTTTCACAATTAAAAATGTACTCAGTAGATCTCAGTAACCTCTGAGGTTAGTGCTACTCTGGGACACAAAAGATTGCCAGGATTGCACAGAGAGACCGTAAATCAAACATGGAGCTTCTTTTATTATTAGACAATGCTGGTGGAGGAAAGCAGAAGGGAATGTAGCCTAGATGTAAGAATACAGAAGAGAATTCTTGTAAATGTTAGGTGTATTACTTCTCTCTGACCTCACCATTTCCTCTTCTTGATACTCTCAAGTTCTCAAACTAGGAATTTTTTCCTTCTTTTTACCAATCTCACTCCTTTCAGAGCAAGCAATCATGACTCAGAAGTRTGTAGACTGACACATTTCAAGTTATCAGAAAAGCTCAACCTTTCCCCAACACACACACGTCAGTTTTGCAGCTGACTTTCTTCAATTGCCCCTTTGCTTATACTTTTACAGATCCAGCTCACTTCAGAGTCTTACTAAGATGAAACATGATGTTATGGGATGTGCACAATTAGATCCCACCAATCTTCAGCAGTTTAAACATTAAACCTCTGTCCGATCCTGCCAAAAAACACACGGCAAAGCCTGCATGACCTTCAGGACAGAGAGTCTCTAGATCCTTCATTATGGTCTGTGTTAAGCTCACCAATGAATTAGTGAGAAAACTGTTGCTTTCACATTTAGACAGGAGACAAAAGCCATCAGAATGTATCAAGAAAGGGAGGTATAACTTTGTATGTGTGAAGTATGAAGCCTACCTCTTTCTCCCGGTCTTCCTGGTTGACCAGGGCTTCCTGGAAACCCTTGCATGCCTGGTGACCCTTGCTCACCCTGTGGCCCTGGAGCCCCTGGCCGACCTGGCTCTCCAGGAGGTCCTGCGATGGTTCGTGTTGAGACAGACTGGCTTGGAATCTGGTTCAAAATAGAGTTATATCTTGCCATATGACCTGTCAGGGAAAAAAAGTCATAATTTTCAAGTTGCAGTGGAAAATCTTGTTCAGCAAAGTTTGAACAGAGCACTGGCAGGTTCTCAAGGCTGTGGTCTGTCATGCTTTGGTATTATGAAGTTGTGTGGTTGTTGGGGGAGAAATAGTAGTTTAGGGAGTGCACAGAAAATGGAATAACTATTGTGCAGAAATTTATTTTCTTACTTTGGTAAGGGTTTTGGGGGTTTTCATGTTTTATGTCTATAAAAATTTAAAATTGTTACAGCAGAAACTTCTGTATACTACAATAGCTTGGAGACAATTCCAGCTTTTTTTTAGAAGGCTGATGCTAATCAGCTCTAGTTGGACATAAATCCAGCTGAACACAAATCTAGTTGGAACATAAATCCTGACTGTCTAGTGTAAAACAAACAGATCCCCTTAGATATTTTGAAAAGCATCGTATTTGTAAGTAATTGTGGCAGGAAAAGACCCATTCTAGATAGAGAAGCATATGGACTATTCATGTACTCGCCTTGGATGAGCTGCTCACACACTTGACGAGCAACAGCCCGGACCATTGCTTGGGACTGGAGATCACCCTGGATAACAACAGCAGCAGTGTCATAACACAAGCTGTTGAATCAGTTCTGTGTTGAAAGCACTTCAAGCAATGAAAGACATTTATTATTGCTGAGACATTATATCCTCACAGATGAGAAAAGAAAGCCAAAGAAATTTTGTGATTTCACTGGTTCTCATTACTCTTTTTGGCCAGCAATCAGAGGTCTGAGAAGATAACCTAACGAGAGATTTGGAGACATGCTTACTGCCTCATACTTCTCACCTTCAAAACATTAATGTATCTACATATAAGACCATGTCTGGCAAAGAAGGAAAGTTTGCTTGATTGCAAAGAGAAAACTATTGTGCCTGTAAACACAGAGAAACATAAATTGTCAGGAAAAGCTTTTTACAAGACATAAGGCCAGACAGGAAAAAAAACATGGCTAACATGAACATAGACTTACCCGCTCGCCCCTTTCACCCTTAGCTCCAGGAGGACCCTATGAAAAGATTCAATACAAAATTAATTCTCATTTTGTTCTGCTCAAAATTTTTAACACCTAAATATTGTCTCCCTTGCAGATTCATGGTAAAAGGAGAAAAAATCAACAATAAACAAGGTTTCAGGAGGTTGTGTGACAGCAACAAATACACTTCTTTCATTTCAGTACTCAACAAAATGTTCACCTTTGGTAATTACACGAGAACAATGACTTTCTCAGCTGAATTCACTCGTTCAAAATGGCAGCAAGGAAAGGCCACCACATGATGCATTTCATATGGCTGGAATGGGTCTAATTTTTACAAAATAGCAGTCTGAAATTTGCTGTACTGAGACTCTGCATCCACTATGAACAGGGTCAGCAATGGGATTAAACTGCACAGAAAATTACATTAAAGTATGTAATGTACATACATAATGTACATTAAAGTATGACATTAAAGATACTGTAATACTGTAATAATGATGAGGAGGATTATGGATTGGAAAAAGTCACCTAAGGCAGTTACAACTTCACCAATGCCAGTTTTTGGGGTAGGCTACACATTTCTCAGGCACTCCTGAAGCGAGATCTGCTGGTCAGAACCTGGTGCTAACAACACCAAGGTCATGGGTTTGATCCCTATATGGCCCATTGACTTGAGAGTTGGACTCAATGATCCTTGTGGGTCCCTTCCAACTCAGACTATTTTGTGCATCTCTGTAGGTAACCAGGTGACTGATACATGGTTAAAACACAGATTATTCTATCCTCAGAAAGAAGAAACTCCTACAAAGACTGCAAGATTATTTCTAAGGCCTCTATTCTATTACTCTGAGTTTTGGAAAAGACAGTTTTTGAGGCTCAGTAATTTTTCAGCCATCTAACTGCTTTTTTCTGCACTACTAGAATCTAAACATGCACAGCAGAGATCTTACATGACTCACAGGAATATCTACATTCTAGAAAATTTAGTTCAATATCTGGAAMATGTGTTTGGACAGGAACTGATTAATCATCATGTTATATATTGATAATAAAAGTTCCATAGCTCATCAAATCTCCTTTGTAGGTTTCATAACTACACTTAGAAATTATGCAGAACTGGGCATTAGGTTATTATCTTTGCTTATGTATTATCAGTCAATTTAATTTCWTTTCCACTTAACCAAATGAAAATGTTTGCATTGGCCTAAATCTCCAAACCAAACAGGATTTTGAAAAAAAATTTCTCTTCTACAAATAGAGTCAGAAATGCACACTGTCCCATTCTGATGTCTTTAAAAATTAAATAGAATGTTTACTGTGATAGATAGAAAACATTGAGCAGGCTTTATAATTAATCAAGTAGTCAAATGTTAAAATATGAATATATAATATTGTCTGAACTCTTACAGAGAAAAAGAAGTCCACTCTAAATATTCTCTTTTACATAATTTACACACTCATTTCATAGTTATATTCCTTTCTTCCAGTCAGACTGTTTTGTCCTGGTTTTTTTTTAGAAYAATAATAAAAAATAAGCTCTGAGAGACAAACTTAAAATTGGAGGTTCCTAATACTAATTTTAGATATGGAGGATATAATTTTCCACTCAATGAAACTGATAGTCAAATTTATAATAGCCATCTAGAAAAAGCCCTAGTCATTAGTCATTTGTTCTGATGTAAACACAGAGTAACCACAAAAGCAAGTTTTTTATTCATGTAATATTTTCACAGTTTGGAAATCAGAATGATATTTTGGAAATATGCAGGTTAATAAAGGGCATACTTGAATTTCGAAAGAGTTGCTTGAAGTGCAAAGGAAAAAAAGGAGAAAGTAATTACACAAAGACTACAAATTCACATAGTTGTGTTCTAAACTTCTGTGGTTTAACTCTCTAATCCCTATATTCCAAACATTGTATGTAAGATTAATAAATAAATTTAATTACAAAGAATCAACAAAGAAAGGCCAATATGACAATTCACTTAGCCACTAGCTGTAAACAGATAATGAGCAATAAATATTGAGTTCTCTCAAACAGTGAAGCCAAGATCAGAAACCAATTAATGCACAACAGCAGATAGAGAAATATTAATTAATTTTACTTACAGGAGCTCCAACATCACCTTGTGGCCCCTGGCTTCCAGTAACACCTGGAACACCTGGAGCACCAGGTATGCCCTACATGGAAAAAGAGGAGGAAAACAGTGGTGATGGCAGTCAACATCCATGAGTCCTGATAAGAAGAACAGCACAGAAAAGACTGGAGATTCCCAGAGAGAAGACTAAGAAGTACAATTTGCAGGAAAAAGAGCACCAAAAGCACAGCTCTGAGAAAAGCACTTGAGAAAAATAACTTGGGTTGCTTTCTGGAACAGGCACAAATTGCTGAACCACTGGACTAAATCCTGTGATGTCAATACTGTGTTCAAGGGAGATGACTCAGAATGTTCTTTGTAAAAAYGAGATGGCTTGGAGAATACTCAATACAATCAGCAGCTTCACCTAATCTTTTTAATCTATCAAGAAGGCATTAATTTTGCCTAGCTGCCCTAACTGAGAAGGCTGAGACTGATTTTGAAGGCAACATACATCCTGCTTTGGAGGCTGGATGTGGCCTCTGCTGTCTTCCTTGATTAGTCTTTGAGAGCMCCTGTCCTCACCTCCAGCCTCCAAACCAAGCAAAACTTGGTGGTTCACTTCGACTAACAGTCCTAATTGGAATCTTTAACAAAAAGAAAGCCTTGTTTCAAATGTTAAGAGCACTAATTCCCTCTATATAGTGCAGTTACTTGACTAAGAACAAGCTATCAATCTATTGACAGAACAACACTCTCCCCTCCCCATGGGAGACATTTTTTCTTGAGCTAAGTAGGAGCGGAAAGAAATTACACTGGACAAGCAGCTCTCTGCCAACTCTGTGCATCATGAGAATTCTAACTTCCCTTGGCCTTTGTGTATCCATAGATAACAGTGTGACCTATAATCCCCCAAAATCCTGCTGACTTTTACAGTAACAAATTCCATGGGCAATACTCACCATTGGGCCAGGAGGTCCTTGTGGGCCTGTGGGTCCATCCTTGCCAGGAAAGCCCTATAAAAGATAAATGCAATTTCGTCAGCTTTTTATTTGTGCTTCATGCATCTGTTCTGTTTCATCTAGAAGAAATTTTTTACTTTTTGTTCTTCACTTTTGTTTTGCTTCGGGGTTTTTTTGTTGGTTTTGGTTTTTGTTTTTTTTTAATTAATAACTGTTGGTCGTGGTTTCGTAGAAAAAAATTCCTTTATTTGCCCTGTGGAGGATTTATTTCTGAGAAGCAGCTATAGTGTCACCAAGATTTAAAAAAAAAATCCAGTTAGTCTCACAATACTTTTGAAGAAAAAACAATATGAAATTCTTCATACTGGCAATTTTCACCTCTGAGAGAATTTCACTTAGAACACTTCTGTAGGGAAATAAATGAGAGAGTTTGCTGTCAAACCTCTCTACCACAAGGTCACGTTTCTACATCTGCTGTCACTGGTTGCAAGTATTCACAGTGCCACTGATAAGTGCTGAAAGATGGCAATGGAGAGTGGATCTCCCTGCCCAGCAGGGCTGTACACATGTACTAGCTATCACTGAGGTCCTGATTCAGGAAGCAGCAGGAATGCTCATGTGGTTTACATTATGAACGTGCCTCAGAGCTTCCAGAAACGAGAGCCAAAAACTAAAGATAACTTGGAAACTGGAAAGTGAGCACGTCACAGAAAAAAAGACTGACCAGATGTAGAAGAAAATACACTACTAATAAAGTATTCTTGCAAATTAACCAATATGCACATTTTGTATCCACATGGTATAAAGCATGGGTTTCTGACCAGCCTGGTGATAAGGCAATTCTTAAATTACTACACAGCCTAAAAAGGAGAATTATGGTCATACCTCTGGCTCAAAACCAGTTTGAAAGGTGGTTTATGCTGGAAAATGTTTGGTTTATTGCTGAAAGGTTTAAAAATGTTTATGGTGACACACATGGTAAAGAACATTCCAGGTCTCAGTATCTCAGAGAGCTTCAGAAGGAAAATTTAAAACTTTTTTGGTTTGTACTTTTTTCCGAATCTTTATTTCTGACATGGTTTTAATAATGAATATAACATAAACCACTAGTTCTATGCTTTATATAATTTGGAAACTACAATTCAAATCTGCAATCATATGGCATAAAAAATGGCTGGGGAATATTATCTGCCATGTGCCTGGAAAGGTTTTTTTAAAATTCTACTGGAAGGCTGTTTTGATGATAAAATAAGCCACATAGTCAACGCAGATGATGTCATCTCTGCATCCTTAGACTTGATAAGGAAATACCTTCCTATTTCACAGTGTAGCCAGATGAAGCTGATATCCTCATATTTGTAAATATGTTTCACTTCTTAAAGCAAAGATGTAAAACTTTTATTTACTTGTGATCAGCTCCAAGGCAGGATGAAAACTGGTTTGACCCTTTAAAGGTCTTAATTTAACTAGGAGGAGGGAAATACAGTGCTTTCCACTTCTAGGATCTCGTGTGGACTTACATAAACTTCTAAAGAAAATTAATGCTGTATGTCCTTCCCCCCTCCCATCCCAGTCAAAGAGTAGAATTAACAATATGATCAGAATTACATTTTCTTGGAATATATTTCACAATTTCTTTCTTATGAGCAGTATTCTTACTCTTGGCTGCTCAGTAATCACCTCCTGTCTTTTCTCCTAGGGTTTGTTTCTCTTGGCATTGCTGTATCACCCACAAAAGATCACCTCCTACTGTATTTGCTAGATGTGAAAATTGCTATATATAAATTAAGTCGAAGAGGAGCCTGGTTCAAGAAAGAGYATAGCAATACCTGTTCTCTCATGCCAGTAAAAGACTAAAGATATTTGTTTGTGCTGCCAGCAGGGTATGAAGATGATGTTACTCGGACCACCTGATAGCCAGAACGGATCTGACACTCATTCTGAACTTGTGAGTAGTGAGCAGAGATTAGTAAATACCAGGAAATTGGCAGGAAGACKGGGAATTTATTTCTTCTGGCTCTCTCTCCCATTATTTTTGGTGTGTGTAATGTAGAAGAAAATAAAGCACAGTGAGAATTCACAAAGTTGTGTTCTGAGCACTGAGGCCTTATAGRTGTTGTTTAATCTCCCATTTATTTAATTCTCCTCTTTGCTTAACCATCTCTAATCCAAAGGGAATGACTGGAGGAATTACATAGCACAACAGCACTTTCTCTCTGGCACTTCCAGGACAGAAATTACTCTGTCCCAAGCCACTGAATCTCCCCCATGGAGCTGCATGTTCAAGAGCATGATGGGACAGATTTTGATGTCTGACCTAGGATGTAGATCTTATAATCAAGATGTTGGAAAGTTAACTTAAGCCAAGACATATTTCGCTAATGTCACGAAAAAGATTTATGGAGAAACAGTGTAGCTCTGACAGAATTTTCATAAGGGATTTTATTTGCCAAAATACAAATGACCTCATTATAAACTCTTGAGCTTTTGGTAGCCTGGAATTTGTTTGGGGGTACTTGTGGAGAGGTGACTTTCCAAGTAGGACTAGATACTGGCAAAAACTTGGCTGAAGCTACTGAGCCCAGCATGAAAGTTTCACGCAGAGCCTTTTAAAAATATCCTGAGGTATTTTTAAGAGTATTAAAACCCTTTAAATGCAGCCTGGGACCCATGACTGCTTAATCCAGAAAAAGAGCAGAATGTGTCCCATTTGCAACTCAAGCTCAATCTGTCAAGATGAAATGCTTGGGAGTGTTGGTGGAGAAACACAATCTGTTCCTTTTAGTAAAACCCCTCTATACTGTTAGCTACAAACATGGGGCAGCAAGAGAGGACTCCAAACAACCACAGCTACAGCCATAAAATAAAAATAAATCATTTTCTATTTATAAAATCTTTTCTGACATTCTGGAAGCCAATGAGAGGGGATGGGACTGTTACCAGACAGGTATAAAACATTATAATGCATATTCAGAATGTTTGCTTTATTATCAGAAAAAAAATATTTTCTTTTACTCTGATTCAACCTTCACACAGTATTTTTATTACATCCCACTCTTTTTCATAGGGAGGGTATGTCATTATGAAAATGACCTTTGTATGAATTCACACAACTGACAGGGAGGACGTTCTATTTCTTGGAAGGACTAAAACASAAGAACAAGTAAAAAAATCAGGGACTAAAAACCAAAAGTTCAAAAATACAACAAGAAATTTTACAGAATAAGTGTTGAATTACAATCTCAAGAAGGGAAAATCAAACCCTTTTCTCAACTGATTTCAAAAATAAAACCAGGAAGTATGAACACTAGAAATCAAAACAAAAAGAAAGGGAAAAGAATGGTAAAAGTGAAGTGATTCCAGCTACCAGCAACTGAAGAAAAAAATCTCCCTTCTAGGACTTCATGAGTCTAATATCACATTATACCCAGTTCAGCAAAGTTTGCAGAGATCTCCCAATAAATATCAGCCGTATGCTTACTTCCCATCAAAATCAGTGTGATTTAGCCATCTGCCCAAGTACTTTACAGCACTGGTACCACTATAATTAAAATATTTAAATGATCAATAAATACTAAAGAGGAAGGGATAACTAAGCTAAGAATAACACAGAAAATTTCAGTTATAGTAGTATAATACTTGCAAAACAGTTTGGCATCTTGGCTAACAGCAGGAAGCCCAACAAAAGGAACATTATGCAAAAAGGCAATTTACTTCTCAGGAATTTTCCAGTTCCCCTCTGCTGCTGCAGTTATGCCCTTCAGAATTACCCCTTTTTCAAGTGCTGCGTCTTCAAAGAGACTGCGGTGAAATAATTGGTTTGGATCTTCGCCCATTAAAAGCAATTTTATGTTGTCATAACTTCACAGGAATCAAATGAGTTACAACACCATAAAATCAGTATAGCATAATTATTTGTTGCCATAGAAATAATTACTGCAGGACAACGTTGCATAAGGGTCGCACAGAGACAATAACGGGCTAACAGACCTAATTTTATGAGCTCTAGGCTGTTTATCCAGCTCCTGTGATTAACAGCAGAGGAAAATGAACACATGAACAAAGCATTATTACCATATCTATAAAAACAGGCAATTTATGTAATTGCCCTACCTTTTTATAGACAACATTGGGGTATTCTACAGAATAAGCACCATGTGACCTTTCCAGGCTGTATCAAAAGCCTTTACTGCACTAGTCTTCCTTGGCTTTTCTCTGGAACAACCTCTGCAACATCTCTCTGCACCAACCTGCTGACTCCCACACGTGGGAAAAATAGACCACTTCTGAACACTTCTGAACTGCTGGCTGGCATCAAGGCATGGCTGAGGGYATCCACTGCTAAATAAAAAGTCAGCCACAGAATAATATAAAACCACAGAGTTCTCCTTGGACTGCAGGCTCCTCGATGTCCCTCATGATCAAGAATGTAGAGGGAGGAGGCACATACCACTCACTTAATGTTTAGCACCAAGTCACCTCAGCCTGTCCATGACCAAGACTAGACAGAACATGGCAAAAATCCGAATGTTCACCAGGGTCCAGATCTCTATTAACCTGGAGATGAACCGGTGGCACAAAAGTTGGGCAATAGAGGGAAGTATTCCAATACAGCCAAAAAGAAGACATAAAAAACATGCAAAACCAGAAGACATCACAGTATCATAAAGCAGAAAAATAAGAATATATTTACCTCCATATTTCACCGCAATTTAATTGAAAATTAGAAGGCTATTGCTGTAATTAGGTTATTCATCTGATGATAATGTCGTGTAAATCTTTATCTTAATAAAATGCCTTTCTTTTCTTGATTTTTAGAGAAAAAAAATCTATATATTGCCCAAATTCTACAGTAACTTCAGTGGAATTACTTCTGGGCATACAGCTATGCAATGTTTAAATTCATAATAGTGAGTTCAAATACATGTTTTGCTACAGGGATGGGGGTTTTCGTAACAAGGTCTCAGGGTAATGTCAAAAAATCAAAGGCAGCCCAGATTTCTCTGAAGTTCAAGTTACATTAATATATCCAAAAAAAAGGATCATGAATATGTAAATCTTGTTTAAATGAAACTGAAAAGTCATATTTAATAATGAACTTCTGCTGTAGACAGAAACCTAGTACTATGCTAACAATAACTTTCCAGTGCCTGACTAAAAATGAAACAAAAGTCTCCCCAAGGAGACAAAGAGGAGGACTTATAGGCTTAGCTGCACAAATGAATATGAATTTTCTTTTACTGGTTCCTAGACAGACTGTAACTATCTCCAGTTGCTTTACCAGGAGCAGAATAAGGTTGACTAAATTTTGGTATTATTCTTCACCTTTTCCTCATGTCAACAGTTTCTACAGGTATCATTCTACATTAAATATTAAATTCCCTTGTAGTTGTCTCCGTTCTTTGTTAAKTAGCTAGAAAGCAAATTTAGATCATTGCACTGGATTGCATATTAATTATGTACAATTTAACAACCATCTAATTTTRAACATATAAGCAAAGAGATTAATTGGCAGTGCTGAACACCAGTGACAGCTACTCCTATCAAATGCATTAAGCACTGCCCTTTACACATGGGTGGGTTCCCATTACACATCTACTACATCTCAACCCTCATCATGAGATGGAAGGATATCCATCCTCCTGTGCTCATTGGCACAGAGAGATGATCTCCAGAAAGGATAGAGGTGACATAAATTACAATAAATCAAACCATGTTGGGAAACAGACCCATTACAGAATGGGAACAAAACACACGTAAAACATACTCATTTCACCTTACCCTTTGACCTTGAGCTCCATCTCTTCCGGGTGAACCTGATGCTCCTGGAACACCCTAAGCATTGTAAAGGGAGAGCAAATGATGAGATCAATTTAACAGAATCCAACTAAATACAGTGAAAGATGCTTTTGGATAAATGACACTAGAAAGCTCAATAATGAGCGAGGCACAGAAGACATTCAGTAAAGAAGGTGTTTCTGTGAAATGAGAGATGGGTAAACACACACTGTTAAAATGCAGAGGCATTGATTCTACAGAGACCCAATTTCAGTGTTACAAGAAAGTAACCAGTTCTTCGGGCCCCAAGTGAATTGATCACTGCACACCAGCATACCTTGTATTCCTTCTCTTTATAAACCTCTGTTCAAATTCACCCCAACACCACATTTTTCAGCAGTTTGGAATATGTGTCCTAAACTCACAATGATGTCAATTCAACATTCAAATTTAGTGAGTGACAAGTTAGACAACAGGGAATACCTGCAGGCCAGGAAAACCAAGATCTCCCTTCTCTCCCTTTTCACCTGGTGGCCCCTGCAAATTAAGAATCACACATAGTAAACAAAATATATGGTTATTTTCCTATCTTTAATAGTTCCTTTCAGCTTCTTTAGGAAAAAAAATAACAAAGCAACCAATTAGAAAACAGACACTTTTTCCCACTGAAAGCAAACATACAGTTGGATGTTTGYACATTTGCAAAAATGCAAATGAAGAATTTACAAATATAGAAAATAAAACTTGTTTTAAAAAACTTAATAATTAACTTGACAAAACTATAGCTGTTATGTTACAAAAAAAAAGGTAGCTATTTTCTTTTCTCTTCAAAGGAATCAGGCCCCAGAAGTATCTCCTATAATGATGAAACCAAGAGTTTTCTGTGGAAACTAGACATGTTTCTACAGTACACATGCATGGCAAAAATACACTTTTCTAGATAATAAACTAACTTTAATTAATTTTATACAGAAACAATTGAAATAACTATTCTTATAATGAATGTATTCTCTATTATCCTCTGATGACAGCATCATTAAGAATACACAGTTTTGGTAAATCACTATATTGTACAGCAGTATCATATAGACAGGAAGAAAGATGAAAGTGTATTATAACATACTAAATTTTGAAAAATAATCCATCAGAAAAAGATATAACTTCTTTTCAAGGCTTGTCTGTACCCATCTACTGGAGACATATAATAACAAGATAAGTGCTGCTATTTCGTTATTCTAACAATGTTTCTTTATGATGAAATTCTGTGACTTATTTCACAACAGCATTGTGAACTCTGGGCCTAATCACTTCCTCTGATGATGGATTTTGTAACATAATTAATATTATTGCTTAATTTTGGCA
Organism: Amblyornis subalaris; assembly: GCA_018881555.1. Classification (NCBI taxonomy): domain Eukaryota; kingdom Metazoa; phylum Chordata; class Aves; order Passeriformes; family Ptilonorhynchidae; genus Amblyornis; species Amblyornis subalaris. Next base: position 7,136,048 of record JACAXG010000017.1, read on the forward strand.
GAGAATATGGTGCTCTTGCTTGGGTATACCTTTCAAGTCAGAACTGATCTGCGATGAGCAATACCACAAACAGAAAAAGATAAAACTTTAACATTTTGGTCTGATGCCATGTTACAACCCCCAGTGCAATTTATTTTTATTTGACTCTAGGCTTGGATGCTAATATCCAGGTCATATTCAACCTGTGATCAAATACTTCCAGCTGACTAAAAATTCAGATCAAAATGAAAAAMCAGAAGTGTTGGCATTGAACCCACGTTCACTAGAGGTCAATCAATCACATCTGTGATTTCACCTCGAATATTGAAATTCAGATTCTGATCACAACACCAAAAGCAATCTAGTTTAAGCTATTTGTTGTTTAAAAGACCACAGAAAAAAAGCCTATTGATTTTTTAAGTCTCACTGGAAGTCCTTGAATAGAAAGTCCACTGGGTCCTTGAGGTCCTGGAGGTCCTTGCGGTCCGGGAACACCAATTTCACCTCGAGGTCCATCTGGTCCCTAAAGTAGCACAGGACATAAGTTAAACTCTTATCATATGGACAAAGGCAGCTTCTGTTTGAAGAATTAAATACCAATAGACTCAAAAACATCTGAAATATGAGTTAACGTGATTGAGCAGTTAGAGTTCAATTTAAAACTGTCTGGTTTCTTTACAAATACTAAAAAAAGGATGATTTATGCTGTGAAAGCAGCATTCTGAATTTTATATCTTTTATCAAGGAACAAACAGGACAAGTAATTGTTTTGAAAAGAACCACACCAAATGCCAATGACATTTAACTATGCATTTTCCTCAAAAACATCAGAGACAATCTGGAATTCATTTCAAGGTTTACATGCAGCAAAGGTACACCAAGAATCTGTGTGTCTGTCAAATGTAGAGTGTTGTAAACCAAGAATATGTGCATCTGTCAAATGTAGAGTGTTGTACAAAGTACCTTTGGACCTGGATCACCACGATGACCTTTGGCACCTCTGACACCTGGACCACCCTGTAAAGCACAAGCACGGGACTCACCGAAAACCAAAACTCTCAAACAGAAATGAAATCCAGAGAAGCCCAAACAGATTCTTCCTGTTCTTGAATCAGTGTTCAAGCATCAGTAAATATCCTGTCGATATCCTTCCACTGGAGTAATTAAACTGAGAACATACTTAAGTGTGGCCAAACACAGGAACAGATTTAAACACAGATGTGACTACTTTCTACAGCCAAGAATGCACACTACGTAAGAATCAAAATAACAGAGCTACAATACGGATGGAAATGTGGTCACGRATTCTCTTTCAGTTGCTGAAACCTCCAGCACATCTGTCTGTTCTCACAAAAATCACATTGTTAAAGGCTGAATTTCCAAAAAGGCCGAGAGCATTCTGGCTTGTATCAGAAACACTGTGGCCAGCAGGACCAGGGCAATGATTGCCCTCCTGTACTCGGCACTGGTGAGGCCACACCTCAAATCCTGTGTTCAGTTCTGGGCCCCTCACTATAAAAAAAGACATTGAGGGGCTGGAGCATGTCCAGAGAAGGGCAATGGAGCCRGGGAAGGGTCTGGAGCGCAAGTCTGATGAGGGGCAGCTGAGGGATCTGGGGGTGTTTAGCCTGGAGAAAAGGAGGCTCAGGGGAGACCTTATCAYGCTCTACAACTCCCTGAAGGGAGGCTGTAGCCAGGTGGGAGTTGGGCTCCTCTTCCAGGTGACAAGTGACATGATGAGAGGAAATGGCCTCAAGTTGCAGCAGGGGAGGTTCAGATTGGATATTACCAAAAATTTCTTCACCGAAAGGGTTGTCAGGCACTGGAACAGGCTGCCCAGGTAAGTGCTGGAGTCACCATCCCCAGAGGTGCTTAAAACCTGTGTAGATGTGGCACTTGGGGACAAGGACTAGTGGTGGACTTGGCAGTGCTCAGTTAATGGTGGGACTTGATCATCTTGAAGGTCTTTTCCAACCTAAACCGTTCTATAATTCTGTGATTCTAATGACTCAGGGATAGTTTTCAGCAAGGACATCTCCAGAGTCCACTAGACCTACACCATGGCTTAATTTGGAGCTATTCTTAGGTAAAATGCTCTTTTGGACATTTTTATCTTTTTTGCTTTCTTCAGCAATGCCTATGTCTGTTCATCATTTATTAACCAACTGTTGCCTTTTTTATTAGTATGGTCTGAGACACTGGAGTACCATATATCTATGGATGGCTGCCACGAACATGTTTTGCAAAAACATCTACATGTGCTTTCTGTTCTAGGACAGCATAAATAATTATTTTTTTTTTCACTTTTATTCATATCAACTGCCCTCTTCTCCCACCTGAGTATATTGCTTAATCTCTTGAAATATGAGCTTTACAGGTATTCTGTCCATCTTTGTACTCAAAAAGGACCTTGTACAACTAGACACTGTAACTGAATAGCACTCTTTAGGAGCTACAATAAGTACTTACAAAAACAACAGCAGTTAATTAAAGATATAAAAATAGAAAATATGCTTATATGTAGTATCTATGASACTTTAAATAGGAATGCCAATACCAGAAATGTCTGGAAATACCAGAGTACTGTTGCTCTTCAGTGAAGGTATCATGACATGGTTTTCACATGTGTGATCACAGAGCAATTTTCCACTACCTCTCCCAGTTCCCTCAGTCTTCTCACTTCCATCCCACACCTCTATGGCCACAACCCATTTCACCATGGCCAGCTCCAACCCTAAAATCTCATCCCACGTTCTCCATGGAACCACATTCCAACTGCCAGTTCCAAAATTCCAGATACTCATATTTCTGCATTCCAGCCCAGTGGCTCCCACTGTCCTTTCTCCTGCCTCTGCCTTACTCCTAACTCTCTCCGAGGTTAAAAATTCCTCAGCACAATAACTGCAACTTTTTAACATAAACAAAATCCCACCGTTTTCCCCCATTTTGTTCTCAGAAATGGACTGCATTTTTACTAAGAATATATACTTAAAAATAGCCTGATGCTAAGCCATTAAATCATATGCTTTCAGATTAATGCTGAAGTTGGTGCACTTCTCCATGTTTTGAACCCCACAACCTTTGCTTGGTAAAAGCACAATTTCCAGAAAAGCATTTATGTAAGATAAAAACATCAGAAGAGCCCCCTCCATCTTTCTCATAAACTTGTTTTGGTGGTTATTTCCCAGTACTACTAAGCTTGTGTGACTAATTTCAATTTCTTTTTCTTCTTTTTCTAGCCAAAACCTCATGTTATGCCTTTTTCCCTTATTTTGAAAAGCTTCCTAATAGCCAGTGCTATCCCCTAGAAACAGGTCTTAATGAACTGTTATCAAGACACCTCCTTATTTCTTATTAATAGTCAAAACCTATGAAGCACTGAAAGCTTTTTTTTTGCAATTAAACTTCTCCCATCCTCCAATATTTTTGTCTCCTTCACCTTCTTCAATTCTGCAGCTTTCCTTTCAAATGCAGGCATCAGTTTTCTGTGATATCTTATTTTTACTTTGTGTGGGGAACTTCAGATAGCAGGATCAAATTCTACCAAAGACGAAGCCATAAAAACAGTATCCCATGACAAAAATTGCCAGATAATCTTAACTCTAAACAACACTTCGTCTTACCCAAAGTGACGTACTTTCTAAAAGTTTAAAAAAATCTTTCTAGAGTTACTATTCCAAACAAATGGAAGCCTTTTATTTGGAGTCTTTTTAGCCTAATGTCTAAAACTGGCTACATGGTAGGATCCTGATCTCTTAAACAGAAGAATCCTTGGCTTAGAGAAAAGTCACATGACATTTTAATGACTTGGAGCACTCCTGACCAGACATAGCACATGTGACTTTCTGACTTTTGGTTGGCGCAGAGATGAACACTGACTTTATTCTTTTGCTCTGCTTTTTCGTAGGCCTTGAACTTCTTTTTTTTTCCCCAGAGCTATGCCATCTAACTGTCTGGCAAACAAGCATCACTTTTAAGAGGCTGAGTTCCAGAATCACATATTTCCCTGCCTTGGCAGTGATTTTTCTGCTTGATTTTAAAACTTCCTCTTGCCTGGCACTAAGCTATTCAAAACATTGTTAATCCTAAATGTAATATATAGAAGTACATTATTCTACTGCTGGGTTAAGCCTTAGCAATTCCTGATCCATATATCTGTTGAACTRTAGTAATAGACATCCTTCCAGTCAAATAACTTTCCAACATTTTTCATTTTACTGTGAAATATGGTCAAACTACTCAATTTCAGTGACATCTTTATGTGAATTATCCCACTGTCTTTTTCACAGAACATAAATAAGATGCTAAAATACAGAAATTAAAACTTTAATCCATACTTGATTTATAACCTATGTTCATATCGGAGAACAGAATAATTTCTCCTTTTTCAAGATACAGCTCTTCAGCGAATTTTCTCTTGAATTCCTTTTCAGGTTTTTGCACCAGAACTTGAAGACCAGTTCTTGCAGAAAGACTCATCTCTGAGTTGTTAGTAGGGTTAATGTCTGCTAGGACCTACTATGTGAATGCCTTATGTGCAAGTCAATTTTGTTGTTAAACATGCATCTCATGTAATTTGTGTACTTTAACTTTTCCAAAAATGTTTTCCTTTGCTTTCTTCTCTGACTCATTTAAAAATATGCTCCTGGAGCATCCAGGACACAGCRTGAACAGAGAAATAAACAGTTCAAACTTTTCACAAGAGAGCCTCCATTCAAACTCACTTAGCAAGCAGCATTAAGATGCCAATCAGATTTATCTAGTTGTAAAAGACAAAACACACGACTTTCTACAAATATCCCAGTTAGTATTCTTGTTAAACTAAACCAATAATAGACCATTGCAGACAGAGCCTGTAACTTTTCTAAATTGATAAAAATCAGCCTTGGGATGTGAGATTTAGTTCTCAAAATTCAGTGGCCTGTATCTCCATTGCCTGGTCTTATTCATTGTCTGAGTTTCCACAAGTCAATAAAGAGCAAGGAGATTTATTCCATCTTTCTAAGTGATGGAAGGAAAGTTAAATAACTCTCTTCTAGAAGAGACTATCTGGTTCCACTGGCTACATAAGGAACTTTGATTTACCCTTACTTAACATCTACACAGTACACTCTTAATGAGTGCCATCAAAATAACACCACTAATTATATGTAAAAGTTGTGACAGTGTACATTTCATCATTCACTGGAAAATTAAAAAAAAAATTAAATTCAGCTTTTTACAAAGGCAGATTATTTCATTCTCTCTTCCCTTCATGGCTTTTGGATACCACTCTGCCTCTAAGAACTCTCAGAAGAACCTGCACTTCCAGTTCTACTTTCCTATAAATATTGTACTTAGGTAGGGCTTTTAAGACAGAAAAGTCTTCTTTCATCACATACTACACAAGTGGCATTGTCATGCTCCATATCTTTAATTGATAAGAATAGTGTAAACTGAGCATTTCAGAAAGCTAAACTCCAAGCTACCTTTAACACACATGTGCTAGAATAGAGAGCAGGTGATTAAAAATTTGAAAATAAATGGCACTAACTATGACATATCTACTAATGCTACAGACAGGTAAAAGGGTTCCAGGTCTAAAGAATACCCCAACTGCTTCAGCATAAAACTTCTTTATATAATTTATAGCATCTTTGATATTAATTGAATATAATTTTACCTCTTTACCAACACTTAAAACCATAATTTAAGTTTATTGGTTATAAAATGGCAGTGTATTCACATGTTTTGGAATAAAGGTGGCCAGTGGACTATTTGGTACAGTTCATTACAAACCTGAATAAAACCTTACCGGTGGTCCAGGAGGCCCAAGAGGACCCTTATTGGCTTCTGAACAGGAACAAGCATGAGGAAGGGCAGGGCAAYTTTCTTCATCTCTCTAAGAAAAGATTAGGATAGGAGAAGAATGATGTCTAGAACTTCAAATGTTAGGTATTTTATCAATCTAAGACATAGTACTTAGAACAGTCTAAGACATAGTACTCGAAAGCACCTACTTGATTTAGAGAAATATATCTCATTGAATTTCAATAGGACAAGTAATCCAAGCAGATTTGGACTTTTTTGAAAACTTTTAACCATCCATTTCCGATAAAACATTTGTCTCAAACCGGAAAGTAAAAGGCAAATTCTACARTTATTGGAAGAGATTTCTTACCAAGCCAGGAAGCTCACAGCATTTGTCTCGATTGGCCCACGAGGTAGCRCAAACAATGTCAAACATCTGCAACTGCAGCTGTTTCAAAACAAAGGTGATGTACAAAATGACTGTTAGGTGTAAGATCAATGCAAATGGAGCCATCAGCAAGCAAATCTACCTTGATTCACACACTTAGATTAGACACAGGAAGGCTATTGACTTCAAGCAGCAAGCCACAAATACCTTCCTTAAATAGTAAATCCACTGCTTTTGCCAAATGTGTGTCTAACCAACTCATCTGAACTATTAGATGTTACATGAATTGAGCAAAGCTGTTCAAGGTTAAATGCTGCATGCATTTGTTGATTTATTCCCTACTCCTTGTTTAAATTCCGTATTTTGCCCAATGGTGCCTTCCAATATCTTTTTATAACAAAGAAGACATCAAGAGTCAGGTGAAAGAGAGCTCAGCTTCTCTGAATAATTCCTCTTAACCCACTGGTCTGCTGTTCAGATTTTATCCAGGACAAGGTCTCCTGTAACCTATTACTTATACTGGAGCCAAGCCACAAATAATATTTCTCATTTTTTTCCATTTGAATTTTACTTTAGAATATGCCCTCTCTTATCCATATTATCCCCAGGCAACAATAGCTTAAGAATGGGGAAAAGCTTACTCAACACGTGACAACATTGGGCAGAAAATTCCCATCCCCGGTCTGGGAACATGGTTTGGGCAATAATGTAATCTGCAAGAACACACAYATTTGCTAAAAATAGTGGCTGCTAGATACTCAGAAACAATATACTAAATAGGACTCAATGGTAAAACCAATTATCTCCTTTACAGCCTTGACCAAACAAAAGGGTCTAGAGAGACGAAGATTTCTTCTGTTACTATTTCTGTTCTTTTTCCATGCCTTGTTTATGTGCATATTGAATAGAGAGTGGTATGGAACAGAATATCCCATTAAATTAACCCCACATGTTAAAAAATTTGAGGAACTGCTAGAGATAGAACTCTGGGTTTGTTCCCATTATTTTCAGTGGCATTATTTTACGATCAGAACAGAGGAATGAATTTAAAAGTTTTCTTAAAACGGCATTGCTTCTAAAGCTGTTAAAATGAACTACATATGTGCACCTTTGGTTTTGCCTCATTTTTTTCTTATAAAAGTCAAATATTATATTTTAAATAAAGGCATACTTTCATATAAATAGACATTCTTCTCACCTGCCAGCAGATTAGCTGGTTTGTAGATTTGCTGTGCTACAGATGCAGACACACATGAGCTGGCTCCATGCTAAACACCTCGGACAGCTGAAGCCCAGCACGAAGGCAGCTTTTGGACTCTCGGTTTGGTTCTACGGAGATCCACCCCGAGTCCAGCAAGTCTGTGTCCGTGTCTACATCAAATGAAAGCTGACTCCATGTGGAGCCACTTAGATGCCTCCCTCTTTGCTACACATCCCTGAGCTACTAACTCCAGGAAGACTCACTAGCTTGAGTGCAGCAGTAGATGAACATGTATGAACACACTGCTCTGGGACCCAGAATGACCCTGGGCATTTGCATGATACTGCACTGAGGCAAATAAGGCATCCCAGAAACACGGTGCAGCAACACCTGAGCTGGTTGTGCAGAAAGCAGCGTAGTTTCAAAAAGCAAGTTGTATTGCCTTTTTTTTCCATAACCCAGTCCATCTCAAGCTATTCTGTTATCTTGAACAATGGAAGGATGACAGCACTGGCAAAATTTATACAGTCCTATACAGGCTGGTATATGCATTCATTTTCTCTGGACTAGGCAATCTGGGCATCCATAGCAATAAAGTTTGTTGGTGTAAATCAAAGAGCAAACAGACATTTTCTGAATTGCTCTATTCACCAACCAAATGTTGAATGACTCAGTATTCTTATTTTAAAATATTATGTGGGTTGCTCTGTCTAAAGCTAAATAACAAAACAAAGCTTTCTTTGCTACTGTTAAACATTTATTCATAATTCTCTGCATTCATAGTGATTTTGCTTTCTAAACATTCAGCCCTGCAAGCAGGATCAGTAAGGTGGAAAAGTCTACCGGTCCTTATCTAACCAGTCTACAGCTCTGCAAATGTTTCTCAATAGCAGACCACATCAGACATTACTCTTTTAACAGTACATACACATGGAGGCAAAAAAATTAAATTTCAAAGAGGAGGAAACATCAATAAGGAGAAGGCCTGTGAATTGTAGATACTGTTTTAAAGTTGGACTTTTCATTAAATCCCACTGAAGGAACAGAAAACATTACTTGCTGCACGTCCCAGTCAGGCTTCGTTGCTTTGGCTAGCTGGAATGTTTAACCCAGAGAAGATTCACTATTCAGGAAGGTTAAAAGAGTTAGGCACCTTTAGCCTAATCCCCTATTTGTTCTTTCCTTCTCTGTCTCTCTGTCTCTCTGTCTCTCTCTCGTTTTACTGTTGCACACTGTATACATTGATGGGAAAAAAACCTCTGGTACAATTATATTCCCTCAAAATTGAAATGTTTGGGAAAATTCAAGTGACTGCACTGTATTGATTTATTTTAAAAATACACTAAAAACATTTGGGGAACGCTAAACTGTTCCATGTGAATACAGTTAGAACAAAACATCCACAATTTTATTCCAAAATAACTACCTGCTTACTTTTATTTTATGTAAGAAGCATCTCTAAAACTAAGAGATCTAGTAATCTACTGCCTGTTGTAAGAACCTCTATCTTGCCTCCTACTAGGTTCCTTTGATAGCCTCCAAATTTTGGAGTAGGAAACCAACTCATTCACGCCTTAAATGTGACTATTCACACAAGTTCCACTCAATATTAAAAAATTGTTCAGAATGGAGACTTTAAAGGATAGTATTTGGGTGCTTTCTTGATTTGCTTTTAATTTGCTATATGTGGTAATATTCAAAGACAGCTTAACATTACTAAAGGATGTTCATCTTCATCTACACATTTCCATTTCTAGTCTTACATCAGTTTTACAGTTCATTTGAACAAAATCAAATTTTTCAGTGAGTGGGCGGTCTGAATTTTCTTGTATAGATTCCTACGTTCTAACAAGAGACACATTTCTTTCCATTTCTTTACAAAGCCTCCTCTAATTCCAAGATTTCCTAAGTCTGTCTTTTTCTGTTTCTGTTGGAATGTGACTACAAAGGTTTCTCTGTGTAGTTGTCTTTACAGGCTTCATGTAATTATTATCCATCAGTCTGAGGCCTAAAAGCTCTTTTTTTTTTGTACAGATATATATTCTGAGGGCTTATTTTTTACTAAACAAGAGTATTTTCATATAGTAACAAGTAAATACATATTTGAAACCTCGTTCCTATTCAAATCAAGCCTTGAGTTCAAGGTTCATATTCTCTGCTAACCTCATTCTAGGGTCAAGAAAGTTCAAAGAAAATTAGCAAACAGTACTATGCAACATAAAAGTCAAAAAACCCCAAACAAATCTTAATGAAGACATCTGAAACAAAATGGAAAGACTCCCATCGGTTGTCATGCAAAAAGAATAATCAATTACTGCTTCTAGGAGAATAATTTCAGGGGAATGAATGAGCACTTAAACTTGGGGAGGGGGGAGATTTTTCACATTTAAAATTTCTTATATTATAAAAGAKCTGGGTATACGAAGATGGGAGCTTTTGGGGACTGTCTGTGCCAAACCAGTTCGATTGTTTAGGGAACAGACAGTGAGCTAAGGGGCAAACAAAGAGTAAGAGGGAATGAGAGACATGGGGAATAATTACAAAATATTAAAAAAACCAAACAAAGTTTAAATAATTCCAGGCAAAGGAGTTATACATTGTATTACTGTATGTAATGAGATTTGGAACACAAGTCATATCTGCATTTATCAACTGTGTTTACATATGTGTTTGAGAATAACATTTCAACAATGATGATCCTATGATTTCATTTATTAAAATAATAAAACACAGATTTTGCCCAAGTTGACAACTATTGCAGACTTTTGCAGAATTTCTGAAATGCTGAAACTTTACTATTTAAAATATGAAGGCTTCAAGTTAAAGCTAACTGCAAAGATCCAAAACAGTTGATTTTTAGGATATTTTAAATGTTTGAAAGAATTGTTATTGTTCCACTCACTGGTGCAGAATTGTCTCTTGGTCCTCTGGATCTCACCATTCTCCCCAGCACTTCTATGCCATCAGAACTAATATTCCCTGCCGCATTAATGGTCTTCTCACCCACTTGCTTGCAGTCAATAATTATCTTTGCCGTGGTCTTGCTGATAACAACATGCAACTAAGCAAAAGAAAAGATGCTGTAATATACAAAGGTGCATATGGGATATATGAGTTCCTTCCTTGGGAAAAGGGGAGCAGTTTTTGGAATGAGCTCCTAACTCCATGTTTGCTAATAAAGCTCAAAGAACAATCCTAGCAAGTAACCTAGATGACCTCTAGAGGCCCCTTCCAACCTGTTAATTAATCTGTTTAATGAATTTAGTTTATTTTTCTACTTCTGGAACATCTGCATAGAAATCGGCAACTTACATAATTTATTCAGTAAGTAAATAATTTATTCCCCAAAAGATCTACACAATGTTCATATACCACTCCGATCTCATAGAATCCTTTATTTATGTGGTCATTCCTTGTACAGAGCATTGGATTTCACCAATAACTCTATTATAGCCAGGCACTTGCAAAAGCCAAAACTAAGCAGTAAATATAGTTTGTAAATTATGCCTTAACAGCAAAAGCTGTCATAGTGAAGTTTTTACATAGAAAAAGTCAAATCACATCAAATGCAGTATAGAAAAGCAGAGCACAGCAACCAAGTTCCTTCCTTCCTTCTGCCTTGATCACACTTTGTTGCCCCTCGCTGATGAAGCAGAGACACTGCCAGTAGAGAGAACTAGCTACCATTGTTCTTCCTTGTTTGTTTGTTTGTTTTGTTTAGGAAAGTTAAAAACACCAGGAATAAAAGTCAACGACAAAAGTTCCCTCCACAAAAATAGGTGCTACAATCACCTGCTGTCAGAAAGAATGTTACCAGTTCTCAAACAGCCAAGAAAAGTTCAACCTGGCATAACCCTTAAAATATGATTAAAAATTACAACTCTGATGAAAAAGGATTTTTTTTCCTGGCGCTTTTTTTTTTTTATTTTGAGTGACACTGCCAATCCAAATGTTATTAGGAAAAGCTGATTTATTTCTAAATTACTTTTCAAGGCAAGTATTTTTAAATGAACTCTAAAACACAGGCAAAAAGTATGAGATGAAAATTGAACACATCAGCTTTGTGATAAAAACTATGATTTGCTTAATGTTAAATCTAATACTGCAAAGAGACTTATGACAGTAAGGTTGATGATGTGAAATACACTTCTTTTGGCAGTAGTTGACCTCATGAAACATTATTGCAAAACATTAAAAACTCCCAAATCTTTACTCAGAGTGCTTTTTTTCCCTATTGCCATTACTAACCTTATGAAAGCTCCCATAAAATATCTTCCTTATTTCAGGACCTTCAAAAGTCACAGTTTGAAAATCTCCCTTGTAGTCATAGTTAAAGAAAGTCAGAGTTTTACCACCATCTGTGTGAGATCGAAATTAAGGGCTCTGTGTTAAAGAAAAGGCCTGATACAATATTTGGAAAAGTCAATTTTGCATTTAACAAAGCAGACAAAAGATGATAGCTCATATGTTAATAAAATACATTCATAAGCAATATACTGACCTGAAAGTAACGACTTATATCAGAGAAATGCTCTTTCCTGGTTTGACAGGAAGGATGGACCAATAGTTCTGAGTCTACCTCACCCATGTCTCTACCTGGTCCTACTCTTCCATTAGTTCTCTGTAAGACTTGGACTAGAAAAAAACTTCCTCAAGCCAGCTAAATGCCTAATTCCCACCTATTTCAAAGTGACAAACTGGCAACTATGAAGAACAGCTATCACAGCATCTTCATCTTTTCAACAGTAAAACCTTCTAAATTATAATCCCTGTTTTACAGCTGTGAAAGTAAAATCAAATAAAAATGAAGAGCCATCAAGGGTTCATGTCTCTGGCTCTAACTCCTCTATCCACCAGACTGCATTGCCTCTACATATACTGTACTTCCAGTACCACTGACATATATCAAGATAGATTAAATTGGAATCAGATCCAGAGCACTGGAAATTTTAAAAGCAAATGAGTACCTCACATCAAATTACATCTAGTACAGATCTTTGGAATCCAGTATCACCCCTCCCAGTTTAAAGCACTTAACCCAAAATTTGACTCTAAGTCCGAATTAAACTCAGTTAAATTGAATCTAAAAACCATGCATTAGAGATTACTCCCTGACAGATTCAGGTGGTTGTTCTGGTAGCAGATTGAAACATAGGCAATAATAAATCTAGACATAGAATGAATCACATGGACAGTTAAAATCACTGATAAAACACAAAATACATACTGTCTAAAATAACCCCAACCAGTGGTTCATATGCTTCATTCAAAATCTCCCAGAGAGCAAATGGCTCCTCAGGTGTGTCAGGGAGTATACGAAAGAGAAACGTGATGGTGTAATCAGAAGGGAGGCCTTCAGGATGCAAATACCTGTAAGAGAGATAATGTCTTTTAAACTGAAACAATATTAAATCTGCAGATTTACTCATCAGAATTTCACTTGACATGCTTTCTATTACTCTGTATATTTCTTTAAAAATCAAGACTGAGAAGTGATATAAGTGTTTCCAAAATCTACTCAACTTGGTAACTTTAAAAGAATACTTGAGAAGAAAATAGAAGTTATTGTTTCCCTTGAAATTTACAAAGCTGACCTTAAATATTAACTTTTTTTTAATTTGAAGATCAAAGCAGAGCTCAGTTGGAAGTAAAGCTGAAATTAATTATATTAAAAGCTTTTAACAAACAGTAGCCACTCTCAAGATCTTTGCAATWGTCTGATTTAAGAGATAATGAAAATGGAAATTGCTTGGAACACCAGTCTCAATAGACATGTCCTTTGTCATTAAACCATTACAAATGGAYAAAAATTAGGAGTGACAGACTGTTATAGTAAGCTTCATAAAATACAGGGAATGGAGTTTGTACATTTCAAAGCCAATACATAAGAAAGTGAAGTCAGAACAGATCACATACTGACATACAATCTGCTTTCCTAGAATTTTTGCAGAAGAGAGAGGAAGTTTATGATATAAAAGAAATATGTTATTTTATGTAATTTCCAAAATTTTTTTATTTACTACTTCCAATTTAATTTAGCCTTTTGTTGTCAAACCCCAAAGTGGAACATTTGGACAAGTGTCTGAGACAACTGATTGTATTTTAAATGACAATTAGTCTGATTCCTTAAAATCATAGTAAGGGGATCTGAAAGAAGCCTCAAGAGGTTATTTCAACAATTTCTTTTCCCCAAATATGACCAATACCTTTTAAAGTGTTTCTGGCACACATAAGACTTATAGATATGAATCATGTCGAAAAGGGAGTTAAACATGATCTATCATCAATATATTCTGCACAGTGTCAGTAGATGATCTAATGTGATGTTACACTGCCCATATCCCATAGAGAAAGAGAGGGAACTCAATAGGTAAAAGAAAAAAGCCTTTACAGTGTGTCTATAGTACAACAATGAAAGACAATTCAGTAAGCAGGGTGGGTAAAACACAAGGTTTGGGGATACAGAGCTCAAAAAGGAGAATAACATTAATGGCATTCAGTGCACAGATGAGGTGTGGTATTTTTTCAGACGTACCTGTGGATCATCAAGAGAAAGGTGTTCTCTGAACCATGAAAAGGAGTGAAAGCCTAATGAAGCAGWAAGACTGGGCTGGCAGCTAGAGAATAGCATATAAATGTGACAGATCCAATTAGAAAGAAGAAGAAAGGGAAAAAAGTGAGAAACACTAATCCCTCAACATCTCAGTCCATATAGGCCCAGGAGGAAACAAAACAAGGAGAATGTGAAACAGCACCAAGAAATATAACTCCAAAGGGGACACAAGATAATCACACACTCAGACAATATCTAATATGAACCTTCAGTCTCCCACTGTTTTTCTTTCTTATTTATCTCAGCTAAAGAATATTTATTATTACACTTTCCCATGTGTAATCCATCAGAGCCACTGCTTTTCTCTAGTGCCACTTAATACGAAGCCAAGGACTGGACTGAGAGGAACCAAACACAACACAGACACTGTTCATAAAAGAAACAAAGAGTTTCCATCACTTCCTCTCTGAAGAATGACTGTAAAAGTTCAGTAGGAGGGTTTTTCATTGCCTCCTCCATAACTCTCCCAAGATACAGTCCTTGAGACCGAAATATATCCTGCCTCCCAGGAAGGTACTAGATTGTGTTCACACAGACTCACTTCAACACAAGGGGATAATCTTCCTTTGTAACCAATGGCTGGACATAGGCTGAAGTAAATGTGAATGAAAACAGTTAAAGCAGGTTCTCATTCTGACCCCTGCTTCAAAGATTTGCTGAACTCTATGAAACTTCAACCTGCATTCCAAAGGCACCTTTCACAAAGTGCTGCAGACTGGAATCTGCCCTGACATAGGCCTGCCTGAAATTGCTAGGTGTTACACTGACACAAGCCTGCAACTGGCTCATGGGAAACCCAAAATAGTCAGTGGGCTTACCTACTTTTGCCTATAATTGCTATTTTTGAATGAAAATGATTGAAACTGCTCTTCTGACTTAAAAATACTAGTCCCTGAAATGAATAATTGCCTGCATTAGAAAATAATCTTCATGTGTTTTGTGAGTATTTATATGTGAATACATACTTGGTAGGCTGGGATACCAGGGCATCCTTGTGCAGTCTGTAACACGGGTAAACATTAAATGTACCAGGTTCCATGGAAACCCCTTCCACAGCTGAAAACTCCTTTTCAACCAAACCAAACATTTCCATCATTTTAAATCCTGGAAGGTATCAAAATATATATTTTATTAATTTAAATTAATACTGCATTATAAGAAACAAAAAAAGAAAGCCAATTGTATCAAAAAGCTTCCTCCACCATCTGTTTAATACCTGTTAGCATGAACGGAAATTTATTTCCTAATATTGTAAAAATTATGCAATGAAAATGATTCCATAAATGAGAAACAAAAATGAACACGGAAATACTGTACCTGCAAAATTATTGCCATCTTTAACTACCAGTGGACAGGCTGGAAAAGAAGAAAAGATATATTTAAGGATACAAGAAATGTCCCTCTGAGTCAGAAAAATGATGCACTCAGCCCTAAACTCAGTGCTCTATCTCCAAGAGCAGCAAAAGGAAGTTCAGGAAGGAATTTCAAACTTGCTGAAAAAGAGCAACAAATTCACTGCCTGCTGCATAAAATAAAGTATGTCTTACATTGGATTTTAACTGAGTGTTCCCTAATTTGACAGCTTCTCCAGCCTAACCCCACCTCAAGTTCAATTAGTGAAGCTGACATTCTCTGTACCTTTTCAAACTCCACAATAGCTTTCATGAGCAAGAGAGACCAGAATTGCACACAGTCCTTAAGATGTGTGCACACATTTTAAATAGCTGTAAATCTGGCTTATATATTTCTTTTGTCAGGGAAGAAAGGTCACTAGTCTTTTTCAGGAAGGGTGCCCTGGGAAATTAATAAGCCTAAAGCATTGCGTCAACCAAATATGGCACCCTGGGATACTCATATTTGAAGATCACTTTTAGAATACAAGCACAAGTGACCAATAAATGTTACTGTTGAGTATCATCGACGTTTAACATCTTCTCTACCATTGAAAGTAGTGCTTATGGTCAAAATCTCTGAACKGATGGTTCACAAGCAGCATTATTTTTGCTTACCAGCTCTGATAACTCAGTCTCATGTTAACTCACAGCCCTGTGCACTAGGAGTCCTTACAATCACAAATTATTTGTATCAACTCTACAGTGCCTGCTTCTTGGCTTACATACAAGGAAATATATTGTGAGCCCACACCTAAAAGCAAGTGAATTATTGACCTATAATCATAAGGTGTTGCTCTAGATGGTCTTTCCCTTAATTTTCGTAAAGAGACTGAAGTGTGGCTTTCTCACAGATTTCAGAGTTTGGGTGTGTTTTATGCTTTTGCTTAGGCTACACCTTGTCTACTTTCCGTCATAATACAAACATTAATGATTGGCTCTCCATTAATAAATTAACCATGTGACTTGAGTAAGAATGAATGTAGATAGCTGTACTCTTACAGAGGGTTACAGTAACCTAGAAAATAAAGTATAATTAAGTACTATGATTCTGAAATGTCAACAATATTTCATATCTGAAATAAATTTTTGACAACCAGTGCCTGTATTCTGGATTTATAGCAAACAACCATTAATTATTTTGAAGTCACAACACCTTCATTTCCTTAATCTTTTATGGAAATACCATTAGAATTATAATATCAGCAGTAAATTGTATTACAAACATCAAGAACATGTCTTAATAGAAAATTAATAGTTACACCCCGGCAGTATTTAGCAGTTTAGAAACAAACATAAAGCAAAATGGCTAACTTGCTGATGCAGTTTCACAAACAAAAGTGATCAGCTCATCTTCAATTTTTGCAAAGGCATCAAAGTCATCGACAAAGAAGACATGTCTTTCACTGGGCTTGCTGCCAATATTAACCAACTCTGAATAGTCAGCATCAGCTACTCCAATAGCAAAAAAGCTGAAACCTGTAAAACAAAAAAGAACACTCTGGAGTCATTCATTTACAGAGTGGAAATACAATATGAACACAACTGTATTTACACTGGCTCCTTTCCTGATTAAATACAAAGGTGGACACTTTCTTATTATCCTATAGCATAAGAAAATTCACTTATGCAATCTAAAATAAAGGTAATACATTCTCTGTGAAATATTTCTTCTGGCTATTTATGCTTAATTAGTTAATTAAAGTTAAACCTTAAGTGTTTTSTTGAAGATAGATGACTACTCAGTAGTTTAAAGTTTTAGCCTACATTGAAATGCTTTTCTCATTTAATGCTATATAATATTACACAAAAATATCCAYGTATCAAGTACATTATAAATACAAAGCAGAGAAATTAATTTCCTGTCGGTCCTTTACAGATGTATTCTGTGCCATGTATTAGATATACATGATTTCAAGCCACTGCTGCCTCATGAGTGAACACTGAAATAAATGCATTCTCATTTCATCAGCAACTGCACTGGTTGAATCTGTTCTATATATTTAGCATGAATATATTTTGACATTTGAACCTGACTTAGAAGATTTAAATGAAATGGAAACTGTATCCTACATGTTTCAGGAGCAACAAATGAGCCATAAGTTTTTCAACATTTTCCTTTCCATAAGAGATGAAGGAAAAAACCCCTCTACAGCAGGCTGAATATGGTTACTGAATATACTGTTCTTGSATGGCTCAGTCACAAATTTACTGCAGTCAAGCAATATTGTCTTTAAGTTTAAATGAAGACCAGGGCATTCATAATCTTCTGCAGAGCTTTTAGCATAACAAAACTTTGAATTGATACATTATAACAATATCTTCATGTCTCATCCAAGATCAGCATCTCTTCGTGCCAGTCTCTATCATTGATGTAAGTCAGCACCTGCTCCAACATATCTGCAACCTCATTATATCTCTTTTACCTGAGAGATGAATATTTTTTGTTCAGATTAGACACAAACTCCAATTTATTCACAAATAAAAGGTTTTCTTGACTGCTACTTGAAACAAGTTATGCAAGTCTACCATTTTGTCACATGCTTTATTTATGAAGCCACTACACTCAGCATCTAGCAACAAAACAAGGAGACAGCCAAGCTGGACGATCTCGTTTGGTTTCAGAAATCAGTGATATACACTGCCAAAGCTGAAAACAAATAAAAAGCACAAATGTAATTTCTCCTTAGGTCACCTCACATTAAAAGGAAGATAGCTTTTTTCTTCCATCCTTTAGTTTTGTTCCAAGTGGCACACTGTGCCCTTTGGTTTTGATACAAACCTCTACAACAATTAACCCAGTTCTTATACTTAGAATACGGTGTGGCTGCTTAAAGCTCTAAAATTGAAGCTTTAAAAAATTCCTAAAGGTAATTAGTGTAATATGAGAGCAGATCAGAAACAGCAAAAGAATTTTCAAAGGACCTATTGCGTAGAAAACAAAATAATTGTTTGCTCATAACCACAAGACTACACTTTATAGATGACAATCCAGATTCTCAGGATCATATTCCCCAACCTCTTCATCCTGAGAGCAATTCCATTGACTACTACATGATTTTAGCACTGCTGCCAAAATGAAAAACAATTCTATTAATCACCAAAAACGTCCAGAATATAATCATATCCTATGATATTCTGTGTTTCTCAGCAGTTGCTCTTTTCTTTAAACTTGAAAATCTGAAGCAAAAGTTATCCTCACCTCATGCCCACACTTACRTAGATGTAAGTAATGAGAAAAAAAGAAAATGTGAATTGTTCTTAAAACTACACATTTTACCATCTAGTTGCATTTCTCTGGAAACTTTGTTCACATCATCCTGCGATCGCCCATCAGTAATGACAACCAAGACCTTTGGAATGCCCCTTCTCATGCCTGCCTCTCCAGTAAACAAGATTTCTCTTGCATGTTTAATTGCTTTGCCTGTAACACAAAAATCGACAACATTCACTGTAATAGAAATCCGATTTCTATTGGCTCTCATATCACATGTTAGACACATATAARAAGAGAAATGTTGTGCCCTGAGTAGTGTGCCAAATAGTTCATTCTGTAGTTATTAAAATCAAGATTTAGAAAAGTTTGATTTTGACTCTAACCTTTCCAGTTCCGATGGCTTCCGCCATCCATTTTTCAAACTAGAAGGTGAAGATCACAGCCATGATATTTGGGTGTCCTGGTTTCAGTTCGGATAGACTTAATTTTCTTCTTAGTCACTGGTACAGTGTTGAGTTTTGGACTCCATATGAGGATTATGTTGATAATGATGTTTTGGTTGTTGCTAAGCTGTGCTTACCCTGAGTCAAGGACTTTTCAGTGTCTCACACTCCACCCTCGAGTAGCTGCACAAGAAGACTGGAGCAGAGTGTACGCAGGAGAGCTGACCCAAACTGGCCAAAGGCATGTTCCATACCACAGAACGTCACGCCCAGTATATAAACGGGGGGACCTGGCCAGGAGGGGCCAATCCCTGCTCGGGGACAGGCCAGCGGGTGGTGAGCAACTGTACTGGGCATCACCTGTTTTCCTTAGGTTTTCTCTCTCTCTATTTGTTGTCTCCCTTTTCATTACTATTATTATCATTATATTTTACTTTATTTCAATCATTAAACTGTTGTCTCAGCCCACAGGTTTTACCCTTTTCTGATTCTCCTCCCAGTCCCACCAGGGGTAGGGGTGGGCAATGAGTGAGTGCTGTGTGGTATTTAGCTGCTGGCTGGGTTAGAGATAACAAAACCTCCCTTTTCTGAATTGTAAGGCATCATCCACATTAAAAACTGAGAATGCCATTGTAGTAAAYGGAAAATGAGTTATTTTGATAATACTGAGACTGGATGCAATGCAACAGCTGCAAGAAATTTCAGTGGAGTTTGAAAATAATAAAACATATGGTTTCCAACTAAAACAGATTTTGACTCTTTCAGCCCTCATCTATAATTTCTTTGTATCAGWAAGCTATCTTAAGGGATTAATTAAAATGCAACCTCATTCAGACATCTTCCCCTATCCCAATCTTAAACATCCCACAGAGGCTTAACTGTCCTGGTTTATAACCAAACAGACCCTCCACTCTCTCCAGTTTTCCACATGCTCTGCAAGCTGCCTCCTACCCTCTCCCCTCTCCCACTCTCCTACCTACTTGCCAAGCCAATTTCATAGTAATCCCCATTCCACCTTCCACTACCCCCAAAGTCATTTGCTTTTGCCCACCTGCCCCTCTGCCTTCCTCCCTGAGCCTTGACATCATTGTTGGTCTGTGGGGTGAATATGCAGCAGTAGGAGCCGAAGAGTGTAAACTACAGATTAAAAAGATTTTCTAATTTCAGAGCCCAACCTTTCCTGTCTAGTGTGGAGATACCACGTTTTCACTGSTTTTGCACTGATTGATTTAACCACTTAGTAAATGGGAAAGAAATACTACACAAAGTAGCAGGCAAAAAATCTGAATTACAATCACAACATTTCTCACCTGTTTTTGTATTTCCTCCTTTGTAGGCTATTTGCTGAATAGCTTCAAGAAGAGTCTCTTTTGTTTTGTATGCATTCAATTTAAATTCTGTCCTGGGATCATCACTAAACTGAACTATTGCCACCTGTGCACATAGAAGAAGTCCATTACGAAAGCACCACCCAGTGTGTAAGCAAAAAGTAAGTGAATATGACCATTCAAAACAAGGATTTATCTTGTAACTTTGCTTCGTCCTGACATTGAAGCCAGATTTTTTTTCCTCTTCAAGAAACATTTCACTAAATAAAGTTTAATTTTACTCTCTGCAACCTTGGCAACCATCTAACACTTTCTGGTTTCATTTTGCAGCAAACAGGCTGAGAAAAGTAATACCCACTTTGGCAGAAGCACTCTCAGTCGAGCCCAAAAGCAAAATTCTGGTTACAGCTGCTCACACGTGTACAGTTATTCATACACAGAACTGCAGGGACTTTATTCAGTTTCCATGAATTGATAACTGCACATAAGTTACTTAAGCTATGGAGCAAGACTGAAGCAAGTACAAGAGAGATTCAGGAACATATTCTGAAATATTGCCTCTCTCACATACGACACTACATGAGTTAAGACCCTATATTACAATACTGTACACTAAACCCCTACAACTCACAAAGCATATATTGAACTTCATATTCTATAACTGGTGCCCGTGATCTAAAAGGAGCTATTATGTTTAAACTTGTGCCTGTTTCTGAAGCACCATTAACTATATTCTGGAAAAATAGCTGTAGAGCAAGAAACAGTAAAAACTAAGTATACTTCAGGGTTTGAACAAGTTAAAATTAATTTCCAATGAGATCCCAAACCACATATTATACAGGTATCACTTAAAACAGTAACATATTTGACAATAATCTGTTCTGAAGCAGATTGAAGCATCTCTCTAAACAAATACATAAATGGAAAAATCATTGTAARTTTTATTTCAAGCACTGTAAATTCTTTAGAGTGTGCGATTTAAAATGAAAGAACCTTTAATTTTCCTTATCAATGCCATTTTTAGCTTATTTAGARATAAACACTACAGTGAGTACCAATCTCAAAAGCATTAACAAATTTAAATGTCATTAGAATGATTTAGAGGAGATTGAAATGATACTTAGCCTTCATGCTACCAAAATTCATATTGTGAATTTTAACATATGGTGTGCATAAAAAGATATTGAATAAAAGATACTGACCTAGAGCAGTTCATATTTTCACAAGAACTGTGAAATGATGTCAATTACTTCTTGATTCATTTCACTTCTGGTCTAGTCTAAAATACCCTGTCAAGTCCATGCGCCCTCCATCTCTGCACACGTTGATTACCTGTGTTCCATCAGGGCCAATCTTATCCAAAGCTCCAACAGTGCTATAGAGAAAGTTAATTATTTTATTGAAATTGTCATCTCCGATGCTCCATGACCCATCCACCAGGAACGCCAGATCAGCTTTGGCTGCTTTGCACACTGAGGAAGAAAAGCAAGTATTTTGAAATTAGAGCAATGCCTTCACTCCTCATGAAATGCCATAAATCACTTAAGAAAATACAACCATCATGAAAATTCCTTGTTTAATGTTAGCTAATAGAGCTTCAGCCAACAGTCCTGCTGGCATTGACCTCAGTGCAGGTGTGGAACCAGCTGAGCTCTGCAATGAGGGAATTGCCTGCACTGATAGATCCTATCACAGAATACACTTCAAGGCCACAATGGCTCTTTAAAGCAGAGCTAATCATTTCTATTTTTATTTAGGTTTTCAAGTAAAATCACACATGAACTTATACAATGCCAGGCTTCTGGCATGACACAGTAAGCAAGATGAGAGAATCTCGACTGTGGAGGTTCCCATTGGGAAACTATTCCATTCGAAAAGTTACCTTAAGGTCTGCAGTGTCTAATGCACTTCAAGTGCACTATGCAGTTGTGCAGGTTTCACCCATCTCATCTTATTCCAGCATGTTCTTATGCAAAATGGCCTGCAAGAGCTGTACATTTGCCCACACAAGTTGCTCACTCTTTCATGGGAACTGGGAATGTTCAACACTCCAYAGAATCTGAGTCTATTGCTTGGGGTCACAAGTAAACTGTCTCAAAGCAAAGTTATGTTTTTCAACATATTTCATCTTGAAGAAAAATGTTCATCTAAATCCAGGGAACAGGACAAGAAGATCCAAACATATATTTGTCATTTTCTGTCAATTACTCCTTGGATAAGAAAAACCCTCATCATTTGCTGCTATGAAGTTCTAAACACACACACAAGGTCATTTTTCCCTGTGCTTATGGGTTAAACTCTCAATTTCTACATGTCGGTTTGGTCCACCAACTTCAAGCTGAGGTATTTGATCCTCAGTCTCTACCAATAATGCTCCTCTCACAGAAATACTATGAGACTCTGTACAAATGTGTTCAAATAATAATAAAAGGAAGTCTGCATTTAAAGAGGAGAGATTGAACATGGCCAATACTCTTCACATTAGCTGAAGTAGACATATTTAAAAACTGTGCTGCTTTAGAAGTTTAATTATCCTAGGAAGTCTGCTTCAGTTGCAAAATATGTGTAGTTTAGGAGTTTTGGAAAAAGGAAGTCTCACATATGTTAACCTTCCTTTCGGCAAATTTTAACAATACAATAATGATGTCAGATTTTTGGCTCMTTAAATGTAAGCCAGCTGCCTTAACAGTGTTGCTGTAGCAACTACATTGTGACATCTGCTCTCCACAGGTCTAAAATATCATCAGAAGGAGGAAAACATTGCATCAACACCTTAAAATTCTTATAAGCTCACACATGCAGCACTTACCCTCTTTTGCAGGTGGGATTGTAGGTGGTGGAGGTGGTGTTGAAGGTGTTGTTGGTGGTTGAGTTGGAAATGGTACTGGAGAATAAAAGGAAAGAATATTCAATCAAGCTTAAAAGCCCAATATATTCTATGTATATTAAACACATGATTTTCGACTCATCTCCGTATCCAAAAAATTCATTCTCTCTAATCAACTACTTAAGCAATTCTAGATAAATGTGAGTACATGCAAGTAATGTCCTRCTCTTCTGATCAGCTGAAAAAGGATAATACTACTACAAAACAATTGATGGCTGTACTTTCAGTGTGAATGATACAATAATACAACTGAACTACTACTGGAACTGCCCCTTTTTGAGGTTCCTCGGTGTAGCAGACCATGTGGCAGCCCTATTCTTGACCTAGAATCCATAATTCATTTTGAAAAATGTCAGTGTACTTTTCCTTTCTTACCAAAACCAGACCTCAGTAAGAGAAAGTAGGTCTCTATCCACCCTGGAAGGAAGAAGATATTAGTCCTGCAATCCAAAATACAAGGACAGACTGTAAAAGCAAGCCAGTGCCTGCACCAGAGCAGATCACAGTCTGCCTTGACAAAGATTTTTCTGAATTTGGTGAAAGACCTTTTTATATTTCCAGACAGAAATACAGCTCTGACCACAACTCTACAGGACTGTGGCTCTACTGTGGCTCTGTTGCCTGCAGCAAGTTCTATTAAAGTTACTACACAGAGTTTCTGAAAATGTCCTTTACTCTTCTCTTAAGAATTAACTTCGGAATTTCAACCTTGCAGAGACCTAGGTGAATACTCAATCACTGATTCACAGCTTTTCTGAGTGCAAGAGCTTTATTTAGTGCCTTTTAATACAGCCCAGCTGAACTCTCAGAGATAAAATGCACATGCATTGACTTCCACAACTCTACAGGAGGAAAAGCTTCTGCTTTTGTTCAAGGGCTTTTCCCCCATGTTTATTCAATGTCATCTGCAGCCACAGATGACAGAAAATCAGTCCTTCAAGTAAGACTAAACTTGTTACTTGCTGTAACACAGAAGTTACATTTACAGACAATGGAGAGAGTTAGATATGACAACCTGAGAAAAGGAACCTACATTTGGGAAAGATTAGTGCAAACAGGATTCGTTACAAGCTTCATGTCCACATCCAAGTGGACTTCCACTGCAACTGAGGGGGGCTTTCCCATTGGCTTCAACAACAGAAAGGGGTAGAACTCTGAAACACCTACAAGGAGCTAAAGCCCAGGACCTCCATGGCCACAGCAACCCAGGACCAGACTCATTTAGAAAGGGTYACAACTGCTGTAAGGTGACTTGAAAGGCTGCTCTCCACCAGAGAGGTACAGGTCACCCTGAAGACTGTGTCTCTTTGAGGTAATACAAAAATTTTTCTGCATCAAAAACCATCTTTCTCAAATGGACATATAGGCCAAGGTGTGTTCTTTCTCATGTCTCCTAACTCCATGAACTGCAGAGCACAATAAATGCATTTCCCCAAAAAGCAGGAGAAGCTTGACTTTTTCCTCACTGCTCGGAGAATGAGCCCTGGACAACTAAGAATTGTGGTCATGCACCTGTGCAAGTTTTTCCAATGTGAAACCATAACCGTGGGAGGAAAAGAGGAAAAGTATAAAYATCTTCTACCCTGAGAGAAAGGTAACAGCATTGTGGTGTATAATAATATAGTAGGAGAAGACAGGTAACACGGAGATTGGAAATGGGCTCAAAGATAAAATATTCACTCTATTAGTCCCATGTTTTGTTTTACAGTATTTTGTACTCATGAGAGCATGATCATGCCGTCATAAAGAGCTGTGAGTGGGAGTTTTTGTCTGCCTTGTGTTACTTAGAATAATAAAAAGTTTGGTTGGTTGGTTGGTTTTAAAATACTTAAGTAGATTGGGCTTCAAGGTCCCATTTAACTGTAAATTATTCCAACACTGGTTACTTTTACTAAATAACAAGACCTGCAGGACACAAAACTTTCTCTGTTTGCTTCATTTTTCTGTATTTTTTTCCGCAAATTCGCAGATATTCAGAGTATCCCATAGTGGGACTTTTTATGAAGAAAGCTAAAGCATCCTCCCCGTTTCATTCTCATTAAGAAGTCCAATAGAGTTGTTGAATGTGACTTAAAAATTAATTCACTGCAGTGGTGTAAGAATCCTGCACCTCTGTGGAGGAGTCGCCATGTAGCTGAAAAATTAATAGCTCAGCTAAAGAAAACTGTGCAGGAACAGCACATGTGTGGGCAAAGGGCAGAACACAAGAAGCAATCAAGCATTATCGCTGCTGGCTGAACTCTGCTCTATTTTACTCACACGTTGTCTCCGTGATGCTCACAGCAGGACCCTCGAGCTCCTGAAGCTGTGTATGAACACTGATTTTATATTCAGTTCCAGGCATCAGCTCAAAGAAACAATGTCTAGGCGTCCCTCCACCAAGATTTACTTCTCGCTTTTTTCCATCTGGAATTACAAAAGAAACCATTGAAACTTTTTTTTTTACTGTTCTTTTTGAATAATGTAATTTAAATCCTAAATAAGAAGGGGACATGACAGCATATGAAGGGCAAGTGGTTGACATAAATTAATAAACTACATGCTGCCTTATTTTTGGAAATTGACCTCTGTGGAGAGATCTCTGTAACATTTCATTCTTCATACTAAGTAGGAGCTGAGGAATGTGTCAAACATCTTCAGGAAAAAAAGATGAATTTCGCCCCATGCACTGAAGGCAATAAAAATCACTAACACTGTCATGAACGGGCTTTGGAACTGGTCCTAAATTATCAGAGTCTAATGAGGAATTGTTGCATTATGTAATTCTATGGAATCCTTTGTCTATGCCTCTGGTTCTCAGCGTCTGTAATGTGCTGGGTAATTGCGAAGGAGACTGAACTAGATATTGTATTCCAGCTTCCACTAGGAACCACTTAGCAAGATGGTTAAGGAATAGCATTTACAGGGTTCCAAACCTGATTCTGCTAAATTCTGAATTGGAAAATATGTTGACAACAGAAAAAGCCTGGGTACTGGAGATAGCGTAAGGCATGTTTTAAAAAGAAAAGCTTCGGCACAATTCAAAATCTGTAGCAGAAAAAAGTGAAATACAAGCAACTGATCTCACATTTTACAGAGTATATAAAAAAGTGACAAGCAGTCATTCACTGCCTAGGAAAAAACACTTGATGCTTATCAGGTGTTACACTAGTATAAAAATAATTGATCACTGCCTGAACCAGACACACATCCAATCTGACAATCAAATCCCTTCATGATAGATATTAATAAGAAACATTTGCTCACACACTAGGTTGTTCTGCTCACATTTAGGTGCTTTCAGCTCAGCTAAAACAATTCTGGCAGTTTTATATGAAAAAAGCAGAATGTTGGCTAGCTCCCAGATGAGAGGGAAGCCTGTGCTGTCTTTTGTGAGTCAAGATCTCTTCTGTCTGAATAGCTTGTCTGTATTCCAGGGCTTTAAATAAACCTTATCACTATCCACTTGCCATTCCACAGAAAGGTCATTACTTTCTTGCACACAAAACCAGTGCTATTGTTCATGATACCTTCAACATAGCCCATTAAGTGTTGTTAACTGCACTTCTCTCAAATTCTCCAAGGTTTTAATTTGTCGCCAGTTAGAAGATCACTGATGTCTACTTGGGATAAGAGAGTTAGTCTGCACAAATAGTGACCTCTCCATAATGTCTTCTGGCTACACCTGAGAATCAGTGAGCCTGAAGAGGCTGTAATTTACCTCCTACTTAGTCAGTGCTAAAAGCATCAAGACACCTTGTGTGACTGCATAAAACTGTGTCATGTTTATCCATATGAGCAACATTACCACAAGCTATAGTGAAGAATCAACAGAATGAGAACAAACAAAATGGGACATTGTTCTGACTCTGTGGGCATGGTCTGGATTCAATCAGAGCCTTCCTACCCTTCTCCCCTCCTCTCCTGTCCATCCTAATCCTACAGAGCTATGGCTGATGGTTTATTTACAAACTTTGATGCATTCAGTTCATCCTTTATCCACCTTCTGTTCCTCACACCTGTGAAAAACTCAAGTAATCACCTATCTTCTACTGATAGATGAAAGTCCCTTACCTAAAAAGCACAAGTTATCAACATGTGYTTGACATAAAAAGACAAGAATGCTACTTCCATTCCTGAAACTTTCAGTGTGTACACAACTCTCTTCTGTCCATCATTTCCAGTATTTCAGCAGCCMGCCTATAGATCTAACTGCAAACAATTTCTTTGCAATTCAATTCTCGGGGTTGGGCTGTAGCTGCATATTGAGTTATTGAGTAACTCACCCACAAGTGACTCTATAACCACYCTGTATGCGGTGGCATGTCTGTGAAGCTGCCACTGAGCACACAGACTAGTCATGCGGACTTGATAGGAATCCAAATTTGTCACACCCAGATCCACTGAAAATGAAATATAAAAAAATAGGTTTACACCTCTAATAAGACATACAAGAAAAAAATGACAAAATAATTACAGTGAAACAAGTGACAACTCATTTTTAACAAACAATTTCCATAGCTGCTTAAAAAATGTCAAGAAAATCTAAAACAAGTATTTAAAAAAGAAGTGAAATTTTAACACAGAAGTAAGAATTTTAGCCAATTTACTTCAGACTAAATAATGAACATTGGTAAAAAGTTCCATTATTACAAATAAGTACAAAAGTATCAATAGCAGCAGCATTTCCGTCAAAATCTAACTTAAAATTGAGATTTAGATATATCAAGACCAAATAATATTATATATGGAGCTAGAAAAAATACACTAAATAGATTTTTCATTAAGGAAATTTATATTGACTACTAGCCAAATATACTTTTGGCTGATAAATAATATTTGCTTTAAGATTCCTGTCCAGCTAATTTCCAGCAGATCACTTCAAAGATGGGTCTAGTCTCATAGAAAGAGAGACTTTCATTTCAGGAAAACCGTTTGCACACAACTGAAAAAGTTTTCCATGTGAAAATTTATTCAGGGAGCTGCAGAAAGCCATAGTTGTAACAAAAAACAGCCTGTAGAGGYCTGAGCAGCATGAAATCATTCTTACAGGTTTTGGCTACGCCTGTTAGGGCATCACTGAAGCCTGTTGAGTATGAAGCAAATACTTTAACACTGTACTCTGTTCCACTGAAGAGATTTAGAATGAGAATGGTATTGATATCATCCCCTACAAACGTCTCCAATGCAGGACCAGGAACTGCAAAAAACGAAATAAATTAGAAAATTGTTTGCTTATCCACCAAATTAGACACATCCAAAATTACATGTGTTCCTAAAGTTACCGCTATTTTTTTGCCTTTTTTTTTGCCATACACAAATACAAAGACATTCTCCACAATTCTTGCATGGATAGAAGACACAACACACTTTGGAAATTCAGCAGTGGGATTCATTAAGGCAGAGCTAGACACCGGCATCTGTTAAGACCCTTTTGTTCTGCTTCAGTGACTTACTACTGCTCTAAATAGGCAGCCAAAGATCTCCCCAGTTTGATTGTGTGCCAGGACCAACAGGGGGGACAGCAGATGCCAGCTAGTAATACAGTCCCTCAGGGGTTCTTATACAACAGCATCATTTAATACTCTGCAAAAATGATAATGAAAATAGAAAAGAATGAAACTTTCCCAAATCAGAACAGCAAACAGCTCGTTTGTCACCTCTTCTAGTTKTTCTGGATACACTTCAGAAACCAGGCAGCAGTATTGTCTCTGTACACTATTTYAGTCCCTTTATGGTCACACATTTGTGTTTTGCTCTCAATTGAGGACCCTGTTTTTCTAAAGAAATTTGAAGGAGTTTGCCTGCCTTGTCTAGCTGCAATGTACAGATGGGCAAAGGATTGCAGCACACACAAAACAGGCAATGAATAAAATGTCAAATGTCTGAGAAGAAATGAAAACTTTGTATGGTGAGGGGAAGGAAGCTGAAGAACAGGAGAATACATAAGAGAGGAAGAGGAGGAGAGCAAAGGTAGTCTCAGAAATAGAATCAAGGTAAAATGACATAAAACCACAGACTGACAGAGCAGGGATTAATCAATCTTAAAATGGGAAGTCTAAGAGGAAATCTACYGTTGTCTACACTTACCTCACAGAAGGTGATAGAGAAGACAGAGACAGAAGGCCTTCTGAGGCAAACAGGAAAATGTAGGAGAAAAAAGGCATATTTTGCAACATGGGAAGTTTTTATTGGATATTAGCAAAGACACTTCCAGTGACAGTAGTCAAAAACTGGAAGAGATGCTTAGAGCAGTATTAAAATCTCCATCCTTGGAGACATTATAAACTCCACTGGCCAGGGTCCAGCGAAACCTGTTCCTAGCTGGTCCTCTTTTGTTCATAGGGTTGGACCAGATGATCTCCAGAGATCCTCTCCAACCTGCATCATTCTGTGACTATGAAACTTTCTTATTTGAAACTGAGACTCCGAAGTTAATAACACTTTCAAGGCTGTAACTGCAACTGATAGATTTAAGTACAAAATTGAGCAGAAGATGACCTCAAGGCACTGTTCAGTCAGAAGCGACCACAAAAAAATCAGTTTAAAAACTCACTGTTGATAGGTTTGTAGACAACTCTGTAACCCATTGTTGGTGATGGTGGGGAATCCCAGCTGATACGTAATCTGTTGTACCACTCATCTGAGACACGTAAGTTCTTAGGAGCAGACAGGGGCACTAAAAGGAAGCCAAACCAGGTTTTACAAGTTTATCTCATACAAGCTAATATAGAAAAACCAAGATAAGCAAATAAAAAGAGGGTGATACCCAGTACTCTCAGACCTACAGGTAAAATTACCAGGATTAAACCCTTAATCAAATTCATCCTTTGCATTACTCAGTAGATTAACTACAAACGTTGATCAACAAACAATGAATTTTTAAATTAATTCCAAACTTTGTCCCTACATTTAAGAAAAAAAAGTCAAATATTTTTTCCTAAAAATGTAAAATAATTTAGACATAATTATATCTTGTATAGTTTCTTCCAATCCAAGTGCACTAAAGTTTTTAATGTATAAATCATGCCCTTTTGAACACTTAGTTCTGTCAAATGGAATCAAAGGAATGATTTACAAGTGATTTAAGTCTCTGCATAAATAGCACTTCAATTTAGGCAGCAATTATGTAAATTAGGAGAATAATGCAATAAAACAACACTATCATGACTAGAAGTGCACAAAGAAATGATTTTTTACAATATAYAGTAGAGAGGAAGCTTAAGCTACAGCTGAGTAATCTTTTGGTACTTGGTCAGAACTCCAGAGATAATGCAATCACTTTTATAAAAAGTTCAGCAGCATTTCTAATGATGCTTAGAAAGTAATGATCTCACACAAAAGAAAATCTAACAGTACAATGGTTGGTTTGATACCATCTCAGCAGGCTTTGTTTACTTTATTTTCTGTATTAGTTGGCTTGCCCTTGGTGGGCAAGTTATCAAGGACTTACCAGCTTTATTACTCAACAAGTTTCTGCAAACTCAGAGTTTTTGAATATAAAATACAACTTGTCAGTTAGAAGAAACCCGTTGTTTATAAATCAATCAACTGAGATTAATTTAAAGTTCAAGTCATATAAGTCATGCAAAATAAGCCCACATTTATACTCAAATACATTACTACAGCCAAGGAAAAAAGGACACAAGAGTAAGCCTTTATTCATGCATATCCTAGCCAAAGACAGGTGGAAAGTTGGTACTTACATGTTTTGCCAGGAGCTGAGACACTGACTCCTTCCCCATCAGAATAGATGGGGGTTATGGTAACCTTGTATTCTGTATCAGACAGCAGAGGGTGAAGAACAAGAGTGTTTTGTCTGCCAGGCACCATTACCTGGAGGGTCAGAAAAAGCAGAAACAATTAAGCTTAATGACTAGAGCCAAACCATTATTTATCTTMCACAGTCTTGGACACCACATTCCACTAGCATTGCTGTATAGCTTGCATTTTCAAATATTATTGATACTATACACTAAAATAAAATTACTACATTATCCACCCTTTTAACAGATCTACTCTTATACCAAAACAAAATAAAGGAAATGTGCCTATGGGATAACACTGTTTTGTATTAAAYCTATGAGCCACTACAGCTCCATAAACCACTGGTACTGTTTGGATTATAAGTACTTAAACTATTTTACCGTACAGACAAAATACATCCTCTTATTGTATTTATTCTAGACATTTCTAGATTTTCTGAAGCTCATTAATAAAGGTTGATTGTTTTGTTCTTTGGAGACAGAAAATCCTCCTTCCCTGGGAGGAAGGAAAATCAATTCATGAGATCGGGAAGCAYTGAACTGAGCAAGAGAGAATAAAACATGTTTGTCTTGTCTGTATCTAGCCTAGAGACATGCAAATGAAGGTAGATATTTAGGAGAGGAAGTAGGATGACATCCCACAAATACCAGAGGATCCCAGACTGCCAGAAAACATGGAAGATCTCCAGCAGAAGTCCAACCAGGCAACCTGGTAGTAGAGCAGCTGTAGAAATTCCTCCAGGCAGTTTTTGGTTCTAGAGTAAATGTTTCAACCCGCTGAATTAAGCACAGTGGAAGGTTTCCCCATAACCAATTAGCTCTAAAACTCTTCAGTAGATTATTGTATTTTAGCCAGAGTCTCAAAACCAGTATCAAAGTASTGGTGGTAGGGGTGCCAAGCAAAGCCTTGCAATCACTTAACTTGCCAGTAGAATTTTAATCTCAGAGAGCCTCCAAAGCCTGAATGGAAGGCACTTACAGCACATGGTGTGGTCATGGTAAAAGAGAGAAACTAGTCCTAGGTTTCCCGTACAGAGACCTGTGCTCTGAAGTGATGCTGTTGGAAGCAAGTCCAAGGTCCAACGTCATATTTTGGACATTCCCTGGCCCATGTCCACTGAGTGAATCTATCACCTGAGCCAGCAACTACACATATTTGGCAAGAAGTTGAGAGAAGAATAAGCCCTTTAAATTCACAGGGGAAAAGCAGAAAGTAAGTCTATAAAAGTGTTTTGTTGTTTCGAAGAAGACTGATGCATGTGATGATGGCAAAGTTTTGAAGTATATGCTCGAGAAAGGTCTCACCAGTTTTAACACTCCAGGATACATTCAAACTACTTCTAGTTTTGGCAGGTGATACAAAGAAGGAAATTTATCTAGTGCACCCAGGTGTTGAGACTTGTCAAAGTGCTTCACTCTTTGATCAAAACTGGACTTAAATCATTAATAAAAGTGTATGAAAGATTCCCATGTCCCTCTTCCATACATACACTCCAAACACACAAAGTTAGTTTCTGAAAAAATCCAACCARTTTTTTTTTTTTTTTAAGATAGAGGTTGCAAGCAATGAGAACTCTCTCCTCTCCACATGTGCATAAACTTCTACAGACCAATATAGTTTTCAGCAGTGAGAAACATTTTTGGCTTTAAAGAAGAAAAAAATGTGATCTTTCCAGTATGTAAAGCACACCCAAGAACATACATGCAGTTTAGAGCTTGACCCTTCTGTATTCTATTACATTTTCTAGTCCCTGGTTTTCAGCCAATTGCAYCAAGAATTATAAAGCTTATTAATATTTTTTATGGAAAGGGAGGAGTAATTGAAACTTATATCACTGAAATCAGAGCCAGAAAATTTCAGCATTCACCACAGAACTGTCACGCTATAGTACATGTAAGCCCAAATTCCACAAAACTTTTGGGTTCTGCTGAAAAAATGTATTGAAGCATATGAACACTCTCATAAAATTTGAACATCTGTGTTGTTTTTTTGACATCTGTGGCGCACCTCTCAGGTGCTTGAAGCCACATGATAAAATACATACCTTCCATTAAAATGTGCTTAAGTTTAAGCATACTCTTGCATAATTTCTTCTTCAGCAAAGTATTTATGTACATGATTAATTGCAAAGATGAAAGGTGGTTAATCTGTTTGCTGAATTGTGCCCAAAGATAATAAGGCTTGAGAGTGTACTTAAAATTAAATAATATGTGGAAATAGAGCCAAGATACCTACTTAATCATACAGTTTTATAATTTCCTTTAATGAGCTTTTGAGTCAGCTCTAATATCATTCTGATAGCCACAATTTTAACACATTTCCTACAGTTTTAATTTCATTTTAAAGTAATAATCTTTGAATACTAAACAGAATGACATTTATACCACCCAACTGAACTAGAGAGCTGAAACAGTAAATCTGGGAWCTGAATTTCAGAAAATTTGGGTTATTCTCAGAAGAACAGAACAATTTGTGCCATTATGCTGTGCAAGTTTTCCACTGTATTACAACTATACTAACATAGAGTTGAGGTAAGTTCATAAGGCATGTTTCCCAGTCCAAAAGGACACCACTACMTTGAAAATTCATTTTCAGATTATAACTGAAAGACGTGGTTGAAAAGTAAGTTTTCAGCAAGGTCTCATAAAAGATGAATGAAACCAAAATGGAAAAACACAGATTCATATTTTCCTAGAAAAAAATATATTCAACTAACCCCTTTTAATATTTTATTGATATATTCTGATAGAGATTAAAAACATCAGCTGCTAGACATCAAAAAGAATAACCCATATTTTTGATATAAGTGTCCTATGAAAATAAGTGAGTCAAGTGGCAGACACAGAGGGAGAATGATATAGGGAATATTTTTGCATTCTGAGCTATTTACTAAGGAAATAACCTTGAAATATACAATTTAATCTTTTAAATGTACCTACAGAGAGCCATCCCAAAATTTTATAACAGATTTAGTGGAAACCAAGTACTGAATACTAAGTTCTCCCCAATTTAAAACAAATCGTAAAAAAAGGCACTTGACCTTACTGAATTCTGAAAGTATCTCAAAAATTGTGACATCTTAAAACAATGAAGCTAGGGCTTCTTTTTTGGGGGGAGGGTACTTGTTTTGATTTGTTTGCTACATGCTCAAAAGAGTACATGCAGTACTCTTCATTCCTTCAAGTATTTTCCAAAATCTTGATGACCAGAAATTTTTCTGTGAAGGACAACTTTAATTTTGATCATCACGTGGTATTGGAAAAACAGCAAAACTTCTCAGGCACTTAGATTAAGAAGTGCTGTCTTTACTGTGACATGCTCAGGTTCATGAGAAGTATGAAAACTCTGCATTTGAACTTTAATTACATTTCTTTAATATAACATGAGATGCTTATGGAAGGAGTAAAATTGCTGAAGGAAAACAAAAATTGCTTAGGACTGTCCTGTACAAACATTTAAGTGTCATTAAAACATCATCTCAGGATAGAAAAAGGCCTAGGAGTAAAAGATAAAATTAAAAGTAAAAAAATAAAAATCCCAACTTGGATGAGTTTAAAAAATACAGGAAAAAGAGGACAGCCAGTTCATCTTTTAACTCTGACTTCATTAAACATCTGTGTGACGGGGCCTTGATCTTGCATTTGACTGCTCTCGCCTGCAGTGCAGCAGGTGCTGTACAATTASAACTTTGAAGTTCAAGCTCACAGTAATATCAAACACAGATCCTTTACTAAGTGCAACAAAATTGCCATATAAGAAGAGATCATGTCTTAGCAATTATTAAACAAGCTTTTGAACCCAAATACAAAACCCATACAGACCATTCTTACCGCTTCCTCAGCACGGTCACCTTCTGCAGTGAGATAGGTCACTCTGAACTGCTGAACACTGTAGTCYGAAATGTCCCACATCACCCTCAGACTTGAGGTTGTTTCATCATCTATAACAAGGTTTCTGATTCCTGCTCGAAAAACTAAATCCAGAAATATTTAATTAATATTTTCTCAACYGTACTTTTAGATTTAACATAATCTATATATTGTTCTGATTATCACCAAGTAGCTGCAAGCTCTGCTGAAGTCGCRGTGACTCTGAAGATCCATAGTGGGGCAAACCCATATGGTTCAATCATATTTGGGCTTAATAGCATAAAAACTGTAGCACTTATTAAAATAATAGTTATCCTGTACTGCCATTAACATATATTATCCCATCTGCTTTGTTTATCTTACTCAGCTTATGGAGCTTTAGAATAATCAAAACTAGAATGCTACAGAAGAGAAATAATCCAGAAAGGTTGTTCCTTATAAGTCGATTGTCTAATTACAGGGAAAAGAAACAGAACACTCAAAACTAAATGAAATTCTGAAGAGCTTCCAAGGTCATATTTATAAAGAGAAAGAGAAATTCTAGGTGAATTTTCCAAATTATTCTCTCTGCTCCTATCTAATACCACTGATATCATTCAGAGTCCCTTCACTGTGCAACGGGTTGGCTTCTCATCCATGCATGGCCATGTGCAGGAAGTTRGCCACACACAGAAAGGCGGTGCAGGAGAAGGACAGTGTGAACCTTTCAGCTGTGAGGTCCCTTCAGGAACTGGGCCCATCAGCTCCTCAGCAGTATCACAGCTCTGCCTCCAGCCCTAGAGGTGCCTGTGGGGAGCGTTAGTGCTTTGCATTCGGCATTTAAACTGTTGGCATTTGCTCTGCTTACCTGCTGTGGTGGGCTCAGAGGTTGTGGCACTGGGAGTAGTCACCGTGGTAGGTACTGTGGTAGTACTTGCAGCTGGAAAACAGGACTCAGCTCACTAACAGTTCCACAAGACATGGAAGTCACAGTATTGTTCTTCTATTTCTAACTATGACAATGAAACTTTGTGCTCACACCTACAAGTATCCCAGACACTTCAGGCATTTCGAGGTGACAAGGGAATTATTAATTTCATTTACATTAGACACATATTTTTGCAGGATTAGCACTTAGATCTGCAAATAAGACATAATTATAAACTGTATAATTAAATAACAATGCATATATTTTCACAGATTTCTGGCTGAACTAGGAACAGTGCCTTCCACGTTGACCATTTGTTAAGGTTGTCAGATTAATTAAATTAGAAGTTTTTCAAGGGTGTTTTACTTCTGTCCAGGAAAAAAAAGAAAGCACACTCAGCAACACTGGGCAATATAAGCATCATTTGGATGGGTAAGGGCTTCTTGTCTTAACAGAAGGTTCAGAATTAAGCCTGCAGTTAAATTACTAAAAATCAAATACATTTTTGAATTTACACATACAAAATAGAGTTTTTTACTTCTCAAAATCATTATCCATTAAAAGAGAATAGAGCAATCTTCCTGAAATACTGGCCACCGTTTTGATTATAAACTATAAAATATGTTGAACATGATTGTCAAGTTTACTCTTTGTTACTTCCATGTCAATGTCAAAAAATGTCTGTGTAAGCTTTTCGGGCCATTATTTCAGCCAAGAGTGAATTCACTTCTAGTGAGTATAAGTTACACAAACAAGAAAAGGGTATACTGAAAATGCCAAACATCTTAAATGAAATTCCTGTAAATTATTTACTTGAAAACATTTAACACACATCCCTTCCAAAATCTAATATATCTTCTCATAAGGAGCCCTGTTCAAATACTAAAACATAGGATTGAAAAATGTCYACCCAGATCCAAAGGTTATCAATACCACAGCTCAGACAGGGAGCCAAACCACCATTTTGATTCAATGCCATGTATCACATAATACTAAATAAGAAAAGCAAAAACCAGACAGCAAAGCCCTGGTGCTAAACCACCACATTCTTCGATATTATAGCTACCCAAGGATGAACTATGTTTTATATATAAGATATATGAMTCAAATTTAAATCACTTCAACATCTTTAAAAATTACAGTTAAGTGTTTGTCTTACATGTAGCTCCAAGAATAGCAACAACTTCACTTTCACTGTCATCATCAAAAACTGCCAGCAGAGAAACTTCATATTCTGTGTCGGGCAGCAGACCCTCTATGACATGACTGTCTGCATCTCCATTTATGACAACCTAAGTAACACAGCAAGAYTAAAGCATATCAGTTCAGCATTTGATTAATTTATATGAATTGACTGAAATGAAAAAAAGAATATCAATTCTCCTTTAAAATAAAGGAAATCTACACTCAGATCTGCCCAAAAATTTATTAATATTACAGAGTACATCTGAAAAAAAAACACTTAAGAATTTTAAAATTTATAGTATTATGCTTTCGCCCATAACTAATTAATTGTTAAAGCTGACCATATACTTTTTTTTAAAAAATCACTACAATTCAAAACATTCATCAATAAAAACAACATAGCAGGGTAGATTAACTTTCATTCATATCTCTACCATTCAAACACTGTTATGATAATTGTATTCAGTATCTCCCCTGCCTTACAAAAGGCTGTTTCTATATCAGAACTGTAATCCCAATTATGGTTCCACACTTCTGAATGCAACTTGAAAGAATACTTGCTTTAGACTTGAGGATTAGGAGATGTGCTGATGAGAAGTTTGCTATATGGTGTGAAGTTTTAAATAGTAATTTTCCTTATTTCTACGTATGACAGCAGCAGAAATGTGCAATGTGAACTGTAAGCAAGTTTCGCTTCAGATTTTTGTGTGTTTCATTTATTTTATTGGAAGGGATCACCAGATGAGGAGGAGCTGGAACAAAATACAGGAGCCTGAGCAGTAATTTTGGTGAAATGGGCTCTCAAGTAATTCTGGTGAAATGGGCAGAAATCCTTCAGTTTGGGGAATAGTTCTTAGGTTACACAGACAGACACTACCATAAAACAACCTTTCTCTAGGTTAACACTGACAAGTTTTTAAAGGTGGTCACCGTATACATGACATCAAAGTTAGACTTACAATGTAAATCAAACAATAGATACGTCCTGCATAAAATCTGCCACAAAGGTTAGCAGAAACAGTGAATGATACTTCATTCTTTTAACTATTACAGGAGATTTCATGAGTTGGTCCTGGGAAAAAGGGACCCATAACACAATCACAGACCTTCTGAACTCAAAAACAAAAAACAAAAGCAGAAAGAAATGAGTTGGGGCCATGCCTCCTACATCTATCAAATAATGAATCAGGCATCTCATGCTACACACTTTCTGGCACAGATTTTCTTGGGAAAATTTCAGGAACAAGCTTTGAGTGAATCTAACTGTATACTAAGTAGATACAAGTAATGCCTTCCTTTTCAATTCCCCAGTGCCTCTAGTGTGCATCAAATCATTATAAAATATCTGTGCATAATTACTGTCTCACAAGTAACTTTGGCATACTTTCTGAAGCATCACTTCCTTCACCCTCCCCTCCCTGCTAATGTAGCCTACAAACAAACAACACAAAGTGCTGAACTTTCAAGTGGGCAGGACAAATAACAGCAACAAGCACACGAGTACAACAGCTTGCATTCTCTACTGTAACCTAGAAATAAAAGGTCATTCTTAAATTTATTCCAGCTTTTTAGTGCTAACACCGGACTGAATGCTCCTCACCCATCAGCAGAGAGGGTGAAGTGAGATGAGAGGTGTGTAATTAACCACCACCCCCTGACCCCACTCAGCTAATTGGCAAGTTGGGTCTTGGGAGAAAGACRGAGGTAGTGCATGTCCTTTCTCTGCATGACTGATCACTTAGCTGGGAAAGAAGCGTAAAGAGGCAGCAGCCCGGAGGTATTGTGCTATCCCAGCCCTGACCCCATTAGAGAGGTCATGCAAGGAGAACAAGAAAGCAGCTTGGGCATTTTTAATATTTCAACATTCTAAAATATTAGGGCCTCCAGCAATTCTTAGTGAATACAACGAACAAGTAGAACCTTAGCAGTTCAAATATTTCTTAATCACTTATTCTCACACTCAAAGAACACAGATACCTCAAATCTCACTTAAAAAAAAGCTCATGGCTTAAAGGGATTCACTGGCAGCTACTCACTGGAACTTAAATAGAAACAAATCAGTCCATCTACAGCAGAAGAAAGTGCTAGGAGATGACCTGTGTCCACTCACTCATCTGCCAGCTCCTTCTTTTCCCTGCTCACTCCTCTAATTTCTCTCTTTCTTGCGTGACTACGTCTGACTAGGTGAAAGGGAAGAAGAAAATCAGGCTAAGCGAAATTTACAGAAAAAATGACACATAACCTAAGCTAAAATGACTGCTTTCTGCCCTAATGGATGACACAATGATGCATGAAACCTAGGGCCAGGTGGGAAATGTCATCTTTCCCCCTGAGCTCTGTACCCAGATAAACAGTTTGCAGATGTGGCCTCTCCACACACTGTTGATGCCAAGAGAGCAAGATGTTTGAGAGTCACTAAAGACTGAGAAGTATAAAAGAAGCCAAAATAATGAGTTAATAAAGAAAGAAAGAGAAAGAGGAAATTAGACAGACTATGAAAATTTGGGAAAGGGAGAGAAAGTGTCTGTCTTTTTTCTACTTGGAAAGAGAAAATTARAAAGGAAAAGCTTAAATGGATGAAAAATAATTTAAAAATTCAGATGAATGAAAAGGGTACCATGGACAAGATGTACAAGGGCTTAATGCAAAAAATACAGCATGAGGGGGAAAAAAGAAAAAGAACAACAAAGAGGAATACATGAACAATCTAATAAACGTACTCTGTGTAAACTTTTCCCTTTGTAATGTTACATAATTAAGGCTTCAGAGGCAATTTTACTGTGGCCAACACATTAGACAAATTTGGAGCTTTACATGAGGCTGTAACCACTCTGGCTCAGCTACCATCATCATCTTCACAACAAAATGAAGAACATGAACCTCTAAAAATGGAAGTGGCACCAAACAGCAATGTTAGTTCTATGCCTGTTGGCACATTACAGATTAGATTGACTATTCAGGAAATATCTCTTCTGTCCTCATTCCCTCTTCAAAACAAAACTGGAATATTAGTTTGACTTTTGTTTAGGGAGCTTAGCAGTGGGRCAGATTTTTCCGTAAGTCCATTGGCCATAATTATTTAGCAAAAGTTGCAGCAGAAGTGTCCTCAGAACAGAATTCTCTCTTCCTTTTCACCCCCTCAGAAAGTCAAGGCAACTTACCTCTTCAGCTTCCCCCCCATCCAAAGGAATCCATGCCAATCTGTAAAAAGCAATATCTGATGAGGTGGGTTTCCAGCTGACTCTGAAACTATCTGTTGATGCTTCATCAATTTCCAAATGCTGGGGAGCTGGAACTCTTTCTGGAAAATATTACACAAAAGAAGAGTAAATTATTCTCTGAGACTTCCATAGATGGCAATATTTACTTGCAGTTTCTTAAGTGTATAACATGGGAGGTAGACAACAAAGGCACTGCAGAATTCTTTACCCACTTATTGTACTTAGGGAAGTAGTTTTGTAGTTCAAGGAGGGGAATAGACTCTTTATTCTAACTGGACAAGCCTCCTTGTCCTCTCTCCACTGAAGGAGACGCATGCAAGCCTCAGTCCATCTCCTTTGCTCAGAGCTCCGTGCACCAGACGTTTTCGATCTGCATCACAACAAAGTCCCAATCTCTGCCCTTCCTGGATTCTGTGCATTTCCATTTGCACTTTGCATGTGTCAATCTCTTGTTCCATGCATGTATGTTCTCCCTTCCTCGTCCACCTCGTCTTTCTCTTTTCTCCCTTTCTTCCCATTGTTATGTTAGAAAGTATTAATATGTCTCATCAGCCATCTGTTTAATGCAGAACTACAGTTAGAGAAACTATAACTGTGTTAAACAAACTACAGGAACTTTGAATGTGTTATATTTTCTTCTTTTGATGCAATTCCTCTGTATGTAAATAAGGTTCTACCCTTTAGTGCCTGGATAGTTCACACTTCAGCCGAAGATACAAATGCCATCACACTGAATAATGCTTCAGAAAGCTGTGGAGATGTTTTCATGACGTCAAGAGATTACTCATGAGAGTAAGAGGCAATTGGCCCCATAGTAATGGAGTAAAGAAGCAAAAAACACCAATGAAAATAACAGAAAGCATTCCATATATCTGAATTCACAGGCAGAGACATTTGCTGTTACTAATCTTACTTTCTATTAACATAAGAGAGCATAAAATTTCTTCTTGGAAAGCCTTCAGAAGTTCGGCAATACTCACTTGTGGTAAAGCTGCCAGTAAGAGGTTCAGATTGCCCTCCATCATACAGGGAGAAAATAGCAGCAGTATACTCTGTAAGGGGTGCCAAACTTTTCAGAGTATGGGTTGAAACACGACCAACTTCCACCTAGAGAAAACATAATTTGCAGTAGATATTGACCATACAATACATTATCAGTATCGGAAATTTTCTGAGTAATAATGGTATAGAAAGAAAATGTCATGCAATTAGTAGAGAAATTTAGTGAAACTAGGAACAAGTATAAACTCGGGGCCATAAAAGCTGACAAAATCAGTTAAAATACACAAACTACAAAAAAAGGAAAATATTGCACTTATGGCAAACCATGGAAAAAGAGAATTCAGCCTTGGTAAGCCCAACTCTCTAGCTAACATCAGCACTGCCTGTTGAGCAAACCAGAAGGGGAAGGAGCTTTTTGGGCTTTTAAATCCAACCCCTTATCAAGGACAATCACCTCATAAACCCTTATGTTTAACATTTGTCAAGACACAGGAGAGTTTCATCTGGTCTCTCTCCCGGCTGCAGTTAAGTGACTTTGCCAGGGACATAAAACTCAAAGCTGTATAAACAGTTCATYAGTCCAACTACTCAGTGTCACATTGGCTCAGCACTCCAGGGGAAATGCTACCAGTGCAGAGCAAACAAAAACATGCCACCTGTTCTTTGAACAGGCAAAGGATAAGTGAACTGAACATTCATTCACATTATAAAGTATACTACAATGAGCCCATTGAGGGAATCAAATACCATTGTGATGAGTACAGTCAGGCATATTACCTATATTAAGGGTAATCAACAGGAAGAGGCCAAATGATTTCTAATTTAAGTTTTAAGGGACCTAGCAGAAAGAAAAGAAATAAAACATTGTGCAGGTATGCTCCCTTCTAAAGCTGGTAACAGTTTCTTCAGGTTCAATACAAATATTCCACCTTATACAGATGAAAGGCCAGATATGTCCCAGAAGAAACATAATTACAGATAACTACCATTAAAGACKTCTTTTTTTGAGGGCCAAGTTATCCATAACAACTTATTTCCTAAGGGATCTGCACTGTTTTAATAATCAAACCCACTTACTAAATATCTGTATTTTTAAAAATTCCTGTATTAATATTTGTGTATGAATCATTCCATCCCACTTTGCATTCTATCACAGAATTTATGCTGCTGAAAGGTATTACAAAGCACCCTTAGTAACAAGGCATAACCAAATATTGCATATTATTAAATGCAAGAGTCTAAGTTAGAACATTTTGGTATCACCTTAGCACTCTGTTCAAGCCAAATCCTGCTGCTAGGAAGAGAGTTCTTAAAATATAATTAAAGTAATAAATGTTGAGAAAATGTGGCAAAGCCTTCAGATAGTCTTTCTGAATGAGTTTGAATCCATGGTATGTGATACATCAAAAGTCTTATTATCTGAACAGAATCAAGAATAAATATTTCCATACTATACATTTAGTCAAGATCCTGCTCCTAACAAGCCACTGTTCCCTTGAGTTGTTTCCCTCAGTTTACATGCACTGGCAGTGACTGTTCAGAGTACTGTCCCCCACATATCCATCTATCCAACATTAAGCAAACTCTTTATTTGTACCAAGTTTCAGTATTCTCTCGCAAATCTTACAGCTTGCAAAGTAGCTTTTGTTTAGAAACATTACCCCTAATAGTTACAGAAGTTAGGGGAGATTYGAGATTGGTTAAGGGAAAAGTGGTGCTAATAATTTACCTCGTTGGTTTCTGTTCCATCTGTTTTCACGTACATGATGCGATAGCCATTTACATTTTTGGAAGCAGGATCCCATGTTAGCTTAGCACTATTGTGACCAACATCCGAAAATTTCAAGTTTGCTGGTGGACTTAGAGGCACTTGAAAAGAAAAGAGATAAAACCATGAAAGTAATCCCAGGTTTCAGCTGCGAAATTTTCCATGTCTTGAAAATACATAGTACATTTTCCATTCAAAAATTTATATCGCCAATATTTCTATTCAAAGACCTACATCAATGGAGCTGCAAAAGTACTTAAAGGCAGGTAAAAGGGCTTAGCTCTTTACTGAAACAGAAGTTTCAGATTTGCTGAATGCATCTCAACTGATACCGAAAAAACCAAATTATTAAATTGTTCATTGCAGATATCATAGAAAGATCTAGCCTACATAGTACTTGCAATAAATTTATGTTTGTATTTCTGAATTAATTTAAGCCAGCTAGATCTTTGCGCTATATGCATTTGGTTTTCATGTGTATCCCAGCAAAAATACTTCATGACAGTAGTATTTGGCAAAAAACTTTCTGAATCCTAAAAGACCCTGACATAAGGATAAGTTTGTCCAAAAAGCGTAACTAGCTCAGAAGATCTCCAAAGACGCTATTTTTTTACCTTTGCCTAACCTTTCTGTTAGGCAACCTAATTTGTTTCCCAACAACCACCCCAGTTAAGGCCGTATTTTTATACTACATATTCCTTGACTGTCATGAGCTGAAGGAAAATGAGGTCATGCAAGAGACAGTCTCAGATTTCGCCCACTTTTCCGTCACACCACAGAAAGCAATTTGTGCTGTCTGTTACTCTCAGCAGTAGGTTCTGTATTGGTCCAACATCTGCTACTTTCCTCTGAATTATAAAACCTTTCTCTATCCATCCTGCCTTCACACACACGCTCCTCACCACTCCATGTGGATAGATAAATATCAGCACTTCAGAAGCTGCTTCCCCCACACAAGAGCACATGGGAAAAAGCAAGGATTTTAAAGGCCTCATATATTATGTGAGACCTTTAGCCAGGCTGTATATCGATTCAGAATTTGCAACCAGCTTAGGAACAGTGAAGTCAACTTGGCTCTGAGAAAAGAGAAGACGGGAACACATTGGAACTGTAGTAGATGGGTTTGCCACACATTCTGGCATCCAACATATTCCTCTGAGTCTAGTGAAGGGAGTATCACGTGCTGGCTTTCCTTTCTATTCTCTGTCAGTCGTGGAATGCACTTCATT
The DNA here is from genome assembly GCA_018881555.1 of Amblyornis subalaris. Classification (NCBI taxonomy): domain Eukaryota; kingdom Metazoa; phylum Chordata; class Aves; order Passeriformes; family Ptilonorhynchidae; genus Amblyornis; species Amblyornis subalaris. Next base: position 7,180,212 of record JACAXG010000017.1, read on the forward strand.
CCACCATCCAGGTCATACAACAAAATGCTTCAGTCTCAGCTCTTTCCTTTTGGAACCAACCTCCCGACAACACTGCTCTCAACCAGACAGGCAGTCCTGGTGCCAGACTTACGTGATATTTGCAGTGAGTCTTGGATGAATCCTGGCGCCAAAATGAAACTACACCCTAGAATGAGCTTGCTGATCACATCTCTGTTTGGCATAGAGAAGGTTTYGCTACAGTAACCAAGATGATACAATGTGTAGAATATTATTTACTAAATACACATTATCAGATATTACACCTAACAGTACAGCAAATTTGGCAGATCACTCTCTAGGCAGATACACACTGCAGGAAGAAAATACTAGGTAGCCTATTCATTGATTGTAAGCCAGAAATAATCACACTGAAAGGAAAAAAAAAAAAGAAAGAAAGAACGAAAAAAGAAAAAAGTAGCTTAAATCAGAATCTGGACAGGTAAGACATTACTGTTGAACACTGACAACGTGGGACAGGCATGATCACCAGGAGCTTTCTKCGTTCCAGACTGCCCCACTGCCTGATTCATCAAAGCCTGCTAGCAGAGGGCTTATTTGAATAGCTGTATATGACAGAATCAATCTTCCATACTACAGCACTAAAGATCAGAGATGGCTGCATTGTGTCATCCTAAAAATAAATGAAAGTTGCAGAGTAGTTAGGGTTTCTTTCATATTCTGGTCTAGTAGCAGCAGTAGTGATGATGGGCTGACTAATACATGTTACAAACTTCTATGATAAGACAGTGGTCATGAAACCTCTGCCTGTGCCAATGTATCTGGAATTTGTATGGAGTCTTCCATCCAATGTGTTAGCCAGGTTTAGAGCTGTGCAGTCTCCAAGATCATATGGTATGAAGTGAATTCAGGCTGGCACAGTCATAAACTACATAAACTACTGTTCAGGAGAAATGAAAATCTGATACTGGGCAGGTATTGACAAAGGCCAGGGTGGGGCATACGGGCATGGGAGGCTGTGCAAGACAAGGAGGGAGGCATAAACAGACAAAGGGACAGAGGGGTGAAGGGCCAAAGATTTGATTCTCTGTGCTGGAAATCTACACTCTTTTCAAGTCCACAACATGCCCAGGTTGCAGTAGTTTGGTATTGGAACTTGTCTGTCTACAACTGTCCTAGAGAAGATCCAGCAAACACCATTCCTAGAGCTTCTTCCACTATTGGTTGCTGACCTTACAAGGAATTGCTCTGGGCTTTCTTCTTCCTAGCATTTGCACGCCTGAACTTCTCACTTATTAAATGCAAGTCACTTTCACCCTGACCGGGTTACTCATGCCAGGAGCACAAAACAAGAGGATGCACTCACTCCCCTGCTGGGAGCAATAGAGATGTCACTGAATGCAGTCCCAGAAATGTCCCAGAAGCACAATTGCGTATTTTCAATTCCTTTGTCTTCCAGATGCCGGGGCTATTTAGAGAGCTGACATACAGTCTGTGTGCAGTTTGCAGAGGACAGAATTTAGCTGGCAAAATTCTTGCCGCTTATTAGAAACACACCATCTATCATGGGTGCACAGGCACTTTCCAACCCTTCATTTACCAGATGTTAGGCAGCAGGGGTTGGACAGAAATCTTCTCTTTGCTTCTTTTCTGTCTGTACTACTACTGAGCCAGAGGAATTACTTTCTCCATCTGAGCAGGCTCCCCCACACACATAGTTCTCTAGTTAGAGGAGGCTAAACAGAGAAGTCTCCATTTAGATCTATATGGTGGCCTTCATTCACCTTCAGCAAGTTCAGAAAACTGTCAGTAATTTCACCAAGATCAGCAGGGGCATCCATAGTACCACTACCAACAAGAGAGAAGTTCACAATCCTGTTGCAAAAACAAGCTGTTTTGTAGAAATCCTCAGGCTCTGTAAATTATGTATTCATGGTGAAAAACTTGAGTACAGTTAAGAGCTTGCACAATTGTTCAAATCAGATTTTAAAATCAGATACCTGCTCTAGTATGTGCAAAGACTATCCTGAAGTTTTATTAACATTGAAGTGAATACAGATATGTGCCACCTACATGTAGTTTCTTGTCCTGTAAGGGGATCACTAGCTTCTTCTCCAAACATGGCATAAACTGTGACTGTATATTCTGTATTTGGCAATAGTCCGTCCAGTTCAAGATCTGTTGAGGTCTCTCCAATTTTTATCTAAAAACACCATTAATAAAAAAAGACACATTACTTCTGAATTACCTCAAAATGAGGGATAATACCAGTTAAACACTTGAAATTAGATATACAATCAAAAGCTCAGCTTAGCATTTGTCTGACACTGCCTGCAGTATTGTGCCCAAGATTCTGGAATTTCRCACAATAATCAAAAGATTAAAATTGTCAAAAACCCAAAAGCCAACACACAGGTAAGAGTACTTTAAAAGTGACCAGTCACATTGGCAATGACAAAATATTCCTCTCCAGAATGAAAAGCTACTAAGGCCTTTTCCCATCTACATTTTGTTATTCCCATTCCCATCTATACTTTGTTTCATCTTCAGTCACAGATCTGAAAATCACACAAAATTATTGGAGGAGTTGATTTCCATACACACTGAGGTTCAGATTTGTTGCTATTTGTATCATTTTCCTCCTTCACCTATTTACAGAGAGCCGCTTTAATATGGACTGTATTTATTTATTTGGGGTAAAGCTTAGTCCTCCTGAACCAGCCAGTTCTCAGGGAGGCCCATTTTTAGCAGAATTATGTGCTCACAGCCACTCATTTAGCAGAGCACAAGTCTGTGCTGGCTTTCAGTAGCTTCGTGCCCTCCACAAGTCCACATGTCCCTGCATGCTTTTTAGTGTTCTTTCTTGAACACAGATGTTGTAGATAACCTTAATTTTACATATAGAAACTTGAGCACAAAAACTTTTAAATCCTAGATCAGAAGTTCCATTGGAACTATGATAGTAACTTTAGAAATGTCTACAGGTTTTACTATGTTAGCAACAGAAGACTTTACCTTGTCCCACCTTTTTTTCCTTCTAAAGAATGTCTTCTAAAATCACTTTTGATGAAAGACATTATTTTCAATTTTAAAAATAAACGTTGAACAGAACTAAAAGAAAATGAATTAAGTTTTTCTTTCAGACCTACAAATTTTACTTACATTTAAAGGCCCTGATGAGAACAAAGGCTAACTTCATGTTCTTCTGATAGCACCCTCAGAAGATATCTTAGTTTTACTTCATTTTTTCTTTGAGTGTTAGTTCTATATGATGATACAGTATCACCTTACATAAAATTTCAAAAGAATCACTGAATTCAGCTGAAGTTGTTTCATTTTTATGACAATGACACTAAAATAACCAACTGACACTTGCACTTTATTCACAGCCTGTGACACATACAATACTTAAYGGAGTAAAGGAAAAAAAACCCAAGTATTTGCTGATCACATTGGAGGTTAAAGGGCATGTACTAGTTTATCCTTTAAAAGACTGATTTTTTTAATAACTGCTATTCAAATGAAAGCACAATACTTCACCTCCTTCTCATCTGCTGCCAATCCTTCTGTGAGGGGAGCATACAGGATCATGTAACCTGTGGCACCCACCACTCCATTCCACCTCACTTTCATGCTGCTCTGGGACACATCGTAGATCTGCAGATCCGATGCCATGGGCAAGGCAACTACAGAGGAACAAGAGACAGACACTTCAGTTGTCTCACTTGAACAACCAGCTATTATTCRAACAGTTTATTTTACCCCAGGAAACACAAAGGAAGATAGCTATCTCCAGGCATGGAAGTGTTGTCTGTATCCTACAAATATGAAGATCTGATTAGTGCATAAAAGAACACAGAATTAGAAAAAYGGGGAAGTGCTGACCTAAACCAACTCTAATGCCAGGGCAGACTTATGCTTTACAAAGCACTTCAGTACAGTTGCTATTAGGAACCAGTAGCAGTTTTAAGGGATGACTCTTTCTGGGAGTAGTTCCCAAGTCAGAGTGTGGATGTGACAGCCACAAGGTACAACACCCTGGAAAACCGTGGATGAGCACATTGCACACATCATAAATATTTTGCCTATGAACTGTTGCCTGTTTAAGGCCTGGACAGTCCAAACTGGCCCYCAGGCCTGTGTCACTGGAATTATGCAAATATGGACAAGGTCATCCATTACAAATCTTGGCAAATGCTAACCTGGAGAGTAAGAGCAGGTTGAGTGAAATTCAGACAATATTAGGAGGTTTACTTGCGAATTTAAGGGACTGATACCAGAACAGCACCAACCTRGGTCCCTGAATGTTTATTTGCATTTCTGTAACTCTTTAGGTAAGTACTTTTCACTTTCCTGATTGCCCTCACTTTATTCCTCAGACTGAATAAGATCCCATGGCCTCTCCCCTGCTGGTACATCATTGATGGATCCCACCAAAATATTCAGGCATGAATATGGAGAGATATGAGGGAACCTTGGCTTCTCCTTTGGAACTTCTACACTGAGAATAGTCCCTAAAATGATTGAAAAGGTCCGAAAAAAAACAGAAGAAAACTGCTAACTGATATCATACCTTTCCTAATTGGAATTCTGAAGAATCTGACATGCAAACAAAGATTCAGGAACAAATTCTAATTTCAATCACAGAGCGCCTCTAATCTCCTTGTCCAAACAAAAGCTGCACCCTGTCTAGTTGGTATTTCCAAGGAACAGTATATCTCTTACACTATGTTCAACAAGCTCTAACAGAACCATGCCAGCCTCATCCTTTCTTGTTCATTGAGGCTGTTCACTCAGTCTGTCATTCACTTCTGTAAATGGTGGTAAAACTTCAATCCAGGCTTCTCTTTAGGTTTCCAGTTCCAGGTTAGCCCCTCCACCCTTCCAAACCTTTTACAACCTACCTCCATCCTATTAAAACCCTTGTTCTTGTATTGATTTATATTCCCATGAATTCTCACAATTCCTCTAATTATAGGGAGAAACTACCCATGAACATTTGCAAATGTACATCAGTCTCTTTGCTCAGAGCTCCACTCACACCTCTGATACCTACAGCAAGAAACTACATGTTGAGATATCCCGAAGGCAATTTGTATCACATTGTCTCATTCCTATTCAAACTGCCCCAGGATCACAGAGAAAGTATCCATCACCTGTTCTTCTCCTTATTTTGATTCTAAAAAATCTATTAGAAAAGWATCCTCTAAGTCTAACTTATGACTTGCATTTTAACTCTCAACAGGAACTGCTAGATACTCTGGCAACATATGTAATAATTAACAAAGAAGTGACTGGAAATAAAACGTGGTGTTTTCTACCAGAATTTTCAGCTGAAGAGCTCAGAATCTCAAATATAAATATCTAGTAGATAGCGCTGGTTTGCATCTCGGACAGTTACCAGAGTATCCCAATATTCAGGTAACACAGAGATAAATTTAACCTACTAAAAACAACTGGAATAAACTAAACCAGGTAAAAATATATTTTTAGCAAATGAAAATGTGAATGCATTTCATATTTATTTCAAATTAGAAGTGACTATTAAATCACAAAACTTTCTACTTATCTGTACATTATGCATATTGCTTGTGTCTGTTTAGATTTCACATACCTGTAAACTAGTTTCAATGTTCTATATAAACAAATGCAATTGGTGACTATTTTAATCCATGTCACACACAGGCAGGAATGTAAACTACAATTTTCCATAATTCTCCATTAGGATAGTAAAAAGTACTTTAAAACTGCAGGTATTTTTAGCATGTGAAGTTATTAACACGTGCGCATGTTAGACTATTACTTCCAACACACTATCAACGACAGCTGTATAAAATGCTTGATGCTGCATGACCTTGGGGTGTGATCTGATCAGATCTCAGAAAGCCAGCAGGGCTGGGCTCCGTCAGAACTTGACTGGGTGACTTCAAAGGAATACCAGGTGCAATACAAAGCAATCCTTTTRGCTCAGTATGTGACTGTTCTCTCGGCCTCAATAAATTAAACAGGTCCTAACACTGTCTCATAGGGTATAACATGGCTGGAGATGACATTTTGGGGGACTGAGACTAAAAGAAAAGTCTCAAATAATTTTATATAATTCTATTTTGTTTTCAGATTGAGAAGATTAGCACTGACACAGAAACAAAGAACCACTGAGGATGAAAGGCACCTCTTGAGATCATCTGGTCTAATTAACTTCCCTGTTCAGTCAGGGTCAGTTAAAGCACGTTGCTCAGAAACTTGTCCGGYTGGGCTTGAAATATCTCCAGACATGCAGACTTCACAACCTCTCTGCACAACCTAGTCCAGTGTTTGACCATCATTACAATAAAACCATGTCTCCTTCTGTACAAATTTAATTTCATGGGTTTTTAATTTGTGCCCATTGGCTCTTGTCCTGTTAATAGGCGTCACTGAGAAGAGTCTGGCTCTCTCCTCTTCTTCATTCCCTTGCACCAGGGATTTTGACACATTGACAAGATCACCYGAGCCTTCTCTTCTCCAGGCTGAACAGTCCAGCTGTCTCAGACTCTTCTCTTATGAAAAATGTACCAAGACCTTAATCATCTTTATGGCCTTTCACTGGAGTCATTATAGTAAGTCCACATCATCTTTCTTGTACTGGGGGAACCCAGCACAAGACCAGGCATCCAGATGTGTCCTCATTAGTGCTGAGCAGAGGGCAAGAATCAGCTCCCTAACCCTGCTGGCAATCATTTCCTAACGCAATCTGGGAGGCTCTTGGCCTTCTTTGTGACAAGGGTCCTCTGTTGGTTTACAGTCAGCTTGTTATTTACCACGACCCCCAGGTCTTTCTCTTCCAGCTGATCATCCCTCAGTGTGTAGTGACACATGGGGTTGTTACACCCCAAGAGCAGGACTTTGCACTTCCCTTTGTTGAACTGCATAAGGTTAAGCTTGTTTTCCTCTTCGCATTKCTTGTCAGGTTCAGCTCCAAGTTKGCCTTGCCTTTCCTAAACTTACACCTGCAAGATCAGACAGCAGCTCTATACTTCTTCCCAGGTSATTTGTCTCTTCTTATACATCTCTTATACATCTCCTTCTTAGTTCTGAGTTCCTTGATTATGCATGCCAGCCTCCAGTCAGCTGATTACCTACTTGTCAGTAGGGACCTTCCTTGAGCTTTTAGGATGTGATGTTTGTATGTACCAAGCCATATCCCTTTGTATTCCTCCCAGCACATATCTGAAGACACTGAAGACTGCTGTCCTGAAATCCAGAGTTGTGGTCCTGCTTTTTGAGCTCCTCCTTCCTCTTACAATCTTGACTTCCACCACCTCATGGTCACTACAGGCAAGGCTACCTGTGACTAACATCCTCCTCCCCCATGAGTTCTTCCTTGTTTCTAAGTATGAGCTATAGCAGACCACCTTCTCTTGCTGGGTCCTTGATCACTTGGGTCAGGAAGTTGTCAAAGCACTGTAGAAACCTCAGATTGCTTGAGCCCTGCTGTGCTGTACTTTCAGCAGATATCAGATATTGATATATAACATATGGACTTCCTCTCTCCTAGTCTGAACTATAAAGTTACTCCTTACTTCCATTCCTAATATCTGTCATATTTACTAAAAAAGTAACTGCACTTTGTATACAAACACATAAAACTGTAAATGTATTAAGTCTCACAATATCCCAAGTCACTATTTTACAGMCAGAAAATAACTGAATCATTGAGAAAGAAACTTACAGAAGTTACCTTGAAGTCTTCGGCACTGGTGGGAATCACATCAGGCATTTCCGGTCCCACCTAATCCTCCCCTCATGAGATCAGCTACAAACCTAGTCGATAAAGCTTGGCTCCACACCCAAAGCATAGGAATGTTCTAATTTAGGGTTCAATACAACCGACTTCAAAGTTCAGCCCAGAGATAAAACCTTTATTGGTGTTTAAACATCTACAGAGCATTTGGACTCAGGAGCTTAGCCCAGAACTAACTCAAACAAAAATTAATTTAAGGCAAATACACTAAAAGAAGGTAAATTGAAAAAGACTCCCTTCTGTGTTTATTTTTCACAAAGACTAATGCTTACACGGTTTGATTAAATGYAGACAGTTAAATCTGCAACAAACATGCTAAGGATACTCACGTGTAGTTTCTGTTCCACGGAGACCCTCACTAGCAGCATTTGGGTAGATAGCAAATACAGCTATCTGGTACTCAGTTAAAGACATCAGGTTTTTCAGAACTGCTGTTGAAACACTTCCATCTACCACAACCTGTTTAAAAGAAAATTTAACTAAATATGCATAAAGCAAACTAACTATATTACCATCAAATCAATCAATCCCTCTTTCAGGCAATTTTTACACTGGCATCTAGGAATCTCTGTATTAAAGTTTAGTTCATGCTGTGTTAATATACAGTAAAGTGTCTGATAAAAAAAGCAACCATATACATAGTMGAAATGTCTATCTGATATAAGTAGCCATTTAGAACAAAGGAATAGCTCAGCTAAACAGTGTATGGTATACAGTTTAAGAGTGTGTATGTGGCACTTATTGATGTATCATCATAAGTATTCCTTTAGTAATACATATATTCACACACACAATTCTTCAAAATTACATTAATACATATCCATGCTGAACAAGTTTCTAGTACAAAAGGAAATAAAATATAACCTTAGTTAAATCCTTTTGCTCTTCTACCTTTCCATTCAATTTTATAAATTGTCAGATGAAGACAAAATCYTGTTCCACTGCATTTTTTCCCCAAAATCTTGAAGTCCAATCCAAATAAACAACTCTCTCCAAATTTTCAATGACCAGTTGTAGATGTCCCAAAATGTACACCCATATCATCCTCCTTTTGTGAACAATTTTTTCTTAGAACTGAAAATCTGGCTTACCATCAACTCCTACCTCTTCTGTTCTTGTAAACAGAATGGTGCAAGGGGAGTCTATAGTATTGTTTCAAGTAGTTCTATGTGTAAGGAAAAATGCAGGCAGGTCACCCCATCCCCTGAAAGTGCTAATTATTATAGCACATTTACCATAAATTGTATGACACACAAGTAGCCTGGCTACTACCTAACCCTCGTCACCATCCAGTGTGACCAACCTCCTTTCTGGAACCCACACAGGGAACTTTAGGGTGGATTTAAAATAAATGGATTTCCTGTMTGGTTAGGTGCCCCTGTTGCATCAAAAATTCCTGGACAGCTTTTCCTTCTATYACCTCTTCTGGTTGTCCTCCTCGAGTGGGATAGTACACAACCCTGTATTTTTCCACTTTGCCTGGTGCACGGGTCCAGCTAACCCGGAATCCTCTTGCTGTTACCTCCGATGTGACCAAATCTGAAGGAGTCCCAAGTGAAGCAATCGTTCCTAGGTTGGAGACAACACAAATCTTTATTCCCTTCTGCATAATACCTACATGGTTTGTTACATTTGCTGAAGCTCTAACTATCATTCCTCATCAGATTATCAAATAATTGGCTACTACACACTTGTTTAGGTTATTTTCAATACAGAAAAGAAAACTAATAATGACTACTGCACACAGAGTTTCACTGGGACTAAGCCTCCCTGGCCTTTCGTAAACCTTTATATGAAAAAGACAAAAATACAACACTAAGCCTTCCTGACCTTCCTCCCATCACTATTTCCAGACCTTTCTGTTGTTTTTTTTTTGTTTTTTTTTTTCAGGTTGCTTTCCTCCCAGTCATGAAGAACATGCAAGTACATATACAGCTGTGATCTCCTGTGCTCCTCTGCAGGCTGGAAACTGATACTGCCCGTCAGCCGACTGAAGAGACACAGTGAACGGTCATCTTCTCTTGCAGTCATTCCTTTCCACAAAGATGTCTCATCTATCTATCATTTTTCCATTCTCTCCCTCTCAATTTCCCAACTGACTACTCATTCCTGCTACAAGATGCAACTAATATTCTTTATTTCTTCCAGCTTCCAGGTGACTAAAAGAGGAAAAAGATAGAATAAAGCCTTACTAAGACACACTTTTTCATCACACAGGTAGAAATATCTGTGAAAGGTAGCTTTCCTTACTGATATATATATTACACATAGCTATATATTGTATGAGAGAGAGAGAGAGAGAGAGAATCACTTGGCATTTCTGTGATATTAAGGAATCACAAACCAAGCAATAGAAAAAAATCCACTGAGGTCTTTCAGAAAGAATTTCCTTAGGTAGGCCTGTTTCTCTGGAAAATTACATTTTTTCATAGCCATTTCTTTTGTTCAGAAATGCAAAAAAACTTGTAGTCAGAGCAGGCTTTTTCATATGAGAAAAATTTTCTTCACCACCATCTTTTCTCGTGCAATATATATTTTTCATGTATTAAATAAGAAAGAGAAAAAATCCATCAACAGAAAGGGACAAAGCAATCTAAGTAGTTGAAACTTTTGAGTTCTTATGAGACAATAAAAACATTAAGTTAGGAGATGGAAAGCACACCACGAATGTAACAATTCCATGTGCAGCTGTTAAACTAATTCATCCCCAAAACTCTGTATTACAGAAAGAATATCCTTACACACCACTTGGAAATAGTTCCAGCAGAATGAATGAAGGTTTTTAAATTTTTTTGTACTACCAATATAATATTTACCTCTATTGAAGACACAGAGCAAAAGATCAGAGATATCAAAGCAAGAATAAAATATACCTAGGAAGATAACTTCCCTGAAAATGTATTTTCTTGCAAGTAAAAGAATATACAGCATGAGTCTAGTGCCAGAAGCCAGCCTAGAACTGTAGGTATTTGATTTGTAGCTCTAAGTTCATCATAAGTTACATTAAATTTTGTTTCTGTTCACCTTTGATTTCCTTTTCCTGTTCCTCTACTCGTGAGCACACTGTTCTGGTAAGACCTTCAACAATGGTATGCATGAAGTTAAAGTCAGCCACATTGTAGACGTGTGTGCTGTCAGGTTCAGAGGCAATCTCTTTGAGTTCATTTATATCTGCATTCTTTACACCTTTTATCAGAAAGAAAAATAAAGACAATATTTGCAATGAAAAAGAAAAAATCTTGTATACACAAGGATTGATAAAAAATTACTCATATCCAATTCTATTTGTTTTAATGACCAGCTAGAGGTGGCTCTGTTTTTAAGGTGTTAATTCCAGACATTCATTTCTGCCAGCATTAATGGCATCTTTTCAGCTGTCTCATGAAAATGTAGCATCCATGTATACTGCTAAATTCCAGTTACAGCAGCAATGTTATAAGCAATGTTTATAAAAGATACAACTTAATGATGATACTTACTGGATACAGACAGAAAAGAACACTTCCTTAATACAGACAGCAGCAGATACAAATACACCAGAGTATACTGGGACACAATACATGCATGTGGCAGAATACACACCAATAGCAAACAGCTCAATGCCAGCGTCTCGTAGGTTTTTAGCAGGAGGGATAACATCATCTTGGGACTTCCCATCAGTGATCAGTATCCCGATTTTAGATACTCCAGGTCTCGCACCTGCTTCAGGCTTAAAGCTGTTTTCCAAAATATAAGTTAAGGCAAGACCTAAAAAGGAAAATATTTTAAAAGACTTTAAGAGAGGAAAATGTCCATTAATTTTGCTAATATCACAGTCTTTGTTTTTCTACTCAATTTAAAAATTCTCAGACACCTTTGAAGAAGAATAAATATAAAAAAAGAATTTATTTACCGAAAAATTAAATTCCAACAAGCAGCCTAAACTACAGAGTAGCTGACATTCATTTTTAGCAGCCTTTTGATCAATCAATGTATTTTAAACAGGCTATGGAATTGATCTTCCTGCAAATGCATCATTTTTTTTTTCTTAYTCTACCAAGTTAGAATAGGAAGTTCCCACTCCTACCCACATTGCTTATACGAAAGCACATGCTCTGGATAGCTTAATAAATCCCCTTTCTACAGATAATCTTACTCTTGTTTGTTTGTTTATTCTTTCTGATTTACAAGCAGAAGAAAATTCTTATTTAAGCTTAGGGAGAATCTGATTTTAATAAATGCTTATTACTTAAACGGGAAGAAGAACAACAGCTCCAGGACAAACTTACACATCACAATTAGATCCTATCTGAAAACTCTTTTAAGTCTCCCACAGCAAAGGTTTCTAAGTCATTTTCTTCTAACATCCATATAAATAATCATGATAATTTACTACTTCCTACCACACAGTAATCTCATTCCTAGAATCATAGTAGAGTCCTTCTGTCCTTTGTCCTACTGCAATCACTCCTTCCACCAAAACAAAGGCAGTTGCTCATTGTTTCTCCTGCTCCTTACCCAACAGAAAAAAAAAAGGCGGCGGCAATTTACTCTAAAGCCATGTCTGGGTCTTTGGATACATCATTCCAATAGTACTAACTGCCGCTTTGATGACACTGGAATTGTATTCAGAGACTGTATTTTTCCCAGGTTGTCAGGCATCCCCCCTTTATCCATCACTAAGTGTCTCTGGGGCTTCAGTGCTCTAACTACTAAAAGGTCAATGGAAATCTAAAAGCCCCAGGTGGTTATCTGTAAAGCTAGCACTACCAGTCGTCAAATATTAAAACAACATTCTTTCCTTCTCCAGAATAAAGGTCTGTGCATGAACATTATAAATGGATTTTGCATTTTCTTCCTAGCAGGTAAAAGATTTTACTTCCAGCACAGAGAGTTATGAACAGTTAGTTTTATGACACCGTCCTGATTTCCAGTGAAGTCAATGGACAATCACTTCAGAAGAGACTTAACTGACACTGGATATAACCCCTATCCTTTTCACCCTTCATAATAAGCACTAACACCTCTTAGTCTGTGCAGCAGAATATGCTGTTTAATAAAAGGCAAAAGCTAAAACACACACGGTACCTGTCAATGTATTCCCTCCCTTATACGGGAGATTACGGACAGCATCCAAAACAGCGTCCTTTGTGCCATAGGCATTCAAGTGCCATTCGATTCGGGGATCACCACTGTATTGTGCAAGACCTAAAGAACCAGAAATTAAGGTAATTCAYCAGACAATAAAGTGGGGTTTTTTCAAGTATCTACACTTTATGTACTTGGCTACCAATAGCTTACCACTGTAAGTAGCTTTGCTACTATACTAGAAAAACTGCATTGGTTGACAACAAAACAGTGTGAAGCTGTTCTGAGTGACAACTCCTCAACCAACTTTCAAAGCCTTTCACTCAAGTACTAGTTAAATGAGAAGCAAAGAACTACACAACTTATTGAGAGTTATTAACAGTTCAAGAATTTTTTTTTAAAGAGCAATTATACTTAATACACTTTTCAACAGCAGCAGATCAGAAATATAACATTTCAGCCCATTTAAACCACAAGAAAAGCCATCCATTGGCACATTCCGCCTCCAAAAATTAAACTGCAAGTGTTTGAGCTAATGCTGACTGAAGTCATTAAGACTGTTTCCACTGTTTTTATTTTTCCACTGGCATTTCATTAGAGTTTACCTAAGCTGAGGATCACAGTAAACTGAGAAATTAATACTACAAACATTTCAGCAACATTACTCTTACGATAGAAGCACTAGTTCCAGATGAGAATGAGTCTTGCACAAAAATAGTAGCATTAAGCTGTTAACTATCCTGAAATGATAATGTTTTTACATTGCTACAGAAATATTAGRAAAAAAGTGTGGCACCTTACCCACTCTTGTTTTCTCAGATCCCACATTGAAAGCTGAAACCAGGTTTTCCAGGAACAGTCGAACGAGCCTGAAATTGAATCTGCCAATGCTCCAAGAACCATCTACTAGTATCACAATATCTGCAATTGCTGGAGTTTTACAGGTAAACAGGCTTCCTGTAAATCATTAAAATTAAAACAATATTATTAATTCAACAATAAAAATGTAACTTAATAAATATATGCCTTCCTTCTCCCACTAAGCTTAATAGTTACACCTTTCTCCAATGGTCAAATTGAGAAATAAGCAAAATGACTAAACGTGTTTGTTTTAACTTCAGTAATAGAATAGTCTGGCCATTATCCACTTCAGTTCTTTCGTTAAGGTGTTCAAAATTACTGTTGGGAGACCATGAAAAGAAATCCTCCTTCTAAAAATGCAATACTTCAGAAAGAAAACATTAACTGCCATATGACACAACCAAACCAACAGTTCATTTTCATTCCCAATGTACATATACAATTTCAGTCCCAGTACATAGTTTATGACACTTAACCTTAGGCACAGAAAATGCAGAGAGAGAAATGCAGACATATAAAACAGTTACCAAGGCCTCTTTGATAGTCAACAGAGAAAACCAGGTGTTTCTCTACATCTCAACAGCCCAGTAGAAAAGCATTAGGCACCATTGTAGACTTGTAGAGTTAGAAGCGAATCTCACCCCAGGAGTCAAGCAAAACTGAAGGTCAACTGAATATGCTGTATTAAACCTAAGTAGGAGGCACTCAATACAGCAGAGGTAAAATGCAAAGACCTCAGATTCAAATTCAGCGTCTCTATGAGAATAAGCATGAGAATAAAGCTTTAGTCTTAGAGGTATATGGAAAATACAAAAATACAAGAGCATTATAAAAAACAGCAGAAAAGATCTGATGAGAATTAGCAGAGATACATATTAATGATCTCTAAGGTTTAACTAATCAATGGGGAAATCAGAGGAAATGGAAGTAGAGATTAGACACAAATTGCACAGCCAACTCAGAAGCCTAAACAGAAGTGCCACATTCAGTTTGAGAAAATGACAGGAAGGGAAATAAGGGAATGGAACCTCAGACAGAACTGCCACTTTCCACAGAAGTGGATGTGTGACTGTAAAAGTAAGGCAGCTGCTGAAAGAGTGGACTCTTACTGTAGGGAGGGAAAACAAAGGAATGATGTTACACAGGTATAACAAATGAGAGCTTATGTTTGAAATACAAAATAGCAAACTCCCCACCAGACTGGCCACAGAATAAGCACGGAAGTAGGAAAGTCAAAGCAAAGCAGGTTTACGAGAAAAAGTATGATGCATCACAAACAATTCAGGGATGAGATCATGCCCCTGGATACAGTAAAAAACAAACACAGGATAGCGAATTAAGCTGCAGCTCAGCTTTTATCATCACTTTTGTCAGGATCCACTATACAAGTTAGTTCACAAAGAATACCAACACCTGACATGGTACTAACAGGAATAACCAAGTACAGTGCCAGAAATAAACTGATCTTGAGCAGAAATGTGCAGCAAAAAAAAGAAGTAATTCAGTGAGAAATTATATAAAAGGTGCTTGCATTAGCTCTCAAGAAGCTCTCCTGATACACAGAGGGAATAAAACACATGGTTAGCAACTTGAAACTTTAACAACATATTATTAATGACAATCTTTTCATTAAATATAAAACGATAATCTCACAGGCAAAAACAATCTGATGTGCAGCAGTTCAATCGGTAATAACTAAGGGTTAGATTCATACCGTAGTGTAAATCCACTGAGCATTAAACTCAATCCATAAAGTTACAGTTAATGTCTTAAACGTGTACTATGAATGTTTYTAGAAGAACAGGGGACATTTCCTACGTGCAGCTAGCAGTGCAGAATAAGTTCTAAACATATGACAAAAATTCCACTTACAAAGATGCCAAAGCAAATAAGCTTTTACAGTACAAGACAACACTATTTGAATTGGCAACAGATTTTAATGTATTGACACTGGGGAACATTTAGTAAGTATCAGAAAAATGATCTTTAATTGGAAGATAAATCCAAAGGAGGTCCAAATCTTTATGTCACTGAAGTCAACAGAAAAACTTCCCTTGATTTCAGTGGGACTGGAATCTGTTTTGCAATTTAATAGGAATCTACTGGTCATGGCAAAATTAATGTTTTAAATATCTTTGCCAAATAAACTTCCTGTTCATCAGTCTGCATTACTTGCAGTATCTGTCTTCCATTAACATGCAGTTCGACTGTGCCATTCTCACACTGGCCACGATCAGCACTGCAAGCTTCAAAAGAAGTACTGGCAAAGTAAAATGCTACTCAACATCAGTAAGAATGAAAGCATGGGACCCCGATTCACATCCAAGCAGCTGCATGATAACACAGATGTACCTTTTCAGTATTATCCCAGCAGTTTAATCATATAGCCCAATGAGGACAACAGGATTGGTGTGGCTGTATTTTCCTTCTCTACTTCTAAAATCTTGTGCTGAGTATGAAGCCCAGTTATTACCCTGAGTCTTCATCATTTCATATCAACAAGTTTTGTCTATAAGGCTTCTTTAATCCAGTAGTGATGGCTTTGTAGTGAAAGCTTTTATCAGTTTTAGTAAATCCCTTCAGTGAAGAAAAACCCAAAGAACAAAGAAAACAATAACAACATTCCTTTCAATGTTTTATTTCCAAATCATCATATCAATGCAAATAGTATAATTCAATTATTTTTGTTAAAGAAACATGTGTGGTTTGATCCAAGATTGTACTGCAAGGTCACAGTGTGAAAATTTGATTCATTCTTCGTAGGTAGGAGATACTTGTTGAATCTTTTCTGCATAAAACATTTAGGTTTTGTTACTTCTGTACACCCACTATTTTGCTTATGTTTTCTCCTTGTTGTACTTAATAGAATTGTAGAAAGTTCCCTAAAAGGGAATAAACAACAGTGAGATATTAAACAGAATAACACGGTGATAGAAATCTTTAAAACCTGATAGGAACACAAACATCCTATCCTAGTTGATAAAGTTAGTCTRAAAGACACAGTGTGTAGCAAATAATTTCTGCACCCCACTGTGCTTAGCCAATTTCCATTACCAGTTCTTCCAAGTGTCTTTTTCAATAACCTTTCCATACAACCATACATGGTCACGAATTCCTGTAGGGTTTGAGGATAATTTTGAACATTTCAACTATCTACACATAATTTTAATAGGCAACTTTCCAACAACATTTCTTAAAAGAGGATGACAGCATATCATTCCATATAATAAAGCTTTCAACACTCAATGTTTTAGTCTACTACAAAGTTCAGTAGTGTGATCAGATTCAATAGTGCGTTTATTTCCCTTTTACTCAGTCATCAAGAAAAGAGTAGTGAGAGAAAAGGTCCCTCTTTCCTCTGAATTATACAATACTCACCAGTTTCAAAAGTAGGACAGTAGGGAAGAGACCAGTTACCAAATTTTATATAATGTTTCCTAATGTTATATAGAAAGTACTATTCTGCTTCAAGTGCAGCATTCCACAACAAGAAATAACAGAGCCTGCGATTTTTAAGTAAGCAAAATAACAGAATTGAATATACTRTAAAGCCAGAATAACAGCTTATATATTTTACACCAGCAACTGTCTTCAGTTCATCCACTTACAATTGGTGGAGAATTTTTATAGCGAGAAAGTAAAATATTAATGCACTTTCTGTAACAAATTTGCAGTCTTCCCAGCACTACTTGGCAGAAGGAACTTGCCACTCTGCCAGAAAGCTAACTGAGGAGGAAGGGACTTGGTCTGCTCATTTCTGCTTGCCACAGATGAAGGCATGGGCTCAAAATTTCACCTTCAAAGGCACCAGCATAGAGCTAAAGGCTACCAGCAATGTTTTATGGCAAGGTATTTGCACAAAACCTGCTTCAGTACTGCCAAAAATCATATCATCATCAAGAATTTTGATTCCTTTGTTTCAGCGAAATTTTTCAAGGAATAGCCAGCATTGAAAAGCTTTGTATCTACCAAATGAAGTTTCCTGGGTTTGATTCCTCAAGCCCTCAGATGTTGAAGGTGACTTTCTGGCACTTCCAATATGCAAGTGCTACAGCACTCTCAAGACAATGTCAAAATTTGGCTGAGAGTGAAGCCAAAGATGGCAATGCTGAAAGAAAGATCCAGACAGAATTTTCTGGGATACAGGGAGTGTTATTGGAGCCTGCAAAACATGACCCTTGAGTCATCCCAATGAAGGGAATGGAGTGCAGAGTGGGGCCTGGGAGGGGCTCTGACAGTGTGGGCGCTGCGCAGACCACAGCAGGCTCAACAAGCTCCTGAAAACACTGATCACTTCTCCACAGCTGCATTTCCTACCTGCAGCTAATCTTTCACACACGCATTCGGTGAGCAAGTCAGCAATGTTAAAAACAGAAGTTCAACCAAAAAAACCTGCAAGCCTTACTTACGTAGAAATACAAAAATATTATTTTTAATCTTGAGTAGTGGTTCTTTGACTCTTGGAGTTAATACTCTTCGAAAATTCTTCAAAAGGCAAAAGGAAAAGCAGCAAATACAGGCACTGCCACATGGGCGGACTCAATGCTTTAGACAAACCAGTTCCATTTGCAAGCAGTTATGATATGTTTTGCAGAAACACATTTGATATTTTGCCTCCCCTTGGTATGAAACCCTGTTCTCATTTTAAAGAGCCAAAACACACAGTTCTTCTGCTAGAAGAAGTTAAGACTACAATTCTTTCTGCGTCTGCAATATGTAGTTTCATTTCTTACTCCCTGTCACAGTGGAAAAGTCAAATAATATATGTGGAAGGAGAGGAAGAAAGTTCATGTAGAGGTCAGTAATAATACAGTATGAACAGAAGACTCGTTCATGGGATAACAAAGCACAAAAGACACAAAGTTTGATGACAGCAGTGAGTGAAAAATACCTTGTGAATAAAGCATGAATGACAGAGAACAGCCAGTCCTCCACAGCGATTGACAGCACCACAGAGGACAAGGGCAATGTAAATCTACATCAGCAAAATGTACATCATTTTTAAAGAAAGGGTTGGAAAAATAAAGGGACGTGAGGCAGCGTCCAGCTCCAAAATTCAGCAACTCACTAGTCCATGCTCCTGACATTGATATTATTTCACTGTGCTGGTGATATCATCCTTGCAGTTGGACGTCAGTTTAACACATCCCATATGTCAGGGCTACGGACCAGACAAATACATACAACATAACTGCTGTTCTTTAAACTAGATCCAACCCTAGCTTGGATTTGAAGGACTCAAATGCTGGAATACCATTAGGTTGAAAGAGCATCCCAACAAGGTTAGAAGTTTGTCCCTGCTCCCTAGGGAAAAAAAAAAAAGCAGCCAGCCCTTTTCCATGTGTCTTACTCCTCTCCAGGAAACTAACATGGCCCAACTGGCAAGCCTACAAACTTGTTATTTGGTAGAGTTGGAATATTAAGATTTACTGAATCTGTTGTGTCTAATCATGTCACATTTGACTGTGAAAGCTGTAGTTCACAATTTTGCTTCTTCCAAAAAGCACACAGCAGTAACTAAATATTATTTAAAGCATACTGTCTTAATTTAAGGCCACAAAACCAGTCAAAGCAGTAGTTGATAACACATTAATTGCCTGTATATACTGGTGACAATTCTCAAGCGTGAGAGAAGGAAGCATAGAGCCATTTTCTATGCACTTTTCCACACACACTCAATGAGAGTTGTACTTCTGCAGTAAGTAGTCACTAGTTTAGAAAAACTTCTAGAACTTTCCTTCCAAAGATGAACTTTTTCATTTGAGAGACAAAATAAATTAAAAAGTAACTATGAAAGAAAGTGCTGATGTCTTCTCACAGACCATTGTTGATTGATAGCACTGAAGCACTCCACGTCTGCAGCAGGTTACTAAACAGCAACACTAAGCACTCCTGGTCTGTGTAACTGGATTGAAAAATATGTTTTAAAATCCCTCTACAGTTAAACTGAGAGTTTAAGACATTTAATTTCTGTTTCCAACAGGCCACATGTCAATGCAGAACAAAGTATGCTGCTGAAGTCTTTCCTGAACCTGAAGCTCAACATGTCAATATACTATGTCCATTTAGCCATGATTTACACTGAAGATGATCTGCAACCTTCCTGCAAAGCACATGAAACCTAAGAAATTCTTCTGCAGATTACAGTGATAATTCTCTACTTCTCTTTCAGTTCTGCATGAGTGCATGAATGTTTTAAATGAAACAGCTGTCTCAAGATCTAAATCACTTTTCAAGACAGAAAACTATATTTTTTTATTAATATGGTCATACTTCTCCACCATTCCTATGTAATAAATACGCCAGGATTTAAAAGGCTTATTTCTCCCATTTCTTTAGTGAGGTATGAAATCCCTGACACAGTTTTCTTTGGCTATCTAGAAGACAGTTAATCAGGACACTTCCAGACAACAGTGGTACTCAGAAATCCTCAACAATAATTAAGGTGTATGTATAAATCCCTCTAAACCATGATAAAGAACTGGTCTGTGCCTGGGCTTGTCACACAACAGGTAAAGTAACGGAAAAGAGCCTGCTGAGAGAACAGGCTGCATACCCAGTAAGGTCATTAACACAGAGCTAATTAAAAACTAGTTGAAACAAACTGCTACAGCACTGTTAAATTACAGCTCAGCATTACGGCTCTAGGTACATATGATGTTCTGGCCAGTGTGTCTAGAAACAAAAAAGATGGTGCAATACAATTACAGTGCAGAAGACTTCCAAATTCAAGGCCCTATATTACCTTCAAGTAGTTCTTGAAATAATATTTTTATAATGTAATCAGTGTATATGCTTGTAAAAATAAAAATATGCAGTGATCTTTAGAAGAATCACTAATTTAGGATGTCATGTGTTAATCCACAAAAACTCATCATGAAATTTTTGCTCCCTTGAATATAGCACTTCTTCCATTCTCTTATTAGTAGAGATGTCTGAGTGAACACTTTACTCTGAGAAATCTTAACTCCCAGAATGACAGCATATGGGAGGTGGGAAGGGACCTCTGGAGTCTAGTCAAACTTCGCTGATCAAAGCAGGGGAAACAGCAGCAAATTGCTCTGTGCCATGTCCAGTCAGGTTAAAGATCTCCAAGATAAAGACTCCATAACCTGAGTAACCCACTCCAGTGTTTTACCATCCTCATAGTAAAATAAATGCTTTCTTTGATTAAATAGAATTTACAGTTATTTGAGTTTGTGTCCACTGCCTCTTGTCCTTTGACTGGACACCACTGAGAAGAATCTCTGCCTTCTTTACTCATTCCAGTGTATATTTTTACATGTTGGAAAGATATCTCTCAAACCTGCTGTCCTCTAAAAACTCCAACCATCATAGCCTCTCCTCTTATGAAAGATGTTCCAAGCCTTCAATCAAATTCATGGCCCTTCAACAGACTCACTCCAGTACATCCATGTCTTTCTTCTACTGGGGAGCCAGCCCAGCACCAGACACAGAACTCCACATGTGGCTTCACAAGGCTGAGCTGAGGGGAAAAATCACCTCCTTCAACCTGCTAACAACTTCTTTCCTAATGTAGCCCAGGAGGCTGTTTGCATTCTCTGTGACATGGGCCTATTGCTGGCTCATGGTCACCTGACTCCCACGGCCTTTCCTGCCAAGCTGCACTCCAGCCAGTTGGCTACCAGCAGGTCTTTCTGCCTGGGRTTATTTCTGCCCAGGGCAGGACTCTGTGCTTCCCCTTGCTGATCTGCCACAGTTTGACACCACCTCCCTGCCTACCTACTGAGCTAAATTTGGATGTTGAGTTTGAAGGGTCTTGAGGGTATGGAGAGGAGAGATGAGATACGAGTSGTATTTCACAGGCCACAGGAGCCACCACCCCTGTGCTCACAATATACAGTTTTCCCTTTCATTATCACACTGGAAAGATCAGTGCAAGAGACCAGAAATTTTACCAAACATTTTTAACCACATAAACAAATAAAACCCAAGCAAAGACCCTGCCGACACTATGATAGCTGTCTGCACCACTATACACCCTAACTCTGCTAACTTTCCTGCATACATGGAAACTAAATATGCCCAGGCAACAAGCTGGTGCTGGTGCTCCACAGAAGCTCCTTTGAGTATTCCAGGACAGCAGAGTACAAGAATACCACAGCTCTGTTTAGTGGGGAATAATGAGCCAAAGACACACACATCAAACTCAGCAGTCAGATAAGGAAACAGGATTCCCTCATTACATGCAGAGTAGTACTGTTAGTACAGCTAACCAGACAGCTACCTTTGAGGTAGAAAACCTGGTCCCCTCAGCCAGGGAAGTTCCATTTTAGCTACCACCTGGCACCTTTTAACCAAGGGACATATCTCAGCTGTAACACTAAGGCTTACTCAGCACACAGGGTACCAGGCAGAGGGTGCTGACCATGAGACAGCCTGGAACAAGAGTCCTGCATCRACAGACCCAGAAGAGACATGAAGACCTCAGATTACGCAGTGATGGAGAGAAATGACCCTGAAATCATCTCTCCTCAGTACAAGCTCATGCTTGATGTTGAACATCAATGAATGAGACAGACTATGAAATAAGACTCTCCCCCTCTCAAAAGGGGAACAGTAAAGAACATCCTTGGAAGGGAATTTGTACAGCAGACAATTAACAAGCAAAAATTTTGTATCTTATAGTTGCATTCAAGACAAGGCCATCTCACAGCCCCTGAAAACAGATACCAAAACTTTAACCTTTTTCTCCCATTTTGCTGACCAGTGCATAAAGTAATGAAGATTCTTCATCAGGGTATGCAAATCCATGATGAGTTTGCTGATGAATGTATAATTCTTTATGGTTACAGCTTTCCTACAGGAGGTTCTTGGTATTGCACTTCAGTCTTTATTAAGGTATCTGTCTGCTACCACCTCCCCAAGGCTTTTTTGTTCTTTCAAGGTTGCCATACAAGTTTAAAAAAGTGGCCAGAGTTTCAACTTGTTACTATGTAGCTTCAGTTTCAAAGACGAGGTATTGTGTTATATCAAAGACAAGTATCACTCATGATATACCAAGATGTTTGCCTAGAATATACATAGTCCTGAGCAAGCCTACAGACTTCAGATTATGAGAATTCATGCTGCCAGACGATGAAGAACTGTTAAGGAATGTCTCAGCAGGGTACTAACAAAAGTATTTCAGTAATGAGACATGTCAACACGGACGCTGAATCTGACTTAAGGGAACATCTCTTGCTGCCAGCAGAATCCAGCCATGCCAGCACACTGTGGATTGGATGGATGCTCAAGAGCTAATGACTTGAAGAGATGAAAAGTAGTCTGAATATAATGAAAGACCATTCATTCAGCTGAGCTTCTATTAATCCATCATTCAAGAATGTGAATAGCAGTCTCCCAGTTCAACTAAGAATAGATTGCACAAAAAAAAGGTGCCTTAGGGAGAGCTACCAAAGGAATAAAAGAGCCCAGACAGGTTTTCTGTTGGTAATAGTTCAGATTTACGAAGCATTATACATATTTACTGTCCAGAGACATGAGAAGAAACATAACTCAAGGTTTATGAATATGAGGATAAGCATCTTTTAACTCAAGGGTTGTGAATCTGAGGAGTTCTAATATCAGGAGCTGGATCACTTTATGACAAAAATGAAACTTCCATTTAGGTTCAAGATAAGATAAGTGTCTTTTTCTACTCAGAGAGTAGAAAGAGAGCTAGAAAGTTGTTATTTTTCTGAACTACAGATTCTCTAGATGTCTATGTCAACACTGTGTCTACACTTCAGTGAAGCAGATGCATTCAATGATAGTTACTAGGGAGGGACAATGTGGGTAACAGAAGGGCAATCCGTCCAATCTCCAGCTTCTACCTGGCCAGGAACCCTTATGAGAGGTAATACACAACCATAACCATACCTATGATGTTGATATACTGACAGGAAGAAAAGCATTTCCTCCTACAGAAAAGAGGAGCCAGGAGATAAGTAAGTGGAATCCCTGGCTAAGAATGGAGATTGGCCATCATTTCCAATGCCAAGCTCTCAATATTCAGAATAAAGCAAGGACTTGCCATCTGGAATATACAAATTGAAGAAGACATCCAGCAACATCCAAATTAACACTCACTCTCAACCTAGGCTAATATAAATAAATAAAATTTTACACCTATCCAGAACAGACAAGGGAGTTACAAAATACATAAGAGAACCTTCTTATGTTAAAATCAACCCCTTGCTCCCAGTCTTCCTTTCTCTTTGTTCCTCTCTCTTCCCTGATCTCAATTCAATCAGGGATTTCTTCTGTCAGTGCATAACTCAATGTGAACCCTTTCCCAATTCCAGGCTTCATAGCAACTTTCAGGTCTTCAGTTTGAAGCTTGCTGTCTCTCAAAAGTATATTTTTCTCTTATTCAGATTATTTGAATACACTTGGAAGTAAACTAATGGCTATTTAATTTGGCCAGATGGCAGATGTAAATGCTGCAATCTCTAAATGTAGCTTGCTTGGTTTTCTCCAAAGCAACTACCAAAAGAAGGCAAAGAAAAGCACTTAATAATTCTGTCTGTGTCAGTGTTGATATTTCCCATCAGGTTTTTCAGTCATGGGAGCCAGGAAGGAGTCTTCCAAATTACCAGGCCAGGTCCATAGAAGTATTGCCATTGTAGAATGAAATCCAAGTTGCAAGGAGTAGTCAAAGGACACAAAAGCTATTTCTTTCAGAGAAATTCTTACAATGAATTCTTGGAATAAGCATTGATCATCCACAGCACAATGAACTAAACTTTCTGGACAGTAAAGGGGAGTTTACCCAAGACTTTCCATGCATCAGAATCCTCCTGTAGGTCCTCCAGTGTTTAACAAGGAAATTCTAATATACAAAGCTTTGCACGGCAGCTCACAGGTTCATAGTCTACACTTAATGGATGCCTTTCATCAAATTCTACCTTCTGAGAATTACGGAATCCAACATGGCTTGGATGCAGTATCCAAAGTTCATATATCAAAGAAAGCAATGGTATATTCTGACAAGTCTACTTGATCTCCTTTTTCTAACAGATATTTTCATCATCTGAAGTTGAGAGAGAAATCCCACAGAAGAACGGAAAGCCATCACATTTGGCACAAGTTAAAATACAGTCACTGTCAAAAAACCCCCATGCTCTGCCAGCCTAACATGGATGGGGGCCTGCTGACAGGATTGCTGGGCAGGTTCTACATGGGGTCCAGTGCAGACATCTTTTAGCACACATCAGGACGGTGATCTGACCAGCACTGAAACCACTGGCTGCAGGCATTTAAATGAGAGTCCTACTGGCAAAGATCAGATGGTCAGGTGCTGCTTTCACTAGAGAAAGCTGAGACATCACAGATTCTCTGTCTGGGCTAAGGTTGGGCAGAACAAAGCCAACTGAGTCCAGAGCCAAAGCAACAGAGTCTGGAACCAAAATTAGGTCTATGAAATTATTTCTGGGCTAAGGAGCTTCAGAGTGGTCAGAAGATCATAGTGAGGGGAACATAATTATAGATGCTTGCCAAGGTTTTGTGGCGGTCCAAAAGGTTCTAATAATGCTGCAGCATGGTCCAAGCATTCCCYAGTCTTATCATGGGAGGCGTGGGGATCTGAGGCCACTTGCCTTAAAGAGGCATAGAGAATAGAATATTGACAAGCAGGTCAAATGACTGCATGTCACTGCAAATGTCACTGCATGCCACACAGTGCTGAAGGGAAGCTTTTGGTAAAGACTACAAACATATTTTTCAAGATAGTTAGCCCAGAACTGAAAAATAAACTGAACAAAAAATCCTGAAGTAACAGCCTACACAGAGCATATGACCTCTGGTGTGAGGCAGTTAATTACAGCAGACGTGCATCCCATTTCATCCATGACAAGGTAACACATCTACACACACCCTGCAGACACTGCAAAGGTGAAATGCTCAYGCCTCAGTATTACACATATACATCTTTTAGAGAAATGTAGGCAGTAGCCTAGAATTTAAACATATGCAATCAATAGTTCTAAACATCACTATAATTTCTGATGCAGACTTTCATTTACAAATGTCCAAAAATGAAACCTATCATGTAGAAGTACTCCACAATGTTTAAATAACCTAAGATATCTCCAGAGTAGGAAATCTTCCCATTTTGCAGCATCAAGAAACTGATGCTAAAGACTAATGGCCAAGGTTATCTCTACCCTTTGTAATGGAGGATAAGGTAGAAGACCTTGAGCTAGCTAGTTTTGAGCAGGCAAGTGCATTCACCAGGGAGAGTGCTGTGTTAAACAATATAGCTGCACTGCTATTAGTTTTGAAGTAAACTTGGTTGCATCTAGTTCGAGCAACCCTTCAATATTATACTGCACTGCACCGGAACAAAAGAAAACAAAAGGTATGCAGAAACTTTGTGTTTGCTTCTTGTGTAACTCCAACACAGACCCAGAAACTAAACAATAATCTCACAGGTTTCACCCCACTTGCATCTTCCAAGATCAGCAACACATTTTTATAACTTGTACTCACATTTTGATAACTTGCACTTACTTCATAACATGGTCTGGTTATGGTTCAGACTGGTGTGTGTCATTGCTTAGGAGGTAATGAGACACGGGATAGAGAAACGAGTATCTGGGCATTGTACAAGATCTAATATGATACATTGAGGAGAGGAGTCAAAAGCACTGAAAGGTAGTTTGGGGAAGAACACACAGGGGAAAATAGGACAATAAAGGCATCAAGGGGACCAGTTCCATCTGCACAAATGACTGGTTAGTATTTGCTTGGCCAAGCCCTGTGCTTGGTCACAACAGACCTATTGGGACTACACGCTCAGTCTTGCTACTGGTTGGAGCTGGGGCAATCCTGCATATTCTGCTGGGCTAAAAGGTTCACTGGTCCCCAAAGCAAGACAAAAAAGAAATAGCACTCAAAGTGGAAGAGCCAAGTACTTTCCAATAAGCTTTGCTTTTACCCTCAGATTGCAGAAGCAGATAAATGTGCAGGAGCTGAGAAGACAAAGACTGTTTAGGAATAACATAATGGCACTGGGGTAAAATGCCCACACAACATAGTTATGATTTCTTTCTTCWGTAGTTCATAATCAAGACCTAAAGTGTCCTCCAGAAAGCTCAAGGAAACTCTGCTAGTAAGTCAAATTATAGATTGTGTAAAGACATAGTTAATGAGTTCCATAGCCTAGGAGTTCAGCAAGTAATAAAAAAAAAATAGAAAAACGTCATGACTAAAACCAACATTTGCAGTTACATTAGCCAGGATGAAGTGAGTAAAACTGTGAAACACTGCCAGTGGAGCAGAAGTTCAAAAGGTATTCATTCCTGTGGCTTAGTCAAATACCTCACAGCACTCATTTCACACTGTCTAGTAATTTTTACTGAAGTATCTGACATTAACTAAACAGACAAGTTAATAAATTAGATAATTAGTCTCTTCTGCTGAATAGTATCTTAATATACCTCTCTGTGGATTTTTCCCACTCAGCTTAAATAGTGCCATTCAACAGCTATAAAGTGAATGTCAAAGCCCATTTGCATCATATGTGACAGGAATGTAGAAAGAAGTATACAACTCAGTATATTTTTTAAGGTTACCACACCTCTCATTTCTATCACTATCAGAAGACTGATTCAACCTCACTGCAAGAGCTATTAAAACAGAAACCTCAGACAAGTATACCAAGCCATTTTGAGGATGGATATGCCTTTTGCATTATCTGATAGGTGCATAGCACTGGAAGAAAAATACATTATGAAAAAAAAATAATTCAGAAACATTTACATTGAAAGATTGTAGAAATAATGTAAATAATAACCTAATAATGTATAATCCATCTGGAAGTTCAAAAAAATATCAAAAACCATCCCAYCGTGAAACAAAATAACTTTGAATATGTCTACACAGTTTTTGCAGGCAACTGAGCACTGGCAGATCACACTCACCTGAAAGAAACTGCAGGCATACTTATTACTACTTAGCAGTATCACATGACAAATGGCTTCAGGCCTCTTTCCAAGACACTTTATGATGCTAAACCCTGAAAGTGCTAAAAACTCAAAATTTAGTACAAGACAACCAAAATCTCTTATCTGTAAAGCACTGAGTAGTGAAGAAAACAAAGAGGAGAGTGGAACCAGCATGTGTCAGAGGGAACTCTGACTGAATGAGCACCTATTCTTCATGATATTTATAACTTGTACATGTATATATCTGTATGCACAATAATAATAATATTAATAATACAAATTATAATATCACTAACAATGTTAAATTCACTAAAGGTCACTAATAATATTRAATTCTTTCAAATAAAACGTTTATCCTTACAGATAATTTCTACCTCTTCCTAGAAGGTTTTTTTGTTTAAATTAATATACAAATGCAGGTATATCAATAAAGGCACATTCAGTCACTATTCACTGTTTTCAACACTAGTTCAGGTTATATTACTTAAATACAGAAAATGTAACCTGATATCTGCATCTTGCTATTATACTTTGTGGCAGCCAAGGTATGGCATTACCCAGGTCGTTATATAGAGCTTCTGTTTTTCTATCTCTAAAGCCCACTATGATTTCTATGCTATTTTTCACTCACCCAGTATCTAATTCTTTTCCATGAGTATAGAAAGGACAACTTGGCAATGGACAACAGATTAGTTATAAATACTCTTTCCTAAATTTTTACCTGCTTGTCCCAGTCTTTCACAATGAGAAGCTCAGATCTAGCTTTTATTGTCAATCAATTTCTCCTAGAGCTTCCTCTATATTCCATTTGGGCAGGGAACTGAGTGGCAATACCAGTTTTCGAAGATCTTCCAGCTGGCTTCCCACCAGCCCAGAAAGCTCGGGCAATGTTCTACGAGTTTGGCTCCTGGCATGTGGTAAAGGTGACTCCCATCAGAAAGAGGCATCTAAGGGGTTGAAAAAGTTGCAGTTCTCCTAGGTATTTTAACTCAGCACCACATCACTGAATTTTCATGGAAATCAGTGAAAAAATCACACCCGCCCCTAATGGACTTGCTCTAGGGATGAAATGCAATTTTCACTTGGGAAGGTTGAACTAACCACCATGTTCTGTGCTGTGCAGTGAAGATCCCTGACCTCCCCAACCATTCATACTTACTGTATGACTATATTACATGTGCTTTACAATGAGAAAGTAACTAACATTATGATACATAAATCACAATATTTTATGGGAGCTTATTTCTCTTTGTTTTAATAGTCTACAGATTGTATAAAGCTTATCTTGTGACACCTGATTCAGAAGAGAAATCTGACCCATACATGCTCTATGCTGTCCTAAATCATCTTGATTTGAGATTTGCATAAGGGAATTTCCAAACAGGATGGGTTAAAGACTGTGTAAATGCTTTACTTTAGTAAAGCATTAATGTAGAACCTCTGGTATTGGGTGTTTTTGTGGCCAGGTTTGGCAGGATGGAGGCTGCAGGGGGTGGCCTGTTTGATTAGAGTCCAAGTGTCCATGGACATGTGGTGGCACCTCTGGGAAAACATATTTAAGAAAGTACAAAAAATGCCAAGCAAAAAGAGAAGCAGGGCAAAAAAGAGTGAGAAACAGTAGAGGGAACCCCAAGGTCGGAGGAGACACTTCTCCATGGTAGAGTAGATATTCCCTGCAGCCTGTGGATGACACACATGGAGAAGAAAGTTACGAGAAGAAAGGAATGGCAGAGAGAAACCACTACACCCTGAACATAACCTCTCAACACCCCTTTTGCACCACTTTCTTCCTCTCTGAAGGGACTTGGACTGAGTGTAACTTGCAGTGATAACAAGGGAGGAGGAGGCTGGGAGAAGGTCAAGCTGAGCCTGGGAAAATGGAGAGGAAAGCTGTTATTTTAATGTTTGTCTCTTTTGTTTCCCACTACCCACATTAGTAATTTTTTTAACTGGCAATAAATTAAGTAAATCTTCCCCCACACGACTCTATTTGCCTACCACGGTAACTGGCAAGCAGTCTCCCTGTCTTTATCTCAACCTATGAACTCTCATTCCTGTTCTTCCTCTTTTCTCTCCCATCCTGTTACCGAGAGGAACGAGCAAGCAGCTAGGTGGGAGTTTGGCTGCTAGCCTACACTAAGCCACCACACCTCTCAAATAAAAATCCCCACAATCAAGTCAACAAGCATGAAGATAAAACTGGCCTCAGTGTTTTGTTTTTATTGAAACGGGTAGCAAACCCAGTTCAGATACATGGAGAAATACTCTGCAGAAAAAGATATAGTCACGTATTTGCCACAGGATATAGTCAAAACACTGTGATTCTCCCCTCCCCAAAGGGATTTGATTAGAGAATCACTCATAGAGGCTCCCTGAGAAACTGTAAAACATCTGAGAAGGCACAGAATGTATTAACCCCTGTCAGTGTACAGAAAAGAGCTTTGTACATGAGGGAGTTGGAGAAAAGCCAGGGTACAAGTACTCAAATATCAGTGCGGGCTGAAAGAAGCTGCGTCTGTGAGCTTTTTCTCAACAGACAGAAAGAGAAAAGGCTTCTGACATTATTAACATGACTGTGCACAGCAGAGATAAATCACCAAGCTGAAAAATGACAGGTTCTCAAAGATATAGAAAGAAGATTCAAGACTCGAAAGTGGTTGTGCAGAAGAATTACAGAAAGTTTCTGGAAATCAAATATAAAGTGAACATTTGATGGAAGAGTGCTAGACATTAAGCCTGAATTAATTTGGCACCATGACATTATTGGATATACATTGGAGGTTTGCTTGCGATAAGAGCATAGTACTTACAGCAGGAAAGGAGTAAATCTTTTCAAACTACTTGAATGGACAGGACAGAAGAGACAGAAAATTTTAATTTAGGTTGCTGAAGCTGCTGGAAAAATTACTAGCAAGCCATACAAGCCACTGACAGAGTTCCATAAAGACAGAGCAAAACCCTAATAACAATCTAATTTAGGACAGAAGAAGAAAGTAGGTTTGGGAGTTCAGGATAAGGCATTTACACATCCCACCACCACTCAAAGCCTTAGACAGTTGGTAATTAAATAGCGGACAGTACTGCATAATCAGTCCTTCAAACCGCAGATGAAAATAAGAGTGAGATGCTTTGGAACCGTCTAGAATAATGATTACAGATATATACATCTTGCATTTCTTAGCAAAGAGCTGGTGTCTAGGAACACAAGGGTTATGGTGAAATCCTTGCCCCACTGAAATTGAAATTTCTGGGGTTCGTTGTGTGACCCTGAAGAAGGTATATTAGCTAAGTGTTTATAAACAAGTTTATATGAGTATGTGCCTCTCGCTCCTTTCAGGAAAATCAGCAGGACACAAYGACTTACGATAATGCACAAACTGGAGCTTGTATTATTGAAAGAGTTCACATGTTTTTTCATGCTCACTCACAAATCCATTGGTGTGCTTTATTAGTTTTGTCCCGAAACAACAATTTTGGATTTTCTGGCCTACTAATGCCACTAAGCATCCTTCTATAACAAGTGGAGCAGATGTTCACAGAAGGCACCTCTTTATGTCAAAACTTGACACTAATAACTGGCAAAATAGGCTTATGCTACTCTTTCACTCAAGACAAAAGCAGAAGCCACAACCACTGACAATAGTAATCTGGACAACAGTTGTTTTTGATTTGGCTTATGGGCAAAGATTGCTCTTGTGGTCAGGTAAGATATTCTACCTAACTCAACCTGGCTGCCATCATAAAAGACTTTTTTAAATGTTCATACAAATACATTAATAAACACCCTCAGTAAGTCCACAGAAAACACCAAGCTGGTTGGGAGTGTTGCTCTGTTGGAGGGCAGGAGGGCTCTGGACAGGCTGGATCAATGGGCCAAGGCCAATGATATGAGGTTCAAAAAGGCCAAGTGTCAGGTCCTGCACTTGGATCACAACCCTCTTGCAGCACTGGCGGCAGAGGGGCTGGAAAATCCCCTGTTGGAAAAGGATCTGGGGGTGCMGGTTGACATCAGCTGAACATGAGCCAGCATGTGCTCAGATGCCCAAGAAGGCCAATGGCATCCTGGCCTGTATCAGAAACAGTGTGGCCAGAAGGACCAGGGCAGTGACTGTCCCCCTGTATTCGGCACTGGTGAGGCTGCTCCTCAAATCCTGGGTTCAGGTTTGGGCCCCTCACTACAAGAAGGACATTGAGAGACTGGAGTGAGCCCAGAGAAGGGCAAGAGATGGGAAAGAGTCGGGAGCACAAGTCTGATGAGGAGCAGCGGAGGGAGCTGCAGGTGTTTGGCCTGGAGAAAAGGAGGCCCAGGGGAGACCTTATCACTCTCTACAACTCCCTGCAAGGACACTGTAGCCAGGTGGAAGTCAGTCTCTGCTCTCAGGTAACAAGTGACAGGACAAGGGGAAATAGCCTCGGGTTGTACCAGGGGAGGTTCAGATTGGATATTATGAGAAATTTCTTCACAGTTAGAGAGGGTAAGCATTGGAACAGGCTGCCCAGGGAAGCGGTGGAGTCACCATCCCTGTAAGTGTTCAACAAATGAATGGACGTGGCACTTCATGAGATGTTTTAGTGGACATGGTGGTATTAGGCCAAAGAATGGACTTTATGATCTTGCAGGTCTTCTCCAACCTTAATGATTCTATGATTCTAATAATTTCTTTTGTACTGTTAATGCCCAAGGTCTTACCAACTTGATCAAAGATATAAACACAGCCACAGAATGTATCAAGGTTGCTATTAAACCCATCAAATTTATCCATACACTAAATGGTTGTGAAACTAACTAACTGCTGGCCTGAATTCATTTGGTCGTACTCAAATCATTTCCTGTCAAACATCTGCAGAGGATCAAGTTATTATTCAAGGTTTTGCCATAAAATTTTGCACTTATTTCTTTAATCCATTTCTTTCAGACTTTTCCTTACTTCTTTGATCCAATTTCAATTTAAGATGGAACAGTCTTTATATATTAAACTAGAAAAGTTTTGATACCATTACTCTCTATGTATCAGTTCTGAATTCATTTCTACCCCAGCTACACATTTTTTGCTGATGCTGTTATTTTTGCACAACTTTTTTACTTGGAATCTCACCCTACTCCCACTGAAGTCATTCAGTTGGAATCTCCATCACTTTGAATAATCATTATACTGTGCAAAGCAAAGAAATATGCAATAGTTAGACTGGAGGAAAAAGGTCTGTTACTTTACAATAAAATATAGCTGGGCTGGAAATAGAGCTAAACAAATTCAAGAATTCATAAAAATTAGCATAATATTTTTTCTTTGTGATTAGGTTTGCTGATCAAGAAGTTTGTAAGTTTTGCCTTTGTTTCAAATGTATACCCCGGTTTTCTACTAAAACCTGCTACAGTAAGTGTAAGGCAATAACTTTTCACAAGTCCTGGATGGAGACGTATTTTGTTCTGATACAAACTGCCCTGATACAACTGAAGAAGGGCACATGAGTAAAAAGTACTGCAGTGAGGAGGAAAGTGACTAAGCTAAAGACTTCAAAAGTAAACAGGAATCCTAAAAAGGGAGAGACTGCAGATCCAAGCTCCTCTTGCCAATTGTATTTTTGCCCTTACTCCATGAAAAAAGCATAAATGCTCTCCCGCAGTCTGGCAGACACTTTCTTCTGTCTGCATTTAATCAACATTTTCCTAGTACAGGCCCAGTTTTCCCTCCTTCAAGTTTTATCACTTGTCCTTCATTAAGAAAGCAAATCATATTTTCCTTCTCTAGTTCTGTCATTTCTTCCCACTCAATCTTCCTCTAGACATGATGTAGAAAAGATCACCTATCCACTACCCCATCATGTACTAGCAGGTATAACTTGTCTCTTTAGATGTCACAAACACTAGCTAACATTCTTCCAATGCAACCAACAGAATTCAAGAGTGCTTTGGTTTGAGAAATGCCTCATGGAAACAAACTTGCATAGTGTTAATAACTGTAACATGACACAAGAATGTGTGGTAAGAATAAAAACCAACCGAAGAGAAATTTGCATGGGCTTCAAGGAGATTTGGGTGAGGTCTTTTGAGTGAGGGTGCTTTACTGGAGACAGAGCTAAAACAGAATGGGGAAATGGGATCCTTGAAACCGTCCAGTTTATTCACAGAGAGACTATTTAAGGTCATACAAGCTCTTCTTATCTGTGCTTGTTCTGTATATCATAAATAACCAGTGAAGAGAATAATTACTTTTGGGGTTACTTCATAAAGAAGATGCTATTTGAATTTTAGAATAACAGGAAATAGAGCCGTATATTAAGCTTGAAATAGATTTTCATCCATTCTAGACAAACTTCTCATGGCAAGCAGTATCACATTTCACCAGAAGATTGGCTCCATGCAACTGGACAAAATTAACTCCTTTTTTCCCCCTCCCTCAAAATGTTTCAAATGTTTTCATATATATGACCTAGACTAGGACAGAGTTATCAACTTATTATGTGGCTAATTATACAATGGTATCAATTTGACTTTAGGCTGGAATTAATACTGCCAGTCTGTCTGTCTTACAACCAAGATGATATGAAGTTWTAATGTACCCCCCCCACACACATGCACGATATTTCCACTACTCAAAGTGCACCCAGTGAGGGTGTAAAAGCAAATATTAATAATTTCAGTATTATTTTAAAAGACTTTTTAATAATTTTCTATTCATGGTGGTATTTAGTACTTTATAAAAAAGTAAAGCAAAACACAGAACTAAAAGCAATACCTCTGTAGCAACTCTCTGATATTTCTGAAAATTTTTCCCTTCTATTTAATTTAACCTTGGGAACCAGATTTAAAGTACTGACTTACAGAAAATCTCTACAATAGCCAAGTTAAATAAAGAAGCTGATTATTTTCAGAATATCATGTAAGTCRTATGTGTTATGATCTGACCTTCTGGAGCTGGTTTACTCGCATTTGTTTTTTCTGGATCCTTCACCTTGGATTTACTTGTGTCTTTTCTTCTCTCTATATCTTTAACTGAAAAATAAGGGGGGAAAAAAAATCAATTAATCTAGAAATAATGCAGTTAGAAGCATGTCATTTTCTTCTTCCAGATAAAGTAGTTGCACACAACATCTTAAGATACACTTCGTTAATGAGTGACTGTTTCTGGGTTTCCCTCCTTCCATTTGGGTTTATTATTTTTATGCATCTTTCCTCCTTCTATCATCATTAAAGTTCTCAAAACTGACTCTCTTCACACAGGAGTGTCCAAATAGTGACATCAGCACCTAAGCCCATGCAGACAAAATCCCACACTGGAAATATAGTCCAGAAAATTGGCAAAGCTAGCTGGGGAAAGTCCAGCATTGCAGAATTGCACTCCAAGTCAGTCAACACAAAAGCACATAAGCCAGCTGTTACACTATCCTCTTTACAGAATCAGCTTAGATCCCATGCCCAAATCTGTATTCAGGGCACCAAATACTCCCATGAGCGCAAGGTTGCTCCAGAGCTGAGACTTCAACAGTTTCCTGTTCCACAAGTGGGTGGGATACCTCCCTTACTATGTCCCAAATCTCTCACAACAGCCAAGCAGAACGCAGCTTGGTTAGCAATTCCTAATATTACATTAGTAGCCAGTATCGCTCTACTAATATTTTGAAAGGTTCTGACAAAATCATTGCTAAAGTCACATATCAAGAATCAAAACCCCTTCCAGAATTTCCTTAGAATGCTAATTGATATCCACACTCCACCTGTCTGCAAGAGCCAGGAAAAGCTTAAAACAATGAAGCTGAGAGTATCTTCCACAGAAAATAAAATTCTACTCTGATTACACTGTTTAGTTTATGTAAAATTGGATTATGACTGACATTCATCCAAGCAGGCACTGAGCCTCAGCCAGGACCAAAGTCTCTCTGTGCTACATCATTCAAAAAAACACTGTGAGGGCGTGAAAGGAGGTTACCTGTCTCTTGACTATATGAGACAGTACAAGCATTCTGCTGTACATTAGTGGAACCAAAGTGAAATGGATTTCACTAATTTACCCAATAGTATGTGGAATATCTCAATCAACCAGGAGTGCTCCAACTTCCAATCCAAAATATAATCACAAAACTAAGGTCTAAAGAAGACAAGAAGCCACTGTCAAACATCTGAATGTGATCTTCTCAGTATGATAATCCTTGGCAGAACGTACAGCACTAACTCCCCAGGTACAGAGGTGAGAACAACCGGAAGTTTTTGAAAAAAACCAGAAGTTTTGACTCCTCTTCTTATTAAGACAGCACGTGTGCCTGTGCATCACCTCCGCTTTTAGCAAACAATCGTGAAACTGATTTGAGAGCAAATTCAAGTCCACAAGCTTGCTGAGGAGTCAGCTTTTACCAAGGTAGATCTTGGCTATTAGCTGGGTTGCAAATAATGTCACAATGACACCAGGTCTTAGTCAGAAGTCTGGGTTTAATCCTTAACTGAACAAGACTAACTAAAACATGAGAGGTAAAATAACCAGAATAATACCAGCCAAAAAGGAAGCCTTCTAAGAGCATTCCTTTGAGAAAAGGCCAAGAGCAAGCTAAGGAGATGCTTGATGGCTTCCTCTAATGCTAGTGCTATTGAGGGACAAGTCTCCAGAGAAATAGTACAGAAGTGTGAAAATGTTCAAAGGAGACAAGTTGGTCACATCCTGATAGAGATTTCTGGATTTGGGAACTGTCAAAATTCTAGCCGCATAGGAAGAAGAGATAAGACCCCAGTTTTATTCAAATATTTACACAGACAAAGATTTTATCCAGCACATGTTTTYACATCTGCATTTTCAAAGGAAAAAAATCCCCATTGATTTTAGTTCACTAAATACTATGTACTAGAATAAGAATGTATACCTGGCTATATAAAGAGAAATACTCTTTTAACAATAAAATTTTATTGTAAGCTTGAGAATTCTTAGTACATCAGTTACAACTCAGGAGCATTAAAACCATACTTCCAATGCACTAAACCAGATGATATTCTCAAAGCTCTTTATGTTTGACCTTCTTTCATCTCAAGAATTAGTGACCACATGTCAGAGAACAGGGAAAAAAACTTATACTACAGGATCGCAAAAAGAAGGATTTGTATATATGCTGTATCTGGTTTTACTCATGCGAGGCATCATGTTTTTAAATGGAACTCCAGCCTTACTAAGTACTACATGTTTTCACGTGCAGCAAAGAGAGTATACTAAATAGAACACCATCCCCATGTTCTTAAATCAAGTTCCCAGCTCTACTTTTCCTAAAGGCTATTTAAAAAACAGCTACACCTAATGTTATAGAATTTGCTGTAGCTTTTTGTGGGCTTCTCTTTAATGCTAAAGTAAYCTGTGGTTTTGTGGGTTTCCTAACCAGGACAGAACTTATAGTAGTAAATACACACTTGTAGTGATGAAAACCTACTTTGACACACACCACATCAAGTACTCAGGATATTTTATCTTGTGCTGGTTTTAAGAGAAAGGTGGTTTAGCATGACAGTGAGATAAGTTCAGTGTCAGGGAATTCAGTAGGTTTTCAGCTGTACTCCTACACTGCCACAATTTTGAATCTATCAACCAAATCCCCACTAGTCATATATAACATCTTTTATGTGAAGATCAAGATAAATCAGATAAGATGTCTATATCACTATGATATAGACATTAAGAGCATGTCTTGGTCATATAAAAAAGTAAATTTGTGAACATCTTTGACTGCTGAAGACCATTAAGAAATCAGACTTTCATACTATTGAGCTAGCAACTAGTTGCCAGTTGGCACAGCTRTAACATTGTTTTAATAAAAAGGAAATTTTTGACGTATCAGAATACAGCTCTTTCTTTCTGCTCACTGAAGATTCTTTCCATGAGATACTAGCTAATTTCCTAATAAATGAGGAAGAAAGAGATACTAATCCAATGGAAACAAAGATAGCCCAATGTAAGAATCTACTGTGCAATCAATTCAGGCCTCCTCCTGTTCTTATGCCATTTAACACTAAGGCTTTGATTAGCCTTCCACCACAGAAAAAAACTGTTTTTCCATTGTCCCCCTTTGTGTAAGACTTATTACCATTTCAAAGGTTACATTAAATATCTGATAAATTCTGCACGTCAGCCATAAAGAGGCACGTACTTCTGAACTGGCCTTGTGCTGGCTTACTCTCCTTGTCTTCACTGAATGCAATGATTTGAAGGGCGTAATTTTGATCTGGAATGAGACCTTGAATAATTGCTTTGGTTGCAGTATTTTGAAGAATTAATTGATTCGTTTTTCCACCTGTAAGAGAAAAGACAAAAAAAATCCAACAAATATATAACTTTGTTTGCTTTTCTTATAGCACAGTAAATGTAATGACTTAAAAATACCTCAAGCTCTGCCATGACCTAAGCACTCCCACTTTTCCCACCTTTGGGATTACCCATACAGCCAGGCAAGAGAACATCCCAGAAAAGCAACAAGTCAGGCAGTCTAACCAGTTTTTTAAATAGATACACTCTAAGATCAATCAAGCAATCAACCCTTGTATCTGGGCCTCATGAAACAGCCATGGTGTCCAGCAAAACGATTAAATAAGAAAAAAAGAAACATTTTACAAAAATCTGTCACGTTTAGTAACATCATACCCACTGCTCTGTGATCGGCTGCCAGTTCCAACCCCATTGTACCCACATCATCTCTGAACACTCTTTGCCAACTTCCTTTGGGCAAGGAAATTCTCAGGTATAAATAAAAATATAAAACATTTCTATGTCCATTTATACATAAAGATTGTGTACAAATACGTATTTTAGCTGTATGTTAAAACTGTTTCTAGATCTAAATTTCATTTTAAATGTATACAAGTAGTACTTCTATAGCTTTAGACAGCTGTCTATCTTTTCAAGTTTTTATTTGAAAAATCCTTAAAGGTTGCTTCTTTTTTTAATTCTTTTTGATCTTTTCCAGAGAGCTCACTAAGGGATAAGGGACAGGGAGATCCACCTTGAAGGTTTGACTGAATTAGGGTTCCAATGCCTTCCCTTGAACACTTCCTAGACTTCCTTACACCCCACTGGAAGAAAGGTAAAAGATACATGATCAATGACAATTCCCAAAGACTATACATGGAGCATAACTAGCATTCACCCACTTCTGCCACCTTAAGCACTCAATTCCCCATTTCTGTGCCTGGCCACACCCTAGTGAAATCAATCTCTCTTCTGTTGATCAGCCAATACTTCATTAGCCAGAGCTTGCTCACAGTTTCTTCATCCTGGAGGATCACACTACACTCTGAAAAGCTTTAAAGCATTAGGAAGACAATTCTTTCACCTTAAAAGAGAACATACAGACTTTTACCTGAACTTGGAGTGACGAGAAGCTTATATCCAGTGAATTGCCCTCTGGGGGCTTTCCAAGAGATCTGTACACTGTCAGGACTCACTACATTATATCTTAGTCTTGTTGGTGGGGACACTGCAAGTTTGGAAAGAAAACAATATTTTAAATTCAAATAAAAAGTAACCACCAATTTTAAACAAAAGAAAAATAAACACATATAGGAAGACAACACAAAATTGTAATGGTAAAGGATGCAAGTTATTCAAAATGTCACATACATCAGTTTATTAGTTTGTAAAATGACATCCCCAAGTGCACTACTTCCCTCAGACAGACCTTTTATTTATCTCTTTACAAAACAAACTAACAACCTAACAGCAGAGGACAGAAAGACAATGTTAGATGTTAAGACACTAGTTTAGCAGGCAAAGCTGATCATAAAAATGCTCTTTGTTAATAAATGGGAATTAAAATTGCTCTCCTTGCTTACACTGACAATATACGTGACCTAGACTCCTTGACCTCTCATTACGGTGGGCGATTCCCCACATTTAATGTCACCCAGGGCCAAATTTTCAAATCCTTGTGAAGAGAGAATAACCAAGAGAAAAGATAGACATGCACAAGGCAAAGGGAACATCAGCTGCCCAATTTGCAAACCTGGCTTATGCAGCACAAAGACTTGCAGCTGCAAACACTGCTTCAGTCTCAGCAAGACTAGCAGCGGCAAGTCAAGGCTTAGACAGGAGCAATCTGGATGGTAAGCAAATCTGGCTTCTATTTATACTGTGCCATCACCTAGGTTTCAAACTGAAGCAGCAGGTGAAATGAATAAAAGCACGAAATGATTGAGAAAGAGGTGATATATCAGTGAAGCAACCCACAYAAGAACAAATGGAAAAACTGCCCCATGTTGTTACCATAGCAATTTTTTGTGTCTGCACATAAACTAGTTTTTCACAATTTTGCATCCCACTGCTCAAGCAAACTTCACAGATACTGGACCACACTCTACAAAACATTTCTGCTTTGCTTCAGGGAGGCACATCCATCCCTTCTTCACTGAAGAACTGCAGCAGAGCAGCTGGCAGTGCAGTCTGGGGTATCAATAAGGGGAAATCTTCATACATTTGAATAGAGTTTGGCCCATAGAGAACAAACTGATCTACAGGGAAAGGCAGCCAGGGAAGCTACCCAGAGGCTGAACCACAGAAGGGGTAGAAAACCTTAATGAACACCTCCATCAGCTTTACTCCTCCTCTTCCCACTGCCTCCACAGCCCCCTTAACTTCCTCCTTCATTTCCAAACCCTTGGTGTCTCTCTCACTACATCCTTATGGTTTCTGTTAGTAAGCCTAAGAAATAAAGGAAATTATCTGAAGCAGGTAAGGGTAAGGGGCAATTTCTTTTCCCCAGGGCTAAGATTGCTCTTAACTGACTAGGCTCATGCCTACAGTTTGTCGGTGCTTTAGATATAACAAACCAATGGTTCTATGATATTTCTGAGATTTAAGAATTACAGCACATGGAGCATCTGAGTCAACAGGCAGAATGTGCTGGCCAACAGTCTCTGGCCTCTCCATTTGACCTGCTACAGCCAACACAGCTCTGGCACCAGCAGCAGCCAAAGACCTGTCCTGAACTGATTACTTTTTCCTACATGCTACTTTTTCCAGCAGCTTGGGGCAAGAAAGAAGGAA
This sequence comes from Amblyornis subalaris, assembly GCA_018881555.1. NCBI lineage: Eukaryota > Metazoa > Chordata > Aves > Passeriformes > Ptilonorhynchidae > Amblyornis > Amblyornis subalaris. The sequence continues at coordinate 7,220,858 of JACAXG010000017.1, forward strand.
AGTGGCAGGCTGTAGTATTTTAAGATTTGGGGGGTGGGGAGGAATGTTTTTTTCATGTCATCTACCATTAAATACATTTTGGATCTCAGAAGTAAAAATCTGTAAGTTTAATACAAGGCATGTATTCCCTTGCATCCAGCCTTTCATTCCATAAGTGGCAGTTTTGCCAGACCAAAGGCAGGTTCTGCAGTTCTCTTCCTTGAGGGACTTAAAACCAGAACACAGAAAAGAGAGTACATAAGTATCAAGAACAGCTTCATAACACCTCTGCATTCTCAGAGACTTCAGAGAAGAAGCTCAAGAAGAAAGGCAAGGGGACAGAAGTAGCAGGCAGAACATGAACTGCACACACTCAAAACTGTTCTGATTCGCAGCACTGGGCTTACACCCAACCCATGCATTTCCTCAGTTACTGGGCACAATCTTGTCAGACCTCGTTTTCAGTCTGTCTCTCACCCCCCTGAAGTTTAGGAAAAAAGAGGCTGCAAGCAAGAGTATGTGCAGGAATCGCTGCAAATACAGCATCAGTTCTTTGAAAATTTGGCCCTCATACTACAAAATGTTTTGCTGGGCAGGTTTCTGCAAGAACATTCAGCATGCTATAATTGTAAAAACACGACAGAGACYATGGCAAAAAAATTTTAAAGCCAAGCAGACTGTAATTATGGATTACAGCTTTTAATTCGTTCTCGAGATTCATTGTGTCTTCGAGCTATATATAAATCACAATAAATTGCGGTTGAATGAACAAGAGTGACAAATCATACCTAGAAGTTTGCAATTCCTTTTATTATTTTGCCTCAGGAATAGTAAATAAACTTTTAAACAATGACTGTATGCAAGTGGAAAATGCTGCAGGTTTTACTAGGATTAAGTGGTAAATTTGCATGGGGATTAAGAGGCAGAGCAGAGAGCAACAAAGTAACACCAAGGATTGACAAAAAAAAAAAACCCAAAACAATCATGTCTTAGAATTTCAGAGTTCATTTTCTCTGCCATCTTCTTCCTTCCCTATCATTCCTTTCCATCCTACTTTTAACTTAACTTTATGAAAGCACCTTCTAACAAAGAAGCATAGTTCTGGCCTAATTGCTATTAGCCATCACCAACACAGGTAAATTTTTGAGCCCCTACATAACAATCACAGATCTTACAAGCAAAGAAGGACACAATCACCAAAAGGTTTTTTGTATACTACAGAGTTACAATGTGAAAGACTAGAAAAGTTGTGCCAGAATAGTCTTTACATAACTGGTCAATTTTCACTGGGTTCTTTTTGTACCAAAACCAGCAGTGCAGTGGAAGGGACATTCCCACACAGCAATTAACCATAAGAAAGAAAATAATTATTCACTAGGCAGATAATCAACTGTGTCTTAGTTTTGCAAAGACTAATGTTCTGGCATAGAAAAGTACATATAGCTAAGGAAGTTAAAAATCTAACACTTGAACAGACAACAAAATATTGATGGGAATTACTACACATTCACCAACCTGAAGAGGATATCTTTATTTCTTTGGACCTTTATTGTCTGTGGAACAAAATCTCACTTCTTGCAGAAAGGGAAAAAAATTAATCCAAGCTGAGTCAGTTAACTGATAAAAATCAGTAGCTAGATCTCATTAAGTGGTTTTACAGGAATGCAAAACAGAATGGCTGTCAGCAACATTAGAGCAGTCACCCAAAAGAAAACTGACAAGTTCAAGGCTTTGGTTTATGCCACCAGGTAAATTAGCACTCCAAACACATAACTCTTATGGACAACTAGGGAAAGAACGTTTTCAATTCTAAATGGCAAGGAAAAATACCATAAATTTCCTATGGACAATTCTCCAAGACATCCAGTAGTCTAAGACTGGATACTAACTAAACACTGTGGCTTCCAATCTATTGTTGCCATAAGAACTGAACAAGTTAATATGCCCTGCAATTACTTAGCAATTACAGTATTAATACATGAAAATTATTTCTACACAAAGAAAAGTTTCCATCTTCAGATACAGAAAAACTCTCAAGGCAAGTTACTTTACAAATAAATGAAAAATTCTCAAGTGTTTTTTCTTGCCCAGCATTATTTTTGTGTACTATATAAGAACATAAGTAGACAAAAGCTGTTATTTATACATTTTACTGAATGGAGAAGAAACAGCAGTGCTGAAAAAATAATTTTTGTTGAGTAAAAACGGAACAGCAGTATGTGGTTTATAAGCCATTCGAGCAGTAAATGAGATAGAACCACAGAGCTCAGCTRAAGGGATAAGTTGTAGCTTCAGGCATGTTGGCTTCAGTCTCACAAACACTCTCCTTTCCAAGAAGTCACATTACACACCTTTACCTGAGCATCTTTGCCAAAGAAAGGAAACACAAGCTGGAGCTAATATACCAGCTCTTCCTACACCTTGGCAGAGTGTACAGTTTCTTAAAACGGACAAACATGCTGTATTAAATTGTAAATAGTTAGCCAGCTGCATGAAGAGTTTACTGCAAGAGGTGGCAACCTTGAAACAAGAAAGAATTTGAGAAATATCTTATTACTTGAAGCGTACCAACAGATTTTTTTTTTTCTGTGAACATGGAATAGAGATTTTATATCACCTCATTCAATAGAATAACAGCCATGTTGGGCCGAGGCAATAGTCCACTTAGCTTAATATCACACTGCTGACAGCATTCCACAGCTGATGCTTGCTGAAAGAGCCTAAGAACAAGAGAAGTATTGTTCTTTATTCATCAAGTACACCAACTCTAGCTTCTGCTGGTGTGATTACTGTGGAAAAAAACCTCTCTCTGACCTTCATTTCATTGTATTGATAGTTGGGGAGTTTTCTCCCTTCCATATAACTGATTTAATCAAAGTTTTTCAAAAAGTGGAGAAGAATATAGTTTTCCAAGATCAAGGAATTTTGCAAAACTTTCTGGAGATGGATCTCAATCCCCAGTCCTGGTTTTCAAATCTTAACCATATGTATTAGGACAGAAGTACAGAGAAAGGAACTAACCATATGCTTTGCTTTATTGGCTCATTAAGTCACAAACATTTTGGATGTCATTTCTGACCAGAATTGATGCACTGAACATTGGGAACATACATTTCTTCATTCACCTCACATCGCCAACATAAAATATTACAGCTTACATGTGTCCCTAAGTTCTGGGACAAGCTTGTAAAATGCTCACAGATTTCCAAACATCGAAGATGGTATGCTTCCCCAGCACTCCAGTGCCACGCAGACTGGACAGCACTGCTACTTGCATTTATCAGAAATGTGAAAGCCTCACGTTGYCAGTAGTCTCCAAATGTGCTCATGAATGATGCATTATACAAAACACTCCAAAAGACCCCAGGATCCAATTCTGCTCCCGGTTATGCCCATGCAGTCTCATATCAAAGGGCTTATATAAATCTAAAGTTGAGAGAAAAGTCTTTCTTTGGAAATCATGAAAACTCATTGGTATTCTTCCTCCCTCCTCCCCCAAGGAACAGGATAAATTTTCTCTAGCAGTCAAGCCACTGTCAATACAGTTCAACAAGTATGTAAGCCTAACAATCCCAGCAGTATCCTTTAATACTCACAAAGGAGATTTTCTTTTTAAAAGCTGCAGGAGTAGTCTGTGACATTTAACAGATCTGTGCAATATGGAATGATATAAGCAGTACAACATCTACTGTTCCAACAAAGAAAAAGATACATATTTCATACAAGCTTAATGTCATAGCTGATCCTTCAAACTTACTTGATTACATAGAGCACAGTAACAGCAATTTCTGGTAAGTACTTTCATGTAAATAAGAGTTTAAAAAATGTTGTGTATAACTCCTTTTGAGACACATGAATTTGCACAAATATTTATGATTTGAGATATTGGGTTCAAAGAGCACACATGAAGATGTAATTCTACTTCCACCTGCTCCCTGAGATCAGCAGCAGAATTTCTGCTTCGTTCCAGAAGTACTGGATTCACATTCTACTAAGAGGAAAGTAACACTTGCATTTGGAATAAGAAAGTCTATTTCTGCACATCAGAGTGAAAAGCTCCACCTTCTTATTTATAACTCACCTTGGCCCTGGACATCACTGATGAAGCAAGCTGTGACAGCTAGAAAAGCCAAGAGAGAACAGCTCTGTATCTGATATCGACAAAGCATCTTCTTCCCCTCAATACACACAGTATCAGCAGGTCTGAAAACACATGGAACAAAAAGACTTACTAAACAGGCAAAGAGAAGGCATCCACTCTAATGAAAACTGTAGGGGGGGGGGAAAAAACCCAACAAACAAAAAAAAAAGGAGTTTACCACAGACATCAGTGGTAAAATTTTCTCACAGCAGTTTTGTGACCAAAGCACATTTTACCTGAAAGGGACAAAGAACCCCACTTGGGCCACTCAGCAGTTTTGAAAACTTGGCCCATATAAAAAGAAACACTATATTCTTTGCTAATCATACACAAGCACTGGAAATAGAGTAAGCTACGCATGGCAAAGACCTCTGAAGTTTGTTCAAAAAGACAGAATTTTGTTCTGAAGGAACTCAAGTCCTCTTCTCATTGTCCTCTACAGCCAACTCTTTTCTTCTTTTCCTGCGTTGTTCAACTTATCCCGTGCTCTCTGTTGTACTACCTGCACTTACAGTAGGTAATATGGTCAAAACCATTTACGCTAACTTAAACATTTAGGAAAAATCAACACTTTAGAACGCAGCAGCATATGAACACTAAAGGTAGTCCTAGGTGAACTAGATGGGTTACAGGAAGCAATTCTGGTGCCAAAGAGCAAGTTCCAGGGTGGGTAATTTACCTGCCCACAGAAGTTAGCTTAAAAACAGTACCAATTTCATCATCTGACCCTGTCCTTCAACAATTCTCAGTAGTTATTCAAGTTATACAGAAGTATCTCTCAAGATACATCAACATGTGCCCAGCACTGTACTTATAAACATTTATCTATCACTCTGCTGCACTAGTTTTAGTCAGTTTTCTGGGTCAAGAAKAATAATTTTTGCTGTCTTCTCCTGTTAAAATTCTACAGGAGAATCAAATTAAAGTAACTAATAGTAGATTTCTTGCTGTCAAGAGAGACAGCATTTGAAGGTTTACTTGGTAAATTTTGATTTATGTATTTCTGTGTTGCAGGTTTCTCCCATTTACCTCCTGTGTCATTTTCTCTAATATTCCTGACATACCATCACTGTACTTGCCTTCCATGTTTTCCTTGTCTTGAAGGCACAAAACAAATGGTTCATCCACTATCTAATATAAAAAGCAGACTGAAGTACCTCAACCATTATTAAACAGATAAGAGGATAAGACCTACATCCCCTTCTCTCTTTCAGTATTTGCAATCTGCCATAGTTATCCCAGGACTTGGTAGGTCTACTGCCACAAATCCCAGTCATGAATGCCTGATACAACTCCTAGAAATATATAGGGGGATTATACATTGTAAATTCCATCTCCACAGGAGGTTATCAAAGTTTTAACCAAATTATCAACAAATTTCACATTACTTAAACATATATTTTGAATCCATCTCTTATAGCATAAATCTCTCAAGACAGAAGCAAATAGCTAGATGCCAAAACAAAGATGTGCACCAGGAACTTATATATTGCTATGCACATTTGTGAGGACACATCCTCCAGATAAAATTCAGAAACCTGAGCAAAGTTTCCAGATTTCCTACTACATGAAYCAAAGTGGCAAACACCCAAGGACCCCAGTCAGCAGACAGTTGCCTAGTGACAGGCAATAGGAAGAACCAAGAGTATCTCAAAACAGGCTGAAATCCACCCCTTGGGTATCTCACGTTGGGTACCATTGTTTCTCCCCTCGCTCAGGAATACAACCTGGATCAAGTAAATAGAGACTCTTCAAACAACTCATTCTTCCACGCAGTCACCACTGACGATTTGTGAATTTCCTTCCATGTAATAACCCAGACATAAAAATATTCACTCACAGTGGTGGCTCAATTCCCCATCTGCTAGATTTGATATAAACCCTCCTCTGAAACAAGAGGTATAAATACTAACTGACCGGTAATCCTGTGTTAGAAACATTCTCTACTGCTGCTTTTAGGGAAAAGCCAGAGAAATAAGATTTATTGAAATAGACACAACTGGTGCTGGATCCACTAGACTCAAGTTCACCTCTGCAATGATCCGCACGTCAGGGTTGACTTAACCAGGAAGGAAACCTCCCGTCTGCAGCCACCTTGTGGCTGACATCGTCTGGGACTAATAAGAAATATCCTATTCCTTCTGCTTTTTATATATTTCACTTCTTAGTAAGTATGTGGTAAATGAGTTATCTGCCGGACTAGCGCGGGGAGCAGAGACCAAGCCCTCGCAAGCCAAGAGCTCTGCCTTGAGGTGAGCCCCGCTCTCCCAGCTGGGCTCCAGGACAGCTGGCACGGGCCTGGCAACAGTGCACCTTCTCCCGGGGGAAGGACGCGCCGTCGAGAGCTCCCGGCGGGACAAACGCGGCACACATCTTCGTGCTCCGCACTGCCCTGGCTGCGGACGCGCACCCAGCCCAGGGGAGGAGGCTGAGCCGCCTCCGCACAGCCCTGGCTCCCCTCCACGGGACGGGCAGCTCGGTCCGGGTTCTTTTCTCCTCTCTCGGTGTCTTGTTGCGGAGCGGCGCTGCCCGAGACCAGGGTCACGTTCCTCGGGTCGAAGTTCCGGTGGGCAAAGCCGGAGCTCGACCGGCCCCGACCCCGGGCAGGCCGTGCCGACGGGCAGGCGGCGGAGGAGGCCGGGGCCGCGCTCTCCCGCTCGCCTCTCCACAGTCCCCGCAGCGCAGCCCCAGCCTGGCCCGAGGGGCCGCGGCTCACAGGCACCCCTCCTGMCTCCCGACTCCTCTTCGGGGGCTCCCCACCACCAGCACCCCGCTTGCGAAACCGAGTCACCCCCCGCCCCATGTTAAGGGAGGGACAGCGGGGAGGTCGTTGTCCCCGCAGAGCTGAGGCGTGGAACGGGCGCCGTGAGACCCGGGGGCTGCCGGCAGGGAGCGGGGACGGGCTCGCCGGCCGGGACAGCCCCGCGAAGAAAGCACCGTGCGGATGCCGGGCGAGCGGAGCCGGGGCGGAGCGACCTGCCCCGACACAGCGCGGCACGGAGCGAGGGAGGAGGCACCCGCGGCGGTTCGCGGGCAGGAGCCAGACCCTCCGCCACACCAACAGGGAGATTGGCTGGGTTTTAATTACTATTAGTTTTAAAAGCAAGGCCTTTGCAGGARTTCCTAAAGGGGTTTCCCCGTCCTAGCCCAGGCTCGCCACTTTCCACTCCTCCATCTCCTCCTCCCTCACCCCATTCTCCCACCGGGGCTCCGCTCCTGCCGCCGCGGAGGTGGCCGGGCAGGTGGATGGGAAGCGCTCCGCTCCTGCCCCGACCCCCGCCCGCCTCGCCCCAGCCCTCGAGGGAGACGCAGCGGAGCGCGCACCGACCTGTGTGGGCATCGGCCGGGGAGCAGCCGGCGGGGAGCGGCCGCTCGTTTTCACGCGGGGCTGCGGGTGCTGAGCCGGCTGCGGGAGAGCCGCTTCCCTCCACACTGGCCGCTCCGCATCTGATAAGGAGAAAGGGTAGCGAAAAGAGGCGGGCAATTATAGAGGAGAAGGTGGAAAGAAGGGGAGGGGGGAGGGAAGAGACACGAGTGGTGCCTGAGATCCCACCCTCCGCCCCCGAGCCCGACCCCCGCGGCGGGGGTGCGGCCAGGTGCGCGGGAGGCAGGGCCGGGGGGCGCGGGCAGCGTTCCACGTGCGGGTGCTGGGCTTGCCCGTGTCCTCGGTCTTCTGGGTTTGCTACCTGTTAATTCATTTTCCTCTCTCCGAAGTTCCTCATTCACTTCTTTTATAAATGTTTTAGAAGTTGCCTACTCGACAGCACGGCTTGGAATGTAAGTATCGCCGCATGCCAGCTATTGAGATGTGTGGATTAGTGATTCATCGGGGAAATATTTATATTAAAGTGTTCCAACACTTGTCTGGCTTAGTACAGACCTTGATTAAAAGTGTCATAGTACATATGTACATTTTTTGCCATATGGATAGACACGGCAATGGTACATGGAATTGCAGAATCTATATTCTATATTTTCATAGAAATATGAGTTACCCTGTGGTATATCCTACTGAGTTTACAATTAAGGCTACTATTCACAAAGTTTGTAAGTCCTGAGAATTTAAGAGATGAATGAAAATACTCATTACAACATGCTTGGTCATCTGTATAAAATTACAAATGAAACCACTGAAAGACTGCAGTTCAGAAACAGGCGTAGGTGATACAGAGATGTGCATGTTTTCTTCAAGTAAGTAGGAGCCCCTTCTAGGGAAGGAGAAGGCAGTGAGTCACAGGGAGATGACTGTGACTAAGTGTAAAACAGGACCTTCTGTTGCTGAGTAGGATTCCCAGTCCTGCAGGCTCTTGTCCAAGTTCATAGTGGACGGATATCTTTCCACTGAAACTGCAGAAGTGTTTGATCTTTAAAGGAACTCTTTAAGTCCAGTTATTTTCTATAGCAAAGATTCGAAAGCATTCCTAAATCTAAAAAGCATCTACCAGATTCCTAGATCCTGTCATCTGCAGTTATTTTACTGCACCACCACCTGTGCAACGGCCAACACACATACCAGTCAAGAAGAGTAGCTTGCAAGATAACAATTCCTCTGAAGCTATAAGATGTTCTGCTCATCGATGTTAAATATGACACAGCTTGTACCTTTTACAGTCCCTAATTTATGTATTTAGCTAAACACTAATAACCAGAAGAACAGGAAACAGATCATAGAATCACAGAATATGCTGAGTTGGAAGGGACCCATCAGGATCATCAAATCCAACTCCTGTCCCTGTGCAGGACTCCTCAAGAATCACACCATGTGCCTGAAAGCATTGTCAAAACGCTTCTTGAACTCTGTCAAGTTTGTGCTGTGGCCATTTCCCTGGAGAGCCTGTTCGAGTGCCCAGCCACCATCTGAATAAAAAACCTTTTCCTGATATCCAACCTAAACCTCTCCTGACTCAACTTCAGGCCATTGCCTTGGGTCCTGTCACTGGTCACCAGAGTGAAGACATCAGTACTCGACCCTTCACTTCCCCTCACAAGGAAGTTGTAGACTGCAATGAGGTCTCCCCTCAGTCTCCTCTTCTCTGGACTGAACAAASCAAGTGACCTCAGCTGCTCTGTGTATGGCTTTCCCTCCAGACCCTTCACCATCCTCATAGCTCTCCTTTGGACACTCTCTAATAGCCTAATGTCTTTTTTATATTGTGGTGACCAAAACCGCACCCAGGACTCGAGCTGAGGCCGCCCCAGTGCAGAGCAGAATAGGATCATTCCCTCCCTTGCCTGGCTGGCAATGCAGTGCCTGATGCCCCCCAGGACACGGTTGGCCCTCCTGGCTGCCRGGGCACTGCTGACTCATATTCAACTTGCTGTCAACCAGGACCCCCAGGTCCCTTTCTGCAGTGCTGCTCTCCAGCCTCTCATTCCTCAGCCTGTCCCTACATCCAGGGTTGCCTCATCTCAGGTGCAGAATCCGGCACTTGCCCTTGTTAAACTTCACACAGCTGGAGATTGCCCAGCCCTTWAATTTGTCAAGGTCTCTCTGCAGGGCCTATCTGCCCTCGAGGGAGTCGACAGCTCCTCCCTGTTCGGTGTCATCAGCAAACTTASTGAATATCCCTTCCAGTYCTGTGTCCAGGTCRTTTATGAAGATGTTGAAGAGCACAGTGYCGAGGATGGAGCCCTGTGGAACCTCCCTAAGTGACAGACACCAGCCTGGTGTGACCCCATTCACTGTAACCCTTTGTGCCTGACCCGTGAGGCAGTTGCTCACCCATGACATAACACGGTTATCCTGATGTATGYTGGACATTTTGCCCAGAAGGATCCTGTGAGAGACAGTATCAAAAACTTTCGTGAAGTCCAAAAAGATTACATTTACTGGTTTCCCTTGATGGATCAGTCTRTTCACAAAGCCCTTGAAGACTTGGTACGTGTAGAAAGGTAAATCGACCTAATCCACAATTGCTTGCTGGCTCATGTATTTCAGGGTAGGACAAGGGACAGCCTGCCAAAGGGAAAGTCTGGCTCCCTTCTCTTTCTCTTGCTTTTTTTTTTCCCCCTCCTCCCAGATTTATAATGTAGTATCCAAAGTCCATGAGCACCATCCTGTGGCTGCAGCTAGTTGGAGTATTGTGACTCAACAGCGAAAGGTCTTGAGGATCCCACTGATGGGGGATCAATCCTACAATAGATTCTGTAACRCTTTGTAGCTTTCAATTATACTTTAATTTTTATTCACCTGTTTGCATCAGAATTGAAATTAATATTTTAAGATTATGGAAAATATGTGCTTTCAAGAGTAATTCAGCTACTTTTATTATTATCAGTTTATTTTCCTCATTTACAATGCTATTTTAACACTATTTGACCACTTTTAGAGCTAACGATGCTTATTAGCATTGAGTTTACTCAGTTTTCTCTGGAAGGCACCATAGATCTCCTTGCATAATTCCAAGGAAGAAATATTGTTGCTCACAAGTTCAAGGTAAAAATTAAAAGGTAAGGTTCCTTGAAAGAGTTTGTATAATGTGCACGTCTGGAAATAGAGTAAGATCACAATATGCTTAATATTAATGTACCAATGATTTACCAATGTTTCCTTCTTGTCTTCCATTAAAAATAAACAAAAAAACCAAAAAACCTTTGAGTTTTAAGAATTAATTTACTGATTGTGAATTGGTCCCATGAATTTACCCTCTGTTATTTCAAACTGGCCAAGCTTCAGTGATTTCAAAAGAACAACAACAATTTACAGCCACTGCATTTTAAAAGTATTCACATCAGCAAGATATGGACCATCTTTCGCTTGGCTAGTGTAGATTCCACAAAATTTCTATAAATAGGGTTACATGGCAATGATATTGGAAATACAGCTGGAAACAATTCTATTAGTCCTTCACAAGAACAGAATTAGTGCAGGCTCATGACCTCAAAGTGAGCTGGCTTAATATCTAAGGGTATAATTCAACCAAGTAACGGATCACCAGCAGCAGTACTTGTGCAAACTGAACAGAAACCAAAATTATGGAAGTTTTTGGTGGCTGTGGGGCAGAATTGCATTGTAATTATCAATCCTTAACTTTTTTTTTTCATATMTTCTGCTTTTTAGAATAAACTTAGAGTATTTCTCTGAGTTTTTTGATATACTAATGAATGCAATATATACCATTTTCCACAAGATTTTGGAAATGAGAATATCAAGTTTGTGGGGATATTTTCAAATGCAAATAATTAAAAACTAATCAGGTCTTATACTCTTTTATTAAAATGATTCTTGTATTCTTTTGTTAAAATAATGTTTTTAAAGCTGACTAGTATTTTTAAGTCCTAGACTAAAATATCTTACAAAGAAATGTACAATCTTAAATGCCCTTTCTCCTCCAGCATCCAAAAGCTCCAGTCACATTCAAAGATTTTGACTATGGGACATCTATTTGAATGACTCAAACTAGTCCCTAGAGCTAACAAAAATTCACAGATTTTTCTTTTTTTGCTATTAGAAGAACTGCATAACACAAAGACAGAGATAATACTTGAGGTGAAACATAACTGACTTTTGCTTTACATTTTGTTAAATACAATGGAACATACAGTACTCTTTGGAAAGTTGTTTGCCAAGATCAGTCTGTCAACACTTGCAGTAATTAGGTGATCTATGAAGTCATGCACTGAGAAAGCACAGAAGGACTGAAGACTGTATTCTGCCCAAATTTAAAATAGAGAAAAAATATTTTAATTGTGATGTACCCTCTGTAACATATTAGCCATGCATGCTTACTTTTTAATATTTCTCTTCATTAGTTAAGACAATTTCATAGTTATTTTGTGATATGAATATACAGTGAAATTACTTCTAAAAGGGTAGCTATTTTTTGTGAAGTATTTTTTTCTAGTGGCTTTCTTTGTGCTACAACTCTTTCTCTGATATCAACCCCAAAAATGTGGCTTTTTATGTCTAATTTTAGGCAGGAACGGTCAAAGTAGTCCAGCTTTGCTTCATTATTTGTTGACATGTCTGATGAGTCATTTTCACTTCCTTGATGCTTTTTGGATTTCAGTGCTGTCAGCACTTCAGTGAGCTGCTAGGTTTATTCATCTGAAGCTTATTACACATAATGAGGTAAGTGAAAGGGAGGCATAAGAAACCAGATTGATGCCATGGCTATCAAAGTGTAACTGTTCATGTTTAGAGTTGGTCCTGCTCCTCCAAACACGCAGGAAAGAGAGCAAAACTGGGTAAAAGGATCACAGGGAAATAGAAAAAAACCCAAATATTATTCAGTCATGTATTTTTGTGTTCTCAGTATGAGGGTTCCAGAAGGCAAGGACAAGAATGACAAGGTTAGTGTTTCGTAAAGTTGGCTTTTCATTCTGCAGCCAAATTAGATCTCTYTAGATTTGTGAGGTGAGATTATCTATCCTGTGTTTACACTTCAACATCTCATCTAGTTTCTGAGACCTWTTCTGGCCAGTGCTGAGGAACAAACATAGCTGCATGAGCCTGGCAACATGGTCAGGAACTACTTTCCTCCTTAGCCTCTGAYAAATGCAGCTTATCCAGATTTATTTAGGGAAGGAGTTCAGCCTCCTTGTTAAAGTCTGTGAGSTGTGGGAAGGCTGAGTTCAGCTTGCTGAGAAACTAAATGTGCTAATTCCTGCACCAACAGCCTCCTCACAGCTGCAATGAAAGGGCAGAGCACCAGAGAAGTGATGTTACCCTCTCTGACATGCATATGTGCTCACAGGGCAGGAGCCCCACTTATTTCACTGGACAGGGAGGGCTCATGTGTGCTCTTTCTCCCTCAGGCTGCAAGGAGAAGGAGGAGTTTCCTGGTCTATTGCTGGGCAATGTTCTGGACCCAGCAGTAGTGCACAGGACCACAAAATCTTTGGAAGGCACCTCTGGAGAACATCTAGTCCAACCCCACCCTGTTCAAGGAGGGTCAGCTAGGGCAGGTTGGCCAGGGCCATGCAAGTTGAGTTCTGAGTATCTCCAAGAATGGAGACTCCACAGCCTCCCTGGGTGACCTACTCCAGTGTTTGACCACCTTCACAATGAAGGGAAAAAGTCTTACCGAAACACAAATGTTTCCTTGTGTTCAGWTGCAATTTAATGTGTTTCAGTTTGCTCCATTGCCTTTCGCACTGTTGCTTGGTACATGGAGAAGAGTCTGGCTCTCTGTTCCTTCCTTCCGGTCGGGTATTTATTTATCCAAATGGATAAGATCTCCCTGAGCCTTCTCTTTACGAAAGATGCTCCAAGCCCTTAATCATCGTCATGATTCTTCTCTGGACTCACTCCACTACTTAACCCAGCATCCAGTTGCAGGGATTTAGTAGAGAGGAAAGATCACCTTCCTCGACCTGCTGGCAATGCTTTTCCCTGTGCAGGCTGTGAGGCTGTTTGCCTTCTGTGGCGCAAAGGCACACTGCTGGCTCACCATCAGCTGAGTGCTCACCATCCCAAGGCCTTTTCTGCAAAGTCAGTCAGCCACCAGTGTGTACTGGTGTCCAAGGTTATTCCTCCCGAAGGGCAGGAGCTTGCACTTCCTTTTGCTGAACTTCAGGATGTTCTGTTTTGCCATTTCTCCAGCCTGGTGAGGGTGCTCTGAATGGCAGCAGAACCTTCTTATGCATCAGTCACTCCTCCCACTTTTTTGCTATGTGCAGACTTGTTCAAGATGCACTTTCYACCATTGACCAGTCCAGTAATGAAGTGTCAAAACAGTATTGGCTCCGGTTTCAGCCCCTGAGGGACATCTCTAGTGACTGAGCTCCAGCTGGACCTCACACTCCTGATCAGAACCCCTTGAGCCCAGAAATTCAGCCAGTTTTCAATTCATGTCACTGTCCACTTATCGAGCCCATGCCTCAGCAGCGTGTCCATGAGGAAGTTATGGGAGAAAGCATTACTGAAGTTAAGATAAACACATCGCAGTCAAAATGCAAAATCTATGATGACTTCTCCCATTTGCTCCCAGGCTGCTTGCTGAGACTTCATCAGCCCTTCTGAGAGATAGCTGCATTTGGTGTATAGGTCGTGTGACACTGCCAACATGGAGGCAGTGTGTCCTGAGAAAAGAGGAAAGACCAGACTTTGTGATGTTTGGATCTACCAGCAGCTGGAAATAGGTAGGTACAAATACAACATTAGCCTGGCTGAAGGTTTCACTGGATTAAGCTGCAGCCCAGCAATGGTACAACGTAACAGTGAGGGAAGGATTCCCCCATATTTTACTGAATAAGCATAAGAGTTACAGACTCTGACTGTCTGTGCAAGAAGTAATTTTCTTTGGAATGAAGTCCTGGCTGAAATGAGTATTTAAACCAAGTAAGAGCTAGAAGCAATACCATAGTAAATACCATAAGTAATGAATGCAAGAGATGTATAGAACAAAAAAGAATTCCTTTCCAAATTACACATATCTTAAGCTATTACCTAAAGGAAGCATAGCTTCTTGTCTATTTCCTACCGAGCTTCTGCTCCGAGTTCCTACCCTGTACACCCTTGAACACTGTAATTACGCACCTCTGGTCTGCCTCAGCACTTTTTTAGGACATGCTTGACATGAGGAACAAGATGTATTAAATGCTGTCCAATGATCTGTTTTTACATCTTGTAGATTACCAAAAACCTGAATTTTCAGGATTTCTAATTGTCAATTTTTAGGAAAGTGTGTCTGTTAATTAGACTCTAAAAATAATTATACTTGTCTCCTAGAATAATATCACATGACAATACATAGCATTTTTTATGCCACTGAATAAACACCCAAACAAAACTCTCCTTTAAGATAGTACTTTATATTGCTCAAAATTTTTATTCATGTAAACTGTTTCCTTTGTTCAGTTTTCAACAGCCTGGCTCTCTTTGCCGCTTTTATTTTAAGGGGTTTGAAGTGCATGATGAGATTCAGACGTGGGTGCTTCGTTCCCCTACACATTTTTAAGCATTACAGTTGGAATTTTCAGAAATAGACTTAGTTTTCCAATATTTATTTAAGCATATGTTAAACATATAAAGTTAGCTTTCCATGAATAAAATACTGAATTGACCTTAGCAGAAATTTTATGAAAGAAAAATGGTCCTGTGAATTGTATCTATCAAAGAAAGAGCAAAAATAATTTTGTAAAAATTTTTTGTAAAAAATCATAGACTGTGTTTTAGAGTAATTTTATACAAAATGTGAATAGAGATAAGCAAAAGAAATATTAATATTTTTATTTTCTGCAAACAGATCAATAAAATTACCCCCACCCAAATACTCACTGAAGAAGTTCAGTATGCCTTCCATGTTTGCATTTTAGGAGTATTTAACTTTTAATTTATGTTTTATTTTATTTGTTTTTTATCTTTCCAATAAATACCAATACTAAAAATCAGTATACTGGAAATCTCACTTTATCAGGTATGAAAACAAGAATTTACAGCAATTTGAAACTTTTTTTTTTTTTGGCTGTGAAGCAATGACAGAGGGGGGCAGTCTTGGACAAACATCTCTTCTGTGTATTCACAAACCTGTATCTTTTGAGCTTCTGCAGATCCAAATTCAAGTACTGTGTATGTTAAAACACACCTCTTTGATCTACGTTGTAAGAGCCAAGAAATTATCAGCTGTAAATACCTGGATTTCTCCCCTTCCGTACAGAAAGGTTCCAGTCAGCCAAAGCCAACCCATATGAAGTTCTTCTGTGGAGGAAAAGGTGCTGCTGTGGGATGGACTGTGGTGCCTCTCAGGGTGACTACTCATGTCAGAGAGTGGTGCCTGCACCGTAAGACTATGTGTGACTGTGGTCATTGAGCTCTCCTTAAGACTGAGATTGTCATTTGATTTGCCAAAAATTGCTGTGATAAAGAGAAGGAGGCTGTTTTAGTTCAGTATCTCTTGCAGAGTTAGCTCTGTGTTGTATATGCACCCAGGAAGTGCTTGGACACTTCCTACTGAACATGATTTAAGCACCTTAAACATAAAGCCAAAAATAACAGGAAATTACACAGGAGGAAAGCAAGTGTATAAACTCGCCTTAAACAAAGAGCCGGCAGAAACTCTGCTCCAAGGTGATTGATCTGATGACTTAAAGAATTATAGGGTATCGTGACAAATAATGAGAAAGCAGAAAAAAGGGGATGCAGAACTCTACAACCAATAAAAGCAGATAACATCTCAAAAGCTTTTGGGTTGGCCTTTTGTTTTCCTTCGCTCACTCTAAACACTCAGGTACTGTATTTTATGCTGTTGTAAAACTTTTTGCAGTATCTGGTTCTTGCCCTGAACATCACCTCAATCCATGTTCTCCACAAAACCCAGGTAAAACCAGGATATTTCGCAACACTCTATCCATGACTTTACATCATTTTCTATTATTTGTTTGTTAAACTGTAGTGACTGACTTCTCATTTCAGGCTTCTTGACCAAGTACCATAATCCCCATGTCATCACTTTTTTGCTGTTTCCTTTACATTATCACTGTTTGGATTCTATTGTAATCTTTAATTTATTAGTGGCATCCTTCATAAATGCTAGTTTAAATGTTCTTTTAATATTGGCACTGGCCACAGTGATGTTCTTTGTCTTATGGTGCACAGAAAAAAGTTTACCTGTGGCCTGTTTAAATTAACACAGTGCTTGACATCAGACAGGTTACAACAAAATATTAAAAATAATGTCTTGTTTCTTACACAGTTTTTTTTACAGCACAATCTTCAGAGATAACAGTGGAATAGTAGACGTTCTTCACTATCTTACACAATCAAAATCTCTCTCCTGAGGTTTGCAGTCTTGGAAGAATAGTCAAAACATCTACTTTAGACCACTAGGCATTTCGCAATGGTAATAATAAAAATAGTAATTAATCATAAATCTGTTATTGTTATTATTGTCCAGCACATGGAAAGCAGTTACTGCTGTTTGGCCCATCAGCCAATCTGAAGCCCATCAGCCTTCAACTGTTAAGTTTTAACCTGACGAATTAGTCTTTAAAACCCTGAAACTCTGCATGCTTTTGCATTGGGAAGTGAGTGTGTGAGTCCTTGTAGTAACAGACTGTATGTTCACATTGCTTTTGCATATGCTGGTTTGTTAGAGCTAATATTAGCCTGTGTAAGAGACTGAGTATACAGACAATTAGACAGCAGTTCAGCTACATCAAGATGCATCCCAATCCTCTTTCATCCTGTTCAATTCTTTTTTCCCGAAACCAGCTGAAGGAATAACTTGCCTTCCTGTCTCCCATATAGCAGAGGTAGCTCTGCATGGGGGAATCAGACTACTATTTGGCTGATATTAATCTTCGGAAAGCTCACCTTCTTGTCTTCCCTGTGCTCTGTCACTGTTTAGGCTGCCAGCCTGGAAAGTCTGGGAAGCTGAACAGGAGGAGAATGTGGTTTTGGACAATGAGCCTTCCTCAGCAGAATAATTCTGCATTGGACCTAAAATACGCAAAGTGTATGAGTCTACAACAGGGGCTTGAATCTGTGCACTGTTTAAAGCAACTTGGTTGGGATTTGATGGTGTTCCTTTACAAGGAAGGGCAAAACTCACTGGAGGGGAAGTGGGAGAATAGGATCAGTTTATTTCAAAGAGAGCTATAAGCACCTTTGAAATTCTGTAATCTTCAGGCTCAGCTCGCACCCAGCAGCTCTCCTTGAGCAGTTCTCCACCAGGTGATGCAGAGCCATCCAGATGTCTGTCCAGTAGCTGCTTCTGTACTGCATCAGAAAAAGAGAAACAGGCAGTAGCGAGGCATTTTGTTACTAACATCAACTCTGAAGCATAGAGATACATTTCCTAAAACCATGTTTCTGCCCTTCTCTACAGTCTGAATTTAATTTTCTTTGCATTATATCTCCTGATATTTTTAAAAACTTGGGTAGTTATTGCCTGCACACTAAAGACAAATGAAATAATTGGAAAAAAGTGAAGAACAGCTTTGTTCCTCCAGTGTATTATATTCTTACTACGTTATCTTTTTTAAAAAAAATCCACCATTTGCTATGTTCAGAAAGTATTACAATCATAAGGCAAGTAAGTTTGGATTGCTATGTACATTCTGTTAAATTTCAAAAATTTTCCTCATAAGACTTATAAAATATTTCATAGCATATAAAGCTTTCTCAGCAGAGGAACACAGTAAGAGTGCAGTGCCATGGCTTCTTTGACAGGATTAGGCGAGAGCTTAGTGTGCCACCCTGAAAGTAGCTCATTAAAACAAGAGCCTGAACGAGACTTAGTGCTTTAGTGGTGCTGAATCACTACCCTGCTTGTCAGTGGAACAGGTTAATTCTTTACCAGCACAAGGAGCACACGGTCTTTTTTTTGTTGACGTTTTTTTTTTCCTAGAGTGATTTAGAGAATTATCATTGTCAAATCTGTGCTTCTCATGTTGAGTAGCATTTCTTTTTAAACTGCTGCATTTGGTGGTCAAGTCTAGTTCAGATTTTAAAAATAACTTCCTATGTCTTATCTGTCTGCTGTTAAAATCAGCCTGTAAGTAAGAACTCAGATTGTAATTTTGCTTCTAATCTTATAGTCAGGTGGCATTTTTGTACACTTAATGGAATTATTACTGATTTCCAAGTGGGTAAATTCAATAGAAGCTCACCATAAATATTTACAATCACTATTGTCATTTGCCTAACTGCATTCTCAACGAATTTTCAACACTATTTGTTCAACTAGCATTAATTTTCTTCATTTGCTTAGTGAGTGCGTAAGATTTATAGGGTTTTCAATATGTGATTAATGTCAGTGACAAAATCAGAATTATTAATGGCGGTAAAATTAAACATCTGAACTCTTCATAATTCTCAGTCTTTTTGCAAGAATGAAACCCACATTTTACAGTTGTCATAGTTCAAAAGATGTTAACCTGTCCTACTTACTTACAAATTCCCACTTATATTATTGTACCAAAAATATTGAATGAATTGTAGCAATACTCATTATTTGGCTATGAAGTTATTCCTTTGAAAAGTCTGGGGGGTTCCCGTTGCTCGCTTTTGGCAACAGGCAGGAAGCTGCCGGACAAATAAGGCCCTGAACTGCACATTCTGCCGAGTGTTTTGTACTCAGACCAGCTTCTCCACAGACCGCAGACTGTTTTTGTGGCTTTGCTTGGGTAAACACAGCTTGGGGTGGCTGCGCAAGGGACGCTCGGCCTCCACATCCTCCCACACAAGAGGCCCTGAGCGCTCGGGGCCAGAGCCTGGTCCAGCCCTCAGCAAGCTCAGCCCTGCGAACTCCGGCACTGGGGCTGGCTGCAGAGGGAGTCTCTCGACGGGAGAGGCTGGGAGGAAGTGGAGCTTGGAGAGGAGCTCGAAGAGGACTGTGGAGCTGAGGAGCTCAGAGGACTGTGGAGCTGAGGAGCTCACAGGTTGACCGCATGTGACGGGTACCTGGCCCACTGGTGACAAGTCTGCCAAAACTGAAATACAAAGTTGCAAATAACAAATTCATGACTACACAAGATTCAAAGTACGTAAAGGGAAACATTTTTCCACAGAGCCTGTGGGTTGCATCAATACAGGCGACTGCTGTCTTTTGCATTAGGGGTGTGTGCCTTGCTTGCTCTCTGAACGGCATGCTGCAGGCTGCAAACCGGCCAAGGTCTCAAAAGACTGAGTTTCAGCCCTGCTCCTCCGCAGGCTTCCTTGATGGCCTTAGATATCTAGGATACCCATATGGATTTTACTTCCTGTGCATTGGATCTAGGAGCTCATCTGGTAACACTTAGAGAATGGTGGATGTGGGAGTGGAGGACTCTGAGGATGTCCTGTAAAACTATGAAGAACAAGAACATGATGAACATGAGGAGGTATAAGCCAGCTAATAATGCTACAGTCACAAGAAGTTAGGCAGCAAGTAGTGAAATCTTCAGTGCTGATGGCTCTCTAAACCTGTGTGGGTTAACAGGGATTTTTAACAGGTTTTTTTATGTCACTCTAAATTCTCTATAAATTTGACTTTGAATTCCTCACTTGTGTTTGGACAGTGCCTGTGTGCCCTTCTGCTAGGGGAGTGAGCAGAAGCTCCCCTTGTACCAAAGGCTGAGATGTCAAACACTGAGATGTGGCTAACTGTGGTGCAAGGGACACAGTAGGGAGAGCCACCACTGAAGTGTTGGGTGGTATATAAATTCATCAAGACACCCAAGAGCTACAATACCTGTCATTTATTGCAAGCAGTGCAATAGAACTTGGGTTTATGTGGAAATACTCAGCTGCTGCTGCATCTGCTCTCATCTGCTGGGTCTCCTTCTTACGAACCCATTTCTCAAATGGGAGCAGTTGCTGCCTTGCTATTAGTCCTTGGATGAAAGTAGTACTTTTCAGGACAACTTAAAAACAGTAACACCCAAAAATCAGGAGAATCGGTTGAAACATGCAGAAATGATGATCATCTACATATATATGATCATCTACATACAGAGATTACAGCTCAGTTGACAAATGGCTCTGGTCCCCTTGACTGGCAATAGACAATTCAGAAACAAAGTGATCTTTGGGTGAGAGGCCACTTTGCATCTTGACTAAAAGCATAAGAGGAAAGGAAAAGGAGACACATTTCTTGAGACATATAACAACAGCACATCATCACAGTCAGTTCTGCATGATACAAGTGTGCAGCAGCTTCTCTGAGAATTGGCTGGATAGCCAGGATGTTCTTTTCCACCAACAGTGCTAATTGAATATACAGGTGGGTAACTCCAAAAAAATTACCAGCAGTGAGACAATTGAATTAGCTGATGATAAGTGGTGCTTATTAGGGATGTCATTCAGTTGTTCACACACAGGTGTCTAACGCATTTTGAAGCATCCTACAATATTTAAGACATCCTTGGGATTTAGTCCCTAGATGTGATTTTGAGGGGTCATAGACTTCCCTGAAAGTGCTCTCTGCTACAGAAGAATGTCTTAAATACCCTAAAAGCATCTTCGGTGGCAATTGACATTTACGTGTATGCAACAGAACCAAGCCCCTGGTTTCTGAATTCAGATTCCAATTAGGTAAGTGGAAGTAGATGCCATCACCCTGCTGTGATGTTTTTTCAGATTATCTGCAGTGCTGGGAAAAGAGCACTGCATTAACCCATGTGCCAAAGGTCAGCTTTGCAATCACAAGCCCATTGTTAGGAGTTAATCATGATAGCAACTGGAAAATGGTATCATCAAAGAGCCTTTAAAATGTGGACAATTTGATCCTAATCACGAAGTTTTTATTCCTGTATTACATGACTTCCTGGAGCTCTGCACATTAAGACAGCATTGTCTGTTTTTTTAGAAAGAAGCAGTAATCAGCAAGCGTTAAGGCAAATGTTTTTTGTGCCTTCGTCTTGCAAATTACAATTTCTGAACCACAAGAGATTTTTTCTTTTTCTAACTACAGGAGATGAGGTCCAGCAGATTTATATTTAAATGGAATACTGATGCTACTATAACGAATGTGAATCAATAACCCCCAGAAAATAATCTCTTAGGAGAATGAACAATAATACAATCATGTACAGTGGAAAATGAAACAAAAGTGTAACACACAATAGCACACATTTTATCATGCAAATCAAACATTAAGAGGGTAAGTCGGCACCCTTTTGTAAATGCATCTTTTAAGCATTTAATAGATGATTTGCCTGATGGAGTGTAATAGAAAATGAAATATTGAATATTTTAATA
This sequence comes from Amblyornis subalaris, assembly GCA_018881555.1. Classification (NCBI taxonomy): domain Eukaryota; kingdom Metazoa; phylum Chordata; class Aves; order Passeriformes; family Ptilonorhynchidae; genus Amblyornis; species Amblyornis subalaris. The sequence continues at coordinate 7,242,601 of JACAXG010000017.1, forward strand.
TTCAACAGGATCTTGTTTATTCTGGCAAAACAATCAAAGCATGCACGCTTCCCAGCTGGAGTAACAAACAAAAGGGTGCATAAAGTTGTCTTCAAAAAGCAGTTGAGCTGAAAATGCTTATAAAACAAAACAGATACCAGAAAAATGTAACATTAAGACCTTATATACTTTCATGTTTCTTCCTTTCCAAGTTAATCCATAAAACTAGTACATTCCATCTGCAATTTTTAAATGAGTTTTCAGAAAAATCTTACCATGTTTCTAGAAATACTTTGCAGGCAAAGCAAGCCTGTTAGGGCACTTTGAGAACAGAAATTAAATGGATTCCTGATCCTGCAAACTACTAAGCACTTCTTCTGAGTGTAATCACTTAATATTTCCCAGGCTTTGCTCAACATCACGCTTAATTAAACTTTTGCGAATAAACATGAAGCGCTCAGTTTAGCCCCATTGCTGGACTCCATTGACAAAGCAGTTGTTCAGCCAAGCCTGCATGTGTATTTATTTTTAGTTGATACATGCATTGTTTGCATTCTATTTTATAAATAGAAGATATGAAAAGAAGTTTAAATTACTTCATAATGTAAATGAAACTTGTTTGGTTAAAGGATATGTTTTGTTTGGGTAGTTATATTTGGTTTGCTATATTTGAAACTGAGATATTTCCCAAACAAACATATCTTTACTATGTTCTTATGTACTGCATTTTATGATTGAATGTTCATAAATGCAAAAGCATTAATTACAACTTTGTTCTTATTGAAAAGGCAGGGTTAAGAACATAATTGTAAATTTAGCCATAAAACTACAACATTTTTTCTCTCTGTGATGCTATTAAGAAACTTAATAGGACATTATGGGACTGTGTCATCCTTGGAAGAGCTCAAGACTGGGTTGGATGGGGCTCTGAGCAACCTGGTCTAGTGGWTGGCATCCCTGCCCATGGCAGGGGAATGGAACTACATGACCTTTAAGGTCCCTTCTAACCAAAACCATTCTATCATTCTATGACAGAACCTTTCCATGCTATACCCTTCTGCTCCACTTGCCTGATGGGATTCTCCTCTGTGGTCTACATTAATTTTGCTTCTACTTTAAAATCATCAACAAGAATTTTAAAACAAGGTAACTTGTCTTTCTTCTTCTTCTTCTTTTTTAAATAATTATTTGAATATACTGTGTATTTTCCAGCTAAGATCTACTAATAGGCCGGTTTTGCTCAAGTTTTCCTGAAATTTTCATGAAATTTTCCCAGAGGAGGTTTCCCTGAGAAGGGCAGGTAAGAACAAGTATTCCCTGAGTCATGCTTGAGTACAAACAGAGAAGTATTTCTGTTCATCACATGTCCTACTGGAAACATAAGAGGGAAAAAGGGAGCATTTCTTAATCAGATAGATGGAGAAATCAATTGTTTTTCTGTTTAATAAAAGAAATTCTAAAACCTGAAGTGGAAAACATAAAATGTAATTATTAAAATCTCCGGTCATTTACAGTTAGTAGTGAAGACAAGAGTTTATGTGGTTCTAAGCCCAGCTATGGTTGGGAGGCTGTGCTCCAGCTGGGATGGGATGGGATGGGATGGGATGGGATGGGATGGGATGGGATGGGATGGGATGGGATGGGGGGAACTTGCTGGTAGCTCATCCAGAGGCCCAAAAGAAAACATCAGTCTTTGGAGGTCTCTCATCTTTTGTCTCCATAATCTGAGAAAGTCCACGAAAGCTGTGGCCCATACTGTGTTATGAATCATATGCAGCTTTGTTAAGAGTAGATGTGGTGGCATTTTATATCTAAAATGAATTTTATTCCATCATTTATGGTAACTTTGTCTTACTTTGTTCTCTTAACTCATGGCTTTSTTTTATATGTGAGTTAACAGCCAATGTGAGCAGCAGCCAAATCACCTATTTTCCTGAAATATTAGGCTTGATAAATAAACACTGCTAATATATGAAAAGCTAGTGATGGTGATCATGGTGAAGAAGCACTCAAAAACAGACTAGTAAAAATACAAACAAAGCAGTGCCATCGAGATCTTCCAGAACCAAGTTTTGAGCTAGAAAAAGAAAGTATGAACAATGTTAACTATGCGGCAAAAGAAGTAGAAGAATAGGAAACAAAATTAAATGTATCCATAAATCAGTGGTAGAGGTAAAACAGTCCGGTGACTGTGGGCTCTCCTTTTGACCAGTGTTCCSCAGCTTGGCCTGCTTGGGTGCTTGCAGCAGCAGCAGTGGGAACAATGGGAGCATTTCCCTGGAGAGGAGGAGCTGCTCAGGCATGATGGAAATGACTATTTGAAGTGGTCATTGTATCACTAGCTGTCTATGTACCATAATCTAGAAAGCATTCTGTAGATGTCTCTGGGTAGAAGTGCCTTAGGAACAGAAACAAGAGATTGCACGTAAAAAGGAGAGTTTTCCTCTGCAAATCACCTGCAAATTCTGAAAAGAACTTATGATTATTATTTGACAAGGCCATACAAAAACCAGTAGGAGACTGTTGTCCTCTAAGTTCAAGGAGAGCTATGGTGACATAGGATGGGAAACCTATGGGTATATGGCAGGATTTTTGTATAAGAGGCATGACAATGTTTTGCACTACTTTCTACCACTACTATCATCTGCTTCAAACCCCTGCTCTTAAAAYTAAACATTGCATTTTAAGTGTGTGCTTACGAAACTCGAGTTTCAACAGTACTAGAAATTCACAGCTCCCATGGCCAATATGAGAATGGATACCTAAATGCAAAACAACAGCCATTTCCCTAGAGGACATACAGTTTGACAATTATAGCTATTCCCTTCTGAATATTTCAGATTTTTCCTGAGGAATTCCAAGTACAAAGACTAAGTAGCTGTACAGGAAACACTGTCTTTATAGTATAAATTAATTGTACCATTGATTCCTGTGACATCCTTTGAGAGTCTTAAATTCTCCCTTGCATTAGCAGCTCCTTTTAAAAATTAAGGTATAAATATTTATTTATGTACAAGTTTGTAGAGAAATCTAACGGTTTAAAATCACTCAGCCGCTCTGGAACATTAATATTTTTATCTGCACTGTGAGTATGCAAAAGGAATTACTGAATTGGCAGGTACTATTCCTGTTTTTCTAAATAACAAATATAAGTGAAAAATGTAAGCCACATCACTCACCAGAGAAAGACAAATTTTAAAAGACAATTTAAAATTTGATTTATGGAAACCTTTAATGACAATTTTATTGTGAAAGGTTAGAAGTTCTCTCACTTTGTTTGAAGATTGGTGTGGTCTAACTATAATTATATATGTGACATACACATGCTTTTTCTCTTACACAAGTGGTCTAGTTCCAATTACACACTGGGAAGAAAATAATCGTAGTTGCAACAATTGATTTCTCAGTCTGTCTTGCATTAGACAAACACTTTTGCAAAACATATTGTTTCAGTTTCTCCTGTCTCTAAAATTAGAAAAATACCTATCTAGAAAAATTAACACTAAAAATTAGTATTTAGTTGCCAGTATCACCCGAAATTATTAGAGCATTACCCCATAATTTGACAATTCTCTCTCCATTCATAAGGAAAAGGAAACCTCCATGCATCATAGCTGTCAGCATGGAAGAAGAAGTCAGTTGATTCTTCTTCCTAATCCTCAGACTATTCTCTTTGTTTATGTCCCTGTTAGTAGATCAAGTCAGTACAGAGACTGTATCTGGTCCTAAGGCCAAGATGCACAACAAGCAATCCTGTGCCCAAATTCAGATCTCATGTTATTCGCTGAACTACTGGGGCAATTTTCTCAGAGATCAAGACCACGCTAAGGGAACAAGCTGACCATTAAACCAGTAATTCTGGGACAGCCTTTGACACATCCCTAGCACTCTGTAGTCATTAGTGAGGATATAAGCAGAAAATGCAGAAAAATACTTTCAGAAACAGTCCTACTGCATGACCTTTTTCTTCCAAACCTCTTCCTGTATATAATCTCATAGAAGAAGGTAGAGCAGGCCACACCCACTGGTATTTCAGCACTGCTATAACACCACTATGTCTTTTAAATTCTGAAAGTTTTATTTTCAGCTTCTATGCAGACCTAAAATGCAGATAATTAAGTTCTGATACACCTGAAGTGGATTATTGCATTGCGTGAATGAAAAGGCTTCCATGAGACTAGTTGTGGAACCAGTTGTGTTAAATATGATATTTGATCTTGAAAAAGATAATGAAAATAATGTATCTTCTAGGGAATATAACAGAAAAAAAATATGAGAAATATTGCACTGATTTAATGCTCCAATTAGCTTAACTGCTACTTGAATTTAATTAAATATTACATTGCTTGAAGATGTCCATAAATGATTTGCCAATGTACATGTACAGAGGAACAGAACTAATCTGAGTTGTTAAGGCTTAAAGATTTATTAGAGGATCTTACAAGATCTATAGATACCAAAAATGCGATCACAGAAGACAGTCTTACAAAAATGCCTGTCTTTTTACTGAAGCTATTACTGCTGATGCCAGGGTTTGTTTTTGAATTTCTGGTTTCTTGCTTCATTCCACGCTGTGATATTCATGCATCTCTTGAAATGCCTCACTGGTGTGAATAATCTTACATTTCCCCTGGCACTTTGCAGGAAGCAAGGTGCTCTGTTATATTCAAAATTCTGTGCCCTCTGAAGTGCATGAGAGTTTGACACTGACTCCTGTGGGATGTCTCGGAGTATATGCAGCACCGTGTGCAGACAAACTGTACTTTCATTGGAAATGATACATCTCATAGCTTAATTGTTTACTTTCCATCCTTTTTTCCAAAATACTGAATTTCATTGCAGACACAATTTGAATACCTTTGTCACATTGAAGAGGGAAAGAATTAATTAAATCCTGGATTGTCAATCAAGTTGAGAGCACAATATGGAAATCCCTGTTAAACAGAAGGCAAGTAGCGGTGCTCAAATTGTGATAGAGACTAATGTATCTTGTGAATCAAGATGCCATCTCCAATCTGTAACATAATGAAATGCACAGATTTCTCCCTGCCCCCATTCCCACTCTTTTTGCTCCAGTCTGAAGTGCACTCTGTAATGCATTATTAAGCCAAATTCTGACCCAGTTTCTTAATTATCTTTAAGCCACAGAGAACTTGTAGCAGAATATTAACTAAGGCAAGAGATGTAATACAGAAGAATCCATGATGGCATTAGAGAGAATCATTAGCATTTTCCTAAGAAAATCCTTCACATTTTAATATTTAACTTAGCCTAACATGCGGAATTTATATTTTAAAGGGGCCCAAGCCACTCAAAGAACCCAGGCAAAAAAAAAAAAAAAAAGGAAAAAGAAAAAAAAAATTTAAAATAGAAATGAAATGTAAGTATCTGGAGAAGCATTCCTGGATTCACAAACTTGAAACACTTACGGCATACTGAAACATTTCTGGAACAAGATTGTTTCCAACTGTTCTGAGTGGATACCATGGACAGTTATTACAACCTCATGTAACATTATGTGCCCAACTATTTATTTTAGATGAACTGCAAAATGTAACCTGCTATGGCTTATACATGTGTACCAAAATTTTGGGGTGTACAGTTGGGATTAAGAACTGTCATAGCAGACAGCAGTTTGAACAAACCCTTCAAACACTCTTGTACCTGGTTAGTATCGAGTTAGCAGCTGCAGTTTTATACCTCCCTGCACTGCTGCATATTAGTGGAATATGAGGAGTTTTCTTGGTGAAAATACAACCACAGATATACAAAACCAGAAACAAAGAACACAAGGACTTCTTCCTACAAAGCTGCAGGCATATGTGATTTTGAAGACTTGCTGTATCTATGACGTAAAAGTGTTTGAGTGAGTGAAAAACATACTGAAAGAGCAATTTATTTAGTGAGAACAATTTTTAATACAAAGCATATTTCAAAATTATTTGAGGAAAAAATTCTTTCCCCACCCCATAATTGTATGATTTGTGGTATGTGCATATAGAAAGTCAAGATTTAATTGTAAAATTTAGACAGCAGAGAAAGTCTGCAAAGTATATTCATAATTTTTTTGAGCAGGATGTATTTATTCAGTTAAAAGATCAAAGAAAACCTATGCAGTCCCATTAGCATCGAGCTAAGGAGTCACCTAACTGCAGACTATGGAATATTTATATACGTTTTTAAAAAATATTTGTTTCATCAATGAAGAAATCCTACTGTTTGAAAAAGAATAAGAGTCAGTTAAATACAATACTTTATTTGTAATAGTGTCAAATGCAGCTCATGTGGGAAGTTGGTTCTTTGCAAAACATCAGACGATTGGAAAGTGCTAATAAGCGTAATGTACATTCAAGTACCTTGCTTCAATTTGAAGTGTACCTTCACTACTGGCACATCTGAAGGCATCATTCCTAATGCTAACACTGTGAATTTCCCACTGCAACCTGCCAAATACTCTTCTTCTAGGGATTAAGGTGTCCAAAATTTCTCCAAAGTGATGAATAGCAAGACTGAAGCACGTTTCCTTTACAGATATGGAAAAAACCTCAAAAACAAAATTTTGTACTCAAGCACCTAAACCAGTGCACAGGCATTGAAATCAAAAGACCAATTTCAAAGGCAGATTTTGTAAAAGTACCACACGTTTTCCCATTTCCTTTCTAGACTAACCCGTGTATTCAGTCAGGCCCAAACGTTCATACCAGACTATCTGCTACAGAGCACAGACACCTTTGTTCATGCATTTGCAGTTCATTTGTGTTTGACTGTAATCAAGCCAGGATTTAGTCAGCTGTCCCTTGGCCCAAGAAGAGAGCAACTGTGACTGCACGTGCTCCAGGGACAAAGCTGGACACTAGGACCATGTTTATCAATGTCAATAGGTCATGCAAACCCTCTGTGACGTCCTGACCCCACAGTGCTTGGCTCTTTCACCTCCTGAAGTGCTTTGATCCAGTGGTGGACTGTGAGAAAATATGCACGGCCTCTTAGGCTGGAACCCATTCTGACCAATGCAGCCATGGCTGGACAAACCACCTAAAGGCCTTAATCTTGTCTCTGCTGGRCAAAAAGAAGTCTGTAGTGAAAATATGCTGGTATCTATTGTCCACATCTTAGCATAATCACCAGTGCTATTATTGTTAAATGAAAGAGAGCCCCCTCCCCTAAAAGCAAAATCATCTGTTTAGACACAGCAACATTCTGCTGCCTTGTGTCATGCCACYCCATGGTTGTTGCTATTTCTCTCACAAACATGTCCAGTAAGAGGGTTTTTTGCCTTCTCAGGCCTCCATTTCTTCCATCACTTCCATCACAATTGTTCGAGGGCCGGTCAGGATGAGGTTGCTCACTGTTCTGTAATCCACGTGGAGAACATTGAGGCCATTGACAGATACGACAAATTGGCAAACCTGAGGAGAAAGCAAGCAGCAAAACAAGTCAAGCATTAGACTTTTTTTTTGTTAGGTTAATTACACAGATGTATTATCAACTCCTGGGCAAGCAAAACCTCCAGAACTCTTCACACCACCTCATTCCATACTCTTAAAAATCCCCACATTTCTTAGAATTAATCTGGTAAGTTAATTTTCCATAATTTTTTTTGAAATATCACTTCAACTTTCAAATTGGTGGAATTCAACTTTCATATCTTTGGAATTTTGAGGTCTTACATCAATCATTTTTTCTTACAGCAATGATATTTTTTCTTGTATCAGTGATATTTTATGGTATTAACAGTGCTTTGCAAACAATATGGGACATCCAGCTCTGGGGTTCCCAGCACAGGAAGGACATCGGCTGTTGGAGCAAGTCTAAAGGAGGCCACAAAGATGATTGGAAAGATAGAGCACTTCTCCTGTAAGGAATGGCTAAGGGAATTACCTTTGTTCAGCCTGGAAAAGAGAGGGTTTCTAGGTAACCTTATTGTGGCCTTCCAGTACCTAAAAGGAGCCTACAAGAAAGATGGAGAAGAACTATTTTCACAAGGGCCTGGAGTGACAGGCCAAGGGGGAAAGGCTTCAAACTAGAAGAGAGTTTATTTAGATTAGGTATTAGGAAGAAATTCTTTACTGTGAGTGTGGTGAGGTGCCGGCACAGGTTGCCCAGAGAAGTTGTGGATGCCTCATTCCTGGAAGTGTTTAAGGCCAGGCCGGACGGAGCTTTGAGAAACCTGGTCCAATGAAAGGTGTCTCTGTCCACAGCAGGGGAGTTGGAACAAGATGATCTTTATGGTTCCTTCCAACCCAAACGATTCTATGATTCTATGAACACATCTCTGGCTATTGCAGTCTGTTATCCTCAGTTCATCTTAAACACTTCCTTAGAAACTATTTTAAGTCAGCTCTTGCTAATCACAGTAAAAATATGCATCATGTTTTCAGGCTCAGGGCAAGGTCTGGACAATGATTTCACCAGATTCAGTCCCAAAACCTCCACTGGTATAACCTGAATCCAACAGATCCTAATTTTAAGAAATAATATCATGAAAGATGAAGTCACTACTAGGACAGACTAAATGTCACTGCCATGAGACTGGTTTTAGTTTCCTTCAGCAAGTATGGCTTATTAATAAATTTCAAGTATGCTAGTATTTTCTTTGTAAAAGCTATAACAAATTCAAACATTGGAAGTTCTGTATGATCAGAGGCCACTTTCAAGCAAAAAAGTCTTAGTAGAAATATTCTGACCAACGCCACTGTATATCTTAAAAGAGTTAACCAGAGAAAAAGTCACATCAACACTGTAAAAAAAGTGCAAGAAAAGACATATAATACTGATTCCTCAAAGACATTAAGCCTTCTCTGTATCTAATCATAACATTACAGTGTTTGGTAAAAAGGTCAAAAACTGTGTGTAGTGTCTAGATCCGTGTCTTTAATGATAAAAATATGGAGCCTAAGGGAATAATAATATCATCCTGATGTTTCAATGGAAACAATACATTGACTAGAAGGTTATCTTACCCATAAGTCACCTTGAGTCTGTAAGAATGAGGCTATGAAACAAGTATCACCAGAAATTTTCATGCTTTATTTTATATGGACAGGCTGGATCAACGGGTTGAGGCCAATTTTATGAAGTTCAACAAGGCCAAATGCCGGGTCCTGCACTTGGATCACAACAACCCCATGCAGTGCTACAGGCTGGGGACAGAGTTGCTGGAAAGTTGCCCTTCGTAAAAGACCTGGGGGTGCTGGTCGACAGTGACTGAACACAAGCCAGTGTGCGCTCAGACGGCCAAGAAGGCCAATGGCATCCTGGCCTGTATCAGAAACAGTGTGGCCAGCAGGACCAGGGCAGGGACTGGTCACTCTGTACTCGGCACTGGTGAGGCCACATCTCAAGTGCTGTGTCCAGTTCTGGGCCCCTCACTACAAAAAAAGACATTGAGGTGCTGGAGCATGTCCAGAGAAGCCAATGGAGCTGGGGAAAGGTCTGGARCACAAGTCTGATGAGGAGCAGCTGAGGGAGCTGGGGCTGTTTAGCCTGGAGAAACAGAGGCTCGGGAGAGACCTTATCACTCTCTACAACTCCCTGAAAGGAGGCTGTAGCCAGGTGGGGCTCAGTCTCTTCTCCCAGGTAACAAGGGACAGGACAAAAGGAAAAAGCCTCAGGCTGCACCAGGGGAGGGTTAGTGCCACGGTGCAGTTGATGTGGTGGTGTTCAGTCATAGGTTGGACTTGGTGATCTCAGAGGCTTTTTCCAACCTATTTGATTACGTGATACGAGAAAAAATTTCTTCACTGAACGGGTGGTCAGACATTGGAACAGGCTGCCCAGGGAAGTGATTGAACCACTACCCCTGCAAATGTTAAAAAAAAACCACACGGATGTGGCACTTGCGAACGTGGTTTAGTGCTCAACAGTGTCAGGTTAATGGTTGGACTTGATGCTATTAGACCAACCAGTCATTTCCAGCATTAACAATTCTATGAGTCTATTATTTTTCACTATTCCTATTTAGGCAGAAACACAAGACAGAAATGGATGCAGGACAGGTGGGAAGCAGCTCTGATGTCCTCCAATGCTAGCTCTATAGCAGATTTTGTCACATGCCAAGTCATTTAACTTTCGTGTGTCAGCTAACTTCGCTCTCAAGTAAAACGTGTGGTGAAACTCAATTCATATTTGTGCAAACTGCACAGAATGCAGCTATCAATTGAAGAAAAATTATAGAGGAAGCAAAGCCAATCCAAAAATGTAATATTTCATTAAAAATGTCACCGATGACTTTTATCTCTGCTCCTCAGAGCCTCTGCACAGAAGAGTGGCAGCAGCAGCCCCTGAAGGGAGGGTAGACTCTGGCACCTTATCCCTTACCCTCAGAACTCCTCTGCAGAGCTGAAGATCCTGGAAGTCAGCCTTATCGGTAGCCTAAATGATCACCAAAGTATGGCAATCAGCGATACCACTGAGCCAACTCCCACAGCAGTAATCTTTCCTATATATGAATATTTCAGCTGCAAGTAGCATTGGGAAAATGGTTCAGCTTTTGCATGCAGACACAGTCTTCCAAATTTTAAGGATTTTTGTTGAAAAGGTAACTCGTCACCCTCCGCAGTGTGCCTCGATTAGTATTTAAGTGGCATGTCTATCTAGTTTAAAATGCAGATTATTGCAGTATCTGTACGTCTCAACTTCCAGTGGTATTTCTTAATGCTTTCTATGGCTTTCCCAGATTGTATCAAGTTTTACTGAATTATAGCTCTGGCTCTAGAATAATATTTGGGTTGATTTAAAACAGACCTGCAGAAACAACATTGTCTTTTCTGGCTTAATGCAATTTTTGGAAGTTGAATGGCTTATGTTTCTTTTATTGTTGCGTATTCTCAGACTTCTTGAGTTACTGGAATCTCACTGCATGGGACTCGTGTTTGGCCAGGGAAAGGCATGCAAGTGTGCAATGGATAAATCTGCATGCTGGATCATGTCACGGGCATTCAGAGGCCTTTGGGGAATGGACTTCGTCCCCTGGCAGAGGAACAGACTTTCCAGAGCCACCAGTCACCCATACCAGGGCTGCCATGGCATAAATGCGGATGGTACAGGCACAACAGTAGCGAACAGCAATCTGGGTGCCAAAAAGTGAATTTCTTATGCAGAACACAAGAGCTGACATGCCTGCATTGTCAATGTGTTCGTTTTATTGCACGCCCTTGGTGGTACCATTAAGCAGCAATGCATATGGGCTGAGAACAGTCCCCTTTGTGCTGTCCTTTGCACTGAATCCGAATGGCTTATTAGTTTCATCATTCCCAGTGGAGAGAATCAGATACAAGAAGTCCACCCAAGCCAGATGAGAAGAGAAATGCAGAGAGGAGGACAATGCACAGAAGAATTCAGTCCCATCCTAAAACTGCATGAAAAGACCCATGAGAAACATGAGATGGTAAAAAAGAGCCAGCCACCCTGGGGGTAGAAAGCTCTCTCCATAGCAATTGCTTGACCAGTGCCCCTGAGGGCCGTCTCTCTGCAAATTCTGATCTCGCTCCCTCAGGCATGAAGAAATGTGGAGCCATTTGCTTCGTCCTCAAGTCCTGGTGATGAGAAAGAGGTTTGCACAGTCCTCAGCCCTTCATTATGCTGAGTGCCCTCGACTTAGTTTTCTTCTCTCCACCCTGATTTCCCATTTAGTACTGCATCCAGCAAGGAGAAATGAAATGCAGAGCTGCTTTGTGCATTTTGGCCATCATCAATCCTGCCCCAAAAACGCTCACATTGTGCACTGCTCTACTGAAGTTAGAAAACCAGCAAGAGCAAGTGAGTACCCACAAACCAGCTCTGACTGAATATATCAACCCACATATTATTATCGTAAGAATTTTCTTAAGGAGACTGGTTTACAAAAACACAATGATTTAATGTTGCGTTTATAAAAACACATTTCAAAAAGCTGTAAGTGCTCAGCTCATAGCTGCAGCTGTTAAAGGCTTTGTGACTACAAACATGTAAAATATTTCTGTTGGTTTCCACACATCAGTAACTATAATAGATGATAAACTACAGTTAAAAGAACCTCAAAGAACCTTTTATTGCTCCTTTCCTCATAGCTTTCCAAGGAACTTGACGAGAGATAACCATCCCTTTTTATCTCTTAGACTTCAAGAAAAGACACAGCCCAGAATAAATTACGACCATTTTGTTGGTCAGGATGTGGCGATCTAAAAACCACAGAACTAATAGCAGTTAAATAAAGCAACACTCAAATAAAAAAAGTGCCTCTCTTAATTGATTTCAAATATTTAAGTATTACAGCAATAACCATTTATTGTTGAGTATTTCAATTTCCCGCCATGGGAAACAGCAGCCCACGGACAGAGGGATAGCAGAAAAGGCACCTCTGTCTTTCTGTGGGTTTTCCATGGTACATACAGAAGGTTTAACCAAATCCAGGTGTCTCCACAAAAAGGTAAACTGCAAGTCTGGGCTTACATTTGAACAGAAAGGATCTGGGAACCTGTCACTTAAGGAAGTTAGAAAAGATTCGTCATGCTATCTATCATCGGACCGAAGATGGCAAGAAGAGGCAAGAAGGCAAGAAGAATAATTAGTTACCGTAACATTTACTTGCCAAAATCAGGACTGTGCTGTGCTTGGAACTGTACAACCCTTCCTCCCCCTCACTGGTCATTGCTCTTTCCTCCACAGCAAGCTTTGGCTGCCTGCCCCTCCTCGGTCCTGCCAAGCTGCCCTGCAGACGTACATCCACACCCCTTGATTTTCCTGCTGGGAGAGCTGCCCGCCTGCCAAACCAAAGCCCCACTCCCTCACAGGGAGCTGCCTGCACCAGGGCTGGACAGCTGAGCTGGGGTTGATCAGGGGCTGAGATGAGGATTACTGCAGGACGTTTCTAAGGGATGTCAGAGACTGGCTGCAGGCATGGGTGTGGAATTGCACAACTACCTTAAAGCCAATTATTAAATAAAAACATTGCATACCTGTCACTAATTCTTTGTTAGTTCTGCCTCAGGATGACCTCGATATTTATAAATGCTACAGGAATGTTCTTAGAGGATAGGCAACTAGCCTGGATCCTTGGATATTTAGATGCTGTTTGCATTGTAGGTTTTAGTTACCTCTCCCTGTGGAGCGAGGCCTTGCTTGCTGGATTTTTCTGAACTTAATCTATTAAAAAATCATTTTAAAATGTGCTTTCTTTTTCTAGGCACACTTTTTAGAAGGATGCTGTGAAAGATTATGAAGAGCTGGGAATTCCTACTGCAGACTTTGGCTTAAGTGATGATTGCTGTTCGGGACAGCCCTAAAAAGGCATTTAAATTTACAGATGCAGTGAGTTCAACTGTTCATCACCRGTATGAAGCAAGTAACAGCCACACACAGTCAACAGATAATATGTCTTGAAACAGTAGGATAACACCATGATTACATGGTCACCTTCATTTGAGATAAATTTTAAAAAACCCCTCCGGATGAAGAAGAACACAACTGCCATGAGGCAGTGTGGCTGGGGACGGCTGGGGGACTGCCCTTTTCACAGCAGCAAATGTGTGGAGCGCACCCCAGCAGCTGGGGGTTAAGGTGCTAATTCTCAATGGATTTATCATTTACATTTCAGTGCCAGTATCAGTGTCCCGAATCCACTCTGCTTGTTTGTTTGTTAACTACTCTTTAAGAAAGCATAAACACTACTAAAAATACGGATCAAAGAGGTAGCAAAGCAATCAGTGTTACCAAATACAATGTAAGCTTGGAATTCTCAAATACAAAGCTAGATTATGTAATGACCCAATAAAGATAGTGGCAAAAATACTGGTTTTCAGCAGTACTAATACTTTACCCCATTATCTAGGCACCAATGGGAATATTCAGGGTCTAAAATTGCAAAACACAAAGTCTCTGCCAGTACACTGGAGTTTTCTCCTCCAACAGCACCACGGTGAACCAAACAAAAAGGTTTGATTGGCTTTTTGACGGGCTGGGCTGATAGTAGCTCTGGCATAAGCAATTAACAGCAAAAAAGAGATGTTGAAAACACTGCCATCAATTAATTTCCACTGAAGGTGTGAATATTACTGTAAATGTGGCAACTGCATGAAGGCATATAGTAAAAAATGCTGTAGAGAGAGTGTGAAATCCAGTCTTGCACTGATCTTTCACTCTGGAGCAGCCAGGATTTCAGTCTTGGACTCTGTGTGGATCTGAAACAGATTTCTAGCAGCTGACAGCTCAAACCAGGCGCACATTCTGCAAAGCACAACCCTTTGAGACCAAGGTAGTTCAGAAGTTATTAGTACATTGCACAGAAACAAGCCGTTGTTAGGAAGGCTGTGTGAAACAAGGCTGGCTCAGTCATCCACCACGAGACAGACTGGATTTAACCCTTTGCTCTGTTCATGATTTGTATCCACAGTGATTTAGATACACTTGAATAGTTTGGGACATGCTTCTTTGACAACTGTATCTTCTTATCATCTGATGTGATGCCAAAGTCACACAGATAATTTTTACTTTAAGACAAACCATTCCCAAAATGCATGGAGAAATATATTTTTTTCTTTTTGGTCTTTTTTTTTTAAACTTTATTCGCATCAAATAAAAATGATTAATTTGAGCAAATGTAGGAGTTATTTTCAACCTTGGAAAGTTCTTCAGCAATTTTCCTAAGAACTAAAATAAAAGCTTCTAAGTATAACTTGTTTCAGAGCTGTCTGAAGAAAAGTGTATTTTGACTATTTTACAGAGTAAAATTCATACCAGAATTGACATTACAACTATTTCAAAAAGAAAAGTATATCCCAATGTTAGTATTTTTGCTTTTTGTCTTGCTAATGAAAATTAAAATTAAATCTATTGCAGAGACAGCCTGCTTACATTTCTGTTATACAGATACCCTCAATAATTATAAATAAATGCTTTCTTCATGTCCTACTAATCCGGCAGGGATAAGGATCAGCTGGGAGGTTTGAGTAGCTCAAACTTATAATTGTTTCATTATGCTATTCTGAAACTCACTGTGATCTTCCAGAGGAAAGTTCTCCACATGTGGTTAGCGAACTCATCTGTTTTCTGTGTGCACGAGAGATCCCCAAGATCCCGATTTCTATTAAATATCAGCCCATGCTGTCAGTACCAACCCTTCCTTATGGGCACCCATGAGATCAGGGCCAGAGGGTTAACATTTTGCAATTGTCAGCACTGGAGATGTCATCAGCAGGATACCCAACAAATCAAACTTTTCACACTTTATAGATACTTTTAAAAGGTCTGGGACAGTTCTAAAATTGAAAACTTACTGGTTGATTCCTGTGGTATTGCCACAGCTCTCACCTGGGAAGATTACTAAACTCCTGAAACTGAGAAGGAAAAGGCAAAGCAAAGAAAAAGAAAATAGTCTTTACCATTGCTTGTTTCAAGAGTCGACATCTGCTCTGGCTTTTCTCATCTTGCTGACAGATTTCAGCAAGATAATTTGGGCAAGGCTTAGGTGCTACAAGAACATTACATCTTTCCAGCTTTCTGCAAGGCCGAAGGGGACATCCAAGCTCCCAACATTTTAAAGGAGAGATTTCTTCCAATGGGATCCTTCCCTCCTTGCACACCTCTTGCTCCTCTGCAGATGCTGGGAACCATTGCTCCCACTCCTGCCTCCCAAGCACCACTGCCCTCCAAGCAAACAGATGGAAATCAAGGTGTCATTTTTTAAAATCTAATTTAAATATGAAATGTGAAGGAGTTGAGAAATGAGTGAAAGTGAATACTCCTATTTAAGGCTGTTCTTTTGTCACAGAAGAACAAAAAATTACACTGTTTGTACTTTTTTTCCTGTTACCAACTAGAAGGTATTTACAAGCAGATAACCACACAGTTTTGCCTGCCAGTTGTCAGACCTCTTGAATAAGTCTTCCGAGCTACTTACCACATCATCCCCTTCCACTTCACACACATCATGGGTTTGTACACAAAACTCTTAGTGACAACATCAGAGAATGAGGTTTCCCTCTCATTAGGGTGTAAAAAGCTAATTTTACTTTTAAAAGAAATGTGGGAAAAGATGTTTGCTTATTAAGAGTTGGATCAGTAATCTGATTTGGGACCTCACAACCATTTCTGCCAGTAGAAAGGGGTACACTCAGCCTGAATTGCCCAGGAGTCTGTGGATCCAGATATCAAACCCCTTTCAAATAGGAGGAAGGTTCATAGCAGGACTTGGGTCCCAAGAGGTGCTCCTTTCCCTTTGTGCTGGCTCTGGGAGCAGTGCATCAAAGCCAGGCACTGCTCCCTTTTCATCTTGTGCCAGCAAAAATAAATAAATGGAAGGACTTGTCTCCAGGCAAAGTAAGTTTCTTGATGTGCCTGACATGGATGGAGGAAGGAGGCAATAGATACTTATCTGGTTGGAGGCAAAGGGAAAGAGGCAGATGAAAAGGAAGTGAAGATAGAATCAACCTTCCTGCAAGCAGCTTACACTTAGATCAGTAAACTGCAGCTTAAGTTTTCAGATAACTTAAAGTTCCAGTGAAATCAATGGCAAGATGGATGTCACGGTACCAGGAACCAGTGCAGAGAAATCTGAGGCAGGAGAACAGTGGTGGAGGAGAGAGGGCACAGAGCTCAGCTTCTTTTACACACTTACACACACAACCTGCGTTTCTGCTGATACATGGTTTCTTCTATTTTAAGAGATCACCCATAGCTATAAAGAAAAAGAATACCCATGCTCAGCAAAGAGCCCAGGCTATGGAGATGCTGAATGTGCTGCCACAGAAGAGCCTAAGACCCAAGACTAACCTACATAAAAGCAAACACAGGCAGCACTGAAGTATTTGCTCCCACTCTGCTAAGATTTACATTGTCACAATGGAATGAGGAAAAGAGATAAAAAATCAGAGGTCCTGAAAGTTATGTTTCCAGTTAGATTTTTATCTTTGGTGTTGTTTTTTTTTAAAGAATTCATGCAATCTTGATAGGATTAGTAAAATAAAGCTGGAACCTCACAATTCACAACCTATTGGATGTTTCTGGAAGGTTAAAAAATCATACCATAGCCTCTCCTACATAACTGAGGTTACTGGATGGAACAGAATAAATTGCAGATGTGTGTTCAGTTCTGTAAATATCTCTAGCAAAAGTGTAATTGGCTACAGAGTGGGTGGTGTGGGAGTAGGCAAGCATCCAGGTTTTGCATAAACAGGGTTTTGTCTCTCAAGGGATGTGTTCCTAGTTCAATCTTTACACCAGTGTGAAGCTGGCCCAATGTTCCTACAGTGGGCTAGAAACTGGGCACCAGCAGAGCACGGTACAACTCACAGCAGAGAAAACCAACTCTATTTACAGAATTACAAATATAAGTGCATAATTCTTGTGCTACATCTTGGTCTGTGACTGCAGTCTGGTATGGATGGTTTGCCTGAGCGAGGCTTCATGCCATATTTTCATTACATATACATTACATACTTCTTTGTTTTTAAAAAAGAGGCTGAATTTTTTATAGTATGCCAAACAAACTGGTCTCCAACTGAAAAAAATGACTGGAAATTAAACAACATAATCTATAAATTATATAATACAAAAAATCATAAATGCATCTAATTAAGTAATATTTATTTTATAACAAAATACAGTAAGTCACATAATATAAAAAGTCATAGGTTGTCAAGGGCCTCATCATTGCTTCAGATAGCCTCTTCCTCCCTCCCTTCCCACTGATGGGAATCAATGGAAATTCAAGTCCTTTTTTTTCACCAGGAAGAGAATGAAACCATTGCTGTGCAAACTCCACAAACAGAGTGGACAAATTAGAGGAGGAAAAGAGCTGACCTAAGAGCCCATGAGAACAACTCTTGCTTTGGAGCATCAGTCTTCTGGACTGCACAAGTCTCAGCTCTGCAAGCAGTGGAGTTTCCCCAACAGATCAAGTGAGCAGTCAGGCAAACACTGACACAGCAAACAGAAATTACTTATGAAGGTAAATTAACACTATCTGTAGATATCTGGAAAGTAATAACATAAGGACCTAATACCCTGAAACACAAACCACCCATAAACATGGAATAGGGGAATATAGGTCACTGATTTCCATGGCATAATTGGGAATTGGTGTGTAAAATCACTGACTTAATGTGAGTCCCAGTGAGAAGTACCCACAGGTAAAGCTGAGCCAGGCTGGGCCACATCAGGAAAGCAAACCAGCTTGTCTAACTTTATAAGCATTTTTATTGTATACTGCAATTTGATACCTACCACAGAACAGCTCTGAAAATGTTAAATAACTCGAATGGCTAAAGATGGCTCTGGGTAAAATATTGTATCAGTGTCAGAACAACATAGAGTCTAAGCTTAGAAATAATGTCTTTTTATGCTTGGGTTGACCTTTTAGTGTCTTTTTTTTCCCCTGTTATATCTATAACTAAACTAGATTTGCTAGAAGAAAATCACACATAATGAATAAACTTTATGTATCAATTTCCTTACATGGTCAAATATAATTATGCTGAACTGTAGTTCATTTAAGTCCCATATTGGTTAAAAACAGTTGCTAAGACAGTCCAAACAAGGGAATTACAGGGGCAGACAGACTCATGCAGGGCACCCTCAGCACCCTCTGGTATCCAGCATGTCACGAGCAGGAACAGTCTGCGCCATTTGGGACAAACAGCTGCTCTCTGTTTGCACAGACAAAAGTGCAATTGTTTTTCCATGTGTTTGGCTAGCTAAACAGAGCCTTGGCTTTAATGCAACATGTTTCCCGAATCATTCCCTTATATCATGAAAGGAAGCCACTTTGTGTGTTGAGCAGCGACAGACGGAGAAGTGCAGCAAGAGTCTGTAGAGCAGTGGCCGGGGAGCAGCAGCATCCTTGAAGTGCTCAGGGCAGAGAGCTGAGATAGCCATGAACTTGTAAAACTAACAGCATCTGAGGAACCCTCCAAAGCTTCAAGTGAAATGGATATTGCAACTAAATCGAGTAATACAAAATGTTTTTCATCCTCAGTTGAGAGTGAAAGCAGTTCAAAATTGCAGCATTTTGCTGTACTGGTCTCTAATTCTACATCTTTTTTACAGACACTTTTTAAGACTGCAGCCATTCTATAGATCAGTTTTTCAGACGACAGCACTCTCTTTAGAGAGCCTGGACTACCTGGGAGTGACCTGCAACAGCTTACTACAGCTCGAGCATGGGTGAGATCCCAGCTGTTCCGTCAGGCACTAGATCTCGCCATTCAATGGGCTATAGACCACACAGGAATTTGGAAGTTGTATCAAAACACAAGAACAGCCCTGTTTTACGGTGCAGCTGAAACCAGTGCTGCTGTCTCTCTTTCTGAATGGCTACAGCTGTAAGACTCGAGAAACAATCAAGAAAGCACTTTCACAAAGACAGGGTGTTCAGATATCTGGGTTATCCTGTCATAAAACACCACTTACTTGAAAAGAATTTTTAAAACTACCATTTATTAAAATAATGTGACTAAATTTAGAAAATCCACTGATCTCCAATTAGGAACCTGCAGAAATTTTTTTTTCATATTTGTATTTGCTATTGATGAGAAGGAGCTAATGTACAGCCACAAGTATAGTGGGTCACTTGTTGCCCAACAGCATTTTAGGTGACTGGCCTACAAACAAGTTCAATTCTAATGTCAACTATGCTGCTGTGCATGCAGATAAAAGAGCTCTGAGACATTATGAAACTTTCTGTACTCACATAAGGTTTCAGTTGTTGTAAAGAAAAAAAAAGTAATTTTATTGCCCAGTAAAACTCCCTCTGTTAAGAGTCTTTAGGAAAAATCACACAGAGTCACTGGAAATCTAATACCGCTCTGCAGGCCAAAACTGGGTCTGGGATAAGCAAGTAAAACCTTGCTAAACCCGTGTCCTGTAAGTTAGAGGGGGGGAAAAAGAATGTTAAAGGTGAAATTTAGACTCTTTAGAACTCATTCTTTTTATATTTCACCTAGGAATTCCCACTGTCTTAATTTCTTTCTCTATAGTGAGTAACACGGATCCTGTTGTTTAAAACCAGGACTGACAATCATAAAAAGAATTTTTCCCTGTTTTCTTTTGTGTGTGCAGTTTGCAGTTCACATCCTGCTGGCATGATGTTTGCGTCACCGTTCCCAACTGCATAAGTTGGGAAGTATAAGGGGGAGGGGGTCTTCCCCCTTATACCTCAGCAGGTGACTTCACAAGCCAAGTTTTGATTTCTTTATCACAGAACACTTCCAGATAGTCATAGCAAGCACCTGGTCTCTAGTCCAGTATAAAGGAGAATCATTTTCTTAGTCAATTTTACATCCACTGGCTCAGAAGAAGAAAAGCCCATGATCCATTGAAGGAAGTGCAGTCTCAGACCCAATTACTTGGTGGTGACTGCACACTCCAAGACACATGCGCAAGGGTGAGGTTCACTTAACCTTCCAAAATAACTTCAGAAGTTCTATAGCCCCAGAAGAGATGTCTTCAAAACAAACTCATCCTTACACAACCTGTGGAAGAAGAAGCAAGGCAAACCAAGGAAACAAGCTAAAAAAAAAGAGAGATCCACCAAAAAAAGTAGGAATGTAGGATGAAATTCTGACATGTCGGAAGATGACAGGAGCTTTATCACGGCTTTAAAAGAACTAAAATTTCACACTTAAGAGTCTAATGATTTATTAGTGGAAAATGGAGCAACACAGAGGAGAATTTTGGTAAAGATCAGCAGAGACTGGAATATGGTAGCATTGAAAATCAAAATGTCTGTCTGCAGAGCAGTTACAACCTGGGCAGGGGTGGCGGGGTGGTATGTCACAAAGAAAGTATCTGGAGTTAATAAAAACACAAATTCCAGGAGGGGGAGAAGGATGGCTCAGAAAGAGGACAAGCTGTACCAACTAAAGTTTAAAACTCGGTTGGGCCTGTGCTCATGTAACATTGCTGCATGGGAGTCAGTGGGTCCAGTCTGCAAATTCTCTGCTCTGAAACTGGAAAACCTGAACCTTATGCTGTGAACCACAGCCCCGACGAGGAAACAAAGAAACTTTGGCAAACTTCATTTGTATAGGTGCCAAAACGGATCTACTCACCAAATGTTTTGATTATGTGAGAATGTCAGATTTTCTGGCATTTTCCATCTCTTCAAACTCAAACTACTTTACAAGAATGCCTATGTGTTCTGGTGGGAAACAGTCAGCATTGCACAGAGGGTTTGTGACAGCGGAAAAAGGAGGATCCAAATCCAAACTGTGACTTCCATGTGGCTACCACGGGGCAGGTTCATCAGCAGCCCAGTGGTACAGCATCTCTCTAAGATAGGCTCCTGACACAGAGGTCCAAGAATGACAGGGCTTCCACCACAGAGGAGGAATAAAATGGACTGAGTAGCTGATGCAGTGAAGGGGCAGAAGAGAGATATCCAATCCTGCACCGGGATTCCCAATACTGAAGAAAAACATTTCATGGTTTCAACTGATCTAAAGACACTGTGCTAATGCAAAGATGATCAAGGACATAAAGACTCTGTTGTTGCACTTGCAGTAGTAGCCTGTAATGAAAGCGAAGGAGAAATTTGCCAAACCTTGTCTCCTTTTGGCAACCAAACAAAGTTCTGTCAGTGACACACAAYGCAGCTCTCAAAACCATGTTTTTCTTCAGTTAGAGAAGCCTCTACTTTGGTGAGAGGGCTGAATTCACAAAACTCCCAGAGAAGAGGAGATGGGTGCAATGCAGTTTTCTGCCCAGTACTCATAGAACCATGTTACTGTGATAATTTTCATGGCATTAATCCCAGTATAGGTAGAGTAACATGGTTTTAGGGTAGGTCCAACCTATTTATAAGTGGTAACAAGATTCACTTAAAAAAATTGGGAACTACTCATTCAGTTTAATTAAATACACACACTGGAAGTGGAAACTTCGGGACAGTTACAGAGGCGTCACCACAGCTCACCAGCAAACTCCTTGAGCAAATGATGACCACAGACCAAAAAGAGAAGGCAGACACAGAGCAGGAACACCCAGGCACAGATTCATTCACTGATCAGGAAAGCACCATGACTGCTATACATGCTGTTAAACATGTTGTCAAGGACAACCAGCCAATAACTCATTTTTCATGTTGATGTCAGAGCTGAGTATTTTCATATTCACAAATATTTGATCTCTTCCAACTTCTGTTGAATCATTATGCTACTAACAGGGCCGTACTAAATTTTTCTTTAGAGACTTTTAGGAAGATTTCTACTGAAGATTAAATAAATAATAATAATAAAAGCATCCAAACTGTTCACCAAACTGTTCAACACTATGTTCACCACTGCTATGCTCTTAACATGTCCTAATGTCCTGGTCCTGCACCTGAGGAGGAATAACCCCATGCACCAGTACAGACTGGGGGCCAACCTGCTGGAAAGCAGCTCTGCAGAGAAGGACCTGGGGGTCCTGGTGGACAACAAGCTGTCCATGAGCCAGCAGTGTGTCCATGTGGCGAAGAAGGCTAATGGTACCCTGGGGTGCATTAAGAAGAATATTGCCAGCAGGTCAAGGGAGGTGATCCTGCCCCTCTGCTCTGCCCTAGTGAAGCACATGTGGAGTGCTGTGTCCAGTTCTGGGCTCCTCAGTACAAGAGAGACATGGAGCTCTGGGAACAGGTCCAGTGGAGGGCTACTGTCAGTCAGTCAAGGGTCTGGAGAATCTCTCTTACAATGAAAGGTTGAGGGAGCTGGGCCTGTTAAACCTCAATGAGAGATGACTGAGAGGGAATCTCATTAATGTGGATCTAAAGGGAGGGTGCCAGGAGCATAGGCCAGGCTCTGCTCGGTGGTGCCCAGCAACAGGACAAGAGGCAATGGGCAGAAACTGATGCACAGAAAGTTGCACCTGACCATGAGGATGAACTTCTTTACTGTGTGGGTGACCTGTGCATGGCAACAGATGGACCAGAGAGGTTGTGGAATCTCCTTCCCTGGAGCTATTCAAGAACTGTCTGGGCACAGTCCTCTGCAATGTACCCTGAGATGACTCTGCTTGAGCCAGGAGGTTGGACCAGATGACCCACTGTGGTCCCTTCCAACCTGACCCATTCTGTGATTCTGTAATGTGACAACCACTCTTCTCAAGCATGACTTCAACAATGTTCAAGGCTAATGCTATCCTACTCAGCTCACCCTCCAATCTCTGTGGTGGATAATAGCACATAAAATCTGAGGTCCTGGTTACTGCTGCATAAAGTGAAAGATAGAGTTAAAACGTCTGGGTTTTCTTTGGTTTTCCAAAACCAGATTGATTTCATGGTAAAACATATCTGATTTCTTAAAATTAGATTTTTCTAAAGTCACAGATGCTTGAATACAGCTTCCACATTTCTATGGAAATGGACCTTTATACTATAGTTTATAATTAAATACTATCAGAAAATGAAGCACTTACAGAGACATGTTTGAAACTTATGTATACATTTGTATTCAAGCCCTACAGCAGCGGCACTCATTGCGGGCAGCACTATGCACGTTTAGTTCTGCTGCTTCTCTATTTATGGAAAAGCTATGAAAGCAGTTTGTCAGCAACTTTTTGAGTGTTCATATTACCAAATACATCCATTCTCAACTCACTCTAATGTAATTATCAAATTCGGCAGTGAGCTGATAACACAGCTAAAGGAAAATCCCAACCTGCCTCAGTGTTTTCATGCTGTAATTGAAAACAGATGGCAACTCGTGTAATTTATGCTTTTCTACAATCAGTAACATGTTGGTATAAGATAAGAATTCTAAGACCGAATTGCATCTGCTTCAACAACACCATACGCTAGTGCACAGCATAAATATTTATCCAAGCCTACTCCATCTTCTCATTTAAAGCTCAATTCCATGAAAAAACGAAAGTACGCTTTAGATACCTTCAATTAGCACTGAAGCATTTCTGGAGTGCTTTAAAGGGCTAGAGGCCCAGCATCAAACACTGAGGTATCTTCCCTTTCCTAAACTTCATGGAGAGGGTTCAGTGGAGGCATGTACGTTGTGCCTTATTATACAATTTAAATTCCAGTTTTCAAGCTTCCACTAGGCTGCCTTTAGGAGTTACAAGGAAGTTTCTCACTTACAATATCCATGCTTCTCTACTTTCCCCACTATCCTGTAAAAGACTGAAAATTGGACATGAGATACTTTTTTCTGGGGGAGAAGTTTTTTTTAAGGATTTTTAGACTGCTTTATCTTGCTTGTCAAACAGTTACTCAATTCTCCTGTTTGAGGTCAGATTGGCAAGGAGAATGGGTTTCGCGTTTCTCTGCAGCATGAAGTAGCTTCAACTTCACAAGAATCTCACAGTTCGAATTTATTCCAGTTGCAGGAATCTAAGGCATTGGCAATTCCTCCGACATCACATGGTTTGGGTTGGTTTTCACCCCACTGGACACTTATAATGTGTATCTTTTAGTCTTCCATGTTACAAGCCTGTAATATTTTGTTATTGTGGCAGTACTTGAACTCTTTGGACTAATCAGATAGTACCTATGCTCCTTTGATTGCATGGGAAATAGGCTTGATGACCTTGGTGAACTGACATCAGTCAGATTCTTGAGACAGTGGCAACTCAATTACACTTGAGAGTTGGCTCTTATTCTGCTAGTGAAATCATTTGAGAAACTGGACCTGAAAGAATCATTTGTGAATGCAGAAGATGAATGCACAGGTAGAAAATTTATGAAGCTGATCTCTTCCCTGTGCCAGCTTTTAAAGATCAGGAGAGCAGAACCATGCTGAAAGGGTCCTGGCTGCACATCACAGTTCCCAAGCTGAGCTCCAAACAGAAGAGGTTGGTATCAGTGACCATATGTGGTCCTTCAAACTCCCTGCTGCTGACTGAAGTGAAGAACTACAATAGGCAAGAAAAGCTTGAACAGCCACTGGCAATTTGCATGATATGAGGACCTTAGGTGGAGGACCTTTACCTATAAATACTAGTTGGCTAAAAATCAGTTTAAGGAATCAGATGGCTTTCTTTAAAGGTTTGAGTTGGGCACTGGTTTCCGCAGCCAGTGGGAAGAACAGATAATCAGCAAAATAAGCGATTCATTTGTCTCTCTCACAAGCCTCATGCTTAGCTTGGTCTGCTTGTCCCATCACACTCTGTCGCATTTATGTCACACTAAATAACAATGTGATGCATAATTTAAGTCACTAGTTTGAAGTCAAGTCATAGCTTTTCAAAGAATACATGCACCTTAAAAACAGAAATGAACTTAAAGAATAAATCACTGAAAAAAGAGAAAAACAGTTTTACTGGCAACAGCTGGCAACATTTAGCAATGCCATCTGCAGAGAACCAGATTTTTCAGCCAGTCAATAATGAATATTAAAGCAACCTGGGAACTTCAAAATCCTGCTGTTCCTGTCTGCACTGCTGACGACAGCAGACAGCTACACAGAGCTGCAAATAACTTAGGAGAACACATCGCAACACTGACTCCTTTCATAGCCTCACGTCGCCTCCAGCTCCCAGTCGTTAATGCACTCACAGCAACCGCTCTCCTCACAGCACTCTCACAGGCAACCACACTTCAGCAAACCAGGTCCAAAAATACTTTAAAAAAGTTAATTGACAAGATACTTATTGAATTATTCGCTCAGCTTCACACCTGAAACCTCAGACTGTGAACGGTAATCCTATTTACCAGCCCCAGAAGAGGTACGAAGTCCTAAAGCCAAAAGTGTAACACCCTCTCACACATCTTCAGCAGACCATGCTAGTAGGAATTTTCTCAGAAATAAATTGTCTGAAAATTGCCCCAGAAGAGGATGTCACCTTTAAGGAGATGGCAAGTGCTGCCATGCCAAGGTGCACACGTGTGACAGAGCCCAGACACAGCCACTGCATGTGGTCAGAACTCCGTCCCAAGCTCATTGAGTTTTCTACTCAGACTCCCAAATCACAGCACTTTGAAGCAGGCCAAGAGCCCAGCCAAGGTCAAACTGAAAGCAAGCCACCACTAAGTCCAGCAGGTAGGTTGAGCCTGTAATGTTTACTGCTTTTTGTTATACATGGTAGAATTTTAAATGCACAAACTGAGGTCCTACAATGAGATTGTAGGCACCAGATGTCTCTCAATAATATGTCCAGCATGATGCAAAGACAGGAAAATAGGGCTCTCCAAAAGAGGCAAGTGCAAAATCACAGGCTTTACAAATAAAGACACTTTTAAAAACAATTACAGTGGATGCACCTCCTTAGGAGGAAAATCCCTGCTGCTACTGCCAAGAACTTTTCTGCAAACTGCAACACCAAGCCTTGGCTCTTCTTCAAATTCTTGCCCTTTTCATCATAGCCAACTTTCCTTGTTAGCGCTTCTTTGGTGTAGCACTCTTTTTGCAGACAAAAGCCTCTTGCACCAGCCCACTAGAAGTTACTGTGCCCAACAGCCTATTTTCAAAGTTCCCTTCCTGCAGCTTCCACACAGGGGAATGTTTAATTTCAAGAAGCGTCATCTAAAGCCTGTCGAATATTTGATTCCTTTAAATTTGCCAGATTGAGGAGTACTGTAAACAGATGGATTAAGTGACATAGATTTTTTTTAAATTTCAAATACTGCACTATGATTTACATACTTATTGCCATAGGAACATCTCAACAAAAGCCCTTATTTTCAAAGAAAAACACCACTTCTTCACTAGGCTAAAGGTATTCAGTGTTTCCAAAAATGGGGCACCAATTTTCACGTCTCAACAGGGGCTCATCTCATACATGGCTATAAATTTTTGGGTGCAATTCTGCTCTGAAGAATGATTTCATATAAAGATAACAGCTTTGAAAATAGTCAGATCTGTCCTTTGTGTAAATTCAAGGCAATATATCCTAGTTTTACAATACTGTTTGCTCCCCTCAGGACAGTGGACTATTTTACCTTCTTATGTCTTGAATGGTTCAGGTAGACCTCTGTAACGCCCTGGGATTACACATACGACACCACAGTGTTGTTTTTACAAGTCAGGTTTCAGAATAGCTCCACTTTACTGCTAGCTGCCGTATTTAAAGAATAAAAGATGCCGCAAAATACTAAACTCCCAAGTTCAGGATCTAGAACATACACATGAATTAATTCACTATTTTTAAATTCAGGTCCTTTAAATTTTAGCCAGGATTATGATTTTAAAATTATACTCTTCATATAAAAATTGTAACTTTATATTATATTCAGGTGCAGTACAAAACATATAAAAAAAATTCCAGTTCCCTCAGGATTCAAGTCGTTTGCCAGCAGGATGTGACTGGGTGCTGCATGCACCAACAAGCTCTGCAGCTGCCATTCCCTGTCCCAGGGGTTTTGCCTGCCCGTACTAAAAAAAAAAAGTTTCAAAGACAGTATGTTACTGAAAGTTTCATTAAAAAAAAGAATCAGCAGCTAGAGAGGGGGAACCCCTGTCATGCACTTGCTAAGGAGGGTGCCATGGCAGGTCTGGCACCGTGCAGTGGGCAAGATGCACATCCCTGGAGTTGTGGCAGCTGCCTCTCACTTGCTGGGTGTGAATATATGGGTGAGAGGCAGCTGAGTGTGATGGGAAAGACGAATTAGAAGGCCAGACAAAATTCATGGCAAACTGAAGTGCATGTGGAATATACCTGAAACCTTCATCTGTGTTGTTGCCATACAATAAAACATGACATAAACTGGTAATTTAATCTTTCTGGCCATTGGAGCAGGTGGAACATCTAGCTTCCCTTTCTTGCTTTTACCTCTACTTAATATAATGCTTTGCTTTCATTTTTCTCGTTGTACAAGGCAGATTAATTCACAGCTATATGCAGGATGTGATTCAAACCCGCAGGTAAGTCAATGGGCTCTGCATTAGCCGTGCAAAAGCTAAAAGTAGAATGTGTATTTATTGATTCTTAAATCACATATGAAACTATGTCAGCTCTTTATGAAATATGAAAGTATCATCCATTCTTCTTTCCAAATTATCTTCAACCTTCACTGCTTTACAGTGAACAATGGGCTGTGCTAGCTTCACTTGCACTAGGTATGTCTGATTTTGCCTGTTTCTATGCAGGCAAAGTCCAGAAGCTGCATACCAACAACCACATAAATTGCAAAGTAAAGAGGGAAGCTAAAATTTTGCAGAGCTGAAAAAACATGAGAATATTAAAAAAATCAATCAAAAAACCAAAACACCACCACCATCAAAACCAGCTGACCACCTGAATAAAAACCCACCCCGAAAAGCGAAAAAATCAAGAAAGCAACTTGGAAAAAATAAACGAGTCTCAAGTGAAAAAGAGACTTCAAGAAGCTCAAGGACAGAAGAAAAGAAACAGGAGGGGGTTGAAAGGCAGCAGAACTCACACTGCACAAACTGAAACAGCTTCCTGAAACCGAGACAAAGACACTCAACACTGGAAACAAAAGCACCTGTCCATCCCCAAATACAGGCAGCCCAAGATCTTCACTGAGAAGCACAAATTCCCCTGGGAAATGATCCCATTTTGAAAACCCACCTTCATCCCAGCCGCAGCTGCGGGCCCACTTGGGTCCACAGCCTGGATGTGGCAGGGTTTGCTCCCCCGCACCACAAAGCCCCAGCCCACAGCATCGCCGATGATCTGGAAAGAGGAAAGGACATGATCACTTTCAAGCAGCTCCATGAAATTCAAGGGGGCAACTTCTAAATGGTCCGAGATGTAACTTCAGCATCTCTATACTTCCAACACATATACAGGCTGCTATGTCACTCATGGGAAAGTCTCTATCCAAATGATCCCTCTTGCTTTTAATGAACATTTTTGTTGAACTAGGAGTCTGTAAAAGCAATGCTTCCAATGACTAGGTTCAAAAATGTCTGTACAGAAAGGCTCTAATAGTGTATGTGAGTCGAAATTTCTGTCCCATCATATATAAAGATCCTGTTAGAAAACTTCAGTTTGGGTATGTGATCCACTCCTGCAGAGCAGGAGCACCAAGTCTAGATGAGTTTGTATGATACAAATGTTATTGGCTTTATGTGATTTTACACCCCTTTTAAGTCAGCAGTATCATACTGGCACAAAGACAGGACAAACAAGTGCCGAATCAGACTTGAAATTTGTGGAAGTACTGATAATGGAGTTTGGGATTTTAAAGTACAAAACTCAGCAAATGCAAATAAGGTCTAATTATCCCATCAGAAAATGTCTGTTAGGATTGCCTCATGCATACAACATGCAGAAAACAAAGAAAAATATTGGAGACATACCGTAAAAGTTTTTCTAACATACGGGGCTCCGGGCATCAAGAGCTCATCAGCAGTCACAGGTCTCTTTAGTACTGTGGAGGTACAGAAATGAATATTCAATATAAACATTTCTCTGGAGTTTCTCCTAATAAATAAGATACAGTGTTGGGAGACATCTTTTTGGTCCAGCTTCCCATACACGCTTTCAGTTCTTGCAGACATGCTTGAAAATAGTGAGAGAGCCAAGGAAAATCCTGCAGAATAACTCCGAGCATAAATTATGAGATCTTTGGAAAATCGCGGCATTTAGCCAACAGACTTTTTCGTCTGCGATTAAAATCCCCTAAACACTACCACAAAAATCAGAAGTGGTTGTTCCTGTATCCAGTGTTGAAACAAGTGACCAACCTTCCTGGCATGAAGCAGCTTTCCTTCCCAGCTCACTGTGTGTTTGTTGGGTGCTCTCTGCCATTTCCTCTGAGTAGGGTTTGAATCACAGAGTCAAGTAACAAGAAAATCCAGCCTGTGTGAGAAATTATCTCAAGAGATTTCTGTAATTGTAGGCACAGGACCTAACTCCCATCTTATCCAGGGACAGACTAGGTAACCTACAGCTGCCGGGGAATTACATGAGAGGAAATACCAGTAAGTTTCTGCAGGTCCCCATTGCCTTGCTATGTAATGGCATAATTTTCCCCTGAACAAAGTAAATTTAAAGTTCTGCCAAATCAAATCAATACCATTCTGTGTACCATTTTTTATCTGTCCATAAATGCTTCACAAGACAGAGAACAACATAAAGATATACGTTGTTCACCCTATTTGCCTGCTTCACCCTTAAAATTATGACATTTTTCTTTCAGCGATAAATAATTTTGATGACATCTGTCTTTTCAGTCACAGGTGGGAGACAAAATTTCCCACAGATGGTATTTGAAGACATTCTCGAGTTTCTTAATGACATTCAGGAAGCAGCGAGAATTCTAGCAGACAAACCAATACCTTTTTTTTTTACTTTCCCATGCATTTTGACAAAGTGTCATTTAGCCAGTGTTACACTTTGCAGAGCATATCTGGTAAACGTGAAAAAACTGAATGATTGTGCCCATTTGACAAGTCAGAATCAGGTAAATCACCCATGCAGGGCTCCCTTATGTGCCTCCCTTCATTATACCTCCAGGAATTTTTTCTGTTTGATCTACATGATTGGTCAAGTCATGACCTGGGTGTTTTTTAAGTGTTTGCCTGCAAGAGAGCTCGTCTGGCAATAAATACACCTCTGCCTTGTGTGTACGTGCACGTAGTTCAGTGACACGCTCTGGGTCTGGATAGCAGGAAGCTATTTGTGAACAAAATCTCTTTATAGTCATCAGAGGATTAGGAATTCCTCATAACATTTACATCTGACAGCCTTATGTTAACCTATGTGAGCTGACGTGGATTTGTACTTGTGCTATGGGAGAAATAACCCTACACTACCAGTAATTGTATAATTCTTAAAAATCAGTCTTTTTACAAGCCCATTGCTGTCTTCTTTCAAATATGAGTCTGTTAAAGCTATTCAGGGTTTGAAAACTAGTCCTAAGGGAAAATTTCTTTAAAAAAATTTATGCAAGAGCAACATCAGCCTATTCTTTTTCTTCCAGTGTTGTGTAATCAGCCGCATTAAAATAAACTTGTTCTCACTACTCACGGGCTGACACTTCATATAAAATCAGAACCATAAATGAACAGAATAGTTGGCATACTTCAGATAACACACGCATTTATGGACAGCACATGAATGCTGTTTTATCTGTCCCAGAAAATTTTCCAGGATGTAATTAATGTACTGGGGATGTACTGGGGACAAAGACCTCCCCATAAAAAAGCTACCAAAGCGTTTCTGGAAAGTATACCTGAGAGATATTCTGCCAAAACATGATATTGTGGCACTTTTCTTATAGGGGCAAGCCCCTTGCATAAAGGGGGAAGCATATTGGAAGGTGGTGCTGAACATCCAACAGCAACACACTCCAAGGATGCACCAACCACTAGAACTGACAGCATTTCCCAGGCTGGGCAGCAGGTCTGCTGTAGGGGGTCTTGGTTTCTGAGCATACAATCCTACTGAGTCCTTCCAATTATTTTAATTCAGAGCTTCATACTGAATTCCCAGCAGAGCCTAAGGAGAGGGAGGGAAATGTGCTAAAAGGAAAGAGAAGGAAAATATCCTTCCCTTTCTGATGGCCACTCTGGACAGCAGGAATGAAATGCACTTCAGTTCACTCATCTCCAGAGTAAATGGTCAATGTTTTGAACAGCATTCACCTAATGCTTGAGGCACTCTCTAATAAAAATGCCAGCATCCCTGTGAAAGCAAAGATTACACATATCCACTGAAGCCTTATCCCATTGTACAGTACTCCCCACACCACTGGCAAAGACTCAGTAAATTTGAAATAATAAGGAACTCAAAGGGCAGCAGGGACCCAATTTGATATTTGGGCTGTTTCTGAGGGAAACAGAGAGGCTGAAACAATATCTGTCTTAGTCTGTTTTCCCCTTTCCAGATGTACAGTAAGAAACAATTTTAAGTGAACTGTGTAAGAATGGGTGTGTTTAACCTTCCGGCGTGGGATAGGAAATCCTTTCAAAAGGAAAATAAGCTTCAACACTACTTTTACCTTCTGAAACGGACCAGTGTAGGACTTAAAACAAATGAAAATGTTCAAATGGTCTCTGACAGGCTGAAACAATGCTGCCTCCTCTTTTTTTAGAGGCTGCTGTTTTCTGAGTGGTGTTATTTCATAGCAACTCAAGCGGTCACTGGATAGTTAAACTCTCCTCTGACTTGCACCAAAGGAATGTCTTTAGGAGGAGATTTGAATCGGTTCAGAGCTTGGCAGTGAAGAGGCAAATCTAGGCCTCTGACTGCATGTCCTCCTAAGAGATAAACTGCAGCTCAAACCACAATTATGGACTTGACGCAGAGATTATTGGAGGCAGACGTCTGGCTTGTGTTCAACAGGACTTCAGGCTAGAAGATGATAATAGCTCCCTCTGGCCTACAAAACCTGTGACACTGTGAATTTTTAATGTATTCTTGAAAACATAAGCTTAGGCATGATGATAGGCATTCTTCACATCGCTTTCTCCCCAAATGAATGTCAGGACCCTGGCTCCTATGCATCATAGGCCATGCTGGTGCTCACCAGATTTGGGGTTGCAGAGCACGGGGGGACTGCTGCTGAGTGTTGGGCTGCTGCTGAAGTACCCGCTGCTGCCACAGCTACTCATGCTGCTCCTCCGCACGGCCGACACGATCTTTATCTCCTTGGTGGGACTCACTACAGATGGAAAACAAAGACAGAAAGAGAGCCAGTATCAGTTATTAAACCATTTCCCTGTTCTTAAAAAAAAAAAACAGCAACAAGCCACGCTTTCAGTGCCAACACTGGTTAACGGGTTAGTGTGTCCTATATAGTTAGAAAAGTCACTGAATGAGAGTAAAGCTGTAACTAATAGGATGGCTGAACTGCTTCCATTGCAGTGTCTTCAAAGAGGCACTTCAATATAGGGAACTAAGTTCTTTCAGTTTTCCTTTTGCTTCTTTCAGTTCTTACTAGATATTGCTGTACATAAATGCTGCAGGGCCTCTTCCCCTGTTCTTGAAAACTCCACATAGAATGTATGACAAATTACTGTGAGCTTGGGGAATTTTAACCCGTTCTGTTTGAACATGGACGCAATTTTGATCAGCATTTGCAATGCTATTGATACAGATACATCCGAGGGAGCTACAGGTTTGGTAAACTGAGTGAATGGACTCCCTGTGAATAGGGACACAGAACACCCAGCCCCGCTTTTTTCTGTAACACTGAAAACCATTGTCCAAAATAAATTTTTTAACATTCCATGGAGTCACTCTACATACAGCAGTATAATTGATGAGTCACCTGAGAGAAAACTGGTGTGTTTTCTGTTGTCATGGTTCTGTTTGCGCAGGCAAAATGGGCTGTCATGGCTTTCTGGCATCAAGCGAGATTTCTCAGTGAGGAGCTCCATTAATCGCCGCCGCCGCCGGAAATTCATTCTGCACTGGTAGAGCAAGTTGCTGTCCATAAAATGGTGCTTGTTGGACACTAGGAAAAGAAATGGATAGAAAGTCTATGCCTGGTAGGACTGAAATCCAAGCCTTCCCATGTGCAACTTGTGCACTACAGACCTTGCTGTAAGGAAGCAATGCTCAGAGCTCTCCTGTTGCCCTGCGCAGACTCAGAAAAGAGGAGGAAGGTGGTCAGCTTCATTCGGGTAGCTTCAATACACACCCTTTATAGTAACAATAACAAAGTAGCAATTGTAGTGGCAAATGCTGAGAGGAATCTTTTACACTATCTTGATTAATGATATGCACTTCTTATTGTCAAGTGGAAATAGAAGTACTTTATCTCTCCATGACAGGTTGCATAATGATCCACCTTCACATACAGCTTCCTCTGTATGCTGCTTGCTGCTGGTGGTCATTACAGACCAGACTTAGCTCCTTATGTCAAGTTTTGTGTAAATTCATCAGTCTAGGGCAGTCCCTGGGAGCTCTGACCAACTACCTTGTTCAGAGCTACAGCGCAGAAAAATCAAGACCTGTGTATTTCCTCTGTGTTGTTCACCACAGACACTGTGTCCCAGACATTTCCTGCAGGCCACTTCCCCCCTTCGCACGGATACACAAGGTTTGGGAACAGGCACCTGGCCAAAAGTAATTTCTTACATAATGAACAAAAATCTTAATTGCAATCTGTTTTGACACTGAGAGCAAATCCCAGGCTGCTGGTGTCAGAGCAAGAGCACCGAGCCTACCCCCAGAGTGCAATATCGCCATAACATCTGTGTGTTCGCTGCCATTGATGCTGTGGCTTAACAGCAATGAAGAACGCAGTGGTTGGATGGAGCTCTATGCCAGGTCCTGAAAGTGCTCTGACTCCTGCAGGTCCTGATCACAGGAAAACTGTCAGGAGTATTCCCTGCATCAGTACTGAAGCATCTTAAACAGCTGCAGTAGGCGTTTTGGCAGCATTTTCTCCATCTTCACCCAGCTTCTGTGATCACACTTCACAGAAATAATTTCCCACAATTGACCTTCTCAATGATGAATCCAGATTCTGGATTTACCTACTTTATAAATTGCATTTCTTCCAATATTGAATCATAAGAACTGGTGGGCTATAGATATTTATATGTAAAGTGCAAGCAACAACCCAGGTATGCACTGAGGTCAGTCAAGTCTATGATTACATGACTCAGTCACTTGGCCTCCTACTGTAGACGCAGAACTTCTGCCTTGCTCTTTGCTCTGCCCAACAATGGGCTTCAAAGGCAGCAGAGTCCAAGGTACTACACAAGAGGCAGAGCCTGGAGGCCTGCTGTCCTGCTTTCCTTTCATTCTCATCCCCAACACAGTCTTTCTTGCTCTTATCCCTTCTTAACACCTCCCTGTGTCTCAGATTGCTCTCCACGGACCCCACAGAACTACACCACGCACATGACAACCTTGCTGTATTTAGCCTAAATACATAGGATGCATTTAGACATAAACTGCCAGTATGTCATTTGATGCTTGTGAGCTGAAGAAATAACCTCAAAGAGGAAAAAGTCCAGTCACCTTCTCCAGAGATGTCAAGTCACCCAGGCAATAAGGAAAATGCCAGTCCCAGACATGATCTTCAGGGCACTGTCTTCCATGTGGATGCAGAAACTGCGATATGAGGTGAGACCATCTTGCAAAGAAGCATATCCCTTGCCTGCCTGGGTCACTGTCAGAGAGATCACTGTCTGTACAAATGCACTTTTGCCTTTAGGACACAAGGAATAATCAGGATACAGGGACCTTCTGAACTGCACATGCTTGTGCCCAAGCTGCCACACAGACCATCTGCCCCAGAGTCGCATGGCATAGGCTGTAAGGCATCCCTTAGATTGCCTGGTTCTGTCAAAGATCTTTGGAACAGCCAGTGCCACTTGGCTTTTGTCTGCTTCACTGTGGTGCTGAATCTGTTGTGTCCTCAGGGAGGCATCCTCCATGAGCAAAATAGCTGTGTTAAGTCCAATTTAGCATTCCAAGTAACTCGTTACTGTGTTCTGACACATTAATTATTGCAGGCACACACTGCTGCTGTGCTCCCCATTTTGGATACACATCATACGCAATATTATTAAACAACACTTACTAAAAATCACTATTTTTGAAGAACGGAAGTAGAGGAGGAGAGATTTGGAGATCTGCCTACATTCCCAAAAGGATTTGCTATCAGAGGCAGTTAGCACGTAGGTGTTCGCAGCTACCAGACTAATTTTAAGATCACTGACATAATAAGTAAAAGTAGCAATATCTATGAATATCTTACAACATTACTAGAACAAATTGATTTAAAGACAAAAAAAATTTTTTCTTTTTTGAGGCCATCTCAAACTCAATCTTAAAAAGGCAAGCTCCACTTACTCAGTACCACTGAAATTCATAATCTTAAATTAAAGAGGGCTCCACAAATACTCCCTTGGAAGTAGAACTACTGTGGCCAACCATTCACAATGCAAGAAATATCTATACGGTTTCTGAGTCAAGTTAAATATTATGACACCACAGGTTTGAACTAAAATTATTCTGTTGTTTGTCATTAACTGGAGTGCTCTGACAGCATCCAGAAATTATGATAATCAGAGATAAACACACACTCATGCTGCAGACATTGTCAAGCACTCCGAAATTCAGGAATTACTGACCATGAAACTAGATAATGTAAACATTTTTATGCTAAGATACTGAACATATTTTAGAATCACAATAGTTGTTTTGACTGAAATATTGTAATATTTATATACTTAAAATAGCAAAGCTTAGGTTTCTCCATTGAAGTAATTAATCTCTGCTGTAACTATTTTAGTCCATAGAAGGGTAAATTTTTATACAATAAATGAATGCAAGTGGAAAAGGTAAGACCAATGACTGTGTGCTGGAGAATATTTGTATACGATTTACACAACAAAGGGTTTGCAGCCAAAATGCTTATGACAAGTAGCATCAGTACAGAATCTGGAGTACTCGCTGACATTCATAGTTTAATTCCTCATTTCTAAGGATAGTTCACATTTCATGTGAGAGTGACAGAGTAACAGCATGCATCCTTAGTTGGGGCAATTAAATATTTGTAGCATCACGTAACTTTCTGCATATTTAAAAAGAAGCTAAAAATATAAACAGGAGTAGTATAGCTCATACTGCCTCTTTGTGCATATATCATCAAATAAAATCTCTCTCCAAAATTATTACTATGCCCCATGGGGCTTTTTTTTTTTTAATTATCATCTGACTTATTCATGATTTGTGATGAAATGTCGAGGCTGTGACTCTGCCTAAGGATGAGTGTATCTGGAAGGGTGTGGAAAAAGAGATTTCCAGACCACAGGTCAGAAGGAAGAGGTTGAGGAGAGGGAGGCAGACATGGGTGCTGGTTGCCTCTGAAAGCACTCCTCAGGTGCAGTGGCTGACTTCCAGCAAGAACCAGAAGCTACACATGCCCTAGTCCTTGGTAAATCACAACCATGTGAATGCTGGATGCAGAGCAACACAGAAGTTTGGGTTTGTTACACTTAGTAGCTGCTGGGTGAGAGGTACAGGTGCAGTCACGGGTGCTCAGCTCAACAGCTTTAGCAGCCCACATTTTGCTGCTAGCAGCTGAGAAAAGTGGGAGTGAAAAGCTTTTCCAAATCGATGGCAGAATGCTGAGAGGGTTGCGCAGTCTTGCCCAGGAGCAGTTTCTTTAAAGGTAATTTAGAGGTTGTTACCTCTGGGTGTTGACTCAGAGGCAGTAGCAGATAAACTTGTGGAAGCTGACAAGGGTCTTGCTCCAGGTATCTCTACCTCTCACGGAAGTTGCTGCCCCAGATAGGGACTGACGTTACTACTCCTGAATTAGTTCACTGCCCTTCATAGTGCAGCATGGAAAAGCAAACTGGCACCCATTTAAGTTTGTCTTAAACAGTCAGGCCATGGCTGACGAGTGTCAGGACCTGTATTTGTACATTATGATGGTGATGCAAAGAGCAAGGTGGGGTGACTTCGTGTTTCTCGTTCCAGTTTATTTCACTAGTGTTCATGTGGCAACATGTTCATGTTACAATGTGCACCTTATGCAACAGAAAGAAATGTACCAAAGAGAGTAACGTAAAAATATGGTGACTGGCAACCTCCAAAACCATAAAGTACACATGAGCATTTATGGTCCTGGAGGGAAAAGCACCAACACTAACGCACAGTCATCGATGTCAAACTTTGGAGGTGGGGTCACAACCCACCAGTCTAACCTCCCACATATACAGGCCACAAAATTTCTCCCAGAAACAGAATTAAAAGACTATCTTGTCATCTTACCAAAAATTCAGTTTACTCACACTTTAAAGCTTGTCTTGACCACTTTACCCTTCCCCTTACAATCTATTCAAGCTTTCAGTCACTTTACCTGTCAGACAATAAAGATTTAACTCAAAGCTGAATTTGCTTAACTTTAGCTGCTAATCCCTGGATTTTGTCATATCTTCATCAGAAAGTTACATAAGGTCTGGCCAAAAATCTTTGCAAAGAAGTCTGTGAAGAGATGAAGCCAACTCTCAAACACATCTTTTATCAACTGAATAAATACTACCCCTTAAATTCTGACCTTTTTTTAGCCCTCCTCGACTCCTCTTCAGAATTTATCTTTCCTAAAAATCCACTTAACAGAACTGCGTGCCCAAAATTACAACCTCACTCCCCTTCTCTTACTTGCTGTTGTCCTTTTTATACATCTCAGGCTCACAGTTACTACTGCACTGTACTGCACAAATAGCATAAAATGGTAATAATTTGTGCCCTGCACACCCTCCCCTCCCTGTATAGCACTGCTCCACAGCAACGAGTGGAGCCTGTATTCTAATTTCCCAGATGTCTTGCCTTCGAGTTATAGCATCAGTTACACAAAAAATCCCATCTCTTTTGGGGTAATGAGCATTTAATTAATAGAGTTCAATTATTTGTTCACTGTCTCATCTATCCCTAGAGTTTGCATATGT
Source organism: Amblyornis subalaris (assembly GCA_018881555.1). NCBI lineage: Eukaryota > Metazoa > Chordata > Aves > Passeriformes > Ptilonorhynchidae > Amblyornis > Amblyornis subalaris. The sequence goes on from JACAXG010000017.1 coordinate 7,280,808, forward strand.
CATTGGCAAGGGTTTTAGCTGGTCATTTACCATTTACATTACTGTTAAGAAGAGAAAAATCAGAATATTTATTTTGGATTTTCTCTCATCAGGAGCACTTAATGTTGCAGCTTTGGTGCTTCTTGTGCCTGGCTGCTTCACCGTTTCTGTTCAGATACATAAAATATAAATAGTAACATCCGTGCAAATCTTTCTGCTTCTGATTCTGACATAAAATCCCAGGATCTGCACGGAGCTCAAACAGCCTTTTCCACTTTTTCACAGAGGCCGATGTACAGCAGAGATGGAAATATTAGCTTTACACTGATTTCATAGAACCGAGGAGGCTTCAGAAAGTACAAAAGCCTATTTTAATAAATGACTCATGCCTTAAAAATCAGGCCATTTTCATAACTGGCTTTTCCCCCAAATCCCTCCCACCACTTCAATTCCCCATGATTTTTAGCACTGATAATCCGTGTACATCTCCATCGTGGTGATTAATGCTTTCTACCAGCTGAAAGCTGCAGTCCCCAGTAGGCCACATCCAGTGATGCACTCCAGCTGCTCTGCACATCCCCAGAAACAACGCTGCCACCAAGCAAGCTCGTGGCTGGAGCCAGGGAATGGTTGTTCCGTGTTGAGGGAGAGTGGGAAGGAGATCAAAGTCCCACAAGGAGCCAGATGAGCAGCTTTTCTCAAGAGAGCAGAGGACACATTGAAGTGTGTGCTTGTTTGTTTGTGTGAGAGTGTGCTTGTGCTGGGGTTAAGAGGAAGAGGTTATAAAACATGAGCAGAGTGCATGGATTTTTCAGCCTGGATATGTCATATCTTTCTCCACTTAAAGACAAAAGCAGCACTGAACTCCTTCCAGCAATGCATAACACATTTCCAAGCCTGTCATTGCACAAGGCAGAAGCCTCAGTCTATTCAAAAGTATACTGTATCTTTTTAATGAGGTAGTTTCCTCTATTAAAATGATGTGAAATGCAATTTGAAGTTGCAGGAGATCATTCTAGACTTTCACTATTACTGGCTGCAATACTCTGTGCCTTCATATAGCAAGTCGCAGATGTCCATACCAGTTTTTACCTCTGGAGTGTCAGGATACTACCCCAAAAGTGTTGATGTCATACTGAAAACAAATGCAGGATGATGAGACTGGCAGGCTGATACACTGACAGGCTGCAGGGGCTGGCAGGGGGCTGAGGGGTTATCTGAAAGAGAGCACAGCCTGGGCTGCTTCCACCAGCACCTGAAGTGTGCCCAGGGAAGGGTCTGGCTCCCACTCCATTCTCATTTTGCTTTCTTGCTCCCCTCTCTAAAGCAGAACCAGTGTTTAAAAGGGAAGGAAACAAATCAACACTATAAAATACTGGTTCCTTAAAAAAAGTCTCTCTCCATGGATAGCACACAGCTTGCTGAGCCAGACTTCTCTGTGCCTCAGGCCTTTGGCCAGCCCAGTTTTGTTCCCTTGCCAGAGAAACGGTGGAAGTGTGTGTCCACTTTGGCTCTCAGAGAGCGATGGTGAGTCCGTGGGCTTGGAAGACACTGACCAGCTGCTGAGACCTGCACAGGGCGGCTGCACAGCTTCGGGCCAGTCCTCACCCCCACAGTGCCCACCCCTGCCACCCGACCCAGCCACTCCACTCCTGCCTTGCACGGACACACGTGTGGCTGCAGGAGAGTAACTGGCACTTCATTCGGCACTGGACAATGCTTTTCCCACTCCTCTCAAAGCCTTCCTGTTTTTCTGCTAATCTGGCACTGCAAATGCATTTTAATAATGGCACCTATTCAGATTAGTTTCCTTTTACACATTGATGAATTCCACCTGCTTGGATCTCCCACAATTTCAGGGAAAGACTACAGATGTTCAGTGAGCACAGGGCCCTGGATCTTGGGTCTTGGATTCCCTGCACTGTATAAACACAGCACTTGCATTTCCACCTTTTATGAATGTTTATACGCTACGCAGACTGTAGATAAGCCCACCTGTGAACATATTCAATGGTCACGTTAAACTCTTGGCAGTGCAGCTGTATTAAATTGTATTTTTTTTCTTATTTGGATTACAAGGAATTCATTTTGAACAGACAATGGATCTAAGCTTGAACTGCTCGTTTCCACTGATCCTCTCATGTAAAACTGCAAGGCAGATCCTGGCCCTGAAATACAAAATCCAAAGAGCTGTTCCAGCTCATCCTACGGGTGAAGCCAGTAAGCATGTCCAGAAATAAATAGCTCCTGGAATTGTAAGTAGGTCCATAAAAAAAAAAAGAGGCTGTGCTATAACTAGGGCTTTCTGAGCTAAAACTAGGGTTTTCTGAGCTGTTTCAATGAACTGCGGTATATTCATGTAGTGCAAAAAAAGTCTAGACAACTTTTATACTGTCTTTAAAGCACCAGCATTACAACACAAAACTGTCAGAAGTTCTTTGGGAACTGAAATTCAGAGTACCCTGTTCATATTAAAGTGGAATGTTCTGATCAGTGCATTAACATGTTATTTCTGCTGCCTTAAAATAGGTATGTAGATAAGTGTTTCTACATACATTTTGTCTTTCCAGTCAGTTTGCCATCTATTTGCAGTCTATTTTCAAATACATATGACTTACTCTAGCATGAAAAGCCAGTGTTGAATCACACACATTTCAGCAGTCTTTTTGGTTTGTATATGAGGATTTATCGTCTTTAATTTAGCAAGTTTACAGAACATAGCCAACTGCTTTTCTTTGCTTCCAAATAAAGTCTGGAAAGTACAGTCTGTGGCAAGGGAAGTAGAAGATGAAAAGGCCCATCTGGGTATATCTTTTTTTTTTTTGTTGCAGCTGTTAAAAACTGAAAGCCATTCTCTGTCAGAAAAATAGAATTCAATAGTTAATATGAAAAGAATTTTTCCTATGTTATTTACACAAAGCACAGAGCATGTGGCTCTTTCAAAAACCAAATCCATTCTCACTGTAGATAAAGACAACTGCAAGAAGAGCACAATGAGAAGCCGACAGACTAAGGAGCCAGGAATTTATCCAATTACATACAAAGTTCTTATTCTTTGACTTTTTACAAGAGCAAAATCATGAAAAATATGCGAAGTGGTACCCAGATTTACCATAAGCAGCTGAATTACCATGGGTGAGGTTACTGCCCCTAGGCATGGGAACTGCCAGGGAAGAAGTGCCACACCAACAACTGAGTGCTTCTGCCTGGCATTGGCACAGGGGAAAAAGGGCTTACAATAAAAACAAAGTTGTGTTGCAGGACATTAAAAACTAACTGAAGGCTTGTGTTTTACTGAGATAAATCAAGGCATCGTCTGTAAAAATGTGATGTTTTATAATTTTTAGCATAATGAAAGCTTGGATATATCCAAGAGCTGATGTGATCCAGGTTTTAGATCAACTAGAAAAATTGTATTAAAAAATATATGTGTTAATTTTGGAGGAGAAAGCCTACAATCCATTAAGGATGTATGGCATGGTTCACTGATACTTATAAATTGCTACCTGCAGTTGGTATTTCCAAGAAAAGGGTTCCAAAGAGAAATCTTGAGTTAAGGAAGAAGTGTATATTTCACATGCCTGGCAAGTTTTCACTTACTAAGTATGAAATATCAGCTAATCATAAGCAGTTGAACATCTGAGGTAAATACAACAGCACATACTTCACTACTTACAGCAATTTCAGAAGAGAAGGAAAGCTCTTCAACAAAAGCAAGAGAAATAATACTTCGTTAGATATTTAATCTACTTCCACAATTATAACAAACTTTCAATTGCATTATGTGTCTTGATGCTTAAAACTAAATACCTTGATCATCTTCACAAAGGAAATTCTGCTATATAAAGGTACAGAGTTCTTGCAAAGAATAGGGAAAATGAAATCTAAGACTTTTCTGCAGAGACAGGGACATAGCACATGTCACCATTTACAGTTCTCACTAAGTCACTACAAAGTGTTTTCATCTCTGAAAGTAATTTGCACAGTGGAGTTTGCTGATAGAAAATTAACTGTTGAGAGGAGATAAGCATCTGCTTCTGTGCTAAGCCATCAAAATGTGTCTACCTTGAACACAGCAGGTAAGATCAAGTGCAATTATCGCAATAAAACTTTTTAAAGTTGAAAGGTATTTTAAAGCAGGAAGGAGGCCGAAGATACCGATATCATGCCTAAGACATCTTACCCCATATTTATTTCCATCATAAAATCCTAGCACTGACAAAGTCATATAATCATTTAGATTGGAAAAAACCGCTAAGATCATGAAGCTCAACCATTAACCTGACATTGCCAAGTTCACCACTAAACCGTGTCCTTAAGTGTCACATCTACAAGTCTTTTAAATACTTCTAGGGATGGTTACTCCACCACTTCTCTGGGCAGCCTGTTCCAATGCTTGACAACCCTTTTGGTGAAGAAATTTTTCGTAACATCCAGCCTAAACTTGCCCTGGTGCAACCTGAGGCCTTTTCCTCTTGCCCTGTCCCTTGTTACCTGCGAGAAGAGACTGACCCCCACCTGACTACAGCCTCTTTTCAGGCAGTTGTAGAGAGTGGTAAGGTCACCCCTGAGCCTGCTTTTCTCCACACTAAACAGCCCCAGCTCCCTCATCAGACTTGTGCTCCAGACTCTTCCCCAACTGCATTGCCCTTCTCTGGACACACTTCAGCACCTCAATGTCCCTTTTCTAGTGAGGGGTCTATAACTAAAAACAGGACTTGAGGTGTGGCCTCACCAGTGCCAAACACAGAGGTACAATCACTGCCTTGGTCCTGCTGGCCACACTATTGCTGATACAAGCCAGGATGCCGTTGGCCTTCTTGGCCACCTGGGCACACTGCTGGCTCATACTCAGCTGCTGTCAACCAGCACCCCCAGGTCCTTTTCCAATGGGTAGCTTTGCAGTCACTCATTTCTAAGCCTGGAGTGTTGCAAGGGGTTCCTTACATGGGATTGTTGTGACCCAAGTGCAGGACCTGGCACTTGGCCTTGTTGAACCTCGTACCACCGGCCCCAGCCCAAGCCTGTCCAGATCCCTCTGTAGAGCCCTCCTACCTTCCAGCAAATCAACACTCCCAAACAACTTAGTGTCGTCTGCACAGTCACCTTGGCTGCCCTTGATCCCTTGATAAAGACTCCGTTAATAAAGATATTGAAGGGGACTGGCCCCAGTACTGAGCCCTGGCCCAAATACGGAGCCCTGGGGAACACTCCAGGCCTGGCCATCCAGCCACGTTTTTACCCAGTGAAGAATGCACCCATCCACACCATGGGAATACAGTTTCTACAGGAGAATGCCACAGGAAACAGTATCGAAGGCTTTACTACAGTCTAGGCAGACTGTGTTTCAAACAAGACAGCTGCTAGCCTGTCATCTCCAAAAGAGGCTCTTCCACCCCTCAATCATTCAGAAAAGCAAAGCGTTTTGAAAACCCATCACTCCTGTTCTGCCTCTGGTCTGAGTCTGGGAATCTGCATTCCAACGCCCTGGAGCAGAGTGGACAGCTATGCAAACACTTTGTGCTGAACCGTGCTGTGGTCACTGCTCAGGGAAGGTGCTGGGGGGATGTCAGGAAAGAAATTACATCAAGCACATGGAAAATTGCACCAGCAGCAGCTTGGGAAACAGCAACAACAAAAGATCTGGCACAAGAAGATGAGTGCTGCTGCTCAGGCCCCCATTTCTCGCAGGCTCAACTGGTGGCACGTGCCTCACCATCGGTGGTACAAGGCAGTCACTGTGTGTAGTATAGTTATATATGTATACTGAAAATTCATAAATGTGCTATTGTTTGGTTGCTCTCACGGAGGAAATGAAAATATTCATCTTGCAAGATGAAGGTGCTCTCCTAAGAAGGCACTGGTTTCTCTTAACAGTATTGACTAGCTTTTAAAATTTAAACTATTTATCACTGGAGATTCCAGACCTTAAAAATATCTGCAAGGCAGGCAGATGTTTCTCCATCCCTCAAGCTTTCATACCCAACGAGTCCTTGGAGGAGACCAGCAGGGCTCAGCCTGTCATGTCAGTAGTGCTCTGCTGCTGGGGCTGCAGGTGCAGGGTAAGTTCTGCAGCAAGTGCCATAAGCAAGTATGAGCCAAAAATGATTCCAGAAAGAGCTCTGTGAACACCGTCTTTCATCCTTGGATGTCTCAGTATCTCTGGTTTCCAGACTGAGAAAGGGCTGTGACTGTGTGTGGATGCTCACGCTGTCCTCCGCCTGCCCTCAGACTATCCTCGCTTTGGTCTGATCTACCTGGGAGATGGCAGAGAACTTCCTTCTTGATTTGCTGCATGTGAATTTTGACCACAGCAGCTAATCTGTCCTACCATTTCCATATGAATAAGAACTAAGGAGATCCAGTCTCCTGGAGGAAATTTTTATCTATTAATATTAACAAGCTCTACATACTTCACCATATTAGAAATGGGCTTTTTTACAGCTGAGAAATGTGTTCCGTGCACCTTTTGTCCCTGCTGTTATTGTATGTGCATCACAAAGTTTATAATTCTTTACACAATCTTTATTCCTATATTCGGGATGAAGGCCATCAGTGTTCACAAATGCAGAGGAGCTACTAGTAATTACAATCCCAACACAAGTCTTCAAGAAATGTACAGTGCATAATTCCCTGCTAATTATGGGAGGTTTATTCCTTATTACCTGGGGGTACCAGTTCACAGGAAAGGAAATCTGGGTCCTATTTGCAAAAATGGTGATTTGTGGGTTACGATTTCACAGACTTACAGAATATTCTGAGTTGGAAGGGACCCACAAGGATCATCTTGTCCAGTTCTTAAGTGAATGGCCTATATGGGGATTGAACACATTACTTTGCATTATTAGCACCAGGCTCTAACCAACAGAGCTAATCTCAGTGATTTGTGTGGGCCAGTGAGATTTTGGAAGGAAGCAATTCAGCACTTACACACATTTCATCATTTTCATGTATGGCAGGGGAAATATGTATAGTTACATATGTCCAAAGACATCAGGAAAATTATTTTAAAATGGAAACATCTGATGCTTTTACAGCATTTATACAACTCCCCTTATACCACTGTTTTCCTTTTTAAAATTAGCATCAGTGTTTGTTTCCTGTGTGAAACCTGGTTTGTGTCTGACCAATTAAAGCAAAGAAAAATGTGTCAGGAAGCCATTTTGAATACAGTGCCTCAGCTGCAGAATAGAGCTTCTCTGAGTAATAGAAATGAAAGTCAGTATCAGTAAAAAGAAATTGCATAATCCAGCTGTGGCTAGAAAATTACTACTGAGATTGGCAACTTGATACAACTATTTCTATTACTTTCCATTACATTGGGTTGGGTAATAAATACTTCATAAGACTAATACAGCAAGCTTTATTCTATTCCATATTGTGGGTATCAAACAATACTGCTAGCAAAAGATTGACTTTAGGACAGGAAATGTTTTATTCTCCACTCCTGTTTCAGTCAAGAGTCTTTCTGCTGGTTCTGCCAACAAGGATGCCAATTAGCGTCAAGTAACATTTTGGTACTGCTGATGAGAGAAAACAAAGGAACCACAGTATGGTGAAATCATTTTACTGTACTAAGACACAGAAAAGTATCTTTCTTTTGTTTTTAAATTGGATCTAGAACTTGGTAAGATAGGAGGGAGGGTGCTGGGGAGAGAATATCACTCCTGCCATTTTACAGTTTATATCCCTAGTTCTGAACTGGGAGTTCTCATTTTGAGCTCCCTTCTTAGAGGAAGCCAGCATGACATGAACCTTCAAAGTGCATAGATCGTATCCTGTTGCTAAGATGCACCCCAAACCAGCCCTGTGTTAATGCCGTTAGCACTTTCATCAATATTCCTAACACTATCTAGACAGATTGTTGCAGTGAAATGAATGAAATCTTCAGTTCAGGAGTGTGCATAAAGCATGTTCACTCAAAGATAAATCTCAAGGGCATCATTCAGTTTTACTTTACTTCCAGCTTCCCTATCAAGTCAGTGTGAAATCCCCACTGAGTTACCTTTGTCTCAATAAAAGCTGGGTGAGGAAGATGACAGTGCCTGGGAGCAATGACCTGGTATTGACAAGTGAGAAGACCACTTCCTTGGCAATCAATTCCCAGCACTCTGTCTTTACTTCACGAGTTTCAAATCTCTTTCTAACAGGGTGCTTTGCACATGGTCTTGACTACAAGAAGAGGACGGGCAGGGGATAAACCTACAGAATGGCCAGGGCAATCTATACAGGAGAGCAGGGCCAGTGTCACTCAGGTATGACCCCTGAAACTGGGCTCGACAGAGGCAAAATTACTTCCCTGCCAACATGCTCTGCTGAGTATTTGCCTTAGTTAATGCAACAACGGTTGATCTGCAAGAAAAGTCACATCCTGACTTAGTTCTGCAAAGATTTCAGTAGCAAAGTATATCCAGTTTGCACCAAATGTCATGTCCTAACTTTATTTCCTCTGCAAAAACATCTGTATCAGCATAAATCTCACTTCCATTTTTTTTTCTTTCTTTTTTAGTAAGGAAAGTTTACCACGTATGTAACACACAAAAAATGCTCAGGTAAAAATAGGAATGAAATCATTGCTGCTATAAAGAGGAGGAGTGGCATACCATTCCTGTCCATCAAGCTCCAAGCAGCTGGCACCCTATAAATCATAGGAAGTACAGGAGTAATTATAGTACTGACAGCTGATTACTGTAAACATTCAGAAGTAGCTCCTAGTAATTGCAAGTTAATGTGAGCATGGTTACAACCATGACAGAACTGTGCAGGTCACTTATATGCCCATTCTTCTCCACTCATTAAAACTAGGTTTTCTCACAAGTAACAAGCAACCTAGTCAATCTGGCACCTTGTATACTAACAACCTATTAATATCATCACTTATTTGTTCCCTGTCAGAATTAGGGTTGATGTAAGAACACTCAGACCATCAGGGTCTGATTACTTTCCCATTGTGCACTAAGTAACGTAGGTAACAGCTTCTGCAGCTTGCTGTCATCTCCTGGCACCCCTTCATCACTCCGAGAGGCACTGCAACACGTCTATGGCAGGAAATGCCTGGTCACAGAAGGGCAATGTGCACTTAGAACAGATGATGACAACATGTAAAATGGGGTTGAGTGCCAGGGGTGTTCATTTCTTCACTCTCAGGGCAGTTTAGAGAGAAAACTCTGTCTCCTCCACCCTTAACAGAAGGAGCTTTTTGGTGAAGGTGCATCCACCAGACATGTTATGCTGGACCATGAAGAAATATTTGATTCCTGCCTCAAAGAAGTTACACTACCAGGACAAATACAGAAACACTTCAACCAAAAGTGGTATCGTCTTTCTTGCCCAAACATACTAGAACAACTCTGCTACATGACCAAGAGGGAAAGTTGCTTTTCTGGCATTAGATTGTACTCTGCTCTTATCTTCAAGTAGGGAGATACACAGAACCTGAAATTTTTATTCTGCATACAGAATTTAGCTTATTTATGTCTCTAATCCCTATTTGATCCTTACAAATCTATTTACCTCAATTATACAGATTGCAGATAGCAAGTTCTAGAAGTTAATGACTAGAAGTGTAGGAGCACTGATTTTCATGCACATCCTTATGTTGTTACTATACAATTTCAAATTCCAGCTGTATTCTGCATTTGAGGAAGCATTTTCAGAAATAATACAATGAGTTTTTGAAAAAGCTACTCTTTTGCTAAATAAAGTTACTTAGATTCCTATCCAAAATAATTTAGAACTTAACCATGCTATGATCAAGAAGACAAGGGCCCCTCCACATGATTTGACCTGAAAAAGTGCTACAGTAAGTGTAGCTTTTGGCAGTAAATTTCTCACCATGCTGTATAATCCCATGCTCCAAAAGCCTGCGGCCGAGCTGCTCCGCTTCAGTCCGTGTCGTGGCCTCTCCTTCCTGGATCAGCCAGTCAATGAATTCCGATGCTACAAAGGTCCGTTCGTACTTGACTCCTTCCTCTTCCCTGGCTTGCAGAAGGGTATTTTCAGAACTCATCAGCCTGGTACAGGAAGGGGGGAAATTGGTAGGGAAAATGGTTCTTCAGAAAAGCAATTCCAGATCTCTTCTGGCAAATCTCATCGATATTAAGCAAACATATACGAAGCTTTCACTGACTTACTACATCTTTCTTCAAGCTATCAATCGACTTAGAATGTGAATTGTAACTGCTTAGTCAAGACATTTAGACCTTATATCCCTGTGTGAAGTTAATGCTTTCTTGCTTTTTACTCTAAAAGAAAATTAGATTTTTAAGTTTCACATTTCCACTATTTGGTGTTTTATATTCTCTAAAAGTTACTGTATAATCAAATTTGAAAAAAAAATTAGCCTAAAAGCACCAGAATGTGACTAATGTGTTCAGAGCTTCCTAATTAATATTTACAGTTAGCAGGACTATGGCCCTAAGTCATTTAGATGACTTTGAAAATTCTGTCCATAAGCTCTCAAACAGCTGCAGAAAAATTCAAGAGGAGGAAAAAAGGTAGTTCTGTGGTTTGGGGGCTGATAAATGTTGCACATCCAACACTTGGTGATGCAGCTGCAGTCATTGAGTTGCACATGAACCTGAACAGATTTTAACATCTGAGGCTCAGAGTCTCTGTGCCTCAGCTGGCTCTGTGTAACACCAGTCAGAGGAACATACGAAATGTCCCTAAATCTCCCAGCAACTGGCACATAAGTAGCTGAAGGATACTAATCAAATTCTTCTTTATTCAAGATATCAATGCAAATGACACAGTAGTCCAAAAAAAAAAAAGCCTCAATATTTTGTTAATGCAAAAGTCAAGTTGAAAGTTTGAAAGAGAAGGCAGTTTGAAAGAAAAAGTGAGAATAATTTCTTTTTAATACAAAATTTCACCTTTTGGGGGGAGGGGGGAGACTGAGCACCATAGCATCCTTAATTATCAATATCTTTTTTTTTCATAATTATTTTACTTATTATAGGCTAATAATAGGACTAGCGGTAAAACTTGCAGAGTAACGGCTCAAGAATGGAAAGGTTATTTTTTCCATGTAAGACTAATAGGTCCCCTCCCTTCATCAACTATTTTGAAATTAAGGGCACAACTGAACTACAACAGGCATATTCTGGAAGTGCTTAATCTTTGCCCTTCTGATAAAGGAATTGAAATTCATGTAAATCCATACATGAGCCATCTGCTTCTTAAACTGCCAGCATGTCCAGAGATTACAGAATGCAACTTCACCTCCTTTGGGAAGCATCAGAAAAATCTGTGCCACGGGAACACAGAGAGAAGTTTCATTTGAAATTACAGTGAAGAGGCTTGACAGGATGCAGGCTCTGTTATTTCACCTGAAAGATTTCTCCTCTTGACTTTAACAAGCACTAACCTGAGGCCTGAACCTACTGGGTCTGACCACCAGGTAGCAGATCATCAAACCAGGCAAAGGCTGCTCAGCCACAGCTGTGTGTCAGTGGTAGCACAATGAACTGCTCGTTTAGATGTTGGTGTGTCATTGCCAGTACCTCTGAGCTGAGTAAGAACTGAGAAAGTCCAAATTAGTTGAAGTCAGGGATGAGGTCAAAAGCAAGAGTATGAGCCACAGGGGACAAGGTATTGACTCCAGAATTGTGGCAGACTTTATTCTTTTTTAATATTTTATTTTACAAGCATCTTGTCCCACAGCATCTTGTCCCACACTAACCACATCCCATGCAGACCTGATAATGCTCCAAAGGACTATCTTTAAATGTGTCTCATTCACCAGGCTTTTTCACCCCCCCAGAAAAAGGATGCAAACCCAAAGCTTGTCTTTTTGTACCATCTGCTGCATGGTTACCCAGAACTGGTTACCCAGGCTCTGCAGGCACCAAATAAAAAATCCTTAGGATTATGTGAATTGTTCTTTGATGACTCTATAATTAGTTGACCAGCTCATTGAAATCACAGATAGAAAGGTCCTTGAAAAGGCAATGCTAATTGTTAGATTTTTACAGAGACACAAAAGAAATCTGGAAAAATATCAAGTGGAAAAACACTCAGTTTGACATTTCACACCCTTCTGCATGTGCCCAGAATAGCATTGCAAAGGATTCGGACTTGTGAACAAACAGACACGACAAACTGCCAGTTTAAGAAACCCAGACACAGCAATCCATAGACTTACATCACTCACTGAATTAAATCACTGTAACTCCATGGCTGTCAACAAAGCTGTACCAATTTACATCAATCAAAACCCTGGCCTTTCATTAGTCACGACTGGAAACTGCCTCTTAATCTTCCGTTTTCTCCTTGTTTCAAAAAAACGTGAGGCTGTTAATGTCAAAACATATTATTTGCTAAAACTGGTGTTATCCTGAATTAAAGGAATGTATTTAGCCAAACACTGAAATTCAAACCCCTTTTCAAAAGAAATCTTTAACCTTGTTTTATCAAAAAAAATGCACCAGAGGATAAATGCAACTCAACCACTGATGAGTTAAACTGAAAGTGATTCAAAGAATGCAGTCTCAAAATTATCTGAAAGATTTCCTGAAATTAAAACCATAAATCTGCACTTCTTTCACTGTGAAATCTGGTTCAAAAATCTCAGTTGATGTCAGCATCAATGAAATGACTTATAGCTCCTGAACATGACTGCACCAGAAACAACAATCTTGTGTGCCTGACCAAACCCTACTGAGAATTGCAAACATCATAAAAAGAGGATGCCTGCACAACTTGATTTTTTTTTAAAGCTATGAAAGGTCTGTGCTGGATTTATAAAAGATTTGCAGGGAGAGTTTTGTTGAACAGGAAATATGTTTATCTCATTCAATCTATCTGGTCAGTCCCGTAGAGCTTGAAGGCTCATACCAACCTTAGATCTTATAAACTATTCAACAATTTCAGACAACACTGTAGGAAATCCAGTACGTTTCATCTTTAGTTATAAATTTGAACCTCAAAGCATATTCACAGATATGACTACCAAAGTTTGCAATGATGTGCAGGGAATCTGAACTGATTCATGATTTTCAGTAAAAATGAAGGGAGAATACAATCAGAGATTGATTTTAAGTCTTCTAATCCCACAGGTACAGCCAACAAAGATGCCCACAGCAGGTGAAGGAGGTAATGCCACAAGAAGGGAGAGTTCAGGTTATGAGGAGCTTTGTCATGCAGAAGAGAGACAGGAAAGGGAGCTCCTTAGCAGAAGGACAGTCCTAAGGTTCCCGTGTCCCAGGGCAGAGAACAAGGCATTTACCCAAAACAGTCATCTGAATGCAAGGAACCTGCCTAAGGCATCCATTCCTCTTCCCATGCAACAACCTGCTGATCCTCCTAAAGCATTTTGTTCATTTTACCTATTGAGAGTACAAACGTGCATGGACTGGTGACGGGTAATGTCTGCGATTTTGGCAAGCACAAACTACGTTGGCTTCTGAACACAGTGGTATTCCAGCCCTAACACAGAGAGCGAAAAAGAGTAGGAAATAATTATAATGTCTATCTTAAATTAGCAAAGCCTAGTGAAGATCAGCAAACTCTACAAAATTAGATACATATTTTAAAATGTGTTGGATTTGGATAGATTTCCTTTGGCATAGCTGCATTTCTCTTGCAATTAGGCCCATAGGCATTTTGATAAACAAGTTGAATATGCTGAAGTGACTTCGTGTTTGCGCATGAATACTTTTCTCCAGTTGTTGCCATTTAGTAATTATTTTAATAGCACTGAATTAATATTTTCTTTCTCAGCACTATCAGCAAACTGATACAACAGATATATTACACAATCACACATTTCATTGCAGAACTCTTCCCGACTCGCAGCATTTGATTTTGAGTTTAAAATGTATCCAATGAAACTGTGAAGGTGTTGCTAATGAAGGTGCATGGACAAGGGAACTAACAACATCTGAAATCTCTGCACAGTGGATGTGCTAAAATAAACAAAGTGAAGCCCAGATAGCTCAGGTATGCTTTCTTATCTCCCATGAATATAAAATACTTCCGATGATCCATGAAGAATTTTGACTAGCTTTCACTGTCAAATACTGGTTTTGAAATGCCAGGTATTTTTAATTTATACTATATTTAGCACTCAGGGCTGGTTTTAAAAGTTTCTGAACCTTCAAATACGTTGCCTAGGAGCAAGTACCCCATGAGGATGCAGTTATATTCAGATACACGTGCTTTCGGCATTAACTCCTTTTCCAAGATGTGAACAATCTCTACAGTTATGAACATTTTTCTGCCAGTACAGTGTTGAACAAACTGGACAATAGACATCAGTTTGGGGATAGTTCTCCATTCAGATAAGTGGTGATGGAAGCAGATATTGGTAGAACAGAGTTCTTTCTACCGTGGCTCCTTTCATGCAGAGGACTGACATCAGCCTCACCAACAAAAACAGATTTTTCTTATGGAAAGTTGAAATAGAAATATAGACCAAAAAAAGCACTGTAGACACTCTAATCTGCTTTTCAGAGTACAGGTCAGGCTTGTAGGCACTGCATATTTACTGAGCCTGAAGAGCAAATGCTGTGCTTAGTAAGGTACAGAAGACTTCAGAGGTGGCTGATTCAATTAACTTGTCCCAGTGCATAGAATGGAGGATTTTTTCCAGTGGTGTGTTTTCTAATGTCTTATACAATTTATTATATTTTTACTTGAAATAGTCACAGTCACTGTGTGTCAGGGAATTTTATATGATGAGTGCAACAAAAGGAGTGGCATTTACAATTATTTCTTTATATCTTAGTTTCACTGCTCTTTCACCAAACTGACCTTCAGAGCTGGCTAACCTTGAAAATAACATTTATTATCAGGTTTTAAACTCAGGAGCTTCCTGAGTGCTTTATTCTAAGAAGGAAACAAATGTTCTCCAGCAAGAAAACACAGCATCTCTCCTGGCTGCTGCATGCTTCTGCTCCAAGCAAACAGGCGAGTGGGTGGTATTCAGTCTAGAGCAATATTTCAAGCTTTTTGGTAAATAACACATCACAACTTTTGCATTAATTTGTAGCATATGCAAACACGCATTTTATTCTCTCTGCTTGAAAGTACCATGTCAAAATCTCTACATCCTGAATAAAAATGTCTTTAATTTTATATTAGGAAGTATGGTTAAGCTACCTAGTTAGTTGACTGAAGTAATCCAGTGGGATATTCAGTATCTCAGCACAATAATCTGTTTCGAGTCATAATTAGACGTTCTTGGTTGGGTTGGGGTGTTCTTGAAATTACTTTTAACATAACTTTTCTGATATTGAAATTTGAAGACTGGAACACTGAAGATTAATTTCACCTATGATTTCAAATTGTACCTCACTGTGAAGCTGTAGAATATGGAGTCTCCACAGATATGTAGCTGCTTGTTCAATGCATTTTGCTGTCCTAACATTTTAGGAATTATGATTATGCTTTTACATGACAAATAATTATGTAATTATTCTTACAGAATAGATTTTCAGTTCACATTGAATTCTCATATAGGATGTATTTATAATCTGAGGCATCAGAAAATGCTATTTCTTTTTAAACAAAATGCTTCAAGTGAACGTGATAGAAAAGCAAAAGAAAAATGGGAGAGGGAAGGACCCCCATCTAAAGTAATGGGATTACCCAGACCTACTCCTGCAAGAATTGAAAACCTCTGACTATTCAAAAATAGAGTATCATTTGCCTCACATGGCACTGTTATCAACACATGATGAATAGTGAATGCAACGTACTTTTCATACAGTCTTTGTCCTCTCATGAACACCTTCACCTCATTGTCCAGTGGAAATGTCCCGTCATCTTTTCTGAAGCGGTAGAACAGTTTGACATCCTTGAATTCTTTATGCTCATCACAGACTGAAACAAAAAATAATCAAATAAAAAAAATCTACACATACATGTTAAGTAGTTAAGGATCCATTTAGCAGGTACTGCTACTGAACTTCAAAGCAAGCACATATGGAGTCTAACCCCCTGTATTTCTGAGCACACAACTTTACTCAGTTCTAATGAAAGGCTGGAGAAAACTTTCAGAGAGGTAACCAAATTTCTAGGTGAGGGAGGTAAGTTTTGTGAGTACTGCTGCAAACATAAAGAGCAAAAAAGCATCTATCTGTTACATACCCAGAAAACCTTCGGATGACAACAGTCCGTTGGCTTGTTTGTATAAAAGGCCACCAGAGTAGAATGCTCAATAATTTAAGGTTTGCCACACTTCTTGAAGTTATTCTTCAAGTAAGAATAGTTAGCAATGTTGTAGGAAACCTGAGACTTGCTAAAGAAACAGTTAAAATCAAAGCCTTCTGCCCTCTTACAATTGTCTCAATTGCTCTGCCATGCCAGTTAGCAAATGGTAGGTACAACACGAGAAATCCCAAATTAGGTTTTTACATGGCAGCTGATGATGGGCTCTTGTAAATGCAGAACAGAGTCCCACCAATGGCATAAACTGATGGGAAAGCTATGCCAAGCAAGCTGCTCCTAACAGAGTTGTCAACCTACATCCATGGGGTACCTTCTGCACCACAGAAGCAGGAACTGGTACCTCTTTCACCTGACACGGGACTTGAAAGGATGCTCTGAGCATCCTGCAGAACCTGACTGAACCTCTCTGAATTTACTTCCCCCAGCTCACTTCACAAACTATTTTATTAGAGTGCAACGCATGAATGCTTTCAAGAAAGCATTTCAAGACCTGTTCCATGTCTAATATATGCAGACATATATACAAAATTTCTTCTACAGTGTGCAACTGGATCCTGAGGTAGAAAACAATTTAAGGCTGTTAGAGCTTTAAACAACCATTCAGCAATAAAACATCTATTGCTCAATTAAATTAAGTCACTCAGGCATCCACGCAACTCTTCACTGACATTTTCTCAATAGAGGATTAAGTAGACAGATTTGAATACCCTATAATTACTTTATTCTTTAACTATCTACCGTGAGTCCCAGTTTCCATAACAACCCTGAATTTTCATTTAATAGACAAGCAGAAGCTGTAGAAGTGGCACTCATTCAATATGTGCATTTCTGACTTTAATTAAGGTGTTGCTAATGTACTGCAGATAGCAGCAGCATTGCTGCACACACAATGACCTCTGCACAAAGTCAACATTCGTCTGTTCACAGTCACTCAGTTTTCTCTTAAAAAAGAAACAAATGGTACATTTGCCGTTTTGAAATGGGTAATACTATAGGCTTGAAATTGAGGCCTTGGACCTTCTTTGCTCATGTGCTTCCCAGTCTCTTCGTGCCCCAAAAGGCAACTAAATGCTACCAGTGAATTGGAAGTCTTTTCATCAGCATGAATTGTTATTCAAGAAGCTGAAAGGAACAGATCTCAAATAGACAACAAGTTTAGGAGAAAATTAATCAGGGCACAGCCGGACCACTAACTTTCTTGCAGCTGTACCAGCACTAATGTTTGTGCAGCTGGTGTGAGGGACAGGGCCAGGGAACTAATCCACGTGAGAAAAATGATTTTTTTTTTTGCTGGCTGATTTTTGAGATGGGTTTTTCAGCTGGAGAACTGTGCTCTTAGGAGCAGGGAAGTGAGGGTAGCAGGGAGCGGGGGTACACGATCCAGCTGGGGCTGCTCTGGAGACAGGGAAGCAGCATAACAGTCTCCAGTAACTTCCCCCCATGCCATGGGGAACATGACTCCACACCTCTTCAGGCTCTCATCTCCTTCAAGATGCAGGTGACCCTGCATAGCAGCACAGTTCAAGGGAGATGCTCCATTTCCGGCAGGGAAAGGATCCTACCTGTCCTATACTTGACTGAAGAGCAGGAATGGGATTTCCCTTTGTCTCACAGCAGTCAAAAAAATTTAGCTTAGAACATTTTAGCAGCTGATATGGCACTTACCATGGTGGATAATGCTGTGATCCAGTAATTTCTGCACCAGTTTAATGGCTGTCTCCCTGTCGGAGGCCTCTTTATGGTCAATCAGCCAGTCAATCAGCTCTTTGGCAACGAAGCAGTTTGGGTACGTTTTGAGGTGGTGTCGCCGATCTTTAATGACCTTTTCTTCATGCAGTCGGAGCCTGGGAGTCAAATCACCTTGTAAGTATCATTTGCAAAGAGCCTCTGTAACCAGAAAGACTGGGATGAGAGCGGAGCAGTGGCACCCAGGCCCTGCTCACAGAATGGGCTTTGCAGGTGTTGGTCAGAAAAAGAAAAGTCCCAGTCACCTCTCCAGCACTGGCATCTCACCACCAGGCAACCCACAGCAACCACTTGTTACAACTTTAAAACCCATAAACGGAAAAACTTGCTTTCTGCCCAGCAGAAAAATTTTAAAAACTGAAGAACAGCACAGCATAGTAAGTCCACTAAAATACTTCCTCTAAGGTCAATTAAACAGTCAATAATTTGGAATTAATTTTCCCACATTTCCACTAATGTATTCCATATTATTTTATAGTATCACTGCTGTACTTTTTTTTTTTTAAATCTCATTACTTTTTGCAGCTGTAGCTTCTCCCCTGGTTGGGTAACTGCATTTTGCCTCCAATTGCACAACAAGCATAGCATTTATGATTTAAAATTCAGGTGTGAAGCTGCTCCAATACAATGTTATCTATCACTAAAAAGTCGCCCCCTACTCCAAATACAGGAAAACTGATTTCTTGCTTGGGCACCTGTTTGCAAACGCGCTCTGTTTGCAAAATCTCCCTCATCATCCTGAATGCAAGTTGATCAGCAGTTTTTGAGGTGCTTCGGTCAGAACGCAAGATCCTGATTAGAGCAATACTTTGAGGTTCTGAGGTCCTGTATCCTTATGTTTAGTCATTTTTTTCCAAAAAAACAAAATAAGCAACATTACCAAGAAATTAATGGATAGAGAGTTTTAAAGTTGTTTGAAGTTCTATGCTTTCTTGTTCCATTTTAATGAATCGTATCAGAAAATCTGTTTTTGTAGTGTATATACCACGGTTCTGAGGAAAGCACAGAAACCACAATGCTTGGGCTCCTATCACAAACAGAAACATTGCTGTTCATTTCCAAATGGGCAGGATCCTACCTTGTAAACACCCACATTGACTTCAAATAGTCCTGAGTAATGCTATAATAATTGTAGGAGGTACAAGGGTGATAGCACACAAGGGTGTTAACATGAGCCTCAAGGAGCACAGAGCAGGACTTTGAGCAATTTTCCTCTCAGTGCAACTCCAGTATGAAACAATAATTTCTCTTTAGAATCATAAAAAGGGAAAATATTTGGCTGAAATCAGTGAAGAAAATATTAGTAGGGCATCGGGCAAGACTTACGTAGGCTTCTGCCTAAAAATAGTAGCAAAGCAAGGCTTTTTCTGCTGCATTTAGCCTTGAACTACACTGGAATGGCCAATCTGGGATGTGAATTCGAAACCAGCTTTGCAAACATTACTAAAAAAAATGCAATACTTTTATATCAAAAATACTGATAAATCAGGTTAGTATTCTGGAAAGAAATGCTGGTAAATATCCCACAGATTGTGAAATTCTCTGAGCTAAAATACTTTTGCTTAAAGCATATTTTCCAGATGTGCTCTAACAGCTGTTGCAATGCTCAGAAAGGAAAGCATGCACAGCTTTAATTATAGAACATGCAATTATGAGTATGTCTGATGGAGCTTTACAATTAAAATACATTCCAGGTTCTGTTAATGTTCATCCAGTCTTATGTCACACAATAATCTGCAAGAACAAAACTGGAAAAGGAGTGTACAATACATATGCAGACAGCCCAACCCAGCTTTTAGTCAGAGGTGCAAGTCAAAATGGATGGAGTTCATCTGATACAAGAGGAAAACCCCCTTCTGTGAAATTCTTTGTCCACATGTTGCATAGGAGTGTGCCAGGACTGGTCTGGCATTTCACAAAGTAGTCAAGAGCCCCAGAAACGAACATTTACATCTTAAATTCTGACTGCAGGCTTTCCTGCAGTTGGTGGGCTTATAAATATTTCAGTTCCTGTGTCATGTCAAAAGACACAGGTTTCCACTACAATCTTTTTCCTCACTCAGAGAATTTATACAGTCTCTCTATGTACCTTTTCGTCTCTATTCATAGAACTCATAGATATTTAATTATCATAATTACTTCCACCCACTTGCTAAAGTGGATCCAAATTTGTTAAGAGGCTACAAAATCATTAAGTCAAAGATAACATGACCACATAACCCTTAACAAACCTGAATTTCCAAAATAATGTGAGAACTTCTTCTGCAGTCTATACCAGTTATATCCGTATTGAATTATGTCCAGGCTAATTTATTCGGAATAACGAACGCAAAGGGAATTCAGATTTTCTCTTTGGTGGTGCATGCTGTTCTCTTTGTCAAGGCTCCCTCATCTCTACAAATTTACTAAAAATCAAACTCTATGGAGAAGAAGTAGCTCAATGAATTGACACTGTACCTAGYGTGAACTACAAATACAGAAGCCTCAGGTGAAGTTATTGAGCATATATTGCAGTGTGCCAATCAAAACTTCAGGCAGAAATTCAAAAAATGTGTCCGTGTTCAGAAGTATTTATCAGGAGCCAAATCAAATGGGATAAAAAGGAATAAAATGTACCAGTGAATACAATTACACACTGGAACCAATAATCAAGCAAAGTGGTAAGTTCTTTATCCCTTGGCATTGAGAAACAGGCTCCTCACCCAAAGTTCTTGATGTTTTCCCTTTAAGTAATGTTAATCACTTTATGTCAGCTAGTCTGCATGATGACTGGAAAAGACCTAACTTGACATCAAATACATTTCTCTCACTAGAAGCAGTTTTTCTCAAGAGCTGCTCAGGAGAATTAGCTGACTGACAAACCCTGACCAGTATGAGGGGAGAGCAGGGAGAAGAGCCAAGTAAACAAGGGGTGATGGGGGAACACCTTGATTCAACAAGTCTTTGAAAAGTTGACTCACTTTCTACAACTTAATAGCTTAACCAGAAAACACTCTTGTGTACACCAGCACATCATCCATATATAAGTCCATAAATTATTCAAGATTACCTGCCAGATTTTGCATGTGGGGCTACAGTCTGCCCTACCTGAGGAAAACAATGTGAGATTCAGAGCATTTGAGCAATTGCCTGTGAACTGTAACAGGCATATGCAACCATTTAATATTTACAAATTTATATTCATGGCTCTCACTTACGCTTACAACAAATAAAGGCAGGCTGTATTTGCAAGCAAGCATGCCAGAATAGTTTTCTTGGGGGTTTGTCTAAACAGGAGTTGCTCCTAATTGACAATATGTAGGGACTCTTGCTCCAAACAGAAGTGCCTTCCTCCTATGTAGCATGGAACAGGCTAACTTGGAACATACTGCTCCTGCTTTGCAGTAAATGTGTTCAGAGCTATCTGGAACAATGTTATTCGTTGAGATGCCATTAGGCATTTTCATGATAATGGAAAAAACTAAATTTTTGCCTAGAAATGAAGAATCAGGCACTAACTTGGGATGAAACTGCTCTTGCAGCTATATGAAACTTGCATTTTGTTTTTCACCAACAGGGGTGTTTTTACTTCCCCTGGGGACATTATGCATTTTGAAGTTCCTTGCCTCTTTTCTGAACCATTGGGTAAGGTTTATGAGACAGTGTCTGCACAGAGTTTAGCTTTCCTTCTAAACCCCAGAAAAGGGGTTTAAAACCCCTTTTCATGCCTGATGGATGAAGACAGTAAGGCTATCATTAACTGGACCACAGTCCAAATATCTCACCCAGCTATTTCCCTCTATTAAGTCTAGTAATCTGTGCTCGCCTAACATAGATCTTACAAAGCACTATCCAATCTTGATTTCTATGAATGAAAAAAACCTAAAAGCCTCCTGCTCTTCTTGGCAATTTTCTGAATAATTAATCTGCCAATTTCTAGTACATCCTATATAGTCCCTATGTTTATCCTAGCAAGGCTCAAAAAATTGTGCAAGGAACAGGTTGGTCCCCGACACTCTAAATAGACAACATGGTATGAAGATTTTTATAATGGGCTCCACTCCTTCACCTTTTTTAACATTCCTGAAACAATCACACACACACATAAAGATGCATATATCATAGAATCATAGTTTCATAGAAGCAGGACAGTTTGGGTTGAAAAGGATCTTTGAAGCTCATCTAGTCCACCATGAGCAGGGACATTTTCCATTGTATCAAGTTGCTCAGAGCCCCTCCACACTGACCTTGAATGTTTCCAGGGATAGGGCGTCTACCACCTCTCTGGGCAACCTGTTCCAGTACTTCACCATCCTCATCGCAAAAGATTTCTTCCTTATATCTAATCTGAATCTACCTCTTTTAGTTTAAACCATTATCCCTTGTCCTATTGCAACAGGGAACTTGGTCGGTCCCCATCTTTCTTCTAAGCCCCTTTAAGTATTGAAAAGCTACAATAAAGTCTCCCTGAAGCCTTCTCTTCCCCAGGCTGAACAGCCCCAACACTCTCAGTCTGTTTTTCTGTTTTCACAAGGGGTGCTCTATCCCTCTAATCATCTTCTCTGGACCTGCTCCAACAGGTCCATGTCCTTCCTGTGCTGAGGACCCCACAGCTGGACACAGCACTCTACGCAGGGTCTCACCAGAGTGCAGCAGAGGGGCAGAATCAACTCCCTCAACCTGCTGCCCACAATCCTTTGGATGAAAATTTTTTTTAATGGAAGAATAAAACACCAGTGAAGAGATTGTTGAAGACGGAAATTCTTATCAGAATTTACTAATTATTTAACAATACACGCTGATGTTGTAACTAGTCATGGCACGAAGCACATCCTGCCTCAGCATGCTCAACTGCTGCTGAGGAGTTCTGGCATGCTCATGGGTTACTGCTGTGTTAAACCTTGCTTCAGCATTCACCCTTGGCGTCAGTGACAATCCCAGACTGAGCACTGCCAGGCAGCATTCATTGAACTACTACATTTTAATCAAATTTGGGCAAACTCTGAACAAAACTATATTAGATCCCTTGAAAATTAGCAGCTATATGCAGAGGGACACTGCACAGAAACCACTGCAGGTGGTTTCTGCCATCTTAAAATTCTTTCACAAGTTTCATATACATGGAACTTGCATAAGAGAAGAGTTTACTTATTTCCAAGGAAAACTAGTCACAACGTTCTTTGTGACAAACATAAATGGACAAAAAAGTATCTTGCCAAAGATAAGGATAATTCATGGTGGCTACAGAGCATAGATTTTTCATACATCTTCTCAAGGGACATCATAGGTGCTCCACTGGCAGGTAGAACTGCTCCTTTCTGTTTGAAATAGAATAGCTTTTTATCCTCCCAGAGGTCACAAAGTTTGGTGTTTTCTGAATAGAAGCATATGCCCTGTCCAGAGTGTGGTAGATAGGCATCTTACTAAAAGACCACATTTTCCAAAGCGTCTCAGCGACTTAGAAGCCTAAGTCCCACTGAAATTTAAAACTTACAAGTCAGTTGCAGACTCAATTCATTACAAAATAAATGAGCATAAGGCAGCATTTGCGTACATATACACACCCAGGAAAATACAGAACTACTTGAAATGTCCTTTATACTAAACTTTTGCCTTTCAACTGTCAGCAAAAAAATAAAATAGGTCAGTGAGGATGTGAACTTTGTACACAGAGGCGATCGTGAAGGTACCCTGAGAATGCAGTGTGTGCTGCTGGGACAAGCATTTCCAGCTGGGCTTGCCAAGTCTCAGCTGAAGTGTCAGCATTTCACTGCTGCCTGTTCCTCCTTCTATTTATGCTTCAGCTCTGCAATCACTTAGTTCTGTTACTTGATATTCACAGGAGCTAAAATACCCTTTAAAACATGGGGTCGTACTGGAAATAGGATGAAGATATTTCTGTTTTGGTAGCTGCGGCAGAGCAGGAATTCTACCATCTCAAATACGTTTAGAAAGGGTGTCTTCAAAGCAGCTCCTGATATCAGTTCTCATCACTGTGATAATCTCCACTTTTTTGCCCACAGCCGTGTATGTAGTCAGTGTGAAGAGATGCCAGGACACAGAGCCAGATAGCGAGACTTCAAGCAAACCATGTCTTCGTGCACTGCAGAGGAAATCCTAAAGCTTCCAAAGAGTCATGTAGTCATGCGTGGTTTTAAATAAAACATTGGGGCTGGCTCTTGTATGAAGACTTTTTTTATATATTCGGAAAGTACTAAGGCCACTATGCCTGCAACCAAACGTGCACAGGGACATCCCCAATACTCATAACATCTTACTAACACTGTCAGGTATCAAAGCAAACTCTGGGGAACAGACACAGGCATTGCTTAGGGTCTGGGATGAAATCAAAATGATGTCTCTTGGAGACAACTCTTTCAGGCCAGAAATTCAGGCCAGAAATTCAGAGCCACAGCCTCCAGAGTACTCCAGACTGCAGAGGAAATTAGATCTGTGTGTTTGTATCGATCTATCATAAAACTAGAGACCCCTTGTAAAACCTATGGAAGCTGTGAAGTGACTAATCTCCCTGCCTGCCAAACCATTTCACTTGCATTTCACTTCTAAGTAAAATGTGTACAAACATGAATAATACATCTAACTGCCTGTGCACTTGAACCTTGAGAGCTTCTGTCTTGCTGGAAAGCATAAAACTGTGTTTTATAAAGAGGAAAACACAGAATACAGGCAAGTTTTTATTTCACCTGCCCCTAGTCATAAGGAAAGAGGAAGTCTGCCTGTCTCACTCCAGCTGCTCGCTTTCTGAGATGAAGCTGTCAGAACTCAGCAACTCACAGCCTTCCTTCTCTGTGTGGAAGTCAGACATAATTGTACTTCTCACCCCTGTATGGATGAGCTGGGATGCACCATGGGACAAATGTATGCAGGTCAAAGTCTATGGGATACTACCGTGTGGATTCCCAAGAGAACTGATGTACTTGTCACTGAAGAACAAGCCATCTTTGCTTATATCCATCAACTAAGTTTTACCCACATTAATTTTCTGTGTCTCCACTGCAAGGATGTTCTCAATATGTATTGTGTGGATTAATTTTCTGGAGGATATCTTCCCAAATCTGAAGACTTCTACCATAAACCACCAAAATTTCAAAGTACAGACCAGAAACCATAGCAGAACTGTTATTATAGACATCCTATGACTGGATTAACATGGTAGCCATAAGCCCACCAACTCTTGTAGACTTACGCTAAAATATCTCTCAATAAAGAAATTATTTTATGGATAGCAAACTTGGGAAGAAGCAGTGTAGGTCTCAAGGGAGGCCAGAGAAAATCAACGAAATTTGTGTCTGGGAATGCAGACCTGTTAACTCAGTAACATGGCTGGAAGAAGAAAATGTTCCTTTGAAATACTAAATGGGCTAAACAGGGCAAATACAGGTCAGAGAGCCCAAACCCTACTGCTACAGCTATTCCTGCTAGCACTGCCATTCAGGAACCTGGAGAGACAGACCAGCAGCTGGGGAATAGGATGCTCAACCGCAGACCTGCATCACTGGAGTCAAGAGGAGGGGCTGCACCAAGGACACAAACGGCTGTGGGTACCAGGAAGCCCTGCTGTGTGAGAACTCCTCTACTGGATGCACCTTGCGTGCCAAGGAGGTAAGGGAACCAAAAAAGTTACAGGCTGAGGTTCCTTATGCAGCAAGGCTGACATCTCTTTTACACACACCCAGAGGGAAAAGCTGACTACCTTGGTAGGCGCTTGCACTGAATGCAACAAATTTCAAACCACCTGAGAAACAAGAAGGTCTTTTCACCCACCCATCTCTCAGCACATCTGAGAAGGAACAGATCTGTAATGCCCAGAAAGCACCACAGTACTGAACAAGCCCACAGCGCAAACAGTAAAAGGGGTTGTTATCAGTCAGAGATAACCCAAGAAAACCATGGGAGAACTGAAATTAGTCAAGTGCCTAATCTCAAGTGCAGTTTGGTATTTCTCCCACCCTGTCAATAAGTGACAAATAGTTTTGCTGGGACATTATATGGGTAACCTCTGAGCTCAAAGTCCTTCCAGGCATGGCTGCTCTCAGCCTGAGAACCACATGCCTGCAGGGGATTTTCTCCCTGATATTTTATGCTTCTCAGATGAGCACCAACTGTTTGCACTTCTTTCAGTGGTCCTTGGCAACCCTGCTGAAAGCAAGAAGAAAAAATCTGCCATCATCATTAATAATGCATCATACTGCCGTTATATCTCAGTTGCTTTTAGCAATTGTTTTCCATCTCTACATAAAACTCTTATCCAAATACTGCACTGTGTAATCATGAGTGTCATTAAGCATAAATATCCAGTACCTGACAGGTAATACGACGAGCAATAAAATACTTAATATTATGTACTATTGTTAACAAACGCAATTTTATACTGGGGCTATGACTCAAGACTTTTTATTCACTTCCAACAAATATGTAGGTCCATCTTAAAATGAATATAGATGCAATACTACTTCAATATACAGTATGTTTTATTAAAACCATCAAACTTTGTTTATYTCTTCACATTCTAAATGAATAGCTTCCTTTCTTTCACGTTTAGTAGAACTGCATTACCAGGATTTATTTTTATTTTGAAGGAAGCTGTGATAGCAGTAAGTACAAAAGTACTCTCTAGAAAAGGCACTTTGTATTCATTTCCTTTAAATAAAAAAAATCCTACTGTGTTTTGACACTGATACATGCTTTTTTACCTCCTACAGCTGGCAACACCACAAGATGCAGAATGCTACACTGAGCAACGACATGATTCAAGGGAGTTCTTTCCACTGTCTTCCAGAATTCTATTGAAATCCAGTGGTTGACCACTAAACTGTAAAATAAAACTGTAAAACGGATGCAAATTTTTAAACACTGAAAGTAATGATCCATTTGACTGGATTGCCTAGAGGTAATTAAATCGTTAGTGGATGACCTTCACARTTCATAAATAGAAATGGAGGAACGGGTAAGACTATAAAAGGTAAGGCTGTGCACTAACAACAAAATGCTCTGCTGAAAACTGAGAACTTGGAGGCTGAAAGCAACAGAGAGTAAGAAATAGCTGAGTACGTGGTAGTGAAACTTTCACTGAATACAGGCTATCAACAGGCTGAGACCATACTAAAAGCAAAGGCAACTTTACATTGTACTAACTGATGTGTTTCCAGAAATAATGGGAAATCCAGCTGTTTCTGTCATTGTATATGATACTAATGATACTACAGATCGTCTAAATATTGTGCTTTGTTCATGACATCTCGTTCAAGAACAATAAGCTCAAAGAGATGCAATGATGTAGCTCTACTCTGGTATGAGCCAGTCTCATGAGCAGAGAGAAAAAGATACTGGCTTTGGAGTCTGGCCTTACCCAGACAAAAAGTGGGAGGAACAGAATTGCCGTCTACAGTATTTCAGGTGAATTGAAAGCAGAGACCAAGAAAAGCTATTTAAGTGATGCTGAGGTATCCTAATGTAAGAATTAGACAAAGTTTTGGAGAAAAAATTTCTAATTCTTACTTAAGGCAAGAACTTAAATGACTTTCAGAGAACTATAATAAATATACCAAAGGATTGTGTATTATAATATTCTTCAGAAGACCTTCCAGTCCAGTGTTTTATAATTACACGATTTACACTGCTATCTATGAACAACCTTGGGAATACTACAGAGTGGAAGAGTATCAGAGGCTGGCCTTTGAATGCACTATACCAGGACTCAGCCTTTTTGAAGTCCTGGTTCATGTCAGCTGCAAAAAAGAAAAGTTCAAATGCTGCCTATATTAAGACACTATTTATACTAAAGCTTTTACTAAAAGTGTGTATGCAGATATACAGACATTCTTTGTGTGTTTGCCAAAGCTCAGGAGCTGTAAGTCCAAGAGACGTCCACATCTGTGAGCATGCTTCCTTGCTTTTGCCACCGGGTGTTCCTTGGTTTCCATTTTTACTCTGCAAACATACAATAGTCCTTACCTGGCTGATTGGAAGGATAGGGATTTAACTGGCCAGTCAACACCAAACTAGTGGTAGTTTCCTCTGACATCTTAAGGAAACCCTACAACCTTTGTGACATACAACTGGGGATCTGCTGCAAGGAAACCCCATCAGCTGGGTAGCAGCATGCATAGAGGCCAAGGGTCTGCTCTGCTTCCTTGCTAAATCAAAATGTAGAAGCCAGGAGGCGCTGCAATGGCAGAGGATCCTTCTGCCAGCTCCACAGCCCACCTCTGCATTTTACTCTTGGTTGAAGTCTCTTCATGTCTGGTTTTCCTGCCTCCACGTGCAACATTTGCTCCTCCTGTTGAGACCCAGATCACCAGGTTTGCAGGAACCTCCAGCATCTAACCTGAGATCTCGTGAAGTTACTGCAAAGAACCATAGTCAGCTTGGTCTTCTTAGCTTGGAATTTGTCTCATTTTATATAGTGGTACATGACTTTATTTATTGAAATAATATAGAGTATGTAATTATGAAAGTGAATAAATCAAAATAGGTTAGAAGTTTAAATAGAATGATGTTACAGCCTTTTAGAATTTCCTTAAGTTGCCTTGTCTTTGAGAGTAAAATACAAGCCACTATGACCTTTCCAGTCAGCTGGAGGCAACAGATCAGTGTAATCCCAATAACATTCTGCTCATTTATACATGTTCTTCTCATAGCAAATTCTGTAATATTCAATAAGGTTTCACGGCAAGTGCCAAAAGAAAAAGAAAAAATAAACCACTGTCTACAGATCACAAAATGAAAAATGTCTTGGAAACCTACTGATTGTCCCAGACTACACTGAATGAGTTCCAAATGAATGTACGCCAATGGTAACAACGATTTTACTCAACAATTTTGCAACATAACACTACTGCATTTATTTTTTAAACACAGAAAGGATTGCTCTCTGACACAAAAGTTTTAACGACAAAAAACCATCCTATCTGCTTAAAATCTCTTTCTTTATCTAGGTCATACAAACACGTAACATGAAGAATTACGGTATATGAATTTAAGGGGGTTACTTAATGGCATGAAGTTGCTCACTGCCTAAATTCTGGTAGGCTAATGAAGAACTTTATCATTAGGGAAAATCTATTAATAAAAATCCTAGTTAAATACTAATTCTATTTAAAATATTTTCCTTTTGCAAAAATCTAGCCTGGGGATGGTTTTGTTTGATTAGCTCAGCATTTTTCTACATCCCATACATAAGATGAACAGTTACACAGCTGTGGTACAACGACTCTTTATGGATAGGTCCTTCTGTCAGGACGCTATCAAGGATCTTGTCTTGTTTGATTAGGCCTAGTCAAATGCTCACAAGTATATAAGCCTTGAAAAGATAAATATTACAGAAGCATTCTTCCTCTGCTCTTAAGATTAAATTGAAGTTTTCCTTTAAAATAATAAATAAATCCCTAGGGATTCCAGAGAAGTTCTGCTGCTCTATCAAACAGCTTGCTCCCATTGCTGGGCCATGTGTTTGCCATTTTTTCTTCTGGCAAAATTCTCTCTCCACACATGAAGAAAGCTCAATGAACAGGTATTTATGTGCTCTGACAATAAATTCAAAATGTGACTTCTTACTACTTTAATAACTCAGAACTCTGACCCTCATTCACCAAGTAACAGCATCAGCTTTACATATGCATCAGCCCCAGTAGAATGCTGCGGGATTTAGATTATAACAATATGCTTATGTTTACAGCATACTCCAAACTTTGTCTCAGGCCTCAACTTGAATCCAAAACACATGTTGCACAGACAGTTAGACTTGAGATGGGCAACAGGACAAGAGGAGCTGAGTGGTTCAGACCCGCACTGCACCTTTACGCAAACTCAGATATTCACACATCATTGGTGTAAATGGCCCAACACTGTGTGTTAATTCAATTAATTACCTTAAGATGACCCCTGACATCACCTGTCCTGAAGAAAGGCAGATCTGCAGGAGCTTGGCTATGGTTGCTCCTCAGATGGTTTCAACAAGCACAGTTGGGCAGACAGATCACAGGAACCTCCTGTTGCAACTGCCCAGGGACATGGAGGATGGCTAGAGCACATGCCAAAGTTTAGTCCATCATTTGTGCCGGCTATCAAAGCACAGTACAGTGTTAATCAGGTCTTAATGTGAATGCAACTAAAACAAGCTTTATGAATGTTTCCTTTCAGTGAAGAAGTTTTTCATGATATCCAATCTAAACCTCCTCTTGTGCAACCTGAGGCCATTACTTCTTGTCCTATTACTTGTTATCTGGGAGAAGGGACCAACTTCTCTGGCTACAGCCTCCTCTCAGGGAATTGTAGAGAGTGATAACATCTTCCCTGACCTTCCTTTTCTCCAGGCTAAACACCCCTAGCTCCCTCAACTGCTCCTCATGAGACTTGTGCTCCAGACCCTTCCCCAGTCTGTTGCCCTTCTCTGGACGTGCTCCAGCACCTCAATGTCTTTCTTGCAGTAAGAGGCCCAAACCTGAACCTGGGATTTGAGGTGTGGCCTCATCAGTGCCAAGTACAGGGGGACAATCACTGCCCCGGTCCTGCTGGCCACACTGTTTCTGATACAAGCCAGGACCACCACTGGCCTTCTTGGCCACCTGGGCACACACTGGCTCACGTTCAGTCGCTATTGATCAGCACCCCCAAGTCCTTTTCCAATGGGCACCTTTCCAGCCACTCATCTCCAAGCCTGAAGTGTTGCATGAGATTGTGAACAGAATGCAGGACCTGGCATTTGGCCTTGTATCTCATAAAACTGGCCTCAGTCCATTGATCCAGCCTGTTCAAATACCCCTGTAGAGGTCTCCTACCCTCCAGTGGATCAACACTCCCAACCAACTTGGTATCATCTGCAAAGTTGCTGAGGGTGTCCTTGATCCCCTCGTCCAGACTGTAGATAAAGATACACAACATTTCAGTCCATATGTAAGTAGGCTGTGCATATATGAACTGCTGAAACTGCAAAAGCTTTGTGGCCACTGAAGACATGAAACCACTTATTAAGTGGCCAACACATTTCTGTCCCTTTTCCTACAGGTTTTTCATTTTCTGAGGGGGAACACTGACATTTTATGCAAAAAGATGTGCTGTGTAGTTTTCAGCCTGCAAGCAAAATTTCACAATTTCCAGTCCACTGGAACTTTTCCTTAGCCACTATATGTTTAAATAAATTCTTCTTTCCATGTTTATTGTGCTTCTCCTGAACAGTTTATGCAATCCTTTCTTTCTTCCTCCTTTGGCCCAATAATGTCTTTCCCAAGAGTACTGTTGTTACTGGCCCCACATAAACTCAAATGTTCCATATTCATCAGAAAAGAAAGCAACACARAGTACAAACATATTTCATGTGAAATTATGTAGGAAACACTGTTTCAGCTGGTGTTGATTTACAGACTCAACCAAAAAAAGTAATATGAAGTTCTTAGCATATTCGTTGGGAGCAGCTCTAGCCCCTCTGTAGCCCAACAAAGCGAATGCAAGCAATTATCCTTCAACCACTGGTGTTTGATTTATTACAGTAGGCCCAAAGTATAGCACTTGGAAAAACCACCACTTTATAGAAAACTAAAATGATTGGATTTTTCTCCATTACGAAATATTTTTAAAGGGTCTAGGCCTTGCAACATTATGATAAAGCCCAATGGCATATAAAGCAAAAATCCCATTGTTTTGTGTGTATTGAAAGAAATATTATTATTTTTAAAAAGGTGGGATAATGGTTGGGCACA
This sequence comes from Amblyornis subalaris, assembly GCA_018881555.1. Classification (NCBI taxonomy): domain Eukaryota; kingdom Metazoa; phylum Chordata; class Aves; order Passeriformes; family Ptilonorhynchidae; genus Amblyornis; species Amblyornis subalaris. Next base: position 7,312,403 of record JACAXG010000017.1, read on the forward strand.
TGCCTGATATAATCATGTCTCTGATTGCATCTGTAAAGGCAAAGATGTATATCTCATTACATTCCAAATGGATTACAGGATGAGATGTGCCCCTCCAAGGGAAGAAAATGTTAATAGTTCAAATACCTTCTTCCCTCAACATGTGAATGAAAATCCTCTTTCCACAAGCAAAGCTGGAGCTGCAGAACCATGCACAGGAACCTGTACACACAAATGGACTCCCAAACCGGTCCCTTTGTGCATGGTGTGAAGGGATGTGGGGGAGTGCCATGCAGGCAGGGAGAAGAGAGGAGCAGGTGGCTGGCCCTGAGGTTACTGTTCCTCTTGTAATGCCAATACAGCTCAGCCAGCAGGATTCCTGGCACTGTGACCTACTGGCCTTACAGCACATATTACTGTCTACACTGTCTCCAATCTTTTCTCTATTCTCATTCTTCAACGATTGCTATAAAACCAGCATGTCCTAAGCATGTGCACTTTGGTTCCTGTCTCCCAAGTTCTTGAGACATGCATCTACAGATCACAAATATCTTGAAAAGCAATCTTGGTGGTGGGAAGAGTCGTGATATTGGCATCTCTCGAATCTCACATGATCTGGGGTAAAATCCTAGCCTAACTTAAGACATTGATATCAAGGGAGTCAGGTTGTCACTTTCACGTCTTCCTAAAAACCTCAGTTGAAATAGAGAGATTTCAAAAGTTCTTGGGATTCATCTGGAAATGGAAACACTTCTCATTCTTAAATTTGCTTAAAAAGCTGGACAACATGAGAGCAGTGGTACATACTAACACAGCTGATTTTGTACTGAAGTAGGTTAGGAGGCATTCTTAGGAGCCCTCCCATCAGTGTCACTGAGTAGGTAATCATCTCTGGTTACCAGCCAATAACAGAACGCTGATAATATCAGCCACAATAGCTTAAAGCAGACATCACACTATTCCTTCATAGGATATTCAGCTGGAAGGGATCTCTGGAGGTTATCTGGTTCAACCTATACTGAAAGCATAACCAGTTAGTACAAGTTGCTCAGGGTCATGTCCAGGCAAGATTTTAATATCGCAGAGCTCCTTTGGGCCCCTATTCCAATTTTTTACTTACCCTCACATTGAATAATTCTTTCCAAATATCTAATTTGAAAGTCCCTTGCAAATTTTTACTACTGCCTCTTACACCGTATCTGTGCACCTTGGAAAACTCACTCCCCTTTTCCCTACACTTCTCATTTTAGTAGTTGTAAGATCCCCCCAGGCCTTCCCTTCTCTAGGACGAGCAGACCCAGCCCTCAGCACCTCCTTGTGCTCCGGCCCAAACATCACATGCTCCAGCCCAAACCCACCCTGAGAGCCAGCCCTCCTTGAGGCTTGTGTCTTGTAGGAAAACACCTTTTTGCTGTCTATTTTAGAGAGTTGCATAAAATAAAGCTTTTATTAAACCTTGCTTTATTTCTTCTGTTTGGTGTGTTCTTAAGAACCCATTTTCATTGCCTTGTCTAATTAGACATGCAGTAGTATGATACCAATGGCTCCTATTATGGACCCATTTTTCTTGTAACAGAGATCTACTTATTAACCTCATTTAACCTCATCTATTTCTACCATTTCCCAAAAGACTTGAAAGGTCTGAGTTTGTTCAAAATGCTATGAGTTTTGAAAATAATTGTCCAAGACAAGTCTTTTGGTTCTAGACACTCTCAAAACAGTATATGTACAATTTCTTTTGGGATTTGTACATGATAATGCTACTTTGAGCTTCTTCCCTCGACAATCTCCCTCTGTTTGCACTGAACAAGCAGTGAAATAGCAGCTTAACCTGAGTTACTCTTTCTACATCTCAGTAAAAATAAATTAATTTCAGCTAGAGGAAAGTGTAAGTTAATTACATCCTGAGCATCAGGAAACAATTAACAGCTTTTTATTATATCGCCCTGATTTCTAAGGTATACTATTATATGCTACTGCAGAAAAGGATGTATGATTATCAAGACAAGGATCTTTTCAGAAAAAAATGAAAGGAAATTGTTCCACTGCTGACAATCAGTGCTATAAATAATGCTTAGCTAATATCTTTTCAGAAGTAATTTCCATTATTTGCAATCCTTACTTTGAGTGATGTGTCGGCTGTGTGTTGTCAAATTCTCCTTCCAAAAAGGATGAGCATAAATGTTGGACTGATTCCTCAGATAAGCCCTCACAAATTCAGCTTCCTGTGAATATTTTGCAATACTCATTGGAGTTAAATTAAAAATCATTGTTTTTACTAACCATATTGTAGTTATGTCTTGCATTTGCTTTGCCTCTTAAATCAGGGCCAAGACTGGCTTGTGAAAACACAAAGGGACGTGCAGGCCTGCTTTAAGCAGCCACAATGCCTTGAGACACAAGTCACAACGTGAAGAGCAACAGATACAACATACAAACACTTCTTTTTAACTGCCAATAAACTCATTTGGCCCAATATGCAGGAAAGTGGTGCAGACACAGAGCCAGCGGGTTGTACAGCAGTTCAGCCGAACACTAATGGAAACACTATGTGAAAACACCCATTTTGCCAACAATACTTAGTGTAAGAAGCAAGGAAACAAACCCACGCAAACTTCCACAACACGAAGTCAAAGGCTACTGGGCTAGATGGCCGCGTGTGTTACCGAGGGTGGGAGAATCTTCCCAAAGCAGGTCCAGCACATAAGGTTCATAAAGGATAAATATGATAGTGCTGCATCAGAAGAACTTTGGTCTCTGCAGATTCCTTTTGCAATGCCCCTTTCAGGACAGCTATACCTCTCCCCGAGAAAGTTTAAGTTCTGTTTCTGAGAGCAGATCATAAGCCCAGAGCTACCACCAAGCCAGCACTCAGTGCCTGGACACTTAGTGAAGGGGATAAAGAAGTCTATGTCAGGAACTTAGCTGGACTGAAGAGAGGCTGGCATCTGCTGCTGTGACAATATCCTTCACTTTCTTAAATAACCTTCCCTATTATTTTCCACCTCAAGCCTTCTTCTATGGACTGTCCTCGACAAACATCATCTAGTCTGAATCTTATTTAGCTGTAATGCTCTTGGAAAGATAGATGCCACAGCTCTTGAATAACAGTGTCCATCTCCCCGATTCCTTCCACTGGCTTCTCCTCTTCTGTCACACCAAACACAGTACTACCATACTTGACTTTCAAGTTCCCGTCTTTGTTATCACCATCTCTTAGGTGCATTGGCTTTTGCTCTGACCAGCCATTTAGCAACAGTTTTGTCATTTGATTTTTTACCTTCAAGTGAGCATCTCTGTGCTTGCTGCCTTAATAGAGGAGGCATCCCCATCCAAACAGCTACAGACCTATTTGGATAGAGTCACCCAAATCTTGTCTAGCATTGCTATATTCTCTACCAAACACCTGACAAGTAAACAAGGGTCAAACAGGGCAAGAATGGATGAAGGGGGTGAGAAGGGGCTCCTGGACCAGCAGAGCTGTACTTTTACATCAGGAACTGATTCCCTGAGAAGCCCATCTCACTGTGGGGTCCCCACCCCCCGACCTTAGGCCAGCTGACCCTATGCCTTACACTGTCATTGGTGCTGTTTGACACGATGATAACCTGCCTGAGTTCTCCAGACTGTTCACCATGGGCTCAGAGAGGCAGCAATGCAGTGCACCAGCCATGCAGCAGAAGCCCCAGTCCAAGGGAATTGGGGCTGCTCTTTTCTGCAGCAGTAACCAGACACATTGGACCAACAGCCCTGTAAAACCCACAGCATGACCTACCCCTGGTTCCTCACAGAAACCAGAAAACTCTCATCTGCCTGCAAATCCCTGTGACACAGCTGTGGTAGCCCATGTACTCATCCACACAATTGCAAGGATATGGAGAATTACAGCCTTGTTTTGTGAAAACACACTACTATATTCGCTCTGAATTAGCAAGCGCCATCAGGAATATTTTTTAATTATTTGCAACTGCACCTTTGAGACCTGAATGCATTTACTGGATTGAGGCACTGCTAAGACACAAACTATGAAGACAGTAAAAGGCTGATAATTAAGGTCAGGGTTGCATTCTGAAATACTGCTGTTACACTGGTGATACGCTGGTCAAACGAATTGTATAGTACGAATTTCAAAACACACGAAATGTCACTATTTGTACAACCATTCATGCACAATAGTGTGACAAGAGTGCAGAAGTAAAGGCAAAAACCTCAAAAGAAACAAAATCTTGGCAAACTTAGTCCCTGTTCCTGTCCAGTAACAACATGTGCATTGGGCATTTAAACTCAACACCATTTTTACAATCTGTCTTCTCCTGGAGTCTGAAATTTTTAAAAGGGAATTCAGCAAATTAAGCCCTGAGAGGCTGGTCAAGCAAACCCAGCAGTGGCTCCTGCCACCATTCCCTCTCTTGTACTTGACCATGTGTTTCTGCTGGCTCCTTCACCTCAGTGCTGGCACTGGTCTGACTTCATGCTGAACCTGTTTAGAGAGTTAAATTTTTCTTATTTGGCTCCAGCTGCTTCAGTTCCCTGAACTTCTGATCCCAGACAAACACCAGTGAGAAGTGCAAGGGAAGTGATAAGAGCGGGGCAGTAGCAGCCTGCAGTTAGATCTGCTGTATCAGTAAACCACAGCCCCAAACCGTGTATGTTTCAGTGACACAGGGGAAGCCAGCACACATTTCTCCCCCTGTACTTCTTCAGAGAAAGCTTTCTTGTGGTCATGTGGTTAATTGGTTTGTAAAACTGGCCCAACTGAAATACCAGCCTTCCAAAAGCTCTGTTGATCGCTTCCCCAGGGCAGGTCACCATATGGGGATGGTCTGGAGATGCTTAAGCCAGTCCAAAGGAGGGGAAGCACAGAGAAGAGAACCAGAAGGCAGAAACACCCATTTAATCCCAGTGAATTATACATGAAAATTGTTTAAAATATATGGTTTACATGTCCTGATCTTGCTTAAGAACAAAACCAACAACCCATGATTAACACATGAAATGCATCCTTCCCTCAACAAATGCCAGTGGTTCTGCTGAGACTTGAAGCTTTACAATTTCTGTCTTTATTAACCTTTAGAGCCTCAGCGCAGTTCTTCAAATACCAACTACATGAACCAAACCAAATTAGCTCTTGCTTTTTCCCCCGCCTTTCATCCCCTTTGCCAGTTCTTCATCAGTTTAACCTCCTCCCACACAAGTTTATTTTGAGGACATGACTGGCCTTGGAGACAAGAAAAAAAGTATCTTTGAGTTAGCAAAAGGACTCACACAAGTCTGCTCTGCCAGACGCAAGAGAGTTAACACAATGACAACACGAGGGTTATCAAAATAAAAAGCAGAATAAGTAGCAAAAAAGCTAGAAGGGCCTTGAGCCTCAGGAGGGAGGCTCTCTGTTTCTGAGAGCAGATCCTAAGCCCAGAGCTACCACCAAGCCAACACTCAGTGTCTGGACACTTAGTGAAGGGGATAAAGAAGTCTATGTCAGTCAGGAACTTAGCTGGACTGAAGAGAGGCTGGCATTTGCTGCTGTGACAATATCCTTCACTTTCTTAAGTTCTGCATCACAGAAAGCACTGAAATTCTGTGAGTTTTACACTTCAAAAAGTACTGGAGTCTACAGATACAAGAAATGCCTCAATTAAAATGAGATGCACTGATCCCTCCTTCTATCCCATAGTAAAAGCTGGTTGACCTTCCTCCCAGCTCCAGTCTGGTCTCTTACTTTACTGATGTGACTCTCGGGGGAGAAAACAGTAGATCATTTCCTGAATGGAATACCCAGAGCTCCCTGCCCATTTCAGTACACACAGTATCTTCTCTGCATCTCCACACTTGGTTTTCCCAGTGCTTTTAAGATGTCACTCTTGGGCTCAGTGTCTGTCCTCCCAAACCAGAAATCCCAGTCCTGATAGAATCCCACCTTGGTGGCTTCACACATACCATCCCTCACTGTCCAGAACCCACCACTGCTGCAAGACACCACTATGTTGCTAGCTGGTTGCAGCCAAGATTTACGTTGCAAGGGCTTTGTTGTTCTTCAGAGCACACAGTGGCTACCCCTGTTGGGATCTGATAAATAACTCGAATTCCTAGGCACTATCACTACACAAATGGTAAATAATAATGACAAGTGATAGGAGGACTTCTCTGACATGGTGCCCACCTACGGCCACTGCTCCCAGAGAAGCAGGGATCATGTAATAAATGCAAATCTAGATTGGTTTTGGCACATTAATTATGCCTTCCCTGTATGACCATCAACACCGAAGCAAGTTTCCTTCACTTTTTCATAGGCAGCTACTCTAACAAAATAAATAAAAAATATTCTTGCACATGCCACACACATCAACTTGCCTTCTGATCTCTGCTAACCTGAGACAAAAGTTAATTATTTACTCCATCTGGAATGGAATACATAAAATATACAGCACAAACCACTCATACAACATTTGCCTTCTTATGTACATAGCAAAAGAACGACCACTATTTGCACATGCATTGTTAACTACTTGATCTCTGAGCTGCACTTGAGGAAAGCTGCTGATGGCAACAACTGAATTATTAAAAGACATATCTAAAAGGAAAGAACTGAGCAAACAAAGCCTTACACCTTCATTTCTAGAAATGTTGAATAGCCACAATTTTACTGAAGGACATGCAAAATTGAAAATCCTGGCCCAGGAATCTCATGTATATGTATATATGTATACATATACACAAATGGGACTTGTCATTAGAATCAGTACCAATGGGCAAGACTGAAATACATGAAAGAGTGCATCAAGTATCAAAGACCGTAGAAAAAAATGAACATATAAACTTGAGAAGCACACGCGGTTTATTAAATTAAAATAATTTATACTAACTAAAATATATAATTGAAAGTGTTGTGATAGGGTAGAGTTAGTGGGAAACCTTGATTTCAGAGCACTTCAGTTTGCAGCTTTACCAACCTTCACTTTGACAACTTTTCTTTTAGTGCACCTCTTTGGTGAAATCCCACAGAGAAAATTGCCAATTTTTTGGTTGCTTGATTTTGGAAAACAAATTGATGAAAGTGAAATTACTTGGACAGAGAATTCTGGAGCAGTCTGTTCCACAGAGATCTGATGATATAATCTCTGTGTTCTGTCCACCCTGAAGAAGTTAGCATACACGGGTCTTCTCAAGTGAGAAAACCGAAAACTACTTTTTTCAGGGTTAGTCTTGAACCCAATCAGTAGCTCTTGGCTAAGGGAAATGCAACCACTGGTGAAGAACTAAGCAGGTTGCAAGAAAAATGAGCAGGGGGTAGAAAAACAATCATCCCCTTAGGAGGAAGTACAAAATTGGATTGTCTTAGGCAGATTACAAAATCTCATTTTAAGGAATTCTGTCTCTCCAAATGGCACAGACGTTTGTTTAGCATCTGAAGATCAGTCAGGACCTGACTTGAGAATAAGTGACCTCTAGACAATTGTATATCTCAAATCCTTTTAGAGTCTAAGCTTACACTAGAGTCTTAATACACTTTCAAACATAGTGATAGCATTTAATAAATTATGTAACTATACAGTTTATATAATCCTGTATCATAGCAATACATTAACACTAACGGTCTTTTGATATCACTGCTCTAGAAGCTGTCACTGTTATGTGCCCTGAGCTCTTTGCACCTTAGAGTGCCAAGGAACTTTTCAATCCTACTACCATGAAAAACAGTTGACTCTTCACTGCTCAGAATAAGAAAAAAGTTATGGACCTGTAGGGGCTACCATCCTTCACAAGTTAATGACTCTGAAAGCTATGCACTCTAATATGGCTTCTTAAAGTGATAATGTTCTTGAAGTGAAACCTTTGGAAGACCAGTGAAAACTGGTTTTGTCTTACAGCTTCAAAATGTGTAGCTGTTTACCACGTAAAACCTTTACTTTGTAAAACAAAACTCATACACAAACTCTGACAAAAAGACAAACAAATTTCTGTTGAATCGCATCTTGCATTTTGTCTCTTCCAAAAGAAAGAAAAATCTCTAAGAAACATGCATTATATTTCTCTATACAGAAAAAAGGACAATGCTGATTATAAGAACTATTCTATCAAAATCACTGGCTCATCTAAGAAGTCTCATAATCATCTACCCAACTATTTAACAGAAGTGTGAATAGAGAAAGATGTTGCTTCCTGTGAAAGATGGTGATAAAGAGGGATCCAAAAGTCTGCCGAGACATTAAATGTCATTCAAGTTACACCTACTACAGAGAACTGCAGCATATATACAACAATAGGCAATAACAGGTGTTCTTCAAATATTGCTGTTCAGTCAACTGAAGCCTGAGGACCCGTGAATTACTACACATATTTTCGGCAAGAAATGAGGGACTCTCCAGAGATACGCGAGATTTTGGTGACAATCTGGCATCAAAAAACAATTAGCAGACAAGGAGATTTCAGACACCCCTAACTGGCAACTAGCATGTATACCAAAACACGCCCATTGAAACTGCTTTTGGCTGCCAGAGGGGAAGATCAGCTCTATTCAAGTTAGTGCTCAAACACAGAGATAATACTTTTAATCCTTCTGCCAAACAGTGCTGAAACGGGCACAACCTGTTGCCTTCAATCGTGAGGGAAATGAGCTTGGAACTGCTCTGCTTCTGACAAAATTCTTATCAACTTCAGTAGTGCTGTTATTAAGCTTCCAACAATGACTATCCAAAGCACTAAGGATGTGACACTTTCCTTCAGGCACTCCTAGCAAGGCCAAGGAAGCTCAGGGACATTCACTTCCCCAGGGCTGTACAGGCATGGGTTTGCGGGCAAGGATGTAGCGGGGCGGAGGTTTCAGAGGGCTCTCCCAGTCCCCAGGAAGCTGAAGGCCCCGTGATCCTCTCAAGCACAGCTCACAGCTTCAGGAGACATTCCATATTCACCACTTGTAACCTATGGAGACTTTTAAGGGCTGTGCTGTTGCAGCCTCCTCAAAAGAGAGAGCTCACCACTAAACAGCTATAGGGTCTCTGAACCTGCTGAGATTTTGGGTGGTTGGAGCTGTCAGGCAGCCAGAGCCTCCACAGTGTCCCTGCAGGACCATTAGTGCCAAAGCTCACAGCCAGATTGTGCCCATCCCAGCTCTTGTCTTGCTCTTGTTAGTCTCCTGCACGGCAGCAGAAGCTGCCAAAGGGTCTGTTCTGGCATGTCACACTGCTGAAATCTTCAGCTTTCCTTCACAGCTGTCAGTTTAATAATTTAAAACCTTGCCAAGAGCCAAACTTCAAAAGTCTTCACTCTAAAAAATATGTTTCTATTAACCAAAAGTAAGAGTTAGGCATTTGCTCAGAGAGCTACTGGGTATAGAGACAAAGGACACTAGTGGATGTAAAAATTTACCATGTTAGCTAACATATAGCTCGAGAACCCATTTATTGTTCCATAAATCACCCCACTCATGGCCCAGGATTTACATCACAGCCTGTGCCAGCAGCCAGCTTCCTAGGTGCCAGATGACATTACACACATCAGGGCAGAGGACTCTGACCTTGCAAAGGCAAAAAACATCACAAGCACTTGCCTGGGGAGTGGAAGGGGCAACAGGGCTTATCCATCCCCACCATCAGCACTGCCAGTGTGCAAAGCCAGACTTGCCAAGGTGCTGCTCAGACAACTTTAGCCTCACTGCATCAGGTCGCTGCCAGAGAAGCGCAGATGTGCAACAGGCCACAGGCATGAGAGCTATGAGGCAACGTGTGAGGCTGGGGTGAGATGGGCACTAGGAACTCTGGAAGGAATTTAAATCAAGCAGCTCTGGTAAGTGTTTGAGTTTAGACACACATGCTGTTCGGTCTAGTACAAGAGTGCTTTAAATACCTACATTTGGTTGGGTTTGTGTAAGTAACACCATGCTCCTAGTTTCATTTTACACTTTTACTCCTAAGTTATGTGCTCATCTTGCACGCACTTTCACATGCACTTTCACCCAAATACACACATAATCACCTGTCTGGCTGCATCATTCCCACTGGGCTTATCTTGCAGTTGTAAGCATCACTAAGAATAGAGTACAGTATGTTTCCTTGAGTGCATGTGTGTGCTAGTTTTCTATCATCTGTTTGCCTGCCCCAAAGGCTGCTGATATAGCCTGTCTTTGATCCTGAAAATACTCCACATTTTCATTTAGCATTAACAATTATACACTTATCTTGGACAGGAAAAGGGAAACTTTAAATGCGGAGTTGGCTAAAACTTGTCTGCCAGCCAGTTTTCTATCACTTACTTTGTGGCTTTTACTGCTTGGAAAACTGAAGAACACAAACTCTTTGCACAGAGTATCCCAGCAGATAAACAGAACAAAGTTAAGAAAAAATTGGTGGAAGTAGGCAATTTTGAGTGCAGTTTCACAATACAGTTCTAGCTGGCCGAATAGATCACGCTAACCAAATGGAGATTTTGTCTCTTCTCCCATCACCTCCATTTCTTCCTCGTGGCTCCACATTCCCAACACCTATCTTCTGTGAGTTCTGGAAGTCAGCAGATCAGAAAATTAACCTACCCACCAGATCACCACATTGGATCTGCTTATAAGAAGTACAAGAAGTACATGAGCAGGCACCAAGAGGAGGTGGGACTACACTACTAGGAGCAGGAAAAGGGCCAGGCAGAGAGGGGATCTCCCTGTTCAGCAGTAGCCAGACATTATGCACACTGACTTGTTCATGAACTCACAGTTCAAGCAGATCTAAGCTACTTCTCACACATGCATGAAGGAATGTCCATAAGTAGCTTCACAGGATGGGTAATAATTATTTTGTATCTGCAGATCACCTTGCCCAATAAGACCACCACGTATCAATACCTTCACAAATAAAATGACAAATACCATTCTTGATTGCAACACTGATGAGCTGATTCTAGGAGCCCAATTTGATGAAGTTTCCTCAGTTTCTCCCTAGGGAAAGATTCCAAAGCTTTTGCTTTTACATTTAACTATGAGGTATACAGAAAGATTAATGTGATCCTTATAGAAATTTTGTATTAGCCTTAAATCTTCAACTTCTAGCAACATATAATAGGAACAGTAGGATTCTTATTTGGCACTTGGATGAACAACTCTGCACCAAATCCACCATGCAGAACCCCTGCCAGTGCACTCTGTCACCCTAAGTTTCACTTCAGGCCACTTTGAAGCAAAATCTCAAGCTTGGAGCAGGCTGTACTGGAGCCAGACCACCAATATAACATTTACTTCCCAAACATGAGCATCGCTGGTGTGCATAACAAGGTGTCAATGCTCCTTATTTTGTGGATGCAAACAGTAACAGTGTCTGTACTAGCAGCAATGATGGCATCTCCCAAAGCAGGAAACATTTCCACCACTTTACAGTGTTTGTATGGCATCTGAGCAAAAAGTTAAAAAAAAATTCAAGCCAAAACTACTGGAAAAATATGTTTACCATCTCCTTCTAGTTACTCACATAACACATTATAATGGGATTTTTCTCCCTGAATCACAAGATGTTTCACCACCAAACTGAAACCATTAAAATTACTTATTCTCCTCTGTAGTGTATAGGTACAGCCGGCACACATAGCCAGCATACATCACAGAAATTAGAAATTAACTGAGTCAGGCATTTTTATTCAAGGCTCCGGTGCTGCTCACAACTCCAGTCACACAGCACTGTTAATTGCTGCTGGCACTGACAGTAGGGATCCCCTTCCATCTGCTGGGACCAGCTGATGCAAAATAAAAACAAACCCTTGGAGTGAGGCGCAGCTCTGCGGGGTCAGCGCCCGGCGCCGCTACCAGTGCCGGCCGGGCTGTGCGGGAGCGGTGCCCCACGCTGGCCTTGGCTCTCCACGGGGCGCTGAGACACTTCATCGCTTATGGTTTCTTTGGGGTTTTTAATCTCTAAAGACGCCACTCTCCTGCAGCGTTTGATGCCTTCAGTGACGCAGCAGCCTCTCCGCAGCCGCCTCCTGTTCCACGCAGGGAGCAAAGGTGCCCGCGGCAGAAGCCCCCCGTGCGGTGCTTCACCTCCCTGGGCTCGCAGCGCCGGCTGCGGCCCCCTGGTCCTCCTCGCTGCGGAAAGCGGGGCCGGAGCCCGGGGGCGCGATGGAAGCAGCGCAGGTGCTCCGGTGCAAGGAAAGTCGGTGGGGACAGACCCTCGCAAACCTCCCCCTCCCGCCGTCAGCGGGGCTGCTGCTGACCCCGGGTACGCGTCCCCGGCAAAGCGGGAGGAAGGCACGGCTTACCGGAGCTGCTCGCCGGTGAGCAGGACCTCGGCCATGTGCTCCAGCTCCGCCGCTTTCTGCTGCATGCTGCTCATGCCCTCCTCCATCGCCGCCGGCCTGCGGGCACAGCACCGCCGAGTGAGGGGGGATCGGGACCCGCCGCCCCCGGCAGCGCTGCCCCCGCCGGCAGCTCCGGGGCGCCTACCGCCCGGCCCCGGCGGCCGCGGAGCTCGTCGCGGGGGTGGCGGGCAGCGACAGCCACCTCCTGCCGCTCCGGCTCACCTGAGCGCGTCAGGTCACTTTTCCCCTCGGCAGGCTCGGATCCCCCCCGCCGCTTCCCGTGTTATTGTGTCACTGGCAGGCGGAGAAACACATGGCTGCAGCCGCCGCAGCCGGGCTCGCCGAGGCAGCAGCGTCCCCCCCCGGCTGTCACACGGCAGGGTCGGCGCTGCCCCCGCGGGAAGGGGCCGGCTCCCCGCCGGGGGCTGCGAGCCAAGAGGCTGCTGCCGCTGCCCTCCCCGCCAGCCCCGGCCCGGGAGGCAGAAGGCGGCCGCGCACGGAGGAGCACAGCGCTCCCCTCCCGTGGCTCCCTTCCCGCGGGTGCAAAGTCCCCCCGCGTCCTCCCTTCAACGCGGGGCTGCCGGGAGGACGGGCTGCACGGAGGAGCAGAGCTCGGGAGAAGTCGACCCGGCTGCGCGGGCGGGGATGCTGCTGCCGCCCGCTCAGGTAGTGAGGGCTGCGCCTTGGCAGTGATCCTTAGAGATGCAGCGCGGGGCAGGTAGTAGAAAGGGAGCTGGCGGTCTGGGTTTTCACCCTCAAAAACTGCTACTGCCCTCCTGCTGTCCACATTTCTGCTTATCTGCCGCCCAGGGGTTATTTTCAGACCCTGGTCCCCTGCCCACGTCAACTCTTTGTCTCCAGGCGACAGAGGATGCAGAATTCTTGAGGACTGAGGAACATTTAGTCTTGGCAATGGGAAGTAAATTGCGAGGTCATGAACACTGTCAACATTTTTGATGAGGAAAAATAATCGGCCTTTTCTTAATAAAACAGTCCAGGAGGAGGCATCTTCTGAAGTGGTCTAACCATAGATTTCATTTGCAAACACATGCAATACCTTGATTGCTTATTCATTGCCTGTATTTCTGCCTGCATATACTCTGTGTGCGTGGAAATTGCATCGGCTAAAGTACTTCCAACATTGTCATCGATTCAGGACCAAAACGATGGTTTCAGAACCACAAGAAGAACTAAGAGGGAATCAAGTGAACCTAGTAGTAACCAGACTGCAGACAATGGGAAGAAGGTGATTCTTTGCATGGCCCGTAGTAGACTTGTGGTGTTTATTAGCAACGGGGGCTCTGGATGTAAAAGAATGGTCTTGGAACCAAGGAGAAAAATACTTGGAAAAGAAATCCAGAGAGGGTTACTAAGCAGACAGCAGCCACATCCAGTTCAGAAAATTCTCTCTTCTAAAAATAATTCTCTCACAAGGCAAGAACTTGTGTGACATTTCATACGTGCTTTCCCTGATGTTCCATAAGCATCTGTTTATAGCCACTGAGATGAATACAGGACTAGATGGACCTTTGGTTCAATCCAGTAGAGTCCTTTTAATGAGCACCTTTGTGGGTCTCAAAGAGAACTAGAGAGAGGTCCATTAATGGCAAAGGGAGAAAAACACAATCTTCCTTCATTTCATTTGGGCCAGAGACAGCAGACACCTTAGGACTGTAAGCACTACATCTTGAGATTACTTTCTGTAAATTTGGAAGACATGCATTTAATCTGAATACTTGCAAACACCCTCTAATTCTACTCATACTGTAAACATACAAAGTACAGATTCACAGACCTGGAAACAAAAAGGGAATTGAAACAACCATCTCATCTGACCTTATCTTTAGGACAAAGAATGTACACAATAATTTTTATCAAGCACTTACCATATGACTGAAGGAAAGACAATTTCAAGAGAATGTACATTGCAGACCATTTCTGGGTAAGTCCTTCGCTCTATCACCTGGGCTTGGCTGATTTCAGCCCTTCACTGCTGCTAGAAAGAGATACACTGTTCTTCCAGGCTCTGGCAGCACAATCTGCAATGTGTCTTATGCTAGTTTTCCCATTCTTAGGACCTCTGATTGTTGCAATTCAATACACTAAACAGGCAGAAGACTACCAGAAAGTGGAGAACTTCTTCTGGGCTAGTGAGTAGAGCTGTGCAGATGGTTGCAGGATGCAATGAGTGCCAGAGCTGACACCAAGGTGGAGTGGGAGTTATTGTGATAGGTTGCTTGTGGAACTGCAGTCTGAAATCCAGATCTTTCTTTGCACAGTCTTACAGCTTGCAAAATGCAGACCAGTGCAATTTCCTGTACTAGATTATTTAATGATTATAGAAATTTGTGTTGGCCTTTGCACACTGATATCCCATTGGTAATTTGTTCCACATGTTCACACTGAAATTCCTTACATTTACAGTTATCCTGAGAGGAGAGAATTGTCTATCAGTCACTCCAAGCCTGCTGTCACCCACAAATGGTTAATTGACATAACCTTGAAGGGTCAAATTTCAGCCAAGAGCCAGCAAAAAGCTACACAAAATAATCTGGTTAGATGTTTGCAACTTGTTTTTAATGTACAGACTTCTATAGAATATAAGGTCTAGCAAAAAATAAGGTTATGTTGACCCTTCCTCCCAGGAAGGGTCCACCAGGGAGACTGGTGATAAAGACTAAGATGCTCCTGTAAGAGGTGGGGCAGCATGTACAGAGTCTGAAATCCTGATAGCAAGAGAGAGAGACATTCCTCTGAGATAGCCTCCAGGAAGTAGATTGATTTCTTTTTTCATATATAGGTTTAATTTTAGAAGTCGGTGCCTGTTGTAGACAAGAATACGTGAGTTTTACCTCAGCATGGCTGAAATTAAGTGAGATGAAGGTAGCTAGCCAACAGTAAGGCATTCCTCATCCAAAAACATGACAGATCTTTGAGCTGGAGCCCTAGGACACTTTAAAACTCATCCTCCACAACATCAAGAGAGTAACAGAAGCTGCATAGGTCTGCTGGAGGGTTGGTACCACAGGTGTGAGGGGAAGCTCAAGTGTCTTCTAGTGACTTTTGACGACACTAGAGGCTCTCTGGCGTGCAGTAAGGTATAAGGCTGCACACTTGAACCACCAAGGTCACAACACTGTGGAACATCATGCATGAACAGGCACACTGTATTAGAGTACTGGGTTTAGAAAACATGTTAGTAAGTGGTAAAAACTTTCTTATCTCATTTAGTAAATGCCCAACTGCTGAAACACTGGATGTTTATATAATGAAATAAGAATATTGCTTTCACTGCTTTAAAGACTATTGTATATGTGGCCTACATTTTGACTCAATAAATTAATTTGAGATTTGATAAATTAATTCTTTAGTCTCACTAATCAATTTTCTGCAAGCTTATTTTAACACAAGACATCCTTATTAAAAAATTACCAATAGTCATGTGTATACTTCTCATTTCTCCTATAGTCTTGTTCTCGAGTCCCAGATAGGGTTGTTTGGCTTTCCCTTGCTGGGATGACTAGAGCTTTTTAAACAGGAAGATTACACAGATGCAAAAGATGGTGGAGCACTTCAGGGACAAAAGGCATTCATTAGCAGGTGAGCTGTTGGATGGTTGTGTTGGGGTTTTTTTTCCCTAACATCTTTTGTATAAGTGACAGCATTATGTGAACACCAAATTTAAAAATACTTGGTCACTCTTTGCTGAGGAAAATAAATACAAAATGGTTTTTGGCTTTTAAGTTGAGTTTTTATTTAAGGAGCTCTTGCAACACTCATGGAAAATTAGTGTAATTTTTTTTTCATTATTTCCATGCTTATTTGCAAAGAGAGCTCATTTGGCTTTGTTTTTCAACTGGTTGACTTCCTCAGCATTAGAGGCCTGGGAAGGGGAACCACAGGAACTACCAGGTATTGTCCAATCTCCCGTGCCTCTTTTCAGGCTACGTACAATAGTGTTTCCTATACATGGAAATGCACAGATTACATTCATTGCTGCTCTAAGTTTGAACCATTTAAGTTGTCTGCTAGGAACTGGTCATAAGAATCAGTGCTTGTGTGATTCAAAGGACAGAATGCATCTGGCCAAGCTAATTTTAGTCTTGTGATAAACCACAGGAAAAGTTACTAAGTTTTCAGAAAAAAAAAAAAATGAAAACTAAGGAAAAATATATGTTTTAAACTTCTCTTTTTCTATTGTTGCACCCAAGTTCCTGCAAAAGCCGCCACAGTGAGATAACAGGAGGAATTTTTCACAGTCTGTCCAACTTTTCAGCACTATTGTGGGACTCATATCTGTTTAGATTCTTACATTTCATGTGTCACTGACCTGGTAGGTGTTGTAATAGTGAGCTGAAGTGCAGAGAAAAAGGCATTTTGATCCTGCAATATGCAGAGACAATCCAAAAGGGGTTTTCTAAGCCTGTCCTTACACAGCTTTTCCATTTTGCATTAAATATTCAAACACTAGGCCAGACAGAAATAGCAAGATTCCAGTGCAGACTGACAGCTAAAGCATGACCAAGAAGTGGGTACATGCTTTAGTGCTTGCTCCTGTAAGCAGATAAATATTTTATAGAAACAAGCAGCTTCAATAAGATAAAAGATCAGAAATTCGCATCAGACCAGTAACCCAAATAATTCCAGTTGACAGCGTACTCTGTTAAACCGACATTTTGCACTACCCAATGCATGTTGTCATCTGTTCTATCCACTCAACTCCCCCTACTTTATTACACCTGAAATATTTTCTAATTCCTCTTATTTCATATATTCATTTGTTTTGCAATCATTTCGAATTTTGCGCATCACAAAAATATTTATGAGTCAAAAAGCACCTGTAAACCCATCTGAAACCTCAGGTTTAACTTTGAAGAAGTTCATACATGTTTCCAGGAGTTCTTTTTTGTTTGTTTGTTTTCTGTTTATTTTATTCTGCATTTAATCAACAGCAATTATGAACTCGTTCAGCCAAAGTTATGTCTACATCATGCATTTAGTCCAGGTCATAGTCCTAGACTTGTGTAGTATCCAGCTTAATGCATGGACTGAGAGGTGTTAGTCAGCTGGGAAGTGTGACTAAGAGCTGAAAAGGAACTGCTGTCTAAACCACTTCTCAAGTGTGAAGACAACACCTTCTAGCTCGGTGGTAAAATGCAGCTTTTTAAGCCATCCCCCAGCCACATCTGTGTTAATGTACTCCGATGTCTGCATTTAAAACGTTTGCTTAAACCACTGCGGCTTGAACTGGCAGTTTGACACTGAGTTGTGGTCAGCCCTGAACACTCAGGCATGGGTTGGTTTTCTTCTCCTTTGGGAGACAACGCCTAAGAGCTGAGATTCAGTCTAAGACACCTAGCAGTCCTTTCGTATCTATTCCTGCTTCTCAGCTCAAGTTTCTGTTGACTATTGCTCTTTCCACACTGCTCACGATGGAGCACACTCTGCCTTAGGGGTCAGGCTCTTTGTGATGCTCAAGGATGAGCATCACAGCCAGCGCTTGGGGTAAGTGGTGGGTGCAAGTATGCAGTGCGCATGTCTCTAGGGGATGTGTGGTTCTGGTGGCAGAACAGAGGCAAACAGCTTGACAGATGCCAAACAGCTGCTTCTGTGAGGCACAGAATCATAGTCCTCCTCATAGATTGACAAGGCTTTTAATAAAGAAAAACAGTCTTTGTCAAACGCTACTCTCTGAAGCAGAGTTTTCAGCGTTGTCTCTGTCCTTCACCACATCCCACCCTGTCATTAGGTGAGGCTGTGGGGCGCACAGAGACATCCCGTGGCTGAGGAACACCCGCCAGTGAAGCTGCTCCTCCGGCTGACAGAGCTCTCTGGGGCACCGGCAGCAGCACAGCACATTGACATTGTGCCACCGCTGCTGCGGGACATCGGAAATGCTACAAACCGATGGCATCACTCAGCTCCGCTGGGATGATCACCACTAGCAGCTACTCCGGCTCGCCTGACTCTTGTCCTTGTCCGCATACAGAACTGTTGCCAGCCTTTAATCGCTCTGCCACCCTGCGGCCCTTTCAAGAATTTAAGTATGAAAATGCCAAAATTGTTGTGAATTGATGCTCAACAACAAAGAAAAAGACTGTTAAATTAAGCAAATGGTAATTTTATAAAGGAATCATCTTTAGACAATACAATCTGTGCACACAATTAAAAACACAAACATATTTGACTCCATCACTAATTTCCCTCCACAATGAACACCAAAAATAACTACCCAATCTAGTCAAAATGAAAAATTAAAGTCAGTAAAACACTGGATAATTCAATAGTGTCTTTCATGAAGGCACTTCGCAAGCGTTTGTTTGGGACTTCCTGGGTTCTCAAAATATTTCTGGATGCCTTACAGTGCTGAAGCAATGAGATTAACTCAGTAGAATGTGATTCTAAAATAAATCAGAATCTACATTGTGCTGAGATATAGCAAAATGATCGGCTATGACTAGTCCCTTTATTGAACCAAAGAGAAAGTATTTTTAGTGCTATCAAGAACCAGAATTCTTTATGGAGAAAGAGTTCTTCTGCAGCTGTGCATCAGGGAAACTGGATGCCAAAGGAACTGTTGGAAGGAGGCAGCAACAGACAGACCTGGGATGAAGCAGAAACATATCAAGGTTTTCTCATAAGAACAAATTCAGGTTTCTTGAAATAGAGAATCTGATAAACAATATTGCCAAGGACTGAACTGTAGTGGGAACATTGTTCTGCTCTAAACACCTCAGCAGACAAAAAGCATCTAAAAATCAGTCTGTGGTTGTTGTGTCCAAGAAGAAAATTTCACCAAAGTGCATTAACCCAGGGAAGAGGGGTGAAATGAGGATAAAAAGGTCCAGGAAGCACTGGCAAAGAGAAAAAGATTGGTGAGAAAAGCATCCCACCAAGAATAGAAGTAGGACTTGAGCTGGAGAAAATAGAGGTAAGGAAACTGGAACAGCAGCAATAAAGCCAGGCTGAGGCAGGAGATGGAAGGAATAAATTGTCTTTTGATGTCACTCAGAGCTTTTCCCCTCTGTATGACACTGGCTTCACAGCAACTGTCAGAGAGACAAGACCTTCCCTCCCTATCTGCACTAACTTCTCTCTCTGGAGAGGAGCCCTCCAAATTGTCACTCAAAGATGTCAGTATAGAAAACTCACCTGGAAGCGTCTCGGAAGACCCAGTTACTGCATATCCCCACCATGGAATAGGATCAGCTACACCTGTGCTTTTTTTATAAACCAATTTGGCAGACCCCAGCGTGCACTCCCCCAGGAATGGAACATGTATAGAGTTTAATTAAAGCTTTCTAAGCTTTTTAATTGTCTTCATGTTTCTCTCATTTAAATTGTTACATTCCAGAAGAATACTCATTTAGTTGTCTGAAGAGGGCCTTGAAGTATTTCCTGTCATTCCTCACACTGGATCTCTTCTGAAGCCGTTCATGATGAGGGCAGCCTCATCATCCACTTACCAAACAGTTTCCCAGGGAGACTAAATTCTGTTCGGTAATGTCCATGTCAAAACTGATGACCCAGTCTCCAACACTTAGATAGGAGAAGGTGAGAGAACAAAGATCTCTCCTAAGCGTACAGGCAGTGAACTTATTTTTCTGAGTCAAGAGCGATGGGGGATCTGAGAGGCCAAAACATCCAGTGAATGGAAAGTTACTTGTGTTGTCCTGGTTATAGCCTACCACATGATGTCAAATTGTTCAACATCTCAAGACATTGATAGCCCTTGTGATACGCTCACTACTATTCATTACTCATAGAGTTGTAAGAAAAAAAATCCAGCTACTCATTGACACAGTGATTACGATGGAAAAATGTTTGTCCTCATGACAAACTCCAATATTCAGCAGCGGGAGAAAAAAATACAGATGGTTAGGATTTTTGTAGAAAAATATCAAAAATATAATAGACATGGTATCATTAATGCTTTAGGCATAGACCCTAATAATACCTGATGAGGAGGGTAGATGGAAATCTTCAGAACAAAATGTTTCCTGCAGAGACGTCTGCAGGTTTTTTCCACTTTCATGTCAGGTTGATGGTTTGGGGCTAAAAAGGGCATGGGACTAGAAGGGCTTCTAGGTATATTGGGGAGCAGGATGGGAAGGGTATAGCCTGCTCATCTAACATTTCGGCATCAGGAAGAAAGTTGAGAATGACAAAATCGAGTGAGCTGGTAATTCTTGGACAGTTGCAGCCTGCGATCTCATTATTCATCATGACTGAGACTAGAAGGCCCTACAAGCAGAAACACGAGAAACAACTAGAAGTTAACAGAATCAGATATTTGTTCTGCAGTTCATTCCAGCATTAGGTTTGTTGGATAGAATTTTTATGATGTGTTCATTTGTATTGCATTTTATTCTTTTCCTATGTAAAGCTTCCGCTCCTTTTGTTACATGAGCTTTTCCTATATTGGCTTCTTCTCATTTAAGTTTTCATCCTGCTATTTTTCACTGTCATTTTCCTGTGCCACTCTACTCCTCCATTTTATTCTCTTTATAAATAGAATACTTGATGCACCTCCTGTTTGGTTTTGGTTTAATATTTTGCATAAAATGGCTATGGTTTTCACATTAATTTGATTAATCTATTAATTTATTTTAGATTCATACAGGAAGTATAAGTACGTAGTTTGCTGGGATATATTTGTAGCATATATCCCTAGCAATGCCTTAAAAATTAATAATAGATTAACTAAAAACCACTCACTTTCTGAGGTTACTACTATGCAGATAGTACTAATCAAGAAGTGAGATGATGTGGTAACTTGCCAGATGACACATACTGATATTTAGGTTGTCACTATTAATAAGGTCTCTGGACTGAGCTTTGAAATTAACCACAAAATTCCCTACACAATATTAAGACCCCCTATATTTAATTGCATTTATCTCATGTAACTCCTAGATATTAAAGATAACACAGTTTCGAATAGTTCTAGGAGCAGGTGTTTCATGTCATTAAATTTTAGGGCCTGCAGTAAAGTATTGCTGTTAATTTTGCCAACTAGCAAAATCATCTGAGTCTGAATTACAGGTTTTGCTGTGGTAGAAAGACTCTGGAGATCTATGCAGAAAATGATGTACAGGGAGCAAAAGATTTTCATGATTTACTCATGCATGAACTTAACATGGCTGCCTGACACTTACTCTAAACCTAAAAGGGACTGTATCCCTGTAATTAATACATTCTTAGAAAAAATAGCTTGCTCTTTCATGCCAATGTGAACAGATACCATAGTACCTTCCCACCCATTGCACCAGTGTTTACACTGTGAGGACATGCTGCGTAGCAATGACTGTCCTGGCTGACTGGCTGAGACTGGGAGAAGCTCTGAATGTAGGCTGGGTACCAGCTTGTTCAGGTTTAGCCCATCTTATCATGAAATCAGTGTGACATGACTGCTCCTCTAGCTTTGTTCGCAATTACACATGCAGTCCTTGCAAAGAAATAACATAACAGCAAAACAGGTCTCTAATTGCTAGGTGTCTCATAGGCATTGGGCATCTGGGTTCTTGCTTGTCACAACTGTGTGTGGTGAAATTCTCAAAGTCATTTTCAAACTGTGTTGATCGTGTTTGTGCTCTGGCTATTTTGGCATATACTTTCCAGCTTTGTGGCTGAGTGTTTCTTCTCCAGTATTTCCAGACCAGAACCAATTTTATGTCATCGAGATACTCCAAGCTACTGTATGGTTTACACAAATATTTAGGTTTGGTTCCAGCTGTTTATTTTCTCCTCATTTGAATATAAGTGTTTTGCACGTCCCTGTTGGCCCGTTAAGACTGACAAGACAGCCTTATCTGATGTAGCAATGAGTTATCTGGCTATTCTACTAATTGGCTGAAATTTTTCCTGTTGGAGTCTTGGACTCATTAACTCCTGCTTTGTGGTGCTTTTCTGGCTGACATCATCAGGTATGATGGTCTTACTGGGTATAGTTATACAAAGGAATTAAGATCTGTAACGCAGAATATGCAAGCCACTGCTTTGCTATTTTACCTTTCACTATAAAAAAAAAAGTTTAAAAAATTAAAGTGTGTCTGACTCAATAACCAACTCCAATGGAGAGCAGAAGTGTGTGCTCTGGTGATTTAGAGGATCTAAATTTATTTAGGATCCTGAGATATGACTAAAACCTAAACATTGTGATGAACAGAGACAAGCACATCTAACCCTCATGAATTGTCTAACTCTTTTGTGGATCACAGTAATTTTGACTTTCACTACATCTCACAAGTTCCACAATGTGCTGCATAGAAAAGTATCCTCTCCTGTTATCCATTACTTTCTGTTCTTTTCAGCAGTAATCCCCAGTTCTTACATTTAGGACAGATTAGACAATCATTATTCTGGATAGGTGTGCACCATGAATTTATACAATGGCATAATGATATTTTCTGTTTCATTTTTCTTTTCTCCTTCTTGTTTTCCTAGGAAGGAAATGTAACACATTCCTAGCACAGTTATTCTCCCAGTGTCTCACAGGAGTCTGCGATTAGCTGAAACAGCACTCAGAGCTCTAACCTTACTCCCACCTACACCTTCTGTATTGAAACACAATGAGCACATCCAATGGCAGATATTTCTAGACAATGAGAAACAGTCATTTAATTAGTGAAAATGTAACACACATGCCAATTTTAAATATTGCAGATGGCATTCCAGCTGAAAAAAGAAATCCTTGAACTAGGGTTTATGAGGCTTTTATCAAAATTAGCCTCTCTGGTGGAATAATTTCCAAGAACTGTAACTGTGAATTGTATAATTATCACTGGGCTGATAATGTGTTGCTGTATTCAACTTTGGCACTCTGCCAGTTTCTCCAGTGCTGGCTTTATAACTTCTTTTTATTTTCTCAGCTACCTCTGTTGTGCTTTGAAGGACATCTGTAAGTTTCCAGTGTGTACATTTTTTTTTATTTAAACACTCCATTTCATGTAGCCCAATTTTCTCACTACATTTTACTGTAGAGCTCCCAAGCACTTGACTTGCAATCACACGTGGGAAATCATTGTCCTAACACGCTCCCTAATGACTAGAGCCTGACAGTGGTAACATGCACTGTTACGTTATCTCCTGCTTCATTGTTCTGTTTTAGTCGTGGAGCTTTGGAGTTGTTTCCTTTGTTTGATTTGTCACAGATGCCCTTCATTTATTTAACGGTTCACGTCCCTGATGTTTGAGTCCTGGGAAAAATTATACAGAGCCAAGAACTTCAAAGACGATAACAATCTTCAACAATCCTTTTTTTGTTTTGCTAACTTCACTCAACATCAGACAACCACATTCCATTAACACTGATTTCCATTAACATTTGTCAATTGTAGAACTATGCCAAAGCTCATCTTGCTTGAGACTTGACTTCATTCCTGCCCCATCCCCAGTCCAGCTGAGGATGCAGAGGCTATTTAGAGGCTCAGTCTACTTCTCCCTTATGCTGAGAGGTGTATACCTTATACCTCACAGCTGTACACTCCCAGCAGCCACTTAAAGCCTCCAATGGGCACCTGGGTGGACTGACTGCAGTTGGTGATTAGTTAAATTGGGATGGCTGAATTAACTCCCTCAACTCTTACTTCCATTCTCCTACAGGTGAGTTTCACCTCTGCTTGTACCATGACATTACATGCTCCCAAACTCTGACGGTTTCAGCCCACCAGACCAGCTCAAAGTGAACAAAAAACTCATTTACACTAAAGCAACTCCAAAGCAAATAAATAATCCCACAGCATCCATATAAAATAATTTCAGGATCCTAACAAGCTCCCCTGCCATAGCATGGATTTTCTTATAAATTGACAGCAACAGTTCAGCATTTCCTCATTTTCTCTGCAATTCAAATTCATTAAATGATTCACCCACGTTTCAAGAAACCAATGTCCTGGGTTAGTTATATATTCTATTACCACCCACAAAAGCTGGACAAATTTCATAATTACACACCTGGGACTCCTTATCTCAACTGACATAAGCACTCTGGCCGACAGGAAGCACCACCCAGCTGATTATCTGATGGCCCATCAGCACCACCCAGCTGATTATCTGATCTCAGCTAATGGCCCATTAGCACCACCCAGCCTGACTGATAGCCCAACCCCAGATCATCCAGCATCATCTCTGAGAACCCTGGGGACCATCTCGGAGGACCCCAGGGCTCATCCAAGCTCATTACCGAAGCAACCAATAGAACATTGGGAAGATCCTCTTCCGCTGTGAAAGTCCCCGACCCTGGGGGAGGTGCCAGCCAAGAAGCACAGCATAAAACAAGGGGTTTGGATRGGAGAAGATGCCCTTTGACTCAACGGGACTCTGTTTTTGGCAGTCCACTTTGGGCAGAACTCTTGACTCGAGTCGACTCTACTGGACTCCGCTCCTCGGAATTGGATTCAGCTAGCTACTCCACTCCTCAGAATTGGACTCAGCTACTCAACTCCACTACCGGGACAGGCCTTTCTGCAGGACCAGTGCCTGACTGGACTACACTGCTACCACCCAGGTCAACAGGGTGTCAGGTTGTACCGTGACTCTGTTGGTTTGTTTAGGCTGGTGTTTCTGTATTACTGTATTTATTTTAACTTTTTTATTAAAATTGTAATTTTGACCTAAAATCTCTTGAGGTATTCTGTGTGGGGTTAATTTCCCCTGCTGGTTTACAGCCAAACCAGCACACCAACTTCATGAGTTCCTGGACAAACCAGTTTTTGCCAGTTAGGTCACTGCTCTAAAGCATTCTTAGTGAAAACAGATGCATAATACCAGTTGTTTCCTGAGAAATGAGACATATCTACAGATTTATGTCCATGTTTTTGCTGACAGCCCACTTGGATTCTGCTTCTTAGAATGGATCAGAGCAGCATTCCCTTAAGTAGGGGCTTCAATATATCATGCAGCCGCTGATTTCCACCAAACTTGTAGGAAATTTACTTTTACAAATTTGCTTGAACAGCAAGTTCCAGAGTGTTAAGTGAGGATCAGGAAGAGAGTGACGGCAGGCAGCACAAACATATACATTTTAGTTCCTAAGGAAAAATATATAAAATGCATCTTCAACCAGAACTACCAGGATAAAGAAAACTGATTAGAAAAATTAATAACTACTACGAATGTTCCTGATGGCAAATCAATGCCAACTCCTGAATAACATCCAGTGATTTAATTCCTTTTGGGTTTCTGTTACATAGCAGAGCTCTTAAGATACAAACTCCACGAACTCATGCCTTGAATTCAGTTCCTTGGCTATACCAGAATCTCTAGTTTCACAGAATGAAAAGTAGAAAGAAGCAGCAGCAGGTGTGCAAGGTCATTGGAAAATTGCACAAATTAAGGTATAAATTAAAGCCAGCACAATTAAGATGCTATTTAAACAGTTAGTAACTATGAGAGCATTTACTTGGGAAAAAGTGATTTTCTGGTTTACCTTAGAGGTGTGTGGGAAGAGGTTTATATTAAAGCAAAATGTAAGTCTCAAATAAGACTGTACACACCTATGCATTAGTAGAAACTAGCCCAAGTTGAAGCATCTCTGGTTTCTGTGAACACAATGATGGTATTTCCACCTTCCAATAACTGAAATAAAACATGAAAACATGATAGATGGCTGAGACTTTGAACAAGCCACTGCACATGTGATAGAGGTAACTGTCTAGTAACTTCAGTCAAAGTTTTCTTCAAGGCTAATTGCCTCGCTGGCACCATTCAGGAAGGGACCTTGTGAGGGCAGAAGATGCCTGATTCAGTCACGTATAACAGCAGTTCATCTCTGCGGGGCTAGGACTGAACCAAGCCAGCTCCATCCCACTGGCTCCTGCTTCTGGTTCCCACATAAAAGGGGTTATGACCTCCTCATCTGGGTCATTTGGTACAGCCTTATACCAAGCACGGATGTACTCTGCAAGTGGATATACACAACTTAGGAGTGCTGAGTAACTATTTGTTAGCTGAGGCACACAACAGACAGCTAGGGCTAACACACTAGTAGGCTGAGTGTTAATATGCCCCACAGCAAAACTCAGTGTCTGTGGAGCCAGTTGTCCTGGACAAGGCAGGGAAGAGGCATCCTGTGCTGTTCCTTGGAGAAGTGTGGCTCCCAGTGCTGCTGAGCGACTCTGTTCTGAGCCTCTGCTTTTGTTTTCTTCTTATGGTTTAAGGACGTCAGTAGACTTCCCCTTGAATCTCTAAGCTGCAGACTATTTCCATTGCAACAATCATGCATGCTTGTGGTTTCTACTCACCTCTGTCATGGCTTTAGCTCAAGCACTTCCTCACAGCTTCCTCTGGCAGAGGTAGCCCAGTCAGGCCACAGCAAGAAGCTGAGCTGAGCCCTCAGCCAAGGGGAGATGAACCTCTGTATGGATGCCCTTTCCTAAGGGATCACACATGGATGAGAGCCTGCAGATACCTGCCCTCAGTCAGACTGTCCCCAGAATGAGCTGGGGTGGGCAATGCCAGTGGGTGGCAGCTGCCTCACCAGTGCCTTCTCACCCACAGTCAGGCCCCATTGTGGTGGCTCAGATGCTCAATCTCCCTCTCTCCACACTTGCTCTGGTATTGAGGAAGAACTTGGAGGATGGCACAGCAATGCACCAGGCTTGGGGCAGCCTGGCTGGAAAGCTGCCCATTGGAAAAGGGGTGCTGGTCAACAGGGACTGAACGTGAGCCAGTGTGTGCCCAGGTGGCCAAAAAGGCCAATGGCATCCTGGCCTGTATCAGAAACAGTGGGGCCAGCAAGAACAGGGCAGGGATTCTCCCCCTGTACTTAGTACTGGTGAGGCCACACCTCAAATCCTGTGTTCAGTTCTGGGCCTCTCATACAAAAAAGACATTCAAGTGCTGGAGCATGTCCAGAGAAGGGCAATTGAGCTGGAAAAGGGTGTGGAGCACAACTCTGATGAGGAGCAGCTAAGGGAGCTGGGGGTGCGTAACCTGAAGAAAAGGAGGCCTAGAGGAGACTTTATCACTCTCCCTGAAAGGAGTCTGTAGGCACGTGTGGGTCAGGCTCTTTTTCCAGATGACAACTAACAGGGTTAGTCAGGTTGCAGCAAGGGAGGCTTAGACTGGATATTGGAAAAAATGTCTTCACAGAAATGGTGCTCAGGCACTGGACAGGCTGCCCAGGAAGTGCCAGTCACCAACCCTGGAGGTGTTTAAAAGACATGTAGATGTGGCACTTGGGGATGTGGTTTAGTGCTACACTTGGCAGTGCTGGCTTAATGGTTGGACTCCATGATCTTAGAAGTCTTTTCCAACCTAAATGATTATATGATTCTGTGCTGCCTCAGAGCTGGCCAGTGACTTCCATATTGGGCCTGTTTTGATTGTATTTTGTGTTTATATTATATTTAGTGCATTTTGTAGACTTTTATTGCTTTTTTTGGCATAACGAGACGTTTTCTGTCCTGTGCAGCTGGACAGAAATTGGGACCTTTGTCCTGGATTAGATCAGGCCAAGGAGCAGGAGGAGCTCCCCTCGGTGTAAACGGGAGCCATTCCCGCCCCCCCCCGCCTGCCGCCCCCGGGCTCGCGGCCGTCAACCACAGAATCAACACGGCCTGCGCGCGCCGCCGGCGCCCGCCCCTGCGGCGGCCGCGCCCCGCCTGGGCTGGGCGGGGCGGGGCGGGGCGGGGAATGGAGGGGGCGGCGTGGGACTCGGAGCGGGCCGGGGCCGCCATGCGGAGCCGCGCCGAGGTGGACGCCACGCTGCAGACGGCCAAGCTGAACCCAGAGGAGCTGCTGCCGGCCGTTCACTGCCTCAGCTTTGGCCCGCAGGTCGGTGGCGGCGAATGCTGCCTGCTGCAGCTGGAGCCGGGGCTCTGCGCCGAGCTGGAGGCGGGGCGCAGGTACGGCGGGCGCTGGGAGGGGCGGGGCCGCCGCGGATCCCGCCACGGGGTCACCGCGTAAGCGGGACTTGGTCCAGGCTTGTATTCTCTTTGCAAAACTGCCCCTTTAACCTCTTAAACCTGTCTTGGCTACAGTGGGAACTAAAAACTGTTGACACTTATAAAAAGCTTGTTTGGGTGTTTTATATGGAAAACTTCCTGCTGTGGAAGCTTCAAAACTCAGAAGATGTTGGAGTAGGCTCCCCAGGGAAGTGGTCACAGCACCAAACCTGCCAGAGTTCAAGAAACAATTGGACAGCGCTTTTGGGCACATGATGTGATTCTTTGGGCAGTCCTGTGCGGGGCCAGGAGTTGGACTCGATGCTTGTGGGTCCCATCGAGGTCGGGATATTTTATGATCCTGTAATAAGACATACGAATATAGGTTTAGGAAAGAGATACGTGTCTCTAAAAGAATCCTGCTGACTTTGAGATTTTCGTGCTGGAACTCTCGAGATGGGGTGCCTACCAAATAGACAAATTAGCAGGGAAGGATGTACAGTACTAGCACAGGCATATGGTAGGATCGTTATGTGACACCAAACTGGACCAAGARCAGATTCTAGATAAGGTTTTGATTTAATTTAATTCTAGATACTGTTTTAAACTACTTCTTTTGCTGCAATGCCAGTGACTCAAAAAAAAAAAAATCTATCAAATGATACGAGGACTGCCTCTAAAGAAGGTAGTTCTCTTAGATGTATGTTAGTAAGCGCATTCGTATTTAGTGCAATATTGATAAAGTGTCATCTGTTAGAGGCTTGAATCATGTTGAGGACCCTTTGGGGCACAGCTGAGCTTCGTTCATGCATGCAGGCTTTGGGAAGCAAGCAGAGCAGCTTGATTAAATTGAATCTGACCACTTAAGTACCCTGAGAGGAACTGAATGTTCCCCTGTTGTGCTCCTGCTTTGGTGTTATCACGTCTTCACGATCTTTGCTTGATTAAGTATGTGAGCTGAAGAGGGTGGTTTGCGTTGTCTCTGTGTCCAGAATTGTTCTAGAAGATGATTTTCTTTCCTGCTTGGAATTATTTGCAAGAAAATAGATATTAATTATCTGAAGGGCTCTGCACAATAGACACAATTTCTGTTTGCTTTCTTGTTTCACAGTGGGCTAGTTTCAGTCCTCAATAAAGAACAACTCTGGTTGTAATCCAGTTTCTAAGATGAGTGAACTAGCTCAGGCATTAAGCATCACTTAATCAGTGTTTTAGGAGGGTTATGTGAATAGGTGTATGGCTATAGGTGTTCAACTGTGATCTGCATAAAAACTTTGAAGGCATGTCTTTTTGTTTTCCCACACTGAAATGAGAGGGAAAAACACAGTCACTCAGATTAATTGACAATTGCATCTTTATATTGTGATGTACTGTGACTGCTGCCACCAAACAGAACTGCAGTTTATAACTTTTTTACAAATGTATAAATGTGAGAAAATAACAGACAAGTTTAATAGGTGTTCATCCTGAAATAGAGGTAAAAATACATTTTATTTTTATGCTGTTTTTTTTTCCAGCCTAGTAATCCGTGGTGAAAAGGATGAACAAGCAGTGTTGTGCAGCAAAGATAAAACTTATGACATGAAAATAGCAGATACCTCAAATATGCTTCTGTTTATTCCTGGTTGCAAAACTCCAGAGGAGCTGAATGCAGATGCAGCGTCTTGTAATATTATTCATTCACAGGTATGTCTTTCGGGGTTTTTGTTTGTTTGCTTTAATTCTCTGCTTTCTTCTTCTTTGTAATTTCTTGTATTTTATCCAAGATGAGAAACCCAGCTAGAATTCAGTGGCCTAAACACAAGCTTCTAATGCCACTTTAGATGCCCTGTGGTATTCCTCTAGCTGCTATTGCAGGCTGCTCCTACAGAAGGGCGTGAGTCTCCTGTAAGTTCTTTGTATATTGAACGGCTCCAGGAGGATGTCTTTATAATTGTGCTTTATACATAGGGCCATGCTGTACCTTAGGGTGTCCAGAATGGCTCTAAGGTCCTTCTTCAGGCATCTGAACTTTCTCCGTAATACATGATTAGTATTGTTTAGAAAAAGTTAAAACTTTGGTTTATTTTCAGTGCATAGCAATTACTTTTGGTATGTATTAAAAGCTTTAAAAGAAAATCTATTTTCTCAATGTTAGAAACTCTTTTTAAAATAAGCTATTTACAGGTTGATCTTTCGGAGTGCTTTTCCCGAAAGTTAGATTTCACCATGTCATGCCTGAATACCATTTTTTAAATATAGAAATATATTCAAAGATGGCTCTTTCAGCTAGCATTCAAAACATTTGTTGGAGTGAATGATTTTAGAGTTCTCAGTTTAACGCATTCATTGTTCTCTGCCCTTCTGAAGCATAGTTAATAAAATTTTATTAAAAATAGTTAGGCAAATACTGTTAGTTAATTGCTGTAACGGACGTGATGACATCATTGAGGAGTAATCCTGCTTGTGCTTAGATGAACATGATAAAACAACATCAGTTCTTCCATGAGATCTAATGAGCTCATGTAAAAAGGTAATTCAAGCTGAAGTAGGTTAATGAGAACGTAGTATTCTTCCATATACATTTTTTTTTGCTACATTTAATGATTTCGCTAATCCTCTGAAACCACACATCATAGAAATGTGATTTGCATAGGAGCTATTCAAAGAGTTTTATTTCTAAGAGCTTTCAAAATTATTTCAAAAATGTTAGATGGTGCATTGACACTGCAAATTGTGAAACATAGCAAAAGAGATTATGGGCATGCACTACCTTGGGGGTTCACAGCCCTTCACTTGCAGTCTTGGTGCTGATCTTCGTATCACTTGCAAGGCTGATACTCACAGCCAAAGCATCTGCCATTCTATTCACCTCACAGAGCCCAGCTCAGGTTATGAGCTTTGGGATATAAATTAGAATTATTTATTTTCTTTTCTATGCAGAGTATGTTTTTATTTGTTACAAAATTGCTCAGAAAACAACTTGTCAGGAAAAAAAGCCTAATTTACCTGAATTTTTTGCCAAGCCAGTTATGGAATAGTTAGATTAAAATTGAGACATTTCTCTGTATTAGAATTTGTATAGAATTTCTTCTATGTATAGGTGATTGGCTTATAGTTGACTTAAATGGAACATTAGTTATAAGTTTTAGCTTTTTTTTTTTTTATGGAGGTCTATTAACAAACCCCAAGCACTCTGGTAAAGCACTTGGGGTATTTTAACGGACTATCGAGAGACTTTTTTGTGGAAGCTTTTTTTGCAAGGGCCTAGTGATTGGGTGAGGAGTCACAAAGCTGGAGTCTGTTCTGCCTCTGCCATTCTGCTCCTGTTTCTGTCAGTTTGGTAAATAGCAGAAACCATGCTGAAAGGCCTCCAATAGTCTGTCCTCTTCAAGGAATCTTCCAGAAAGTCCAGGGTGTACCCTGTGAAACACCTCAGGATTACTCTGAAAGTAAAGCTTTGGTAGGTTAGTGTTGAATCAAGTACACCCGAGCTTCCTGCTGCTCACTCTTTGTGTGTTGAATCAGGGCAGAGAAGAGAGGTGTCTTGTCAGTTATGTGTGAGTGTAGCTTACTGCCCTTGTTAATATCTGCTTTACTTGAGCTTAGGGCTGTGATGGTTCATTAAGGTGTAAAAAGACCATGGGGTAGATCCCAAGCATGGGAAGAAGGTGGGAAGATAGATACAGGTTAATACAGGAGGCCTTTTATAGCAGTAATGTAATTTAGTATGAAGACCAAAAAGCAGTTTTGAGATGAATTGTGCAGCAATATATCCCGTGGTGATTTCCTGTCATTTGCATGCAGACTTGAGTTGTCATGTTTGTCTTATACTCTATGAATGTATTTTTATCAATCAACAGTGGCTTTTTATTCTTCATTGTCTGCGATAAATCTTTTTATTGAAAACATTGCCATGATCGTTTTGTCTTTAAAATAATTACCCTATTAATAGTTTCTTGTTTTCAGTGACTAGATTAACACTTTTTGCTGATAATTTTTGGTAAGCAGCTTTGAATCCAGATGGTATGTTAAAATGTTTTAAATGGCTGTTTTTTCTTGTAGATTGCTGGTTTCTCCAATAACTATTGGGAATTAAGGAGATGTCGACCAAAACTGAAGAAACTGAGGAAGCTTTTAATGGAAGATCCATATGAAGGGCCTGATAGTCAGAAAGATCAGACTTTGACATTTTCGAAGGTAAATCAGCTATGTAAATTGCTTTCTTCTAATTGGTAACGAGCAAATTAAAGTGAAGATACATTCTTAAGCAGAAAAATGCATTTCCTCAGATGATTCACAGTGCTTAGAGTTAATTTTTTAACTCTTCTATTCTAAACAAGTTGATAGTTGTTAGCACCTCCACTGAGTATAGGTAAGCAACTTTTTATTAGTAAAATGAAGGACACAGAAAGAGACTGAGGATTTCCCTTTTCATATGGGAAGTTTCTTGAAGGACAATCTTCAGAACCTTTTCTAAATGCCTTGAGACTTATATGACTATTAAGGTATAACGCAGCCTTTCCTTCTTCTTTGGGTCTGTCATGTATGAAGTCAGAGCACACCAATGTGCAAGTCACTTGCCAATCAGTAGTTTGTGATGACAAGGAGAAGAAGGGAGTTGAAGAGAATAACAGGGATGATATAAGGCATAGAATAAGACTGACACTACAAGAAAGGAAAACAAAATCCTGTCCTGCTGTCTTAGTATGTTTCCAGGAAATTCAGTTTAGGATCTAAAGAATAATTGAGAGACCTGAACTGTGCAGCATATGATCTCAGATGAAAAGGTGATAAAAATTCTGGGGTTTTGTTAGTTTGGTTGGTTTTCCTTTTGACTTTAAAATCAGAAATAGTTGCTCCCAAGTATTTTATGCTGAGGCTTGATTGAAGCTGACACCAACAAGCCATCTGCACGTGCTTGGATGTGCATACATAGATGTTACTTCTCTCCCTTGGAGAGACATGATGCTTCTCTCTTCTTGGATGATTAGCAGACTGATTTCAGAGCGGTTTCAGATTCTTGCCCTCAGCATTGCCTGCCTACTCTGATCTAGGCGTAGAAGGACATACAGCAAAATGAGGGATGGCAAAGGTTAAAGGGCTTAAATTGTTCAGAAATTATAAGCATTGGCAAAGGCTAGCACCACAAAAAAAGTCATATGAAATAACATTCATAATATTGAATGAATATTATCAAAACATGTCAATGTCTCCCAAACATTAGTGCCTAGTTGGAGGACTGATCACCATTTATTTTGAAGGAGAATATATTTCCTCTATGAGCTTACTGGAGAACAACTAGGTATATCTGGTAAATGTGGACAAGTCTTAACCTTGCCTCTGGTGGAACTCCTGAATGAATCTGAAAGCTCCCCAGGGGAAAGCTCTTTCCTATGGGACTAATTCTCACTGAAATCCCAAACAATAGGTGTGTAGTAATGATTTCTACTGTGTTGTTTGCTTACACTTAATATTTATCCTGTGCTGGCAACTAATAGGCCACTCTAATGTGTTTGAAAACAACTTACTCTCTTTTGGTGGCTTACCGTAAGCATCTCATGGTTTTCAGGACTGTATCATACACAGAGAACCCCAGCAAAAGAGTCATAAGGAACTTCGGCAGTGTAAAGAAGCCTGTTGCATAGTGATGTGATTTAGGAAACCAGAGGAAAACTTACAAATAGTCTAGTACTGAATATTACAGTGAAATGACAGGGTGTAGTCAGATGATCACAGACATCTGATAAGAATAAGAAACATATTAAATACATTGTCTGGAAGTTGCTGGTGTGAACATGGTGCAAGTCAACCCATTCCATTTTATGTTTGCAAGGGCAGTGCAGCTGATAAAAGCATCAGAGCTGAGAGCAGTGATGTCTTCAAAATAGCTGTTGGGATTGCTAGGCTGGCCTCAAAGCAGGAACCTACGCCAAGGACTTCTGTGCAAGGCTTCTGAATGGCAGCATTTAACTTTCAAACACACATACTCATTTGGGGATATGTTTGCTCTCAATTGCTAGCAGTGTTTTTTGAAGTACTGTATAATACGGTCATTACATGCTCATTAACATATTACTTAGGCCTGGCACAATGACTTTCCTGAAGTTAGACTGGGTTTTATATCGAATAACCCTTTGAGAAAATGTTTTAAGTTACAAGAAAAGTTTCAGAGAGTATGGTAAACCTTAGAAAATTCAGAGTCTGGGGAAAAAACCATGTATCTTTAGTCTTTTTTTCATTATAGCTTATAATGCATTTAGCATGGTCGCTGAAGCAAAGGAGTAAGAATAACCCCTTTTATTTCCTTCTTTTTTCCCTTGTTGCAGTATACAACAGAAGATTTGTTAAGTCTGATTCAAGCAAGTGAAGAAGAAATACTCCACCAATTGCAAGTTATAGATGCCTGCAAAATTGAAGGTATTCAAATCTAAAGAATATTATTGCCTGTGAGGAAATAACCCTACTGTTTTCCCCAAAATATACGTCTCCTTTTTCTAAGGCCCACCCCATATCCTTATCTTTCAAGGTGCAGGTTACTTCAGAGTTCTAAGATTTGCTTCCATACTTCTATCTCCTCTGCTTCTATGAATCTGATCAGAAGGATAAAGTTGAGCAAGCACTGCCAGTCTCTCTCTTCCCAGGATAATTCCTTCTTTGCTGCTACAAACAGTGGCATCAGAGTATCCCACCCATAGCATGAATATTTTTTAGCTGGTCACCCTCTTCATGAATGACTGGGTATTGTGTTCTAGAGGCAAAAATAGCTGACTCTTGGGTAACCCCAACCCCTAGCCCTTTCTTCCTCCCAGTCGGGGTTTATCTCAGTGTCTTCCTACCATGTGAGGCAAGGCTTGAGCAAGTGCCTCACCTTGGGACAGGTCCGACTCATCCTCTACTTGGCCATGCCCAAACCCTCACTGATTCACCAGGTCATGGCAGTCCTAGAGTCACAGACTGATGTAGGGCAGAACTCAGCTCTGGAGGTTATCAGGTCCAAACTCTTGCTTTAGAACAGGGCCAGCTTGGAGATGGGTGCTCAGAGCCTTGGCTACTTGAGTTGTGAGCATTTCCAAGGATGGAAATTGCATGCCCTCTGTCAGGCTGTTTCAGTGTTTGATTATCTACAAGGGGAAAAAAATTCTCGTTGCCAGCTGGGATTTCCCTGTTGCAATGTGGACTTGTTTCCTCACGTCCCATCACTGTGCACCACTGGGAGTATCTTCTCCATCATCTCTGTACCATCCACGAAGGTAGGCAAAGATCCCACAAATGACTGCCCTTGTCAGTGACACCTGCACAGTGCCATTGTTCCAGATCTGTGCTTTGTCACATCTGGATTTTTGTGAACTTGTCTGGACCTGACCTGTTGCCTTGTAGGGCCAATGCAGCCATTTCTGTTCATGCAGTTCTGTGCCTGAACTAATTATTAGTTTTTCCACATCTGATTCATCTTGGAATGGGATTTGTAATGTCTTTGTATCTGTGGCAGTTAATCTACTAAGGAATTACAATCAACTGAGAGAATTAAGTTTCATTCTCCTTTACATTTGCTCTTACTTAGTTCTTTTTCTTAGTTTTAATCCCAGAAAAGACACAATGCTGCTGCACTTTGTAAAGGTGTGACCTGAATGTCCAGACTCCTGTAATGGCAGTAGAATTAAGGTGTTAATGTTTTCCTTCTAACAGTGTTTTGTGGTACTCTGTTTGGCAGGATATTGGAGAATTCTGGAATTTGACTATGAGATGAAACTCTTGAATCACGTGACTCAGCTAATAGACTCAGAGTCCTGGCCTTTTAGTAAGGTTCCTTTAAGTGTCTGCCTTGAAGAACTTGGATCTCTAGAACCCAGGTAAGCAATATTTTTTTAATACTTAAAATTGCCTACATTCATTATTAACTACCACTAATTACAATATTTGTTAACTGTTTATTAGAATTATAGTCTTGCCAATCTGAATTCTAGTTACCATGGTATAAATGATATATTTTCTTTGTTTCTAAAAATATACAAGGGAATTTTTAGACAGATAGGTTAGTAAACTGATTTTAGTGTCTATTGGTAATATTTCCGTTGATTCAATAGTAGAAACATTACTGCAGAGTTGTAAATGATGGAAGTAGCATGTACTTAAGCTGTAAATTGCTGACCATCTGAAATACCTGTTCTGAAGCTATAGCTAGCCAAAAATGTCTGGTTTACTTGTTGCATACTATCTGAGATTGGGATGTGTTTTCTGGTGTAATGCTGGATTCAGAATGTAGGAGTTGAAGTCATGAAGTAATTCAGGATTACCATTCAAACAAAGTGTTAAGTTTACAATATGTAGCATTTTCTGTTTATTTGGCTTTTGGCTCAAAATGATATCTTGCTTTAGTGTCTGCAGTTAGGCTATAATTTTATGCCAGAGTTCCAGAAAAATGCCTATTTTTCAGTAAAGGATAATTACCTGCCAAATATTTGACTTGCATCATAGGATCATTCAGATAGGTAAAAAACATTTTGGGATCACTGAGTCCAACCATTACTCCAGCACTGGCAAATCTAGCACTCAACCACGTTCCTAAGTGCCACATCTGTAAGTCTTTTAAATGCCTCCAGGGATGGTGA
This sequence comes from Amblyornis subalaris, assembly GCA_018881555.1. NCBI lineage: Eukaryota > Metazoa > Chordata > Aves > Passeriformes > Ptilonorhynchidae > Amblyornis > Amblyornis subalaris. Next base: position 7,349,127 of record JACAXG010000017.1, read on the forward strand.
CTCCAGCACTTCCCTGGGCAGCCAGTTCCAGTGCTTGAAACGCTTTCCATGAAGAAATTTTTCATATCAATCTAAATCTGTGGCCATTTCCTCTTGTCCTGCCATTTGTTGCCTGGGAGAAGAGTCCCAACCCCTCCTGGGCTACAGCATCCTCTCAGGGAGTTGCAGGGAGTAATAAGGTCTCCCCTGAACTTCCTTTTCTCCAGGCTAAACAGCCCCAGTTCCCTCAGCTGCTCCTCTCAGAGTTGTGCTCCAGACTCTTCACCAGCTCCATTGCCCTTCTCTGGACACGCTCCAGCCCTTCAGTGTCCCTCTTGAAGTGAGGGGCCTATAACTGAACCCAGGATTCAAGGTGCAGCCTCACCAGTGCCAAGTACAGGGGGACGATCCCTGCCCTGGTCCTGCTGAACACACTGTTTTTCACATAGTTCTTTCTCATTGTAAGGAAATCATATTGCAAGAGTCTCTTTTCCTTATTTTCCTTATGCATTTTAGTCTTTGCTAGTTATAACTAGAAAGTGGAAGAGACTTTTGGGGTTGACAGGCTAAATCAACTCCCATTTGTTATTTGTCCCCTTTTGTTCTCTCTTTTACTTCTAAATTTTAATCAGTGTCTTCATTTGACCCACAAAGACATGTCTCATCATCTATTCTCTTTGATTTATTTTTTTTCTCCATACCTGTTCCTTAATCATCTTCTTGGTAACTGTTTCTGTAGTGTCCTAATGAACAGTGTTAGAACTTGATTTCTGATATTTTTTTTTTTTCCAGAGAGATGATACAACACATTCTTTTAAGCTACGGCAGGAAATACGTTGATGATGGTAAGCTTGGGAAGGCTTGCATGGTTTAACTTTGCATAAAGGAAATAGTTATTAATGAGGAAATGCAGATTTTGTGAAGGGTGGCCCAAACAAATGAGTTTGCTACAGTGCTAGTATAAGGAGGGAGCAAACTGGGCTAAAAATCGATACAATTTTTAAAGGAAGTTTCATAGGAAAAAGGGCTATTAAACTGTACAAGATACTAGGGAAAAATAGTGAACAGAGGTACTGGAAGTGATAACCCATAATTTTGTGACTACAGACAGATCACTAGTAAAATTTAGATGACATCTCTCTTTAGATACCCTAGGTGGTCTCAGATACTTAAGCAATTAATTGTGCTATTGTGAATAGTCAATGGCATGAATTCAGCTTGCCTGAAGTAGATATCTGCCTTTGATCCCTTGAACTGCATCACACGATCTGCTGGTAGTATTGATTAAATTTCCATTGTCCATCTCACACACAGATGCAATATTGCAGTGTCTTAATCTCAATCTGGATTCTTCCCCACGGTTGCTTGCATCTCACCTTCAGCTGAAGTAGGAGTTGCACTCAACCTTAAAGGACATAGGAAAGTAACTGGAGTGACAACAGACTGTTGTCTTAATGTATTTAAGCCGGTTGTGCAAGGAATGAGTCTGAATTACAGGCAGGTAGCTGAGAAAATAGAAGGAAGCATTTATACCTGATTTTGTTCAGAGAATTTTAGCCAAGTCAGTGTGAAAGAAAGTGAGGTCTCATCCCTTCATCATCTCACAAGGGTGATTAAAGAAGTGAAAGTTTTGTCGATTGTTTAAGCAAATGCTTTAATACAAGCCATTCAGAAATAGGAATGAAAGCTGTAGGAGAAACAGTATACTGTGAAAGGGGAGAACATGGAGGGCAAATACATTTATTGATATGAATTAATACTGTAGTTGAGACAGTGCTGCTGTATTCTGCCTGATTGGTTCTTGAGAATAAGAAGATACCATAATTTATACAAATTAATGCCAAGTCAGTTTACTTCCCGAGGAAAAGGAAAAAGACAATGCTTGGTGTATAGAAGACTGTAGAGCAGAATGGGAATACAAAGCTGTTCTGTGTTCTTCTATCGAAAGGCAAGAACCCAAGATAACCTAGTTTTTGCTTTTCAGCAGGGGAGGTTTACTTTGAAATGCGTGAAGATAAAATATGCAGAGCTATAGCACAAATGCTTTTGCAAAATGCAGTTAAATTCAATCTGTCAGAGTTTGAAGAAGTCTGGCAACAGAGTGTCCCTGAAGGGATGACAACAAGGCTTGATCAGCTTAAGGTAAACACATAAAGGAGTGTGGATTCTTTTGTGCATAGACTGCAACTGACTTGTGTCATATGTAGATTTTATCCACTGCTGGGTATTGTATTGTTTCTGTCAGCTTTTGAGTTCAAGTATGCTTGAACTCTATGAGCACCAGTAGTCAGGAGTCATAATTCAGGTTTCTGTAATTCTGGCATGTTTCACTGTGTGCAGAAAGATTGCAGCTGTACAGTTACTAGTTGTAAATGTGACTAGAGCAGAAGCTGAAGCTGTTGTTGAAAAGATCGTAGTTACAGCCAGTAGAGTAGCAAGCACTACGGGAATTCTTTTACTCAAAGGAGGCAGAGATGTTACAACCCAGTGGATTCTCCCTTCCTTGTTGTCATAAAGGAAATTATAAAWACTGCCTGTAAAACAGTGCTTTTATGATACTTCTTCACTTTGTCTCTGGTAGTGCAATTCTAGAAGGCTTGGGATGTGCAAAGAGCAACTTGTATGGAATATTTTAAGAAAGAATGAAGTTTAATTGTTCTGTCTGTACTTAACATTTTCTCTCTGATGCTGATCTACAGGGCTTGGCTCTTGTGGATAAAAGTTCAAGACCAGAGACCATCTTTCTGCTAAAAGTAGAAGACTTGCCTGAAGACAATCAAGAGAGATTCAACAGCTTGTTTGGCATACGGGAAAAGTGGACAGAAGTGGATATTACTCCTTATATACAGTAAGGATGTGTTTCTTTTTATTAAAATACAACTTGTATTCTTCCCTTTTTGCATAGCTGCCTTCTGATGAGCTATCACTGCCTCAACTACTATGCATTTTAAATGAATATGAATTCTATATTAATAGAGAACTCACCTCTGGGATCTGTAACTATTTTTTGGATTTAAATGTGTGTAAAAAGCTGATCCTACTGGATTTGAATGGGTGATAACTCTCTCTTATTTGATTAAGGCAGACTTAATTCAAAGGCTAAACCTGACATTTACAATCAGTCTCCGTATTTTCAACACTAGAACTATAGAGCAGTAGTGCTTTCTGTACTGTGTCCTTCATTTCTTTGCTGGTTAAGACTTACACTGCTGCACTACCTGGAATGCCCAGCTGTGATAAATGTGAGCAGATATTGATGGTAAGCCAGAAGTAACTGCATCAACCCTTTATGAGTGGTTCTAAATTTACTGTAATATAACTGGATAGTTCAAAGCTAACTGTTTAGCTAGACTGAAAACTCATTAGAGAATAGTAATAATAAGAACTCCCCCTAAACCCCAAAATTATTCTTCCTGAAGTCAATAATGTAGTTTTGCCTATTGCTTAAATGTCAAGGTAAGTTCTAAACTTTAGGTATGTGACAGTTACAATAGTTCGGGTTTTTTTCCTGATATCCTAATCCAGTTTACTGCTGTAGTTACAAGTATTTCATGGATGCATTTTGTGTGAGAATGCCTCTAATGCCAATGTCACCTGCTTTATTTCCTCTTTAGAGATTTATGTTCAGAGAAGCAGACTGTTGGTGCTCTTCTGACAAAATATGCTCGCTCCTCCATGCTGAATGGTGTTAAAGTTTATAATTCCAGAAGACCCATCTCATAACAAGTATTGTTTGAAGAACTGAGGATACTGAATGTGGTAACAGTGAATGTTAATTGCTTCTGTCTTCTGGGGAAAAGAGCTGCCAACCAACATTATACAGTGTACTTGAGTTCAAGCAGCTAAGCTACTTGAACAAGTTCTGTTTTCTGCTCAGCTAAGGAGAGTGTGAGGGTACTTGTGGCCCCTAAGGAACGATAGTTCATCTCATGTTCCTTTGCCCACCTTCTTTTTCCTTTGTGTCTAGTTAAGCCGGGAGCCAAGCTACTTCTTGAACACACTTAATCTGTTTATCCATGTCTGACGTGAATTTAAAACCTCCTTGATAATAATTCAATTGAATTGATTTGAATAGCAAAATGGATTTCTTAGTCTTTTGCCCATTAGTGACCATTCTTAAAGATTAAGGTTTCATTGCAGTGTTGACATTTTGAATAGTATAGGCCTCATCAAGCTCATGAACAAATCATTCCCAATGGAGACTACAGTAGTCTTGATTTTGAAAAGTGATTCTTGTGGTCATGTCTGTGCACACCATTAGCAGAAGCACCTGACACTTTAATACTTCTTAAAATGGCCTTTTATCTATTACAAAAAACGCAAATTGTATTGAAGTGTGAATATAAGAGAGAGTAATTGGGACATTGTGTTAGGAACTTCTTACAAACTGCCATTAAAATGTAGCTGAGGTAAAACTAATGCTTTACAGAAGAGTACTTGTGCTTTTTAAAAAAAACTTGCAAAACTTTGTAGTACAATTTTTTTTTTTAAACTTTGTAATGGCAAATAACTGCACATAGAAATTGTGCCTTAAAAACTGACAGTATAATATTGTTCTGTGTAGAGCAATGAAACAGGATGTTTTTATGATCCTGTCATGAAGTGGTGTGTCTGAGATGGTAAGTTTGTAGTCGTTAAAAAGGATTGTTTGTATGTCAGTAAACCAGAATTTAATATTTGACAGTTTTCAGATTTATCTTTTAAACTTAAAATTTGGAGGTTATTTGATACAAAAAGTGTTTGCTGCATCAAGCTCAAATGTGAGGTATGAAATACCTTGGAGCTGCCAGCATTCCAGCTGTAGGGTGAGCAAGGAGAGGAAAGAAACTGTAAATGGAATGTAACTCTTAAGATGCACATGTGCATACTTGGAATTTGGTACAGATAAAAAGCTGGGCTCTGTTTATTGTTGCCTGGTGATGCAAGGTCAGTTCCCTGTGCTCCACATGGCTGGTGCAGGGCTGTGGTGTTTGACCAGCTGTGTAGATAGAGACCTATAATGGCTTTCTGCTGGGAAAAACTGCCTTGTTTACTGTCTGTTTCCAACAGCAGTGGTCCTTCAATAGCACCAGGTTTCCTCTTGGAGATCAATGGTAATATCAATGTAAAAGCCTTGAAAACTCCTTCCATTGCATCGCAGAAGATTCCTTAGTTGAAATACACAACACAATTGATAGTTTTGTATTCTGTGGTCCAAATTTATATTTACATAGGGGTTTCTTTGTAAAAAAATAAGAAATTAAGTATTTCATGAATAGTGCTTTATCACAGCAGTGAGGTAATGATAGAGGTTATGTAAGTTAATTTTGTGTGTGTTGTCATTCCGTGTGTTATCATTCCATGTGTTCAGTGCTCCTGATTGGTTTTTTTAGACATTAAAAATGAAATTACGCTTTCAAACTCCATCAGTTTCTTCGATGCAAGCATTTATTTTAACATAAAATAGATGAATCGAAATTTACTTATAATAAAACAATCTTGGTTATGAAGAAACTTCATCTCGTGTCCTCCTGCTACTCCAAGTAGCGACACGTGTGGTGGAAGGCAGAGGCCGTTGTGTGGCTGTGTGCCGTGATTCCGCCGGTGTCGTTGCTGTATGAGGTCACTTCGTGATTCCCGAGCGTGCGCTGCTCTTGCCGGAGAGACCGCGCCTCCCGCCGTCACTCCGCGCCTGCGCGAGGCGTTCCCGCCGCGCGCCTGCGCACGGGGACCCGGCCCGGCCCCTCACCCGGCTTTTGGATTTTTTGGGGAGGTTATCTTCCGCTTCCTTTTTTTTTTCTTCCTTTTTTTTTTTTCCTGGCTGCCGGTGCCTTCGCTGAGCCGCCCTTCTGTAAAAAGCAAGACTCCAAAAGCCTTTCACGCGTTAAAGCGATAGAGCTCGGTTAATCGGGCCGTGACCTCTCACCCGCGGGGTCGGAGGTGACCGCCAAGATGGCGGCGGCTGCGGAAGGGCCGCGCGCGGCTGGGGCGCGGCGGGCGCGCTGTTGAGGGAGACGCGAGGGGCCGACCCTGCCCCGGGCCCGGCCCGACCACCACCCGGCCCGCTCGACCCTCGGCACCTCTTCCGGCTCTCAGCGGACCGCGCTGCCCCAGCCAGCGCTTCCAGGAGCGCGGACCCGGTGCCTGCTCCGGCCGCGGCCCTCCTGATTCCGTAGCTCCCGCCTCCACTGCCAGCTGAGCCGGTCGGTTTCCGTAGTTCCCGCGAAGAGGAAGCGCCTCCGGACTGGTACCGTATCCCAGCGGACAGAGGGGCTGCGTATGCACTCACAGACGGTTATGTACAAACACTGGTTGGTGGTGGTGCTGTAACGATGGAGCTCACTCCAGCTGAAGATTCCTGACTGCTGGGGGTCACACATCCGTTGAGGAGATGAGTGATCAAATACGACGTGACACGGGGAAAAATCGAAGGACCCATTGAGCGAGGATGATGTTGATGCCAGTCTGACGGTCAGCAGTGTGTATTTAGTGCTGCGGTTCAGGATGAACAGGAAGAAAGGAGACAAAGGATTTGAAAGCCCAAGACCATATAAATTATAAGTATCCATTTTTTTTAAGTTGGTGTACTTAAAACCAATGCACATTGAAACAGGCCACAAGCTGATTAGTAGTGATTTACCTGAGAAGGTTGGAGCTGTTGCTTGTGGTGTAGCTTACATTCAGAAAATGTCTTCCAGATGTATATTTTATTTTGTATGTGGACTTACTGATGTGCAGCGAGTCTGTCAACTATTCAGTCTCACCTTACGAAGATATTTACGTTATGCTCTTCAAACCTTGGACGTTTCTCCACACAGTGTCAGTAGTAAAGATCATACTACAATGTTCCATATTTACTGCTGTGACAAAAAGCCCTTTTGATCTAAAGGCTTTTTTATGTGTTAAAAATGCTTGCCTTTGCAGCAAGCAGCTTTGTTAAGCAAATTGTCATTTTAGCACATTTACTGTTTTGGTTGTAACCAAGCTGCAAAGCAGTTGGTGGTGGATTTTAGTGCATCTTTATATATTTCTCTTTATATCTCGTTGATTCCTTTATAAGTCTGTAACACAGATGTTTTTCTAAATATAATCAGTCTTCTTATATACATTTAAATGTAGGTAATGTCTGAATCCATTTTTAGTTGTAATTCTCTTGTAGGAATTTTTATCAAATTTTATCTCAGCTGAAGCAATGTCACTTCTTAATGCACAGGGTACATGAGTATGTGCATGTAAAGCATGATGTGCCGTAAAAGTTGAATTATTTCAAGGTTTTATCTTGAGTCATGAATTGCACTACCATGAAGATGCCACCTACTACAGAAAAATGTAAGAGATAACAGGGTTTTAAAGAAGCTGGAATTATTTTGTCTTCCACTTTTAAATCAGAATTTTATTTACCAGCAGTTCTAATACATCATTCAGAATTTAAGCAAATGCATTTGACTAGTTTAAAATACCCATCTTGATTAATATATTACAATTATTTTAAATAATAAATTCTTATGGCCTGCTAATTGTAAAAGCACATACTATATCTTTTAATGTATAATACCTGCTTACATAAATTATGTATGAGTGTCAGCTCTCCAGGTAAACTTTCCACAGGTCTCTGATTGCAAGTATTATGGCTGTATGCTGTTACTGATACTGCATACCACTACAGTGTTAGACCTTGACTCTATGCCATTAGTAATTCTTTATTTTTACATATGGATAAGTGACATTCAAAAATGATGTTATCTTCCTGTATGACTAGTAATCTTGGTATGATACTGTGTTTGATTTTTTTTGGAACTTTCCTGACATTGTGTGCAACTTCTATTCATTATTTGGTTTAGACTATATAAGAGGTTTAGACAATCATTAATCTTTTTTATATACGTATACTCTATATGCAGTATTTATCTGTATGTACATATATTCTGTCTGGCTTTCTCTTAAACTGGGTTAAAGTATTATTTTAAATGCTGGCATTTTTGCAAAACTTTACTTATTTTAATTATCTTTTTTTCCAGCACAACTCATCAGGTAGTTTGTATCAACAACATAAATTTTCAGAGAAAGTCTGTTGTAGTAAGTATTTTTTAATAAAATGTGAAAGTAGAAATTAAGTATCTGGGTTTTCTTCATGCTTTTAGAGGAAAAAAGTGTACTCGAGCTAATTATGCAGCTCAGTTACTTCATATGTTATACTTTCTAATCTGATGCTTCTCAGAAGTCTGTCATTGCTTGAGATGTATCAAATAAAATACCTTCTAATTGTGAACACTTATCTCTGTAAGAAAGAACTTTCTAAATGAAGGCTGCTGCATTGCAAATAATATTACAGAGCAATTTGCCGTTCAAAATTCATGCTCACACAGTGTTAGCTGATGTTAGGGATAGGCTACAGAGTTTCCTAACTTAAATGTTAGTTCATTTGGGCTTTGAAGAGACTTTCATTATTTCAGGCCTGAAGTTTCCGAGGGTCTTCATCAATTTAGGTATCTGCTTAAATGGATTCTGCTTAGATTTTAAGAATCCTTGTCTCAAGTTCAGATATCAAAACATACAACATAGTGATGCCAATAGCTTGAAATCTAGTCAATAGAGACAGATTATTTCTGGTAAAACAAGCATGATTGTCAGTCGTGTTGAATTTTTGTTTTGTTTTGTCTGGGAAAATTCACCTGTCAAGTAGCATGAAAGAAAATTTAGGCATTTAAAGGGAAAACCATTTTCCTTTTTAAGTATAAAAATATCTTTATACCAGTGATTTTCTTTGAATTGTATTAATAAAAATTCTTTTATATCTTTTTTGAGTTGATGAAGATTTTACAGAAGATTTGGATTTGTGTTTTCATAGGGTTATGTGGAACTGACAATATTTCCCACAGTTGCAAACCTGAACAGAATCAAGCTGAACAGTAAACAGTGCCGGATTTACAGAGTGAGAGTCAACGATTTAGAAGCAGCTTTCATCTATAATGATCCAACGCTGGAGGTTTGTCACCATGAGTCAAAGCAGTAAGTGATGTGTTTAAGACTCTGCAGATGTAATGTTTTCTGTTGCTCTTGAGCATAACCTATTCTATTTTACTGTCAAGTTTTACCTGGTAATTTCCTAATGATAACTTTTGGTATGGTGCCTTAATTTTGGTGAAGTATTTTGGCAATAATTTTGACCCTTACACTATTCTTCTTTAGAATTTCTTTTACTAACATATCTTTTTATTGTTTTGTAAAAGTATCAAAAAATTTTCTGTGGACTACTTTATGGGGAAAAAAGGCCTTGGATTTGAACTGTGTGCTCGTGACAGACACTGTATTCCTTTAGTCATCAATTATGCATGAGCTTCAATAATTCAGTTTGCAAATATGGTGTTGATTTATATAGGACACTGAATTTATTATCAGAGTTACGAAATTTTCTGTGAGTCCTGATACTGAACCACTTGAGCATATTAATTCTGTAATTCTGTTTGTTTTGTGACTTGATTTTTTTGTTGTTGATGCTATTGCTCATTCTGTCAAAAATTCAGAATTCATATTGCAGGGATTCTGGAATGTTATGAAGACCTAGAAAGTAAAGCTTTTTGCCTTTCCTAAGGAATCAAACTTCCATTATTTATTGTTGTAGATAACAGTAGAAATCCTAGAATGTTACCTGAACTCACTTTAACATTTGAAAGGAAAATTTTCAAATTTCTTCACCATCTGATATTGAAGAGCAGGTTTAAAAATATGTAGCATCCTGCATGTTTTGGGGAACCAATACTAGAAGGAACTTTAGCAAAAAATCTCATATTCATTTGATTTTTGATAGGAGAAGCACAATGGGCAAATGTTTTCCCTAAGTATTCTCTTTTGATTTACTGAAACTTATGTTCATATTCTCACACCTTCTTTTGGCTGGCCTGGTTGAATTTACAATTTGTTGAATTGTTAAAGAGCTTCTAATGAAAGTGTTGTACATGTTTAACAGCAGCTGATATGAAATCATAGAGTCCTTTAGGCTGGACAGGACTTACTGAAATCACGTAGTCCAACTCCCCTGCTCACACAGGGTCAGGTAGAGCCGATTGCACAGGATTCTGTTCGTTTGGGTTTTGAGAGTATCTTCAGGGATGGAATCTCTGCAATGCCTCCAGGCAACCTGTTCCAGTTTTGATGACCCTAACAGTAAAAAGCATTTTCTTGTATTCTGATACAATTTCATGTATTTTAACTTATGTCCACTGACAGGAGCAGACACAGTGGGCACAAACTGAAACATAGGAGGTTCCCTCTGAACATCAGGAAACAGTTTTTGCGGTGAGGGTGGCTGAGTACTGGGACAATTTACCCAGAGAGACTGGGGGGTCTCCATCCTTGAAAATATTCAAAATTCATCTGGACTTGCTCCTGAGCAACTAGCTGTACGTGACCCTGCTGGAGATGAGGAGTTGGACCAGAAGACCTTCAGAAATCCCTTCCAACTTCAGCCATTCTGTCATTCCGTTATAACTGGAATCCTGTGTAATTTCTGAAAAATGTCAGAAAAGAGCAGCTTTTAAAATGACCAGAGTGAGCACTCCATTATGTTAAGAAAGGGATTAGGAGAGACAATTCTGTCATTTTGTGGAGAAAGTGAGGGGTTTTTTGTTCAAACTATTGAAATTTAATAGAAGATCTCTGTATTTCACAACTCTTGTGTTATTCATAGTTATGAAGACAGAGGTCACCAAATATTCATAACAAAAAACTATGCCTATTTCTATATCTCAGAAGTTAAAGGCAAGATGAGTTACAAAGTGTTAGATGGAGTTAGGTATATTTTTCCATTGAAATACCTGGTCACAGTTGGGTAATTAAATACAGCATCTCTGCTCTTAAGGCAGGATTTGCAAACAGAAATCTAAAAACTCTAGAATTAGTACCTAAAAAAAATCATCTGTGTGTTTCCTCTGCCCTTCTTTACAGAGAACTGCTTCTTGACGTAGTGGTTTGTAGTAATCTTTATATCTAATCATCTGGTCATCTCTTCCAAGTTCTCATTTCTTATGGCAAGTTTAGTGATGATGTCCTTTGTACCCTTGCAGCTGAACTAGCTGCAGCAATTATTTTGAACAGCACACAGATTAGACACGATGGTTTGTTTCTGATGTTACAGTGATAGTTACCTTCTGCACAATTTTCTTCAGTCTGTTGAACTAGTAAATGTGAAATTAAGATGGTTCTTGGCAACCTGTTTATTTAGAATATTTTGTTTTCAATCTTTACTCTTTCCTGTGGTGTGTAGCAAATACAAGATAAGTTCAATTTATTAGATTTTATATACAAATATTTTCTTTTGTTTTGATAGTGCTTTTAGTTTCTTAGCTGTTTTCTAAAAGAATACATAAAATCATAGAAGTGTTAAAGTTGGAAAAGACCCATAAGATCATCGAGTCAACTGTCAACCCAGCACCGCCATTACCATTAAACCATGTCTTCAGGTGTCCTGTCCACGTGTTTTTTGAACACTTCCAGGAATGCTGACTCCACCACTTCCCTGGACAGTCTGTTCCAATGCTTTGCAATGCTTTCTGTGAAGAACTTTTTTCCAAATAGCTAATCTGAGGCATAAGTATGTAGAAGAGTTGTTAATTTAATGGACACTTTCCTACCTTTCTATCAAAGTTAAAATAGTTTGAAGACTTCTTACTCCCTTAGTTAGCAACAGAATTCTATTAAAAACAGAAAACTCTGCATGGAGTAAAGATTAGAAAGCTTGCTACAGCATCCCTGACTTGAAAGGTTGTTTGCTGATAGGCGGTTAAGAGAAAGTGTTCACTGTTATGTTGTGCAAATTTTGGTGTGCAAGAAAACAGTTAAAAGAGGGTTGAGAAATTCAGCTTTATGTGTTGCAAAGGATTGTGGCTGCCTCACTGTGATGTTCTTTGCTACTTCTTGGTGAGATCTGGCAGGTCACCTCTTTGTGTTTTGAATTAAAATATTCAACTTGTTTTCAATTCAAATAGTACTTTTGGGTTTTAGCGTCTTTTGATGAAAAAGTCAGTGACACGTGGTCCTCTGTTTCACATTTTCAGTGTTGCAGAAGGTGAAACAATTTTTTTCAGTTGTGTATGTTGTCAGTTCTCCTGAATATCAGAAAAACCCTCACTAAAAAGGTAATTAAAAATCAGTAAAATTTGTAGGAAAGGTTAGAAACCTTAATTAGTGCGTTAAATATATTTTTAGCTTTCATGCCATTGCCAATTTCTCCATTAGTCCCAAACCATAATTTCAGGTAACAAGTGAGAGAATTTTTAAAGGTTTATCTAGAAATAGTCAGACTTCTGTCTTGTAATTTCCTCCGGAGGCTTCAGGACACCTTGGCTTTTTCATATCAAAATAGTCATATCAAAATAGATGGATGAACTTAGGTAGTGCAGTGACTTCCTTCCTGACTGAGCAAGCACGGGAGCAGTGGTGTGAGGTGTGAAATAATTCACGTTGCTTTACTGTGTACATAAGGTGGCAGAGAATCTCATTTTGCTTGTGATTTTGAGAGGAGTTTTAAATGTTACAAAGACTGCAAATAGTGCTGGAGACTGTCTGTTTGGGTCATATTTTGGGGATGCTGTTTCTGTGTGTTAAAGCTGTCTGCGCTCCTTATCTTTCTTTTCCATGTAAATTGTTGCTTTCTTGATTCTGTTAATGTAAGAGAAATGGGTTTGGCTATTCTAGGCTATACTGTGTAGAAATCCCAGTGTGTATTCTGAATACTGAGACAAGTGCTTGTATCTCAGCCCTATTTATTTAAAACTGGCAAAGGAGATACTTTTTTTTTTTTTAATCTTATGGGTGAGTTTGTAAACTGTTAAATAAGTGCAGCAAAAGTTTGGAGTTTTGATACAGTGGTTTGATCTGTGATAAGTGAAGTTGGTGATTATCCTGCTGTTGCCTGCTTATGTGCTTCACGTTTGTGGGATAATGAGGATGCCAGGCTGAGAAGTTACTGCATTTGATTGTTACTTCTGTGTAAGGGAAGCTATGTTTTATTTATAGCTAGCTAATATGCGCATAATGCTTTCCTGTGCATTGCCTGTTCATTTCTCTTTTTTTTTGGCTTGAAGCCTGTAGTATTTAAACATTACAAATATAAAGATGTTTTGATATCTTCTGACTTCACTACTGCTTTAGTTACAAGAAGCAGTAAGCTGTGGAAGAGAGCAATGTGGTAGCCTTCAGGGCATGTGTGTCTTGCAGTATTTGTTCTTTTGAGAAGTCAATGATCAAGCCTTTAGCCTTTGCACAAAACAGAAAAATTTCTAGTGGACTGAGCGTGTGTTGCCTTGCTGCAATAAACAGCCTTTATTTCCACTGATACGATGCTTGTCTAATTGAAAATTCATGATAGGCTTTGTTAGAAATAAACAAAGTGTCCTGGCCAGGACAGGATTATTTGCAGTAGCCAGGAGGGGGCATGGCCAGGACCTGGAGATTATTCTATACCACCTCACTTTCCTGCGGATGGGGAAAGGGCTCTCTTCCAGGTCCCATAGCATGGCAGAGGGAGCGGTCAGGTATTTTCAGGAGTTTTCCACGGGGTGAGCAATACCATATGAATTGTTTGCCTCTTTTCTTGTACACGTTGTCATTACTATTGTTGCTGTTGCTGTTTGTTGTCTTATTTCATTGCTGTTTCCAGTAAATTGTTCTTATCTTAATCCATCATCTTTACCTTTTGTGGCTCCAGTTCTTCTCTCCAGCCTGCCACAGGGGCAGGGGGCGAGATAAGTGGTACGTGGTTTGAAGTAGTTTCAGCGGAAACACTAAATTGGAGAATTCCTAAACCACCACACAACAGTGCAGAGAACTTTTGAAAAAAGAGATGACAAAGCCCTTAAACTTGACCAGGAATAAAAATTAAGTTTTTCAGCATGACAAAGATTCAGATCATTGCCTTATTAATAAATCACCTGTACGTGCATGTATTATATATTTAAAATGCTGTATCGGGTATATACTTCAATATCAAGTGCTAATTCTATCTGGGATGCAAAGTAGAATAGTAAATACATTACAGGTAATGAAAAGTAATGAATTAGAGGTGGGGCAAAGAACTTATTTTGCCAAGTTGGTGTTAAGTACTGTAGGAAAACAGTGGTTTGGCACTATATGTTTGGCACATACATTTGTAGCACTGGTGCAGCTAGTGGAAAGTTGACATGGAGCAGTTTGAAATCAATTAGTAGCTTTAAAAATACGTCTCTGCAGGATCACTTCTTTACAGTCAGTCAAGCGGCATGCACTTGGGCTGTAATTAACAGTGTTTGGGGTGAATTCTGATAATAAAATGTATCTCTACTGGGAGAAAAAAGAAACATGAATGCATATTTGTTTTTTCATTGTGTAATCTAATCTACACTTAGCATTAGGAAAATTTGTCATTGTTCCTTGGGCTGTAACTTTTGGCATGTGCACTGTTTTTCTTAAAATGGCCATATCCAGTTTATTAAGAGTAGTTCAACCTATGAAAAGATTAATCTGTGGTACTAAGCCTTTCATGGATTCCTTTTACAATGAATCACCCATTTGAATTGGAACACTTCACAAAAATAGAAATATCAGAACAGACTTGTTTTCCATAAAATGTTGAGCTCTGGAGTCTACCTTCTTTGCTGTAAAATCATAACCTTTTCCTGTCTGTGAACCCACTGATGTTTAAAGTGTAGCCAAAGCTCATCACAATCCTCAAACTTCGAACAAATTCTCACTGATGATGAGATGAAAGGGATCCCCTATTAATAATAGTTAATTTTTAGAAACAGTTTGGATTAAAATTAAGAATTTTGAGACTTTACAATCTAACAGAATGTTACTGTTGTTTTCTGTTGCTAGGTTTTTTAATTACTAGGATAGTTCTTAGTCATGCAGTCTTTTTTTAAATAGAGTTTTTCCAGCAGTATTTTTTTGCCTTTCTGAGATGCGATTTGAAGATAGCTTAAAGCAGCTTTGATTAGGGGGGTTCTTTGACCCCTCAGTATGACAGATCAGGGAAGTAAACCAACTGAAAACTGTCTGATTTTAAAAAAAGATATTTTTTTCCATTTGACTTTCAACTGCATCCCTGCAGGGTCAGATGAACAGTAGTATCCTTAGTGAGTGAGGCAGTAGAAATGCATGACTGAGACTAGGAGACAGCACATCAGCTGGAGTTTAAGTGGGTCTGAATTGTTCTAGAGCCATACCTGAAGTAATAGTTTATTACAGTGTACAAATTCAACCTTTTGCTTTTAAAACTTGTTGACATTATATCCTACCTTTAGGTACACTTCAGCAGTGAAAAAGGAAAAAAAATGTATTAAAACTTGAGATTTCTGTGTTTCTATGCTCAAATGGTCCCATTTACTATTCATGTCCAATTTTCAGAAGCTTCCAAGCAAAGTAGACAAGTTTACTGCTCCTGACATTCTCGGTCTTGGTGGTGGTGCCAGGGAATTTGTGCACTATTACTGCCAAAGATGAAGAACTACATGAAAATATGTTCTCAATATATTTCAGTGTTTTAGCAAAATTTTTTATATGTGGAAGACTAGGAATATTAAGCGTGGTGTTTGACATACCTAGACCTGAAGAATGATGCTGGTGGCATGGTTAATTACACCTCATTCTTCCAAGTAAGGTACTGTAATTTGGGTTGTTTTCTCTGTGGATGGTGAATAGAGAATGGTTAGATGAAAGCAAAATCCAGAAATGAGATCATGTCTGCTTTGTGGACTTCAGATTTCATGGAAGGTGGAGTCCCCAGACAAAAGCTAATTTACTCCACTGTGGTGTGGTAATCCTGCACCTGGGTCAGGGCAACCCCCAGTATCAGTACAGGCTGGAGAACGAAGGGTTTGCAAACAGCGCTGTGGAGAAAGACTTCTCAGTGCTGATGGATGAGAGGCAAAGTGCATTTGCACCCCAGAAAGCCAGCGGAGTGCTGATGGATGAGAGGCAAAGTGCATTTGCACCCCAGAAAGCCAGCAGTGTCCTGGGCTGCATCACCAGCAATGTGGGCAGCAGGTCAAGGGAGGGGATTCTGCCCCTCCACTCCGCCCTTGTGAGACGCCACCTGCAGGGCTGCATCCAGCTTTGAGGTCCTCAGCACAGGAAGGACATGGACCTGTTGGGGCAGGTCCAGAGGAAGCCACAAAGATGATAAGAGGGATAGAACATGTACCTGTGGTGAAAGGCTGAGAGAGCTGGGGTTGCTCAGACTGCAAAAGATACTCTGGGAGGATCTTATTGCAATCTTTCAATACTTAAAGTGGGCTTATAAGAGGATGGGGGCAGACATTTTAGTAGGGCCTGTTACAGTGGGACAAGGGGTAATGGTTTTAAACTAAAAGAGGGTAGATTTAGACTAAATGCAAGGAAGAATTCTTACTGTGGGGCAGTGACACCGTGAGACTGGTTTCCCAGGGAGGTGGTAGATGCCCTATCCCTGGAAGCATTGAAGGTCTAGTTGGACGGGGCTCTGAGCAACCTCATCAAGTGTAAGATGTCCCTGCCCTCTCCCAGGGGAGTTGGACTAGATTACCTTTGAAGGTCCGTTCCAACGCAAAGTGTTCTGCAATTCTGTGGCTGCTTTATACTTGATTGTGACTTGCTCCACAGTGTTTGGATTCATCTGCAGTACCTAAATTCTGGGGAAAAGGTGATAAGTTATTCAAACACTTTCTTCTCAGGTATAGAGTTGTGCAAGCTTTTGAAAAACTGTATGTGCTGGAGGATTAGAATTAAGGAAGATTTTGCTCCCATGCTTTAAACAGTTTAAAAATCCATTGTGAAAAAGTATAAAAGCTATCACGTAAAGCTGTAAATGCAGGTCATTTTTGAACATGACTGGTCATCCTCCAGTAGCTAAATATAATCACATTAAATAATAAGGTAATATCCTGCTCATAAGTACTTTAACTGTAGACTTGTTTCCACTAACTTCAGTAGAAAACAGTTAATCTAAGTCATAACTGAAGTACTGATACGACTTTGGAATTAAGTGAGCAGTTAATTAACAGCTGATACATAGTTGCTCAAACCTGATGACAAAAAATTGTGTTTGCATCTTAAATAAATTATGGGACGCTTAATACAAATGTCATCCAAAATAAAAACCCAGAATTTTTGAATTTTGTTCCAATAAATATAAATATTACTCTTATTGGCAAGAAAAGAACGCTGATCATTTCTCCTTTAATTTATTGGGAATTATTGCTGCTTAAGTATTTTTGATCATAGATTGCTTCTGCAGGAGCCATATTTTAAGTTCTGGTTGTTGAAATCTGATCTTTACTCCTTTTCTCTTCCACTCCTTTAAAAACAAAACACTTGGTTGAACATGCACTTTGAAATTCAGTACAGAAGTTGTCTTACCTTCTAAAGTTGTTTTTTGTGGTTCAGCACAACTGTACTTTGAGAATTAACTGGGTATTTCTGACAGGAGGAATCTCAACTATTTCTCCAATGCCTATGCTGCCGCAGTCAGTGCTGTGGACCCAGATGCTGGAAATGGAGAACTCTGCATTAAGGTTCCCTCGGAGCTGTGGAAACATGTTGATGGTAAAGAGACCATACTAAAAGCTTAATTTGAGATGTCATAGAGTTGTCAGCTACAAGTTTGCTTAGGAAGAGAGTAGATTTAAATGAATAGAAGTATTGTTACATTATTTTGTGAATTTATCATTACTGTTTCCTTTTTCCTCTCCACTTGAAGTCTGAAAAATACCTTCACTTTTAGGTACTGTGGAGAAGTGTTGCAAGGTTTCTTGACACTATATACAAACAATACTCTTGGGTGGTCACGACCCCAGAGGAATACTTGAGGAAATGGGAATAATGGCGTATACTGGGTGCTTAATTGTAATTTTGAAGCTACTTACACTGTATATGATCCAACAAAGAAAATCATTTACAAGGATATAGTTATATACATCTTTTTACAGAGCTATATTAGTTTTATCCCATCTCACTTTGAGGAATGGTGATTTTAAAATTGATTTGGTCGTGAAAGTAGACTACTTTATAAACTGGCATACTAGATTCTGGAATAAGTAGCTGTTTTAATAAATTACTCTCTAGTGTTGATTATTTTCTTATAGGGATCTTACTGGTTTCTCGTATTGTTTCTTGCATGGTTTTATCAGTTTTTCCCGTGGTTTTATAAGACCTCTGAGAGAATAATAACAGCTGTATCATGAGGCTGACTCACGCAGTGTTGTCAGATGCACCTTAATGGGAAAGACACTTTTGTTTATTTTAATTTTTGTGTAAGTTCCTGTTGCCTTACTTGCAAACCTAGAAGGGAAAATATTCAAACATGTATAATTTCACTTTTCAATGTTTGAATGCCAAAATATGGTGAGATTTGTGGGATAAATTTCAGCATATGCTTGGATTTCTTTTCTTGCCAATCTATTCATAGGTGAGATTTCTATGAAACTAAACCAAAGCAAAGACATTTAAGTTACAGGAAAAGCATTAACTATAGTAAGAGATTTTAAGTAACTGCAAATGACAATAATATGTCTTTGAAGAATGCGTGCTGCGTGCGGTTTTTGGAGAAAATTATTTCAGCAAGGTACAAAGGAGATCATAGGGTACAGTCTGTATAAAGAAGCTTTACTGTTGGGGAATAGGAAGATGAAATGTAACTCCAACTGCATTTTTTAGTAATTAATAAAGATTCTTGTAAATTTGTCTCCTGTAAGTTGTGCTTAGGAGGTCTCAGTTTTGTAAGCTTTGATATGTACTTTGTAAATGAACTTGGAAATCCACGAGAATGAAGTTAATTCATAATCTTGAAAGACTTAGAGTCCAAAACTAAATTATTATTTTGAAATAACTTTCATGTGAAAGTTGTATATACTTACTCCAATTTTGGTCTTTGTATTGCAGAGTTAAAAGTCCTGAAGGTGCATATAAACTTTTCTCTGGACCAGCCAAAAGGAGGCCTTCATTTTGTGGTACCCAACATGGAGGGCAACATGGCAGAAAGAGGGGCTCATGTCTTTTCATGTGGTTATCAAAATTCTACAAGGTAAGAAGACTGTCTTTGAATGTTAGACTTGTATTTCCTATTTATTCCCAAAGTGTAGGAAATACAAATATTTCTTTGAATTCTTTTAAGTTTAAAAAATTCTAAAACTTAATTTGTGCTTGCAAGGAGCTTACCAATGTGAAGTAGCATCTAATGACTAGTAATTAGGATGACTAGTCTTTATAGCTCAGCAGGACATATTGTAGGAGTCAGTATGTCAACATTCATATATTCTGAAAGTTTTTAAGAATATAATTTGGAACTTGAGAGAAAAATCACCTGTGAAAAAGAGTATAATTGTTAAGTATAATTGTTAACCATTTTCCCCCTAATCCTGACTTTCCTAGATTTTGGTTTCCTTGTGTGGATTCATACTCTGAGTTGTGTACCTGGAAACTTGAGTATACTGTAGATGCTGCAATGGTGGCTGTTTCAAATGGAGATTTGGTGGAAACTGTGTACACCCATGATATGAGAAAGAAGACTTTTCATTACATGCTGACTATTCCAACTGCAGCTTCTAACATCTCCTTGGCAATAGGACCTTTTGAAATCCTTGTTGATCCATACATGCATGAGGTAACAATCTTCATCATAGAGGCCTCCTTTTTTTTTTCCTGAAGAATTACTGACTTTGTGTTGCAGTCAGTATATATTAGTCCAAGTATGGATATGTCTAGATCAGCCTTCATTAGTATGGTTGTATGATAAAGCTTGTCTCGTAATGCCTGTACTTATCTCCAAAAAAAAAGCTTTTGAATAAGCAATAATTCCATTTTTGTCTGAATTTATGGGGCAAGCGTAGTTGAAATTGCGTTTCATCCCTGTTATGTAATACACTGGATATTTATGTATTTCAGTATATTCGTAGGTCTTGTAACAAATTTTTCTTTGTTTGTAGGTGACTCACTTTTGCTTACCACAGCTTCTCCCATTGCTCAAACATACCACGTCATACCTTCATGAGGTGTTTGAATTTTATGAGGAGATTCTTACCTGCCGCTATCCATACTCCTGTTTCAAGACTGTTTTTATAGATGAAGCTTATGTTGAAGTAGCTGCTTATGCCTCCATGAGTATTTTCAGGTTAGTGTTTGAGAAAATTACACCTTCTAAATCCACAGGCCTAGAAGCTCTAGATCCAAGACTGTTGAGAAATATGTGAAACTCTAGTTATTTTTGTAGCCTGTGTTTTGGGCTCGCTAGTTTGAAAAGGCTTGTTTTTATTACCATTACAGGCTTTTAACACCATTTCCATTTTTATCTGTTATAAAGAGGTTGGATTTACTGTAAGAGAAAATGGGCAGTGATTCTCCTTCTGAATTAGAAATGCCATATATGAAATATTTAATCTCAAATTAAATGCAGAAGTTTGATTGTGTTTTATTTTTCTTCAGCTGAAATAGGGTATTAGGAATCCAAGAGGGTTTCACCAGTTAAACTGCTTACGCTCTACACAGGCGGTTGGATATAGATGATAATAGCAGGAGATCTGCCTGCATTAAGATTATGAAAAAAAAGATGTTACTATCTCACTGGAAAAACAGTGAAGGAATTATTTTATTTGTTTTGATTTTTAAGGCAAGGTCTCTTGTGTTTCTTTGGAGCTGGTGCTCATGTTGTGTTAATTTCTTTTTGTGGGGGTCCAGCACAAATCTCTTGCACAGCGCAATGATTATAGATGAAACTCCACTGACAAGAAGGTGCTTGGCACAGGCCCTGGCCCAGCAGTTCTTTGGATGTTTCATATCCAGAATGTCCTGGTAAGTGTTTTACCATAGTATTCTCCAGAAAATGGGGAGTATCTAGGAAGCTGAAATTTTAATTTGCAAATTGCATTTTATCAGAAAAATAAGTGAAACAGTAATTGTAGAAGAAAGCAAAAACAGAAAGAAAGTAGTCATAATAAACGCCGCTCAATAAATTAAAATCAAATAGTATTTTTTGTTGTTTTGAAAGGAGAATGTGAGAGATAAAAGTTGCAAAGATTGTAGAGATTGAATGTATCTTCCTGAATGTTGTTGTGTGCTTTGGCACCTGAAAATTTTAGAAGGGAGACTCTTTTGCATCATCAGTCAATTTCTGTTAGATATTTCAGGTGATGAAGTGTAGCCTGCATGCAACGTACTTGTAGAGTGCAGAACTAGTAAATTAAGAAGCAGATCAGGTAGGGGAATGCAGAAATTAGTGTCAAATGGGAAAATTCCTGCTAAGGTGCTGTAACTCCGTGTCTCAGAAAATCTCGCCAACTGGCTCTTGGAGCTCTGATCATTATTTATTTTAAAGCCTTTTGCATACGCTTTATATACTGGGGACAAGTAGCCCATTACTTTTTTTTATGGCAAAAGTCTATGTCCCAGAGTATCCTTGCCTTAAAAAAAAAAGGAAATCAACATGTTTTTAAATTGATGTTTGTGCTATTGCAATTTCTTTTGCTCTCTTCTTTATTTCTAGCCTACTTCTGTGGTGAAAGCAATTTTTTGCATCCTTCATAATGACTCCCTTTTTATATGTTCTGGCTTTATATACTTCATCGTACCCGGTGTATCATTCTTCTGTTTAAGATTCTAGTTCATGATCTTGTTGTAGTTTTTGTCCATTTTTTCTCTCTTAGAATGTAACTCATAGAAGATGTGTTTAAATGGGTGTCCACCAAATTGTGAGATAGATATTTTGTCTACTTGCTGGCCAAATCTTCTGCATTGCGTTGAGATGTTTATCAAGAAATTAAGATCGTATAGATTAGCAGTTGCTTTAACTTTAGTGTCCATTTCCACCTGTTTATTATTATTGTTTCAGCTAAAATAGTTTGGGTTTATATTTTAATCTGGATTTCTCTTGTAAAAGTTCAGCTTTCACTGATTTTTCAGTTTCATTGGTCCCGTCCAGGTGCCAAGTTCCATAAATTGGTTCACAGCTCATCAGACTTCTGTTGACTTAGAGAAGTTATACAACCTCTTGAAATCTGTGGCTATTTTTGAGCTGGTTAAAAATACCATCCCTTACAAAATAGCCTTTGAAGTGATGTAATTCATGCTTCTTTCTTATAATAGGTCAGATGAATGGGTGCTAAAGGGAATCTCTGGTTACATTTATGGCCTTTGGATGAAGAAAACCTTTGGTGTTAATGAGTATCGCCACTGGATTAAACAGGTAACATCATAACAGTAGCATGTTCTATACCTTCCAGACACTTTGCATCAAAGAAGGTACAGTATAAAACTGGAATATAAAACTGCTTTGCATTGCAATCTAAAGACCTTTTTCGTAGCGAAAAATGTAGGGCTAAAATATTTTTACCACTTGCTGCAAGGAAGAACACCAAACATACAAACCCAAATACGTTTTTGTGACTGCCATATGAATAATAAATAATAATTGTCGTTGTCTCTCCATGCAAT
Organism: Amblyornis subalaris; assembly: GCA_018881555.1. Taxonomy (NCBI): domain Eukaryota; kingdom Metazoa; phylum Chordata; class Aves; order Passeriformes; family Ptilonorhynchidae; genus Amblyornis; species Amblyornis subalaris. Next base: position 7,371,519 of record JACAXG010000017.1, read on the forward strand.
TAGTTTTCCTCTTTTTGTTTGGACTTTTGCACGAAAAAAAGGAATCAAAAAAGGTGTTACTTTTGGAATACTTAGAATAGAATATAGAATTCATAGGGATATGAATGTATTTGGTGAATTGATTATGCTGTGATGGTTATCCATATAACGCAGAAAGGCTCCAGTATTAGCTTGGATCAGTAGTGATTCAGGTATCTTTTTAGTATCATTGAAGTACTAAATGAAATAACGGAACAGTAAAAAAGTCCTTGTTTGAAGGGATTTCTTTTCTTGGAAAATAAATTTCTGTCTATAGCGTACATTTCCAAATGTAATGCTCTGAGACAGGAACTTTCTGGTGATAGCAGGCGTGAGTCCTCATTCTTTGCCAGTAACATTTATTCACAGAAAGATGTGTGTCTTCTTTTCTCATCACATTCTCTTATTCCCCCTATTGCAAAAAGTGAATTCCTAACCCCATATGCTCCATTTACATTCCTCCCTCACATGGGGGCCCAGTACCATGTCCTTCTCTGCCTAGTGCTCATTCAGCTCAGTAGTCACGTGTTGTCTGTGCTAAAGGTGTGGGTGCTACAGAGAACAGCAGAACTGGGTGCAGGTTTGTTGTAAGAGTTCACTGCTGTGTGCACTAGAAGTTGCTCATGTTGTTCCCCATGAGTTGCTAGAGGTGTCCACATAAAACTGAGAGGTGCTGCTGTCACATCCTTTAGTTCTGCCCTTCTTTTAATGTATTACCAATATATGAAAGTGTGTAAGTTGATCAATAAATATAAATACAAATCAACATTTGGAAATTCTTTAAGATTGGGTTTCAGACAGACATCAATTTACATTTCCTGTGCTCAAGCTGTCACAATTTGATTTATATTGACTTTTGGATGACAGTGAGCTCATACAAACATCCTGCCTTAAAGTGCTTGTTAACGTGGGCACAGCATCACACAAATGACAGTGAAGTTGAATGCCTATGGGTAAGGATTAAGGGGAAAGCCAATAAGGCTGACATCCTGCTGGGAGTCTGTTATCGACCACCCAGCCAGGAAGAAGAGGTGGATAACTTGTTCTATAAGCAGCTGGAGGATGTTTCAGGATCACCAGCCCTTGTTCTTGTAGGTGACTTTAACCTACCAGACATCTGCTGGGAACTTTACACAGCAGAGAAGAGGCAGTCTAGGAGGTTCTTAGAGTGTGTGGAGGACAACTTTTTGTCACAGCTGGTGAGTGAGCTCACCAGGGGAGGGACTACGCTAGACCTGCTGTTTGCA